>NW_026847993.1:21344647-21699855 GCF_025583915.1 Anolis sagrei ordinatus | reverse complement strand
GAAATAACTTGAAGACCTAGCTGTTCTGATGTGCCTTCCCAGATTAGGAAATCTCCAATACCAAGTCCCAGAAGCAATTTATTAAAACTAAGATTGCTGCACACTGCACTTGCCCTATAAGCCTTATACACCACCTGTCACATCAGCACTTTTAATCCTGTACCCATTACTCTGGCCCGGCCCAGTTTTATTGTGTCTTAATGTATTGTTTATTGCTTGTTGTTATATTGCTTTAATTGTTTTAATTTGCTTTAGGTTTTGTATTGTTATGTTGTGTGTTGAGGCCTTGGCCTTTGTAAGCCGCATCGAGTCCGTCGGGAGATGCTAGCGGGGTACAAATAAAGTTTAATAATAATAATAATAATAATAATAATAATAATAATAATAATAATAATAATATGTAATAAGCATTTACTTTTTTTAAAAAGGAAAACCAGCCTCATCCAGAGCATGCTTTTCTGAACATCTTCCAGGATGGATTCCCAGCAATTATTCTGCAAAGTCAGCAAAACAAAGAGAGAGAAACACACAAGACAAGTTCTAGAAATCAAAGAGCTTCCACGGCTTTCTTGAGTTCCTTATGTTCTTATTCTGTCTCATTAACAGGCAGGACTATATGTCCTGCCGAGTTATTTGGGGAATTTCTGGAGGGATAACAAACTATGCTAAATATGCTGCATGGATGGAATGGTTTCAGGAAATGCTCGAGAAAAGGTTTGTGGGACGGGAATTCCAGGCCCTGTCTACATTGCCATATGATGCATTTTCAGGATGCAATTTAACTGTATTGAACCATATCACTCTTATTATTATTTTACTGGCACAAAAACACAGTATGTCACAACAATCGAGATGTATAGGCTGGTTTTCGTATCACAAAATCACAAGTTGAACACTTCCCAAGTGTCTAGGACTGTGTGATGTATTTTCGAATGATGCACACAGATTTTAATTCTGGCTATTTTAACCTAGCGAGCAAGTTCTTAATGTATATGTATAACTATTTAATTTTTGTATGTATTTATTATGTGTTTTATACTATGTTCGGCATCAAATTGTTGCCTGTTTGGAAGCTGTTCTGTGTCCCTCTGTAGACAGGGTATAAATGTTTTAAATAAATAAATAAACTTGGTACACAGAACCCTGATGACCAGTAGAACATATTGGAGGGGTTTGAGGGTGACTGACCCAAAAGCTTGGGAGTTATAGTTTACCCTGCATCCAGACAGCATTCTGAACCCTACCAATGAGGGATCTGGACCAAACTGGGCACACAGAACCCCAATGACCAACTGAACATACTGAAGGGTTGGGGGGGTGGTATTGAGCTTGATTTTGGGAGTTGTAGTTCACCTGCCTCCAGAGAGCACTGAACACAGTCAATAACAGATCTGGACTACACTTGGTGCACAGATCCAACATGGACATCTGTGAATACAGGCGTAGTTAGGCGGTGGCTGCCCTTGACATATGGGAGTTGTAGTTCACCTGCACCCTAAGAGCACTGAAGACAGCCTACAATGGATCTGGACCAAACTGGGCACATAGACCCAACATGGCCAATTGTGAATACTGGCAGGATTTGGAGGTGATTGCCCTGGGAATCTGGGAGTTGTAGTTCTCCCTTACCCAGAGAACACTGAACCAATTGTGACAATGGGAAAACATGAAAGAAGTGACGAGCGGAGTGCCGCAGGGTTCCTTCCTGGGCCTGGTCCTGTTCAACATCTTTATTAATGACTTAGATGAAGGACTAGAAAGCATGATCATCAAGTTTGCAGACGACACCAAATTGGGAGGGATAGCCAATACTCCAGAGGACAGGAGCAGGTGCCTTTGCCCGGGAAGAGCAGGAGGAGGAGCCTGCCCGGAGTGCCATGTGGCTGGCTCAGGGGGTCGGCAGCCATTTTGGAGGGTGCGGGGCCAGCCAAGGCAACTTTGCCACCTTCCAAAAATTACTGAACGACCCCCTTTTGGGTCGCGACCCCCAGGTTGAGAACCGCTGATCTAAAGAGAAAAAGGCAGGCTTTTTGGCTTCACTTGCTTGCGCTGAAAATGAAACGGACTTCCGAGCATTACAGAATTCAAATGAAAAAGTATTGGGCAAGTTTTGATTCTTAAATATCTGTTTGTATACACAAAATTTACAAATTAGATATGACTTATTAATTAATAATGGAATTTTGCACAGTCCTATACCTATCCCAATGATTGGATCCTTTATTTTCTGCCTCATTGCCATTGATTAAAGAGATTATCACAATGAAATCTTTGGCCACGGCTGGTGTTGATACAACCAAGTTGTGCAGTTCTTTTTCCTATGACTGTGACTATGACTCATGGCCCTTGTTTATTACAGTCCAAAGAACATTACGGTGATTTAAATTCCACCGCAAATGGCCCAACCTGCCTTTCAGGTGTGTCCACTTTCCTTCCCGTTTCTTTCCCATTCGATGAGAGGTTCTTCGTGGTCTCCACAGTGCATTCCTTCCTTACAGCTTGTCAAATGCAATCCAATGCTCAAAAAACAGAGGCCTGAACATAGGAAGATTTTGTTAAAAAATAAACATACATTTGCAAGTGTTTGTTGCATACAGTGCAATACTTTCTATCTATTAATGTTCTATAATCCTTTATCTGATAATATATTTCTATTAAGGGGTCACAGTCTACTATCTAAATATTACATAGAAAGATATAATAGATTCTTACTTTACATCCACTTCTTCCTTGTCTACAGTCTTATAGGATCCTCTATATACATTTTTAATTTAACTTTACATTAAGGTGTTGAATCATTGGTTGCCATTCATTAACGAAGTTGTCTAATATTTCTCCTCGTAATAATACAGTTATTTTGTCCATTATCAACATATCTATAGTATATTTTTCCCATTCTTCTAAAGGAGGTATATCTGGGGTTTTCCAATATCTAGCATATACTATTCTAGCTGCCACTGTTGTGTAAAACAATTTTTTTCCAAATTTTCTTTCTAATTCTTCCTCGGGCATATTGAAAAGGTACATTTGAGGTGTCATTTTGAAATTTGTGTTTAACATTTTTTCAAGATATACATGGATCTGTTTCCAGTAATTTTTTACTTTGCTACAAGACCACCATGTGTGATAGAATGTACCTTTTTCTTTCCCAGGAAGAAATATTTTAAATGGTTGAAAAACATGTTTCTTAAACTTAGAAACTCTGGCCAAAATGAATTCAGGACTGATGGGAATCTTTGCAGTTTAAGTTATTGTAGGCAAAAATTATGGGTATTTTGCTCAGAAAATATGGCACTTCCGTGCATACTATTTATTTTGTTTTGTTTTGTTTTGTTTACCACACATATATCCCACCCTTCTCACACCAAAGGGGACTCAGGGCAGTGCACAACAAGGGCAGAATTTGATGACTTGAGGGCATATAAAAATAAAACAGGATATGCATTAAAGTCACATGATTAAAACACATCAATTAAAACAATTACTTAAAACCACATCATAGAATCAAAGAGTTGGGAGAGACCTCATGGGCCATCCAGTCTGTGACGGCGCGAGTCGCGCCACCTATGTGTAGAACTGTTAGTTGTAAGATTTAAACTGTTGTATCATTCTTAATCCTGCCCCTTTTTACCCTGCTTATGTATAGTTGTATGGATTGGTTGCTTGTAGCTGTCAATAAGTACTGTTTGGCTCCACCTCTTCCTGCAAGAGGGGAGAACTGCCTTTTTCTTTTCATTCTGCCATCAGAGTTCGTACCAGATGGACGTGAGTAAAAGACTTGATTCTAAAGGACCCTGATTTAAGTTACCTCTTAGCACCAGTTCTGAGGTTTTTTACCTTTGGGACTCATGCTTTATGTCCAGATCGTCCTGGATAGCATTGAGGAGTTCCCAAGCGCCTTCAAGCCGGTTCTTTTGGCACCAAAGGAAGATCCTGAATCTTCAAAACATAGGCCATCTGAACTGGGGTTGTGGTTTGCTCCGGCATTCACAGCCATTGAGGAAAGAGGAAACTTGGTGAGGCTTCTCAGCTTCAAACCCCTTGGACCCAGGACTAATTGAGACTGTAACGTATGTTTTCCTTCACCCCTCTAAAGTTTTCCAGCTCATTGCTTTGAAGAAATGACTTTGTGATAAATAAAACTTATCTTGAGCTATTTACAGCGTTTTGGGTTTTTGGGAGTTCCAGTTTCCTATAGGAGGGCAAGAAGCAATCCCTTGGGGGAAAGGTGCCACGTCCATCACTCCTTCATTAAGACTAATAGTCCCAAGAAACCTCATGGGCCATCCAGTCCAACTCCCTGCCAAGAAGCAGGAATATTGCATTCAAATCACCCCTGACAGATGGCCATCCAGCCTGTTTAAAAGCTTCCAAAGAAGGAGCATCCACCACACTCTGGGGCAGAGAGTTCCACTGCTGAACGGCTCTCACAGTCAAGAAGTTCTTCCTCATGTTCAGATGGAATCTCCTTTCTCTTGTAGTTTGAAGCCATTGTTTCATGTCCTAGTCTCCAAAGGAAGGAGAAAGCGCTTATACTAGCATAGTCAAGTATGGGATATTCCTGCGGGATTTGTAGTTTTGCCTAAACATCTTCTGGTCCCAATTCAAGGTGCAGGTGCTTACCTACAAAGCCCTAAGCGGTTTGGGACCTGCCTACCTGCGTGACTGCATCTCCGTATATGAACCCACGCGATCCCTCCGTTCATCTGGAGAGGCCCTGCTCACGATTCCACCTGCGTCGCAGGCTCATTTGGTGGGGACGAGGGACAGGGCCTTCTCTGTGGTTGCCCCCCAACTTTGGAACGCTCCCCAAAGACATTAGACTAGCACCCACGTTGGCAGTCTTTAGGAGGAATTTGAAGACCTGGTTATTCCGATGTGCCTTTCCAGAATTGGATAACCTCCAGCACTACGTCCCAGAAGCACTTTACTAGAGTCTAAGACTCTCTGCAAATTGCACTTGCCCAGAATTCCAACATACCACCTCACACACCCAGCACTCTTTAACCTGTACCCTTCATTGGCCCGGCCCTGGTTTTATTGCGTAATAGTGTAATGTTTTGTTTTTGTTATTGCTTATGTTTTTAATTTTCTTGCATTGTATTGTTATTGTCTGTTGTTGTTGTGTTGAGGCCTTGGCCTTTGTAAGCCGCATCGAGTCCTTCGGGAGATGCTAGTGGGGTACAAATAAAGTTTAATAATAATAATAATAATAATAATAATAATAATAAGTGGTGTCAAACTGCATTAATTATACAGTGCAGATGCAACCCAAGCCATTGTTCTTTAAGAAAGGCATTGTGATTTTTCATCATAATACAAAACAAAGAACTGCTTACATTATTCTTGGCATTTCATAATACTTTGCTCTCATGGTATAAAAAACCCCACTTCAGGATTGGCACAAATCTTGGTTTGTAATCCAAACAGACGGCACCTGAAAAGGTCCCACGCAGAAGGGGAGTAAAGGAAATGCCAGTCATTACCCTATAAGGCAATGTCATCCCCATTTATTGCATCATTTGGTGGCTTTTTTGTTTTGTTTTGTTTTGTTTTGTTTTGTTTTATTGTCTCAAGAGAGAGGAGTGATTTGCGAGAGGTGCCTGCTGCTCCCTTTGCAAAATTCCTTCCTTCCTTCATAGGGCGATGGAGGAAATGAAGGGAGGGAAAGGGAGCATCATCACTCAGCAAGCAGGTGGAATATTTTGAGCCATTTCTCTGTTTTTTTGCAGAAAACTTCACATGTCATTTAATATAGGAAGTTTGCTGCCTTGGTCTCTTTTATTTCTATTTATTCTTTGTGTGGATGGGACCCAACCCATACGCGAACTAAAAGAAGGAAAAGAGATTCCAACCAAGGATGAGGAAAACAATTTCTGGTAGTAAGAATTGTTTGATAATAAAGAATACACCCTTAGAGGATGGCGAAGTCTCCTTGTTGGGAGGTTTTCCAGCAGAGGCTGAATGGCCATCTGTGTCTCCTGCACGACAGAATAGGTTTGATCCCTGTGTAATTCTACGGAAAATTACTACCATTTTCAAAAACAACACACCAACCCTGTTATACAATACAGGTTAAGGATCCCTTATCCAGAATACCTGAAATACCTGAAATCGTCCACATGGAAGCTGAAATAGTTGGCCAGGTATTCCTGGACAACTTGTTTCCCTCTTTGGGGTTGGATTTCCATTATACCTTCATCCATTCCATGTTTCTGAGGTTGAGGGTGGCTTTCTTTTTGTGAAAAGACTGAGGCAAAGAAGGAATTAAGTAGTTCTGTCTTTTCTCTATCCCCTGTCTGTCAGCATTGCCCCATCTTCTCCTCGCAGAGGCCCTACCACCTCCTTGTTCTTTCTTTTTCTACTGACATAAGCAAAGAAGCCCTTTTTATTGTTTTTAAAGTCCCTGGCAAGCCTGGGCTCGTTTTCGCTTTAGCCTTGTGAACTTTTTCCTGAGAGGAGTTCATTATTTGTTTGAATTCTTCTTTGGTGATTTCTCCCCCTTTTCACCTTTTGTGCATGTCTCTTTTGAGTCTTAGCTCAGTTAGAAATTCTTTGGACATCCATTCTGGATTCTTCGCACTTGTCTTATTATTTTTCTTTGTTGGCACTGTTTGCAATTGCGCCTTGAGTATTTCACTCTTGAAAAGCTCCCATCCATTCATAAATTCCTTGTCTTTTAGTATCAGCGTCCACAGATTGCCACTCAAAAAAGAATGCACAAAAAGTATAGACTTGCTACAAGACAAAACTTCCATTTCTGAGCATACTAAAGCTATCAAATATTAGAAGAATTGGGGAAGGCAAACTTAGGTTTGGTTCCAGGACCCTCATGGATGGAGATGAAAAACTCAAGTCTTGATATATGTAGTAAGATGGCGATCTAGATTAGATAGATAGATAGATAGATAGATAGATAGATATAGATATGCATATAAAATGGGAGAAAGTAAATTTACTGTTTTGGATTTTTAAAAATATTTTGAAGCCATGGATGATTGAGTCCATGCATGAAGAATCCATGGATTTGGAGGGTCAATGATATGCCGTATTGACTCGAGTTTAATGCACCATCAAATCTAATGTGCATCTCAGTTTTCAAAACCCTAGATCCAAAAAAGTATTTGCTGGCAAATTAAATGTGCAAAAAGTGGCAAAAGGGGTCCTCTTTGTCGTTTAGCAGTTGCTTCCAGCTCAGCATTCCTTCCTTAAAAACAAAAGTTTTAGAAGCACCAAAGCTTTCATCAGCACAAAGGAAATCCTTGGGATGCATCTCTGCTTCTGAATGAATCCAGTTTTATTGCATTGGTTCAATGCTGTTGAGTCATTGGGGGGGCACCGCTGAGCCTGGAACCCCAGGTTTAGGCAGTGGCCAGGGGAGCTTTCGCACAGTTAAAGCTTGTGCGCCAGCTGCGCCTGTACCTTTGGAAGTCTGATCTGGCTACCGTGGTCCACGCTCTTGTTACATCCTGAATAGATTACTGCAACGCACTCTATGTGGGGCTGCCTTTGAAGACTGTTTGGAAATTACAACTAGTCCAACGGGCGGCAGCCATATTGCTAACTGGAGCAACATAAAGGGAGCACACCACCCCCCTTTTGTGTCAGCTCCACTGGCTGCCGGTTCAGTTCCGAGCACAATTCAAGGTGCTGGTTTTGACCTACAAAACCCTTGTACGGTTCCGGTCCAGTGTATCTGTCCGAACGTATCTCCCTCTACGTCCCACCCCGGAATTTGAGATCATCTGGGGGGGCCCTGCTCTCGACCCCACCGCTATCACAAGTGAGGTTGGTGGGGACGAGGAGCAGGGCCTTCTCAGTGGTGGCCCCTCACCTGTGGAACTCACTCCCGGGGGAAATTAGGGCATCAACATCCCTCCTCTCCTTCAGGAGGAAAGTAAAGACGTGGTTGTGGGACCAGGCCTTTGGGCAATCTGACAACTAGATAAGGACAATCAGACGATTAGGACTGACAGGACTGACAATTGTGGAATTGGAATTTGAACTATGAGATAGTGAACGCTGACCGTCAATGAGGAGAAATTGGTTTGTATTGGTTTTATTGGTTTTATGGTTGTAATGCAAGAATTGTTGTTAATTGTTAATTGATGTTATTTTGTTTTATTGCTGTTATGTGATGCGGGCATCGAATTGTGCCTTGTTTTTTGTAATCCGCCCTGAGTCCTTTTCGGGGTGAGAAGGGCCGGGTAGAAGTAACCGAAATAAATAAATAACAAGGTCTTGATCCTTCTCTGCTAAAAAAAAAAGGCTGTATGGGTTATTTAAGTTTCTACCTTTGGTTATTTTTTGTCTGTTATTAAGTTTAAAGTTAGGTCGCTTAGGTATTGGTTGATCTGATCTGTTTTGATGTAATTTGTTTCCGTTTTTCCTTGTTGGCATTGAATGTTTGCAATATATATGGTGGAAACCACCAAGAGGCCCTTCCAGGAGATAGGATGGTCTGCAAATATGTTGTTGTTGCTGCTGCTGCTATTGTTATTATTATTATTATTATTATTATTATTATTATTATTATTATTATGCCTCAGCAAACTACAAATCTCATGTTTGCATAGCATTGTGCCAAGGCAAATAAATTAGAGATGGTGCCTTTCAAATAGATGCAGCTCCATTCAGAGAATGTCACAGTGACCCAGGTTAAGCCGCACCGCTAAGTGGAACATGCTTAGTCTTCATCCGGTTTTCCCCAAGGTCATTAACTCCTGCAATAAATAATTCATGTCATTACATTGACGGTTGCTTCGATCCAAGCCGCCCTGAGTCCCCCCCCCCCCCCCGGGGTGAGAAGGGCGGGGTAGAAGCAACCGAAATAAATAAATAAATAAAATTGTGAGGTCTGGAGACTTGATGACACAAGAGACTTGCCTAGAGACTAATTTTGCCATTGGGTTGATCAATATAATAATCCTATTAAGTACGGCTTTCATTTCTAGAGGCCTTCTTCAATGGGAACCGCCCAAGGCTTTGTTATGCCTGTATCTTGTGTCTCCTTCATCCTCCTTCAAGCAGAGTTTGGTTGGGTTCCTTGGCTTCTATGCCGTTTGCAGGATGGAGACTTGCATCAGCCCACTGCCATGGAAAGTGACATGGCGAGAAGCTCCCACATCACGTGCGATGGCATTTTAAGCATGTTCCACTTAGCGGTGCGGCTTAACCTGGGTCACTGTGACATTCTCTGAACGGGGCGTAGGTCAAAGTCTTGCCAACATTGCCAGAGGGAATGCTCCAACTAAGGCAAAGTAACATTTACAGGCCTGCAAGCTTGTCATTAGCACTCAGGCTGGACCAGTGCCAAGAAGCATATCTCAAGCATATAGAGTCAACGGGCGTGGGTTTAAAGGAGTGGGTTTTGCGGGCAGTCAACAGGGAAAATAGTCTTTGCCTTGCTAGGCGGGGCTGCGATCACATCTTGTTTCTTTACAAGTTTCCCATCAGAGTGACATGTGAAGGACTGACAGTCAACACTTCCCGTGACAACTGACAAACAATTCCGTGCTGAGCCTTGGAACAAGACAGCAAAGCCTTCAAGATCCAGAAAATGTCTTCCTGGGTTCACGGCCCAAGAAGGACTTTATTTACCCGAATCTAGTACTCACCTTTTTGGGCTAAATTACCGTCACAACATTAGGGTGCGCATTAGATTCACAGAATGTGGTCATCTTAGTGCTGAGAAGAAGCCAAAGGGGAAGTTGCATCTGGAGCTGCATCTATTTGAAAGGCACCATCTCTAATTTATTTGCCTTGGCACAATGCTATGCAAACATGAGATTTGTAGTTTGCTGAGGCATAATAATAATAATAATAATAATAATAATAATAATAATAATAATAATAACAATAGCAGCAGCAGCAACAACAACATATTTGCAGACCATCCTATCTCCTGGAAGGGCCTCTTGGTGGTTTCCACCATATATATTGCAAACATTCAATGCCAACAAGGAAAAACGGAAACAAATTACATCAAAACAGATCAGATCAACCAATACCTAAGCGACCTAACTTTAAACTTAATAACAGACAAAAAATAACCAAAGGTAGAAACTTAAATAACCCATACAGCCTTTTTTTTTTAGCAGAGAAGGATCAAGACCTTGTTATTTATTTATTTCGGTTACTTCTACCCGGCCCTTCTCACCCCGAAAAGGACTCAGGGCGGATTACAAAAAACAAGGCACAATTCGATGCCCGCATCACATAACAGCAATAGACAATAACATCAGTTAACGAAGACAGCAATTCTAGCAATAACAACAATTAACAGAAAACAATAATTATTATAGGCAAAAACAACCAAAAAACCAATCAAAGGAATAAAACCAATACAAACCTCATTGATGGTCAGCGTTTCACAGTCTCATAGTTTAAATTCCAATTTCCACAAATTGTCGGTCCTATCCATCTGGTTTCCATATCTAATTGTCAGGATGCCCAAAGGCCTGGTCCCACAACCACATCTTTACCTTCCTCCTGAAGGAGAGGAGGGATGTTGATGCCCTAATTTCCCCCGGGAGTGAGTTCCACAGGTGAGGGGCCACCACTGAGAAGGCCCTGCTCCTCGTCCCCACCAGCCTCACTTGTGATAGCGGTGGGGTCGAGAGCAGGGCCTCCCCAGATGATCTCAAATTCCGGGGTGGGACGTAGAGGGAGATACATTCGGATAGATACACTGGACCGGAACCGTAAAGGGTTTTGTAGGTCAAAACCAGCTAGAGTAAAGATAGGATTAGAATGAGGGATCCTTCCCCCCCCCCCCCATTCCTACGCATGCTTTCTTCTTGCTCTCTTTTCCCCCTTTGAAGCTGTAACAAATGGAATGCCTGTAGGGAACTTCCATTTGAAATTTATGGTTTTTGCCCTGGGCTAGGCCATGTGGCCTTTGGCCATTTGCCACCTCTCTGCCTTTTTCCTCCATTCAGTGAGGATGCACATTTTGCCTCTCTCTCTCTCTAGGCAACATGTAAGCTGCATGTACTTTTGATATGTTTACCCTTTTACCTTCTTAGAAGATGAGACTGAGTAAGCTCGTTCACTCTAAGACCTTTTCTATCAGTAATGCCTTTCTTTTACTTTAACGAATACTTTTGAACCTAAAGTTCTGATTCTGCAATCCTGAGCCATCCTAAGAACAAAAGCTTATCCTAGTTTCACCACACTGCCGTTTATGAAGTTTACTTCTGGTACTCTGCTATATTTATGATGGAATCACCCCAACTGAGAGTTGTTTTTGAGCCTAACAGTGATGTCGAGCACCCCCCCCCCCACCCAAATAAGGGATAGTGACTTATAGTTCTGCAAAGGGCAAGGGCACCAGACTACACAACAAGGGTCAATATATTTACTTTTATTTATTTTTATTCTTTTATTCTTTTATTCTTTTATTCTTTTATTCTTTTATTCTTTTATTCTTTTATTCTTTTATTCTTTTATTCTTTTATTCTTTTATTCTTTTATTGGTTTAGTCTTGGTCACATTGCCAAGGCACTGACAACAACAAGGACCCCACGAGGCTTTTGGGAAATGGCTGGATCTTGGGACTTCTGCCCTTTGTGAGAGTTGTAGTTCCCCCAAGGACTGAGCGATGGATCATGTTATCTATCAACTCAGCGCCCATCCGCTGACTTCTACCAAGAGAAATAACTCTTTGCTGCCTGACTTGGACTGCAAGCCACCTCCGCTTCCACAAACCTTCCCCAGGGGCATGGGATTTCCAGTTCTTTTAATAAATCAATATTGTAATAAAATAATAAAGATGTGGGGTGGGAAGGGAAATTTTATATGAACTTTGTATAAGAAATTATTGTATGAAATGTAGTTTGTTTCCCCCTTTCCCCCTTGACTTTTGCCCTACTAAAAGTGACCAGGAAATGTGGAAATGCCCGAGGGAGACCCCCTGCCTCCCTCGGAACTCATTTTTGATTGACTCATAAGGCATGGACAATATAGCCATTTATGGTTTCCTCTGTCTCGCCCTCGGAGTTGGTCCAGTGAGATGAGGAAGTCTATTTGGAATACGGACATTATGATTGATTTACAAAGGGCAGCGTTGATCCCCCCCCCCCCCCGAGGTCCGCTTGGCCTGATCCTGTTTGTTTCCCTCACCAAAACCCCTCAAAGGACATTAAGCTGCATCGGCTGGAGACATTTTTCCTTTGTTTCGCTGAGCACATGGCCAGTTTCCATTGACCCATTCATGAACTCTCTTTGTGTTCTGTCGTCCCGCCTCCCCTCTTCTGATTCGCTGGCCGGCGGGCGACAGGAGCCCTCCCCCTTGGATCCAGCACGCCCCTGAAGCTCCCTGATTGGTCCAGGAGCCCAGGGGATGGGAGGCTCCTCCCCAGCTGCCTGCCCTGTTGCCCAATCACAGCGGGGAACATCAGAGGAGCCGGGGCGGGAAGTTTGAACTCTGGGTTTTCAAAAATTGTATAAATATGCCTGCATCACTGTGCTCCGGCATGCTTGTGGTGGAATGATTCCTGCAATGCATCAGCTGAATCGCTAATAAAACACCTCGGTCGCTTGAAAAACTTCTTCCACTTTGGTGAGGATTTATTATTTTAAATATTAATATTTTTATCACTGAAATTGGCTTTCTCTGGCCTCACCAAGGTTTATTAAGGACTCTCTTTGGTGCAGTCCTCAGGGATCTCTCTCTCTCAGGGAGGCCCCACCAAAAAGTAGCTCGATATCAACAGTTCAGGTTCCCAACAAATCCCAACACATGAAAAGGAGCATGTAAACAGAATGTTCTCAAATAGTATGTAGCCAAAGGATTTGGAAGTATGTGTGTATCAATGAGGGCAACTGAAAGGAAGAAGAATATAATGAGAGCCATGAAGACATTGGAAAAAGAAGCCATTTATTGGCATTTCAGCAAGTGCTCATCAAATACCAATAAGCTCAGGGAAAAAAAATACTAAACCCAAAAAGATAGTAGAAGATATAAAAAAAATGAAAGAAAATTAAAATACACAAGGCACGAATATAAGCAAATACTTGTCGTAAAGCGAAACACTTCCTCTTTGTTCCACACCAACCAATGAGTTTTTGCAGCAGAGCATTAACAACCCCTCCTGAAACCCCACCAGCCACAACTTGACAGATTAACTTGGCAAACAAAGGTCACGGAGAAATGGCTTTCTAATAGATTATCCACTGAAGTTTAGAGAAAGGCTTCCGCTCCGGGTTTGGCTCCTAGTTCTTGGTGTCAGTCTTGGCGACTCTGAGAGCGCTGGGCATGCTGGGCAAGCTCATGCATTTGCCGATGAAAAAGTCATAAAACCACAGAGGCGCATAGCAAAAGATGAGGAGATATTTGTAGGCGTTCTTCCCTGGCGTGTACAGACCGTAGGGACGCATGGCCAGCAATGCGTGCAAGATGTCATGCAGGATGGGTGAGAAATCAGAGGCGGAGAAAGAAGGCATGTACATGAGCAAGGTCTTCATCGAACAGATGTAGTCATCGCCGTAGTCCTTCCTCACCTCAGGAGTCAGGCTCTCAAAAAGGCTCTGCTCCTCCTTTTTCCAGATCTCCGGGTTGCCCTGGATACCTAGAATGATCAGCAGGTATGAATGCATGAATGCCTTACCTGGGCCTCCTTAATTGGGAAGGTCACTTTGACAAGACTGGCACAAGAGAAAGTACTGGATGGAGCTCTTGTACCTACAAGTGTTAAGTATCCCTTAGTATCTGAAATGCTTCGGAGCAGAAGTATTTTGGACACATTTCACCTGGGATCCCAAAGAGCCCAAGCACGTTTGGGACATCCTTGTGGTTTGAATCCCAGGAATGTGAGGCTATTTACAATGCCTACTTCAGACCATTTATCCCTATTTGTGGCTCTCGGGTCAATGAGAAAGTGATCCACTTTTGGTTTGAGCCTCAACGTTGAAGGAGCTTTCTTTCATGAAAGTCGGTGGTCAACTCTTTCTGTAATTTGGAGAAAGAGACCACAAGGACCGTCCAGCCCAACGCCTACCATACAAGAATCCACAAACCATGTGAGACTAAAACACAAAGGAGCTGTGATATCTGCTCAACTCAATCCCACAACCTCATCACAGACAGAGCTTGGATCCACTTTAAATCTGGTTTCTGCCTCTGGCAAAATTCTGGGGTTTGTAGTTCAGTGAGGTCCAGGAGCTGTTGCTGAGCTGAGCTGAGCTGTTTAAAGGCCCCTCCCTAAACTACAAGATCCAGAATTCTGCAGGAGGCAGAAACTGGATTGAAAATAGATCTGATGTGATGACATCTGGATTCAGCTGAGAATGATAAAGAGAGAAGATATAGGTTGGAGCTCTTGTAGGTACAAGTTCAAGTATGCCTTATCTGAAATGCTTCAGTCCAGAAGTGTTTTGGACTACGGGTTGATGAGGAGACCCAGAGCTAGGCACAAAATTCCTTTATGATCCTTATATTTATATCCTGAAGGTAGCTTTATACACAATGTTCTTAATAATGTAATGCAAGAACACAATGTGTGTACACCAAAGGCATCAAAAAGAAAAGTGTCCTTGTCTCAACTGCCATATAAACCATAATACCAAGGCCGAAAATCCCACAATATCTGCTTTGAAATGAGTACACCCTGCCATATATTCCAGTTCAAAGCAGATAATGTGGGATTTTATTCAGCTGTGTGGAAGGGGCTTTAGAAAGCTTGTTTTAGTCTCACTGTGGGGTCGTGGGCAAGTCACACTCCTTTGGCCTTCAACTGTCCACCTCGGCAGTTGAGAAAAGGACACTTTTCTTTTTAATGCCATCGTTGTACACACATTGTGTTTCTTGCATTACATTATTAAGAAAACAAAAGAGCAATTTTTTTTTGTCATGTCAGGAGCGACCTGAGAAACTGCAAGTCGCAACTGTTATGAGAGAATTGGCCGTCTGCAAGCACGTTGCCCAGGGGATGCCCGGATGATTTGATGTTTTATCATCCTTGTGGGAGGCTTCTCTCATGTCCCCGCATGAGGAGCTGGAGCTGATAGAGGGAGCTCATCCACCTCTCCCCGGATTTGAACCTGTGACCTGTCGGTCTTCAGTTCTGCCAGCACAGGGCTTTAACCCACTGTGCCACCAGGGGTTCCACTCAACCCCAAATTCGACTGAGAACAATAAAGTGAGAAAATATGGGTTGGTGCTCTTGTGGACACAAGTTCAAGTACACCTTATCTGAAATGCTTAGGACTAGAAGTTCAAGCTAAGAGGTGGGATTATTTATTTTTTATTTATTTATTTACAGCTTTTATATTCCGCCCTTCTCACCCCGCAGGGGACTCAGGGCGGATTACAGTGTACACATATATGGCAAACATTCAATGCCAATTTTGACATACACAGAGGCTATTTAACTTTTTCTGGCCGCCAGGGGAGCTGTCGCTTTCATCGTCCATCTGCGACACTGATGAAGCACTTCCGCATTCCCCGCATGCTTTTGCTGAATTTTTATGGCCTCATAAATTAGTTAATTTAGCCTCCCCACACTTTAAGGTGGTACCTTATTTTCCTACTTGACAGATGCAACTGTCTTTCGGGTTGCAAAGGTCGACAACAGGCTACACACAATTGGTTGGAAACCCACTCCAACCTGGGCTGGCTTCGAACTCATGACCTTTTTGGTCAGAGTGATCTTAATGCAGCTGACACTCAGCCAGCTGCACCACAATCCCGGATTCACCCTTTCCTCTAGCATGGAGGCTGTCACTGATACTTTAAGCACCAGGAGCCCACAATACATACATACATACATACATACATACATACATACATACGAGCTCAAGAAGGAAATAAACTGCCGCGACTTACATGTCCTGAAGCCTGACGGGTGAACGACAGACACTTTAATGCCCCAGCTTGACAGTTCTTGCCTCATGACCCCAGAAAACATGGACAGGGCGGCTTTGGAGGATCCGTAGGCGGCAAGTCGCGGCATCGGGATCCCTCCTGCAAGTGAAGACATCAAGCCACTTGATTAGCCTCAGTGCTTTACCATCCTTGAAATGAAGGATCCTATAGTCTCAGTAAGTTTTATGCCCAGGTTAAATATGAGGTGCGGAAAGGGACCTGTTTGCAAACAGCTGTGAAACAAAACCAAGAAACAGTTTGGACTTTCTTGCCAACTGGAAGCATCTGTGTCTTGATGCGTTTGCCTTGGCTTCTTCCTTCCTTCTCCGCAATGAAGTTGGGTTTGGGCTTTTCCCGCAGAATCAGAAGCCTATGGGCTTGGAAGGAAGCCCACTCACTTGAATGGGACTTGCTCCCAGGTAATATGGAAACGGATGGTGTATTATGAGTTGCATAGCTACATGGACGAGAATCACCAAAACCTCAGCACTTTGTTCTGCAGGGAACATACTGTAAATCACATTGGAAACATTACTGGGCAAATAACTGTGTTAGTATGTTTTGTTCCATTGGGGCAAACAGAAGAGCACAAACGCTTCGGAGATTCGTGCGTGGCTGGTACAAGGCACTGAGGATGAATGATCGCTCCATTCTGATTGTGTTGGATTTGCTTCCAAACAAACCGAGTGCCTTCATCGTCACTGACTCCCCCAAAACCTGGGAAGTTGCCCATTGGAATTCTTTGTTATTAAGAATTAAGAATTTTCCAAGATACAACCAATATTAAGGACAAGAAGGAAGAGGAGGAACAGAAAGGGAAAAGGTAGAAGGCAAAGGAGGATATGTCAAGGATATGCCGTGTCTTCCAACTTTCTTTCTGACAGTTATTGTTGGAAATTACAACCTTCTTCAAGCCTCCTCCAGTCATTTGTTTATAATCCTGTTGCATACTTATTGTATGTATGTTCTGATATGCAGCTTTCTTTCCTTGCTCTATGTTTTTTTTCCTGAGAAGTTGTGGGAGAGGCTGCAGACCATGTAACCCACTCTGAGATGAGTATGGAGCACAGGCTGCTTTAGACTTTGGGACTGCTCAGATCACAGACTTGCAAACACTTGTCTGCTGTTTATTGTGAGAGAGATGTTCTGACCGGATGGCACAAAAACTATCTCAAACGTATCTGTAACTGACTGATAAGCTGTGTACCTGTGTATGCTGTGCACATAAAGGTCATGAGTAAACCAAATATGTTATTTTTACCAAAGTCTACCTTATTTTGCCTCATGAGTGTATAATACATATAAACAAGTTATTTTTATGGGAGAGGACATTTATTTTTGTGTACTGAGAAACACTTCTGAAGAACTGCTATTTTTATGCACTGGCATATTCTCTGTTTCCTCACAGATCAGAGACAACAGGTTATTCAGTCTAACAAGTGAAGCCAATTGCCTTGCATATTTATATTTCGTTGTATACCATTTGAGAAGATTCTACTCAAAAGGGGTTTTGGCTCTAAAAGGTCATGCTTTTCTAAAAGTTAGGCATATACGAGGGACTCCTGATAAGTCTTTGGCTTTAACCAGAAAAAAATAAGATAGGAAGAAGGAGCTGGGGGTGGTGACGGCCGACAGGGAGCTCTGGTGTGGGCTGGTCCATGAGGTCACGAAGAGGCGGAGATGACTGAACGAATGAACAATAAAGGAAGACGAAACTTTACATTTATTCCACATACTCTCCAATGATATCAACACACTTCTTACACCGGTATTCCAAGTTCTGTAAGCCTTGCAAAAAGAAGGATTTTGGTTGTGTCTCAAACCAGTCATCTGTAGCAGCCATCGCATCAGAAATTGTGTGAAATTTGGTACCCTTGAGGTGTTCTTTTTAGGTTTGGAAAAAGATGATAGTTGGAGGGAGCTAGATCCAGTGAATAAGGTGGGTGGTCAACCAGCTGAAAGCCTAGCTTCACCAGTTTTGCAATGGTCGCTTGTGCAGTGTGAGCGGAGGCATTGTCTTGCAGAAAGAAGTTCCTTTGGACAGCTTGCCGCACCTTTTGGCCTTCAGAGCTGCCTTAAATTGGTCCTTAAATTGGTCGAAGAAGAAGAAGAAGAAGAAGAAGAAGAAGAAGAAGAAGAAGAAGAAGAAGAAATGATAATAATAATATTATAATAATTTAAATTGTATGCTAATGCTTTTATGTTAAGCAGGTTTGAGTCTTCTTCAGGAACATAAAGCAGGGTATGACACCACTCTGATGGCCGAAAGCGAGGAGGAGCTGAGGAGCCTTCTATTCAAGGTGAAAGAAGAAAGCGCAAAAACTGGGTTGCAGTTAAACATAAAAAAAACCAAGATTATGGCAACAAGAATGATTGACAACTGGGAAATAGAGGGAGAAAACGTGGAGGCAGTGACAAAATTTGTATTTTGCAACAAAGATCCACCTAGTCAAAGCCATGGTATTCCCTGTAGTAACCTACGGATGTGAGAGCTGGACCTTAGGGAAGGCTGAGCGAAGGAAGATAGATGCTTTTGAACTGTGGTGTTGGAGGAAAGTTCTGAGAGTGCCTTGGACTGTGAGAAGATCCAACCAGTCCATCCTCCAGGAAATAAAGCCCGACTGCTCATTGGAGGGAAGGATATTAGAGACAAAGCTGAAGTACTTTGGCCACATCATGAGGAGACAGCAAAGCCTAGAGAAGACAATTATGCTGGGGAAAGTGGAAGGCAAAAGGAAGAGGGGCCGACCAAGGGCAAGATGGATGGATGGCATCCTTGAAGTGACTGGACTGACCTTGAAGGAGCTGGGGGTGGTGACGGCTGACAGGGAGCTCTGGCATGGCCTGGTCCATGAGGCCACGAAGAGTCGGAGACGACTGAACGAATGAACAACAACAATATAATATAATATAATATAATATAAATTGTATGCTAATGTGAGGTATAATAATAATAATAATAATAATAATAATAATAATAATAATAAATGGTTATTCAAACAAGCTTTTGAGGATGCCTAGTCCCTGGTTGATTTATGTTATTCATTATGCAGCTTTGCACTTTATCCCATGCCCTTATCCCATGGTTACACCCCTGGACTTTACCCATTCCTTGGCCCTATTGTTTACAGCCTGGCCATGTTTACATTAGCTATCACTATTGATGGATGTACACTGTTTTATTCTGAGTTTTATCTTGTTGTTACATGTGTATATGTTTTATTCCATTGTTTTTTATAATTGTGTTTTATGTTATGGCTTGTTTCAGGCACCTTGTGCCTTGTGTGAGCCATCCCGAGTCCCTTTGGGGAGATGGTGGCGAGATACAAGAATAAAGTTATTATTGTTATTATTATTTGAAACACAGCAAGATTAGTTCACAGCAAACAAGATCCCCATGCTGGCTGTTGTATTGGATCCCGCTTCAGACATTTCCCAAGTGTCTAGGACTGTGTGATGTATCGGCAAATACATCCAGATCCCAGTAGGGTGGCCTTTTGCAGCGGACAGATGGTAATTTTGTCAGTGTTGATTGTGTTTAAGTGCAGACCAAGGTCTTGGGGCACTGCATCCAGTGTGCCAATCACCACTGGGACCTCCTTGACTGGCTTGTGCCAGAATCTTTGCAGTTTGATCTTGAAATCCTCATATCGTATCAACTTTTCCAGTTGTTTCTCTTCAGTCCTGCTGTCACCTGGGATTGCAACATTGATGTTCCATCCTTGGTTTTTTAACTTACTTACTTAGGCTATGACACCACTTTGATGGCCGAAAGCAAGGAGGAGCTGAGGAGCCTTCTAATCAAGGTGAAAGAAGAAAGTGCAAAAGCTGGGTTGCAGTTGAACATTAAAAAAAACAAGGTTATGGCAACAAGAATGATTGGCAACTGGGAAATGGAGAAAACATGGCGGCAGTGACAGACTTTGTATTTCTAGGTGCAAAGATGACTGCAGACGCAGACTGCAGCCATGAAATCAGGAGACGCTTACTTCTTGGGAGGAGAGCAATGTCCGATCTTGATAAAATAGTGAAGAGTAGAGACATCACACTGGCAACAAAGATCCGCATAGTCAAAGCCATGGTATTCCCCATAGTCACCTACGGATGTGAGAGCTGGACCATAGGGAAGGCTGAGCGAAGGAAGATAGATGCTTTTGAACTGTGGTGTTGGAGGAAAGTTCTGAGAGTGCCTTGGACTGAGAGAAGATCCAACCAGTCCATACTTCAGGAAATAAAGCCTGACTGCTCATTGGAGGGAAGGATAGTAGAGGCAAAGATGAAGTACTTTGTCCACATCATGAGAAGAAAGGAAAGCTTAGAGAAGACAATTATGCTGGGGAAAATGGAAGGAAAAAGGAAGAGGGGACGACCAAGGGCAAGATGGATGAATGGGATCCTTGAAGTGGATTGACCTTGAAGGAGCTGGAGGTGGTGACAGCCAACAGGGAGCTCTGGCGTGGCTGGTAATGAGGTCACGAAGAGTCGGAAATGACTGAACAAATGAACAACAACAAAACTTAGGCAATCCCTCATAGCTCGAGGATGATGGTTTTCCAGATGTGGTGTCTTGGCGGTGGGTCCATAGGTGGTTGTGAAGCCCTATTCTTGACCTGCATGTTCTCCTGCAGTGAGGACATCAGTTTCCAGATGGAAGGCAGTCCCGGTCAGGGTTGGCTTGACGCGCTTTCCTCTCGGCAAGTTTCTCCCTTTCAACCTCCATTCGTGCTTCTTCAAATTCTGCACCACTGCTGGTCACAGCTGACCTCCAGTTAGAGCACTCAAGGACCAGGGCTTCCCAGTTCTCTCTCGGTGTCTATGCCACATTTTTTGAGGTTGGCTTTAAGCCCATCTTTAAATCTCTTTTCCTGTCCATCAACATTCCGTTTCCCATTCTTGAGTTCGGAGTAGAGTAAGTGCTTTGAGAGACGGTGATCGGGCATTCGGACAACGTGGCCAGTCCAGCAGAGTAGATGGCAGAGGAGCATCGCTTCAATGCTAGTGGTCTTTGCTTCTTCCAGTACGCTGACATTTGTCTACCTGTCTTCCCAAGAGATTTGCAGGATTTTTCGGAGGCCACACTGGTGGAATCGTTCCAGGAGTTGCATGTGATGTCTGTAGACAGTTCACATTTTGCAGGCATAGAACAAAATTGGAAGTGGAATAGCTTTATAAACAAGCCCCTTGCTCTCCCTATGGATGTTTCATTCAGAAACACTCTGTTTTATTCAGAAAAATGCTGCACTCGCAGAGCTCAGGCAGTGTTGTTTTTCAGTGTCAATGTTGACTTTTGTGCCCAGGTAGCGAAAATGGTCAACATTTTCTAATGTTACACCATTAAGCTGTAATTCTGGTATCAGAGAGGGATTGGCTGATGACAGCTGGAAGAGCACTTTGATTTTCTCAATGTTCAATGAGAGGCTGAGCTTCTCATATGCTTCTGCAAAAGTGTTTAGAGTGGTTTGTACATCTTCTTTTGAATGCGCACAGACAAGATTGTCATCAGCATATTGGAGTTCTATAACAGATGTTGTTGTAACCTTGGTTTTGGCTTTCAGTCTGCTGAGGCTAAATAACTTGCCATCTGTCCTATAGATGATTTCCACTCCGGTGGGAAGCTTCCCATCAACAAGCTAAAATATCATAGCAGTGAAGATGGAAAACAAGGTTGGGACAATAACACATCCCTGTTTGATACCTGATTCCACCTTAAATGGGTCACTTTGGGAGCCATTGCTGTCCAAGACTGTTGCCATCATGCCATTGTGGAGGAGCTGCAGGATGTTGACAAATTTGTCAGGGCACCCGATTTTTTGAAGGTTGGTCCAGAGTGCACTGCAATTCACTGTGTTGAATGCCTTTGCACAGTCAGTGAATGCAATGTACAGAGGATGGTTTTGTTCCCTGCATTTTTCTATCGTGCAGTGAAGATCATGTCCATTGTTCCTCTGGAGGGGTGGAAGCCATTCTGGGATTCTGGGAGGGTGTCTTCTGAGAGAGGTAGAAGGCAATTTTGCAAGGATTCCTGTGAGGATATTCCCAGAAGAAGTTAGAAGGGAGATACCTTGATAATTTTGTTTTTTTCCCCCCTTTTTTTGAAAAGGGTGATGATGGTGGCATCCTTGAAATCTGCTGGGATTTTCTCGGTCACCCACACTTTTTCTATGAGCTGGTGGAGTTGTTGTGTCAGCTCAGGTCCTCCCTCTTTAAAGATTTCAGCAGGGATCCCATCAGGTCCACTGGTTTTATTATTTTTTTGTTGGCTGATGGCATTGCTGACTTCTTCCAAACTAGGCAGTGCTGCAAGCTCACCCCTGGTTTGTTGTGGAGAGAACCTTTGGCCACATTGGAGCTACGATTCAGCAAGCTTTGATAGTGCTCTTTCCAACGTAATGCAATTGATTTTTTGTCCTTCAGAAGTTTGGTTCCATCTGATGAGCATAGAGGGTGTATGCCATGGTTTCTTGATCCACAGATGACCTTTGTGGCTTTGAAAAATTCCTGAGCATGGTATCTGCCAGGTGTTGGATTTCTTCAGCTTTCTTTGTCTACCAGATGTTATTGAGTTCTCTTGTCTTTCTTTGAACCTCAGCTTTTGCATGATGTCGTGAACTTGTTTTTCTGGCAGAAGAGCATGTTGGTGATGACAAGGTTGTGTTCCGCACATTTGATGAGAAGCAGGATGCCATTCGAGTTGCTGTTTCCAACCCCGTCTTTTCCTATAATTCCTGGCCACAGCTCATAGTCTTGTCCAACTCTTTCATTAAAATCCCCCAGGAGGATGATTTTGTCCTCCTTAGATATCTCAGATAGGATGGTGTCCATCTGACAGTAAAAGTTTTCCTTGATGTCTTCATCAGCATCTAGCGTTGGTGCATAGGTGCTTATAATGGTTGCCTGTTGGTTTTTGACAAAATTATTTCAGAAGGTCGAGAGCCAATTAATGCCAATGGGTGCTTCGGTCAGGTGCTTCACCAGATTATTTCTGATAGCAAAGACAACTCTGTGCATCCTTCATTCTTCTTCAAGCAGTCCCTTCCAGAATAAGGTGTAGCCTCCCTTTTCTTCCTTCAGCTGACCTTCCTTCCTGTTCTCCTGAAGTGCTGCTATGTCGATGTTTAAGCATCCCAGCTGCCTTGCAATGATAGCAGTCCTGCGTTTTTTAATACTATTGTTACGTCAAGAGCATTGTGCTCCAAAACTCTGTCAGTCTGAATTCGGAAGTCCCAGAGTTGTTTGATGTATTCATTTTTTGTAACTTTTTCAGGCTTGTGATCCCACTAGTTCTTTGTCACAGGTAGATGGTGTTTGTGGCACAAGTTCCAATGGATTACCTGAGCAACGGTATTCTGCTTCTGCTTGTAGTCGGTCTGTGCGATAGCGGAAAGGATGGAGGAAGTTTGTTTTCCACGAGGATATGTAGCAATGGATTTGGACTACACTGGCAGTGGTTCTCAACCTGTGGGTCCCCAGATGTTTTGGCCTTAAACTCTCAGAAATCCTAACAACTGGTAAACTGGCTGGGATTTCTGGGAGTTGTAGGCCAAAACACCTGAGGACCCACAGGTTGAGAACCACTGGACTACAGGAAAAGAGATCCCACCGAAATATCAGAAATAATTTCCTGATGGCAAGAACAATGAGATGGTGGGATATTCATCCCGAGACTGCCTTGGAACCTCTTTCTCCAAGATGAAGGTGTTTACACAGAGGCCGGGTGGCCATCTCTCAGGAGAGCCCGGATTGTGTATGAATTTGTGGTAAAATGAGTGGTTGAATTAGAAAGCTAATCTGTGGCGTATTCCTGCATGGTAGAAGAGGGTGGGCTGGATGCCCTTGGGCCTCCCAACTCTATGCATCACTGCAGCTTGCCTGTTTGTTGCTTCACCGTTTGCCAATTGTGTCAAGCAGTCTACTCCAGTTGGGACTGTTCTGGAACAGCTGTTCCAGGAGCTCCAGATTTATTTGCTGTGTTGAAATGTTTGTGTGCAATCCCATGCTTGGGATTTTGCAGCAGGGGGTTTCCTGTTATAATTTGCATTTATAGGGCAAGCCACCTGCCAATTATAGTTAGGATTCCTGGTCCCGCCCCTTTTTTGCTTTTTGGAGGGAAGGGAGCCTTTTCCAGTCAGTCACAGCAAGGTTAACCAATGTATAGGATGTGTTTACTTCCCCTGTACAAAGGCTTCAACCTTTAAGAGCTCCAGGGAAAGAACGCCAGGGAAGCATTCCCACAGCTTTAAGGGTCTCCTAAGAACTCCAGGGATTCCTTCCTACAGCCTTGGGAGTTTCCAGGAAGACAGCCTTAAACTCTAAAGAACATCCATTGCCTGTCTGGTAGGTCCTCTCAGTGTTTCGAGAAGCAGTTCGGCCTGGCAGAGGAGCCCACACCAGTGAGGGTTGGATTTTAGTTAGCCTTGGGAGAAGTTAAAAAGGGGAATTTTCCTTTGAAGAAAGTTATTGAAGATAGTGCCTGTTCCCTACGGACACGTTTGAGAGAACTGATACTTTACCAAGAAAGCCTTACAATTTCTGTTTGATTCATTAATAAAAGACTTTGTTGTACATTTTAAGCAATTTAAAGATTCCTTTTGTAAAGGAAGCCTCTGAGAACTTTTCCTAGGGCCCCTGGCTTCCCGCTGGGTAAAGGTTACACATCCTATATCTAAAGTCAACTAACTATAGACCCAGCGGCGACAGAACAGGGACAAACGGTTTGGGAGTCAACTTTCCCACATCTCTCCCTCTTTGGCTTCCAATGCAAAAGTGCTCAGAGACAAATCAGATGAGAGATAAGAACTTTAACAATGTGCCGCTGCTGTAACTGCATGTGAAACACATACTAAATGTTCCCCTTTAACTTTATTGCCTATAATGAGTGCAAGTTGATTATAGGCACATCCATGTATCAGGATCCAGCTTCCAGGCCTTGGGTTTTGGCGCTGGAACCCGGGATCCTGACGTAGGAATCATAGAATCAAAGAGTTGGAAGAGACCTCATGGGCCATCCAGTCCAACCCCCTGCCAAGAAGCAGGAATATTGCATTCAAATCACCCTGACAGATGGCCATCCAGCCTCTGTTTAAAAGCTTCCAAAGAAGGAGCCTCCACCACACTCCGGGGCAGAGAGTTCCACTGCTGAACGGCTCTCACAGTCAGGAAGTTCTTCCTCTTTGATAAGATTGACATTGATAAGACTTTTGCAGCTGCCGACCTTGAAAGACAACAACTTGTAGCTTGGCGGGAATGTTGCGCGGGGTTTTGACTTGGCGGGAAATGTACTTTCAAATGAGGGGGGGGTGTATATAAGGAGGGACCAGCTGGTGCCGAGCAATCTCGGCTTTTCACATGTCCATGCATCCAGTAGTAAAGTTTCTCATTGATACCAGAGCGCATTCCTGTGTCTTCATTGGGAGAAACTGCTGTGAGCTGACATCTGTGTGCGCTCAGGCAAGTACAGGCGGAACAGAATGGGTCTGTTTCCCTGAAGATCACAGGTGACAGTAAGGAACATATGCTAAGTTGTTTGCCTGATGGCAATTGTTTTGGCTGTTCCCATTACACAGGTGGAGCCAACGCGGCAAGCTGGCCAGGGTCCAGGCTACTGCTGGTGTGGAAATGCGTGAGACACGAGACCATTGTGTGTCCATGTTCTCTCTATAGGCAGACAGATTATTTGCTGTGTTCTTTCCTTGTGTGATTCTGTTGCTTACTCTGCCATCTCTCCTCTGCTTCCACATTGTGCTTTCACCAGGAAGAAACACCAAACCCTTAAGTCCAGGCAGCAAGTCCTGCTTTCAACTGTCCCCTTTTTCCTGTTATTGCAGCACCATGTAAGTTAGAATTGGCAAAAAGCAAAAGTCTTAACAAACTCCCTCAAAATTATTGCATTTTTGCATAGTGCTTCATTCCTGTACAAACCTACTTACTTAGGCGATCCCTCATAGCTCAGGGATGATGGTCCTCCAAGTGCAGGCCTTGGTGGGTACATAGGTGGCTGTGGAGCCCTATTATTGACCCACATGTTCTCCTGTAGTGAAGACATTGGTTTCCAAGTGGAAGGTGTTCCCGGTCAGGGTTGGCTTGATGCACCTTCTTCCTCTTGGCACATTTCTCCCTTTCACCCTCCACTCGTACTTCTTTAAATTCTGCAGCACTGCTGGTCACAGCTGCCCTCCAGTTAGAGCACCCGAGGGCCAGGGCTTCCCAGTTCTCTCTCAGTTTCTATGCCACAGTTTTTACGATTGGCTTTAAGCCATTCTTGAGTTTGGAGTAGAATAACTGCTTTGGGAGACAGTGATCAGGTATTTGGACAACATGGCCAGATAGATATATAGATAGGTAGGTAGTAGGCTTGGGCTGTTTCGTTCGTTAATTTCGTAATTCGTTATTAATTCGTATTTAAATTAGCTTACGATCCAATATTGAGCCATGCAGGAATAGTGTGAGGAGTAAATTAGATTCGAAACAATTTTTTCAATTTTTTCGTAATTATTTCGTAATTATTTCGTAATTATTTCGTAATTATTTCGTAATTATTTTCGCATATCTGGTGCAAGTTTTATAGTTGTAGTTTGTTTTATCACACCAACAGTCAACAACAGAGGGAGAGGGAAGCTTCAGAAGTTCCCCCTGTCCCATTTGGAGGTTTTTTTAGCATATTGCGCAATCGCGTCCGCCATTAACGAATCAATTCATAATTTTACGAAATTTCGTAAATTTCAAAATTTTTAAAAGCAAAATTTCAGAATTCTTAAAAAAAACGCAACGCGATGGACCCCTAAAAACGAAGCGAGTTTAAAAACAAAATTTTCCGTTGTTACCCAGGCCTACTGGTCAACCAACAGGTTTGTGGTTCGAATCTGGGGAGCAGGGTAAGGTCACGTCTGTCACGCTCTGGCTTCTCATATATATGTATAATGATAATAATAATAATAATAATAATAATAATAATAATAATAATAATAATATACCCTTAATAGCCTAGGCCAGTGATGGGCAACCTTTTGAGTGTGGTGTGTCAAAATTCGCCAAAAAACCAAGCATAATTCAGGTGGTGTGTCACTTCAAGAAAAAAACCACAATTATGCAATATTTAGTTTAAATAACAAGAAATGTATAATTGTAATTCCCACTTTCTCTCTTTTCATGTTGTTCTATCTCTCTTTATGTAAATAATATCCTTTTTGGAGTGTTTAATAAAAATATAATTTTAAAAACCCAACAAAATATTCTTTATTTTTAATTTAATTTAAATGTATTTCTAGCATTTAATATGTTGTTTAATGTATTTCTAATAATCATAATAATCATAATCCAATAACAATAAAGTAACATTGCAAAATAATATTTTGACATTTAATTTACCATTTCATTTAAGGCATATATATATATAGGCATATATTAAAATATTAAAAATGCATTAAATTAAATGTCAAATTAAAATTCAATTTACCATTTCATTTAAGGCATTCTGAAGTATTTGAGTAACATAGCAAAGTATTATTTATCATTTAATTTAATTTAAATATGTAACTCCTTAATATTTAGGAAACAATGCAAAATAATATTCGTTTACTTAATAAATTAAATATTATTTTACAATGTTACCTAAATATTAATAATAATTAAATATTTTTAAATTTGACATTTAATTTAATGCATTTGTTTACTTAATAATTAAATAAACCAATATTATTTTGCAATGTTACCTAAATATTAATAATATAAAAATATTTTTAAATTTGACATTTAATTTAATGCATTTTAATATTTGAATAATATTGCAAAGTAATAGTATTTATCATTCAGTTTAAATATGAAACTCCTTAATATTTAGGTAACATTGCAAAATAATAATTTCTTTCCTATTTATTTTTTTTAAAATGGCATAAAATAAACAAACAAATAATATTCGGCGCGTGTCAGTAGAAATGGCTACACGTGTCAGTACTGACACGCGTGTCATAGGTTCGCCATCACGGTCATAGGCCCTTGGGAAGAGCTTGGTATTTAGAAGCCCAGACATTTCCACCTCTTGTGCATGTGTGCTGTGATGTTATGTACATCTATATATATAAATCTGTTAGGTTGGTTCAACCGGACAGCAAAACTCCACAACCCCCCAACGAAACTTAACCAAAATTCCCATGCCCATAACACAACCCACAAGGTACAAACATATCTACTCAAAATGAAAAACAACACAACAACACACTCACAAAACGGCAAAACAACAAAACTCAAAACCCCCCAACGAAACTTAACCAAAATTCCCACGCCCATAACACAACCCACAAGGTACAAACATATCTACTCAAAATGAAAAACAACACAACAACACACTCACAAAACGGCAAAACAACAAAACTCAAAACCCCCAACGAAACTTAACCAAAATTCCCATGCCCATAACACAACCCACAAGGTACAAACATATCTACTCAAAATGAAAAAACAACACAACAACACACTCACAAAACGGCAAAACAACAAAACTAAAAAAAAACCAACGAAACTTAACCAAAATTCCCATGCCCATAACACAACCAACAAGGTACAAACATATCTACTCAAAATGAAAAACAACACAACAACACACTCACAATACGGCAAAACAACTGAGCATGCGCATTGGCGCCCAGCCGCAAGTTCCCTGGGCGTGCACACAGCCTTCCGGCCAACGTTCCCTCTGCGGAAGCCATGCCCACTCCAAGCCCCGCCGCGCCGCTTCCCGCACACACACACCCCCTGCCGCACGCACACACACAACCCCATGCTCCCTCCCCCCGCCCCCGCACACACACACGCAACCCCACGCTCCATCACTCCCCCCGCCGCCGCACACACACACGCAACCCCACGCTCCATCACTCCCCCCGCCGCCGCACACACACAAACCCCACGCTCCATCACTCCCCCTGCCGCCGCACACACACACGCAACCCCACGCTCCATCACTCCCCCGCTGCCGCACACACACACGCAACCCCACGCTCCATCACTCCCCCCACCGCCGCACACACACACGCACACCCCACTCCCCGCCGCCGCACACACATACACAACCCCACGCTCCATCACTCCCCCCACTGCCGCACACACACGCTATTATTCCTATTAGACCCTGGGGGAATGGGAGTGGTGTCAGGTCCCAGAGGCAATGCATTGCATTATTGTTATTGTTATGATGGTGGTGAAATAAAAGGAAATAAAAAGTGAAAGAAGGAAGCAAACAGGGAGGGAAGAAAGGCAAAGGAAAAAAGGGGGAGGGAATGAAGGAAAGAGAGAAGGATGAAACCAAGTAGTGAAAGAAAGAAAGAAAGAGGTAGAGAAGGAAGAAAGGAGAGAAAGGGGGAGGAAAAGGGGGAAGGAATAGGTAGGTACCTCTCTTTCATAATAGTCCAGATATCTACCTCAACTTTGATAAGTTTTACTATAGGCCACAGCAACGCGTGGCAGGGCACAGCTAGTGTAAATATATAATAATACATTTATTACTTGCCTCTCCTATCTGTGTGCTAGACAGATAGACAGACAGACAGACAGATAGATGATAGACAGAAGACAGACAGGTGATAGAAAGAAATAGATAGATAGATAGATAGATAGATAGATAGATAGATAGATAGATAGATAGATAGATAGTTGCTGGTGATGACCTGTAAAGTCCTATATAGCTTGAACCTGGCTTATTTGCCATGTCTCCCTTTATGAACCCCTTACAGCTCTGAGATCCTCTATCCATTTCACCACCACCTTTGGCTCATTTAGATGGAAGCTCCAAGGCTTGGGAACTCCCTCTTTTGTTGGGCAAAGATGACTCCCTCCTTGTTGTCCCTCAACCTGCATCTGAAGACATTCCTGTCCTGGCAGGCTTTGGGGAATTAACTGTGATGGACTGCTTTGCATCCTGTCTGTGATGGACCTTCTAATTATTTATTATTTTATTTAAAGCATTTCTATTCCGCCCTTTTCCCCCCGAAGTGGATTCAGGACGGAGCACAACATATATATGGCAAGCATTCGGTGCTGGAACCTCTGTTTGGGTATCAGCCAGCACATCAATGACTTAAATCTAGAAATAGTTTTCTAAGATCTACAGAGACACTCGCTGGAACACCTCAGCAAGTGAGAGTCCAAAATTGGCAGGCTCAAACCCAGAACCTCAATCAATGGCTGATACCAAATGAGAGACTCCCCGCTGAGCACACAGAAGACTGGGCGACTTGGAAGGCGCTGAACAGACTGCGCTCTGGCACCGCGAGATGCAGAGCCAACCTTCAGAAATGGGGCTACAAAGTGGAATCCACAACATGCGAGTGTGGAGAAGAGCAAACCACTGACCACCTGCTGCAATGCAACCTGAGCCCTGCCACATGCACAATGGAGGACCTTCTTGCAGCGACACCAGAAGCACTCCAAGTGGCCAGATACTGGTCAAAGGACATTTAATCAACTACCAAACTCAATTTTGTATTTTGTCTGTTTGTTTGCTTTGTTCGGTTAGAAATGTAATATAATTGACTGGTTGATCTGACACAACAAATAAAAAAATGCTGGAACATAAATTAAACTATAAATATACATAAAACCTAGTAAAGCATCTAATAAAAGCAGTTCCCATCAATTATTTATTTTATTTAGAACATTTGTGTCCCGTCCTATTCTCAACTTCCGAAGAGGGACTCAGGGTGGCTTCCAACAATATAAAAACACCAATAAAATACACAATTCCATAAAATGGTAATAAATATACATTTAAAAACAGTTCACCAAGTTTAAAACATGCTCCAAATCAGCCCAAAAGAAGTTGCGATATAGTTGCTAACCAGGAGCCACCAGTAGCACAAATTAGTCTTATACATTCTCCAGTGTGATGCCCTAGGTATGTTGGACTACAGCTTATACTGGCAATGACCAACTTGGCTGAAGATGGCAGGACTATAATAAAGCCCATCTGTAGAGGAGGATGGCCATAGCCATGGCTGGTCAGCACTTAAACAATGAACACTGTATTGCAACTACCTTGGCAGCCACCTCTCCACCAAAGTCAACATCGACACCGAAATACAACACCACCTAAGCTCTGCGAGCGCAGCATTTTTCCGAATGAAGCAGAGAGTGTTTGAGGACCGGGACATCCTTAGGGATACCAAGGTGCTTGTTTATAAAGCTATTGTCCTCCCAACCCTGCTATATGCCTGCGAAACGTGGACTGTCTACAGACGTCACATGCAACTCCTGGAACGATTCCATCAGCACTGCTTCTCCGGAAAATCCTGCAAATCTCTTGGGAAGACAGGCAGACAAACGTCAGTGTGCTGGAAGAAGCAAAGACCACCAGCATTGAAGCGATGGTCCTCCGCCATCAGCTTCGCTGGACCGGCCACGTTGTCCGGATGCCCGACCACCGACTCCCAAAGCAGTTGCTCTACTCCGAACTCAAGTACGGAAAATGGAATGTTGGAGGACAGGAAAAGAGATTGAAAGATGGGCTCAAAGCCAACCTTAAAATCTCTGATATAGACACTGAGAACTGGGAAGCCCTGGCACTTGAGTGTTCCAGCTGGAGGTCAGCTGTGACCAGCAGTGCTGCAGAATTTGAGGAGGCACGAATGGAGGGCGAAAGGGAGAAGCGTGCCAAGAGGAATGTGCGTCAAGCCAACCTCGACCGAGACCGCTTCCCACCTGGAAAGCAATGCCCTCACTGCGGGAGAGAATGCAGGTTAAGAATAGGGCTCCACAGCCACATACAGACCCACAAGAATGTTGGAAGACAATAATCTTCGGAAAACGAGGGATCGCCTAAGTAAGTAAGTAAGTAAGTAAAGTGCAACTATGGGTTGTGGGTGTCTGGTTTAATACTGAGACAATTTAGAAGCACTGATCTAGATAGATCAAGAATCCTGCCAAAAGATGCCCGTGGACATAGGCCCATTTCTGCATTTATGACTATCAAGAAAAAACACTGTAGCCTTACTGATAGAAAAAAGGCAAGGGGAGCTATGTCTCCTCACAAGTGATAATGCTTCAGACTCTGAGAGATACAAGGTTCACACTCTAAGAGAGATACAAGATTACTATACATTTTAAGCTTTTTAAGTAGATTGTGCTGGTACAGCTGTACCAGGAGCTCCAATTCTGATTGCTTTGCATTAAATGTTTGTTTGCAATCCCAGGCTTGGGATTTTGCAGCAGGGTGGCTTCCTGTTATAGTTTGCAATCATAGGGCAAGCCACCTGTCAATTATCGTTAGGTTCCCTGGTCCCGCCCCTTTTTGAGTTTTGGAGGGAATAGGAGCCTTTTTGAGTTAGTTCTCACAGAGAAGCCTTTTGCACAGGACATAAAACGAAGAGCTCCTGTAGAAAGCTTCGTCTTCTACGGCTTGGCCGGGGAGATATACAGTCTACAACTTCCTGTAGAAAGCTTCGTCTTCTACAGCTTGGCCGGGGTTATACAGCCCTACAGCTTGGCCGAGGATCATACAGCCTTACAGCTCCTTTGCTGAGGGACTTCAGCCAGCCATCACCGAAACCTGAACTCCTTTTCCCCTGGAAGTCTACAAAGCTCTGCTTGGTAAGGGTCACTCGCGGAAGCCAGAAGCAGTTGGTACCGGGTGCAGGGGCTCCACGCCAACAGAGGCAAGTACAGACTGCCCAGATTAGAAGTTAAGGATTTCCCCATTAGTTATTATATAGTTATGAAGATAGTGCCTGTTCCCAGTGAACAAGATTGCAAGAGACAATAGACTGTTAAGAAAGCTTGAAAGTACCTGTTTGTTTTCATCAATAAAGAACTTTGTTGGATTTACTTTAAGCAATCTAAAGACTCTGTTTGGGGGAATCTAAGGGCCTTTAATCTGAGGCAGCCCCGGCGTCCCGTTGGGCACACAGAATTTATGTCCTGTCTACAGTCTGATGCATAGGCCCAGCGTGCGACAGCACATATATGTTGGGCACTGCGTATTCTTTTACTTAAGGCAAAAGTCTCAGTAGATGCCCGATGATACCAGCCTTATTGTTAACTGCCTGAATAGCAGTGTAAAGACCAGCATTTTACTCAGAACCTTTGATCAAAAGTTTCAGCGTACCAAGACAACATGCTGAAGTATATTCTTGAAGTCAAACATGACCTCCCCGCCCTCCCCAATAAAAGATAGTAACTTATAGTTTTGCTAAGGACAAGGACACCGGACTGGATAATAAGGGTTAAGCCTTGGTCAATTTGCCAAGACACAAACAACAACAAGGACCCTTCCCATGTTAGATACTGTGTACATTTAATCAAGGTTCTATGCCCTAGGTTTCATATATAGCAGAAGGCAGCACATTTATTACTGAGAAACCACCTCCCTTTACACTTATGTGCTCTCTTGAACTTCTATGGGACTCAGGCGGGGGAGGGATAAGTGGGTATATTCTCTGTATCATGATTTCTGTATTTTCATATTTTCTCCCCGTGTATCTGACTTTTCCTGACCCTTTTGGCCCCATTCCCCTTTTGAAAAAAATGTATAAAAATATATGAGGAAGCTACCCTGGAAAGGAAGGAATTACCAGCTGAAAGAACCCTTATCTAAAAACACTAATTGCATGGATGATAACAAAGGGTCGTGCCCTCTAACCTTGGAGGTTTTGACCACCAGAGGAAACGGCCGCTTGGCAAACTTTGATCATATCTCAATAGGACAGAGGAGCACCTTCGGAAAGCTGCCCCTCGTCCTGATCTGTCACCCATTCAATCTCTCTCACAAAAGCACCATGGAGCCCCCGGTGGCGCAGTGGGTTAAACCCCTGTGCCGGCAGGACTGAAGACCGACAGGTTGCAGGTTCGAATTCGGGGAGAGGCGGATGAGCTCCCTCTATCAGTTCCAGCTCCTCATGCGGGGACATGAGAGAAGCCTCCCACAAGGATGATAAAACATCAAATCATCCGGGCGTCCCCTGGGCAACGTCCTTGCAGACGGCCAATTCTCTCACAACAGAAGCGACGAGCTCCTGACACGACCAAAAAAAACAAACAAAAGCACCCACCTAAGTTTCCCCCCATTGTGCCTCTGTCTTGGCATAGAAGAAAATCCGGATTAGAATAATAGAATCATAGAATCAAAGAGTTGGAAGAGACCTCATGGGCCATCCAGTCCAACCCCCTGCCAAGAAGCAGGAATTGCATTCAAATCACCCCTGACAGATGGCCATCCAGCCTCTGTTTAAAAGCTCCAAAGAAGGAGCCTCCACCACACTCCGGGGCAGAGAGTTCCACTGCTGAACGGCTCTCACAGTCAGGAAGTTTTTCCTCATGTTCAGATGGAATCTCCTCTCTTGTAGTTTGAAGCCATTGTTCCGCATCCTAGTCTCCAGGGAAGCAGAAAACAAGCTTGCTCCCTCCTCCCTGTGGCTTGCCCTCACATATTTATACATGGCTATCATTTTCCTCTCAGCCTTCTCTTCTTCAGGCTAAACATGCCCAGCTCTTTAAGCCACTCCTCATAGGGCTTGTTCTCCAGACCCTTGATCATTTTAGTCTCCCTCCTCTGAACACATTCCAGCTTGTCATATCTCTCTTGAATTGTGGTGCCCAGAATTGGACACAATATTCCAGGTGTGGTCTAACCAAAGCAGAATAGAGGGGTAGCATCCTCCCGGATCTAGACACTATGCTCCTATTGATGCAGGCCAAAATCCCATTGGCTTTTTTTGCTGCCACATCACATTGTTGGCTCATGTTTAACTTGTTGTCCACGAGGACTCCAAGATCTTTTTCACACGTACTGCTCTCAAGCCAGGCGTCCCCCATTCTGTATCTTTGCATTTCGTTTTTCCTGCCAAAGTGGAGTATCTTGCATTTGTCACTGTTGAACTTCATTTTGTTAGTTTTGGCCAATCATCTCTCTAATCTGTCAAGATCGTTTTGAATCCTGCTCCTGTCCTCTGGAGTATTGGCTATCCCTCCCAATTTGGTGTCGTCTGCAAACTTGATGATCCTGCCTTCTAACCCTTCATCTAAGTCATTAATAAAGATGTTGAACACGACCGGGCCCAGGACAGAACCCTGCAGCACTCCACTCGTCACTTTATTATGGCAGTATTGCCAATACCAATGTTTATTGGAAACACTCAAAGAGCAAGGCTAAGCTTGTAGGCCTTTTAGGACTCGCCAACCCCTTGCTTTCAATCTCTCCCCCTTGATTTCAATCTCTCTCCCTTGCTTACCTGGTGATTTAACATCATGTGAACCCCATGAGCTCTGATATCACCAGAAAACTCCCCCAGGAATCTCAAAATGTCCTCTATAGTGGCAGCATAAGGAAGACCATGCAGTCGTATGCAGTCCCTGACATTGGTCGGCGCACAAACTGCTGAGGTAGTACAGGAAGGATTGGGGGAGTCGTGAGAGGAGTGAGAGGAGTAGAGGAGTATTTGTTTAGTACCTGCTGAACCTCAGCTGCTGTACACCTGAAGAGCTCTATGTACCTTTTGCCCAACAAGTCTTCGTGTTTCTTTAATGCATCCTGTGCATATTCCTAACACGCTAACAGCACAAATGCATCTCCAGTTGGCCTATTTTGTGGATAGGTCATAAAAGGGATTCCTTCTTTTCCACCTGTCACTGGACAGTGTTGACCAAAGAATGTTAACAGTTCCTCCATTGTTACATTGAATGGCAGACCCCGCAAGCAAACAATTACTTGGTTCTCTTTAGACAAGAACTGAGCAACTTCACTGGATGTCCCTCCAGCAATTTTCAAGAAGTCTTCTTCTGTTGCTTTGTACACCTCAATGTACCGGTTCCCCATATGATGATTGTGTCTCTGCAAAGCTAGGTCCCTTACGAACCTGATGAGCGCCTCTTCATTTCTCCTGACTTGGGCATTGAGACAAAGTGCAGCCCCTCCCTTGGCAATATTCAATTCTTTGAAGAACCTCTCAATGTCTTGGTGCCATGACTGCCATGGCAAGCCTCTTGCCCGGATAATGGTGTTATCATCTGTGAGTTCCATCTTGCTGCACGTTCCACTTTCAAATTCATCCTTTCTGGATCTGAAAAACTGTGATTGTACGGTTCCGAAATTAACGTTAAAATGATGTTTCCCATATCTTCTACTTGTGATACTCCATGACGCTGTATTGAATTGTTCTTCTCAAGATCCATGTTGAGATGTTATGTTAGCATCATGTTTGTCAATTTCAGGTGAACCAGGACACTTCTTGAATTCTTTCCACAGATCAAAAAATGAGTAGAAGCATTCAGGTAATAAGATATTCTTTTTTGAGACTTCAGGATGGAGAACCTGCCTGATATGAAGTTGCCCATCAGTTCAGAGACGGAAGGAAGTACCTACACCGATATTTAGTTCATTGCTCACAGACTGATTAAACTGTCTCAGCGCCTGCTTCAGCTGCACAGACAGGGCCAAGCTGTCTTTGGCAATATTGGTGACTTCTTGGCATTCCTGGGTCAACTCCAACTGATCAGGCCCAATTAGCACTTCATGAAGATTTCCCACCTTTTTGTTGGCCATGTCCACCACTCCATGGGAACTGGATGAGCTCCCTCTCATTGGAGCCCAGCAGAGGACCCTGAGCCCTGGCGGTGGCTCTGAAGAGGACGGCCAGGTAGTCAGAAGACATGGTCATGCTGGAGGGGAGTAGGAGCCCAAGCCCACGTGTGGAAGGGGAAGCGACCTTTACCCAGGAGTCAGGAAGAGAGAGAGAGAGAAACCCACCCAACAGCCCCCCCCCCCCCCCCCCGAAGCCACCCCTTCCAACCACCCCAAGAAGCCCTCTCCGCCCTTGGAAAAAAGAGGCACAATGATCCTGTGTCATCCCGCCATCCGGGTTGAGTGTTGGGCTGCAGCTGGAGGCTCTGGTCGGATGCTACAGTTGGCCATGGAAATCCACCAACTGACTGGGCAAGTCATGGCCCCAGAAAGCCCCATGGTAAGTTCACCTTATAGTCAAAAATGACTTGAAGATATGTCATAAGACAGTAAGATGATTCCAGGCAGAGCACTGTTGCTCCAGTGGAAGGTTGTAGAATGAAAATACTCGCCTTGGACATAGCTAGCTAGCCTGCTTTGGCAGTGACCACAGGACAAAGCATATTTATCAGCTTGCCATTCCCAGGAGGATTTGGTCAGCAACTTCCTCCGCTGCTTTCTGCTGAGCCTTAAGCGATGCCGACACTTTTGACAAACCCCTTATTTTCCTTTTCCACTTGCTGAAATTGATAAATGCATCTGCCATTGGGTGCCTGCCATGCTGACAACGAGCCCAAAACAGGAGTGAAGAGATGAGGTGATGTTTTAACAAGCTGGCTACTGCCTCATTTTGCCCTGTCTTCATCAATCCCTGATGTCACGAAGGAAAACTCACAGTCTGGGTGACATTCCAGGAGAAAGAAAGAAAGAAAGAAAGAAAGAAAGAAAGAAAGAAAGAAAGAAAGAAAGAAAGGGAAAAAGAACTCCTTGGCTGCCAAATAAAAGTGCTGAAAGCGAACTCGTGTTTCCATTATAACAAATGTGGAAATGGAAACACGACAGATGAGACTCTTAAAGATGCATAATGTGCTGATGTCGACTCAGGCTGTAGGCTTGTCATAATGATGACAGCGGGTTGGATGTAGAATGATAGATAGGTTTGGGGATTTTTGGTTTTGGGAGGTTTTTTTCTGTGTCAAGAGCAACTTGAGAAACTGCAAGTCACTTCTGGTGTGCAAGGACATTGCCTGGGGGACGTTGCCCGAATGTTTTTTGATTTTTTACCATCCTTGTGGGAGGCTTTGTTCATGTCCCCACATGGGGAGCTAGAGCTGACAGAGGGAGTTCATCCGCGTTCTCCGAGATTCAAACCGCTGACCTGTTGAGCAGCAGTCCTGCCGGCATGAGGGTTTAACCCACTGCACCACCAGGATATGTTTGGTGAAATTACTGCATAGTGCAGTGGTTCTCAACCTGGGGGTCGGGACCCCTGGAGGGGTCACGAGGGAATGTCAGAGGGGTCACTAAACACAGTATTTTCTGTTGGTCATGGGGGTTCTATGTGGGAAGTTTGGCCCAGTTCTATCGTTGGTGGGGTTCAGAATGCTCTTTGATTGTAGGTGAATTACAAATCCCAGCAACTTCAACTCCCAAAATGTCAAGGACTATTTTCCCCAAACTCGACCAGTGTTCACATTTGGGCATGTTGAATATTCATGCCAAGTTTGGTCCAGATCCATCATTGTTTGAGTCCACAGTGCTCTCTGGATGTAGGCGAACTACAACTCCAAAACTCAGGGTCAATGCCCACCAAACCCTTCCAATATTTTCTGTTTGCCATGGGAGTTCTGTGTGCCAAGTTTGGTTCAATTCCATTGTTGGTAGAGTTCAGAATGCTCTTTCATTGTAGGTGAACTACAAATCCCAGCAACCACAACTCCCAAATGACAAAATCAACACACACACACACCCCAACCCCACCAGTATTCAAATTTGGGCATATCAGGTATTTGTGCCAAATTTGGTCTAGTGAATGAAAACACATCCTGTGTATCAGATATTTACATTACGATTGATAACAATAGCAAAATGACAGTTATGAAGTGGCAATGAAAATAACGTTATGATTGGGGGTCACCACAACATGAGGAATTGTATTAAGGGGTCACAGCATGAGGAAGGTTGAGAACCCCTGGCATAGTGGGTTGTTTTTGTGTGTGGAGTGCACTGTTTCTATAACAGTTCCCATAGGCCTCTAGCCAATAACCAGTCCCACTTGGAGCAGTCCCATGGGTTCAATTGCCGAATGGTAGGTCAACACCTATGCTAATATTGATTCAGCAAGTCTATTAGTGTTAGGAATTGGACTTAGGCCATGTGCTACAAGCTACCTTTCCTACAACAACCTACGCAATGGGTGGAGAACTTTGTGAGTTTATGATACTCATAAAGTTCTTGAAACTCAAGAATAGATACATCTACACCAGTATGGGCTCTTTTCCCAGGCCCTCCTCTCTCTTACACCATCCTATCCTTCCTTCTCTCTTCCCTCCCTCCTTCCCTCTCTCCCTCCCTTCCTTCCACTCTTCCTTCCTTCCTCCCTTCTGTCGTTCCTTCCTCCTTTCCTCCTGGGGGATGTTTAGCTGGGAGAAGAGAAGGGAGAGAGGGAGTTCCACAGGGTTCAATATTGTCTCCCATGTTGTTTAACATCTACATGAAGCCGCTGGGAGAGATCATCCGGAGTTTCGGGGTAGGATGTCATCTGTATGCAGATGATGTCCAACTCTGTCACTCCTTTCCACCTACTACTAAGGAGGCTGTTCAGGTCCTGAACCGGTGCTTAGCCGCTGTGACGGTCTGGATGAGGGCGAACAAATTGAAATTGAATCCAGACAAGACAGAGGTACTCCTGGTCAGTCGCAAGCCCGAACAGGGCATAGGGTTACAGCCTGTGTTGGACGGGGTCACACTCCCCCTGAAGACGCAGGTTCACAGCTTGGGTGTGATCTTGGACTCATCGCTGAGCCTGAACCTCAGGTTTCAGCGGTGACCAGGGGAGCATTCGCACAGTTAAAACTAGTGTGCCAGCTGCGCCTGTACCTTGGGAAGCCTGACTTGGCCATGGTAGTCCATGCTGTAGTCACATCCCGTTTAGACTACTGCAATGCTCTCTACATGGGGTTGCCTCTGAAGACTGCTTGGAAACTTCAAATGGTCCAAAGATCGGCAGCCAGGATGCTAACAGGAGCGGCACTCAGGGAGCACACCACTCCTCTGCTGCGCCAGCTCCACTGGCTGCCAATTTGCTACCGGGCACAATTCAAAGTGCTGGCTTTAGCCTTTAAGCCCTAAATGGTTCTGGCCCAACCTACCTGTCCGAACACGTCTCCTCCTATGAACCAGTTAGGACATTAAGATTGTCTGGGGAGGCCCTTCTCTCGATCCCGCCGGCTTCACAAGCACACCTGGTGGGGACGAGAGATAGGGCCTTCTCAGTGGTGGCCCCTCGGCTGTGGAACGCCCTTCCTGCAGATATTAGATCGGCCCCCTCCTTGCTGGCATTCCAGAGGAAAGTAAAGACCTGGCTGTTTGAACAGTGTGATTGATTGACTGACTATCGGAACACGGAATATCGGGTAACGAGTTTGGATTCTGATTTCATTGATGAGACCTGGTGGATTTGTTATATTGATGTAGTGATGTATTGATATTGATGTTTAATGATTTGTGATGCGATTGCTTTTAAATGCTTAATGATTTTGTATTGTGTATACCTAAATTGCTGCAAACCGCTCCGAGTCGCCTAAGGGCTGAGAAGAGCGGTATGCAAATAAAGTAAATAAATAAATAATAAACAGGAGAACCATGTTTCAGTATGTCAAAGGGTGTCCCATTGAGGAGGAGGGGCACAAGACGGAAACAATGAGTTAAAATGGCAGGGAAAGAGATTCAACTGGAAAGATGAGGAAGAACTTCTTGAGAGTAAGAGCTGTTGGAGAGTGGCCTAGGCTGCCTCAGAGTGTGATTGAGGCTTTTCCGCAGAGGCTGTCTATAGGGAGTGCTTTGATTGTACCTTTTTGCATGGCAAGGGGTTGGACTGGCTGGCCCTTGGGGATCTCTTTTAGCTCTAGGGTTCTATATAGGGAGTAGGCAATACAGGGTCTCATGGATGCACTTCTTCCCTCCTGTCCACCATCTCCTCCTGACCAAGGCCAACCCTTTTGGGATCCAAAAGAGAAGAGGAAGGGGATGAAAGAACGGGGGAGGGAGCCTTGGGGAGAGTCCTCTTCCCCCTGGGCCCACCCACCCTGCTCCAGCCCACCATACACCACCACCACCACTCAAGTTAGAAAGTTTGTCCATGCCTGATCTACACTGTAGGATTAATGCAGCATGTCACCACTTGAGCAGCCATGGCTCAATGCAATGGAATCATGGGAATTTTGGTTTTAAAATAATAATAATTATTATTATTATTATTATTTTTATTTATTTATTTATTTATTTATTTATTTATTTGATCAGTCATATGACCATTTCAAAATAGAACAGGTCTTCTCTGCCAAAGAGTGCTGATGCCCCACCAAACTCAAATGATTCCATATTGACCCATAAAAGTCAAGGTGGTGTCCAACTGCATGATACAGTGTAGTTGCAGCTTCTATCACAGTGTTTCTCAACGTGGGGGTCGGGACCCCTGAGTGGGTGTCAGAGGGGTCACCAAAGACCATAAGAAAGCACAGTATTTTCTGATGGTCATGGGGATTCCATGTGGGAAGTTTGAGCCAATTCTATCGTTGGTGGGGTTCAGAATGTTCTCTGATTGTAATGAACTATAAATCCCAGCAACTACAACTCCCAGATGTCAAGATTCATTTTCCCCAGACTCCACCAGTCTTCACATTTGGGCATATTGAGTATCCATGCCAAGTTTGGTCCAGATCCACCATTGCATGAGTCCACAGTGCTCTCTGGATATAGGTATACAACTGCCAAACTCAAGGTCAATGGCCATCAAACCCTTCCAGTGTTTTCCGTTGGTCATGGGAGCCAAGTTTGGTTCAAATCCATCGCTGGTGGAGTTCAGAATGCTCTTTGATTATAAGTGAACTATAAAACCCAGCAACTACAACTCCCAAATTACAAAATCAATCCTCCCCCAACCCCACTAGTATTCACATTTGGGTGTATTGAGTATTTGTGCCCAGTTTGGTCCAGTAAATGAAAATGCATCCCGCATATCATATATTTACATTATGATGTATATAACAGTAGTAAAATGACTGTTATGAAGTAGCAACGAAAACAATATTATGGTTGGGGGTCACCACAACATGAGGGACTGTATTAAGGGGTCACAGCATTAGGAAGGTTGAGAACCCCTGTTCTATCAGCTTCGTATAGAATCTCCACTAGAGACAATTGGGTCAAACTGGGGTACTTGCTGCACTCTTCAAAATTGGAATTTTGCTACTCACCCATGTATCACTAAGCCAGAACATAAATCCCATTCATGAGGAAATCGCAAGTTGTGATCAATATTAGAAGAGAATTAAAATGATAATATTTCAGCACCCAATAATGTTCAGTGATACGACAACTCCCAAAATCTCCCACTGGGTTTGTTGGCTGGAAAAACATGCCGTTTCCAAACTTTGTCCCATGCAATTCACGTCTGTACATTGGTGAATCCCATAAAGAAGCTGGCGCGACTGACCTGCCATGCTCGAAATGTTAATAAGCCTTCCTTTGGATTTCCGGAGCAAGGGCAAGAACGTCTTTGATAACTCAACAGGACCAAAGAAGTTGACGTCCATGCACTGTTTGTACGAACGCATGGGGAGCAATTCCCCATCCGCCGTGTAGCCCATGATCCCTGCATTGTTGATGAGGCCCCAGAGATCTAAGAAGGAGAAAGAAAAAAAAGAAAGAAAGTTCAACCAATGTGTCTTTGGACTATTGGAAAACCCCACAAATATCTACGCGGAGCCAAAGAAATACCTCTATTCTGCAGCTTTCTTCGAACCATGTGATACACCTCTTGAATTTGTGCAGAGTTGGTGATGTCCATTTGCAGGATGGACAGCCTTTCGGAGCAGGTCTTCTTCAGGGCTTCAGCCCCGGGCCCTTTCTCATCCAGGACAGTGGCAAACACAGAGAACCCCAAGCGATCCAGGAACTTGGCCAGCTCGTGCCCTATGCCACTGTCGCTTCCTAAAGGGAATGCAAATCAGGAAAAGAGTTGCATCAGAAGGAGGCTCTTAAAACATTCTGCATGGAATTCTGTCCAAGAGCATGCTTCATGTGGACCTTTGAGTCCCATTTTGAGTGGGGTGCAGATAGGTATTCCATTTTCTCTCCGCTCTGTCCAACAATTTTGGGATGTGGTTGCTTCCTGGCGGAATGGGAATAAATGGGTGAAATGGCACTCACCATGAAGATATGGACCCTCTCAGCTTGCAGGAGAAGGACAAGATACAATCCTCTCCCTTTGCGGGTGGACCCTTGTTTCTATCCCTGTGACCAACCAAGCAAAAAGACTCCATGCTCCTCTGAATGGCCTCTCCTTCCTTCCTTCCTTCCTTCCTTCCTTCCTTCCTTCCTTCCTTCCTTCCTTCCCTTCCTTCCTTAGAATCATAGATTCATAGAATCAAAGAGTTGGAAGACCTCATGGGCCATCCAGTCCAACCCCCTGTCAAGAAGCAGAAATATTGCATTCAAATCACCCCTGACAGATGGCCGTCCAGCCTCTGTTTAAAAGCTTCCAAAGAAGGAGCCTCCACCACACTCTGGGGCAGAGAGTTCCACTGCTGAACAGCTCTCACAGTCAGGAAGTTCTTCCTCATGTTCAGATGGAATCTCCTCTCTTGTAGTTTGAAGCCATTGTTCCGTGTCCTAGTCTCCAACGAAGCAGAAAACAAGCTTGCTCCCTCCTCCCTGTGGTTTCCTCTCACATATTTATACATGACTATCATCTCTCCTAAATAGCTTAGAAAGAAGAAGATGGGTGGATGGGTGGATGGATAGATGATAGATCGATAGATAGATAGATAGATAGATAGATAGATAGATAGATAGATAGATGATAGATAAACAGACGGACAGATAGATACTACAGCACTGAATCTGGATATTGCAGAACAGCGACCATGTGGACAAAGCCCAAAGAAAAGATGGATGGACACCATCAACAAAGACATGCATGCTGCCAGGGTCGTAACCAGAAAAAAATTTCGGGAGGGGTTGAAATTTTCGGGGGGGAGGGGTTGAAAATTTTCGGGGAGGTTGAAAATTTCGGGGGGGAGGGGTTGAAACCTGCCTCCTAGCTCACGCTGAATCAAAGAGCACATCTGCAGGGCGCAGAACATCCTTCAGTAGCCTGCAGCGTCGCCCCTGTCAACCACCTCCACCAAGTCTAGCCTCCTTAATGAGAGCATTCAACACACACACCCCAACTTGGTTGCTTCACTACATCGGCTATTGCTGCAAGTAATGACAGCGTGAATAAATTGTCAATATTTGCCTGAGATAGTGCTTGCAGTTCTGGAGGGACTCTCAATTTTTTGTGTCTCATAGACTTAGCATGGGGATTTGGTTAACTAGTTAAAATTCATGAGTAATCCAGGTTTTTTAAAAAAATCTGAAACATTTCGGGGGGGGGGTTGAACCCCTAAAACCCCCCCCCTCGCTACAGGCCTGCATGCTGCCATCCTGAGACCTGAGGAGGCCCAAAACAAAACCCCATGGAAACGACACTCACAACGCTCACCCTTCCATGAGAAAGTAGCTTAGAAAGAAGGATGGTTTAAGATGCAAGTCCCCACCATTATGGCCAGGAGGGAAACATCTGGAAAAGCAATTTTTCTAAAAGCTCCCTCTGCCCATTAATATTTCCTTGGTTTATTGCTTCTAATGTTGTTTCCAGGTGGGTGGAAGAGGGTTATTGATGATGGTCTCTCAGTGCTTGTCCTGGAGGTACGAACGGGCAGCAATGTGCAGGTAGTTCTGTGCTCTGAGCACCTAGGTGGCTGCAGAAAGTGACAAAGGCACTAATTTACCCAATTAGCCCTTTGGAGAAATGATTGGGCCAGATCTGCCAAGCGGAGAAGTTGTTGGAGATGGCTCAGAACTCTCCAGGCAAAGGCAGCCTGCCGTCACCTCTCTGCATACCTTGAGCCAGAACAGTGTGCGCCTGAGATCATCAGATAGAAGGGGAGAGAAAAGCCTGAGGATTTATTAAATGTGTTTTTACAAGACTGCAGTGGTGTCAGCACATACCTCTTAGAAAGAAGAATGGAAGGCAAAGCTCCCAAGTGAGACTGAAAACATTTTTGCTCGGATTTGGAGAAGGAGATAAACTGAGAGAGGGAGGGTCAACTCCTGTCTTACCCAGAGATCTTGTTTTAAGGAGCAAACATACCAGTAGCTTGGAGAAAGAGAGAAAGAAAGAAAGAAAGAAAGAAAGAAAGAAAGAAAGAAAGAAAGAAAGAAAGAAAGAAAGAAAGAAAGAAACAAACAAACACAGAAACACAGAAAGAAAGAAACTCAGCTTTGTTGCAGGAACTACACTACAAAGTAAGACCGTATCTATTCAACGGTCACTCGATGGCGTGATGTTACAAGCTGGGTAGTTGCGTGTGCAAGTGCGATACACCTCCCACCGCCAACCCAAGAAGTACGCTCACACATGATGTGGGATGAACAATGGCCACAACTCATTTATTGATAACAGGAACAAGGGTTGGCAATCAAGCATGGGTCCTGGATCATGATCAGGCACCCCAATACTGCCCGATCCCACACACACCAGGGTGCCGCCGGCACAATACCGGGCAAACGCAACTCGGCACCCCTGGAACCACCGGGCATCCCGCCTAACCACAAGGGGGGATACCATACCAGATCCAGGGCCCATGCCCCATGCCAACAAGGAGTTGTGACAAGGAGCATAAAACAAACAAGTAACTGTTAACAGGTAACCATGACAAGGTAAACACCAACAAAAATTAACTGCTAATAAAAACATAAACCGCATGCAGGGTGGGTGGGATGGATCAGCTGTTGCAGGCCGAGTGCCTGCTGGGGAGCCTTGGGCAGCCTTATAAAGGCTGCCCACAAGGAGGGAGAGGCCAGCTCCGGCCTCACCTGCGGTGGGCGTGGTCAGTTGGCCATTGGCCCATTGACCCGCCGGTGGGAATCCTTCCCGCCATCAGAGGGGGCTTCTGGGAGGAAGAAGCCCCCCCCCTAAGGCAAGAATGGCAGTGGGGGACACCCTGCACCGCAACTTCTTTGGCCCAGTAAGTCGGACCATGCCTTATGGCGGGAAATGCCATGGATGTAGCATACCTGGATTTCAGTAAGGCCTTCCTTCAACAAGGTCCCCCATGAGCTTCTGGCAAACAAACTAGTTAAATGTGGGCTAGGCAAAACTACGGTTAGGTGGATCTGTAATTGGTTAAGCGAACAAACCCAGAGTGTGATTCTCCCCGATGCTTCCTCTTCATCCTGGAAAAAAATGAGGAGTGCCATCAGCAGGGTTCCATCCTGGGCCCGGTCCTGCTCAGATTCTTTATTAATGACTTAGATGAAGGGTCAGAAGGCATGATCAACAAGTTCGACACCAAATTGGGAGGGAGAGCCAATACTCCAGAAGACAGGAGCAGAATTCAAAGCAATCTTAACAGATTAGAGAGATGAATCAAAATGAAGATCAAAATGAAGTTCAACAGTGACAAATGCAAGATACTCCACTTAGGCAGAAAAAATGAAATGCAAAGATACAGAATGAGGGAAGCCTGGCTTGAGAGCAGAACGCGTGAAAAAGATCTTGGAGTCCTCATGGACAAGAAGTTAAACATGAGCCAATAATGTGATGCATCGGCAAAAAAAGTCAACAGGATTTTGGCTGGCATCAATAAGAGTCTAGTGTCTAGATCCAGGGAAGTCATGTTACCGCTCTATTCTGCCTTGGTCAGGCCACAGCTGGAATACTCTGTCCCATTTTGGGCACCACAGTTGAAGGGAAATGTTGACAAGCTGGAATGTGTCTAGAAGAGGGCAACTCAAATGATCAAGGGTCTAGAGAACAAGCCCTATGAGGAGTGGCTTAAAGAGCTGGGCATGTTTAGCCAGAAGAAGAGAAGGCTGAGAGGAGACATGATAGCCATGTATAAATATGTGAGAGGAAGTCATAGGGAGGAAGGAGCAAGCTTGTTTTCTTCTGCCCTGGAGACTAGGACGGGGAGCAATGGCTTCAAACTACAAGAAAGGAGATTCAACCTGAACATTAGGAAGAACTTCCTGACTGTGAGAGCTGTTCAGCAGTGGAACTCTCTGCCCCAGAGTGTGGTGGAGGCTCCTTCTATGGAAGCTTTTAAGCAGAGGCTGGATGGCCATTTGTCAGGGGTGCTTTGAATGCGATTTTCCTGCTTCTTGGAGAAGGGGGTTGGACTGGATGGCCCGCCAGGTCTCTTCCAACTCTATGATTCTATGATTCTATATTTGCCCAACAGCATCCAAACAATTGCCTCGCTTTGCCATCAGACAGTAGTAAAGGTAATTCCTTGCACCCAGTTATTATCTTCTTCAGTACTGGTATTGGATGTGCAATTTCCCAAAGTGTCTCGATCGGGTTTATTTATCCCGAACTTTTCCAGTTACAGTTATATGCAACTTGAGCTGTTTGAAAGCTCGGTTTGGGGTGCAGCCAATTTAAACCTCCTGTCCTCATTCATCTGGATGATCTGGTTGCATTTTGAAGTTTCATGGAAATAAGGAATCTGGAATAAGGGGCCAACTTTGACCTTGTTGTGATTAGTTATTCTTGGAATGAGAGTAATTTTACACTACACACATGCTGTTTGCATTACTTTTGCCATCTGCCGGTGCCTATTTTAATTGTTGTAAGATGGATGCAGGCTATTTTTTATAGAATCAGATGCTTCCATTGTTTTTTTGAATTGTATGAACTTATGTCTTGGGAAGGAGGACTCCAGGTGCAGTTCGTCTCCAAACCTAATGGTCTCACCCCACTCAAAAACTCACAAGTGGATTTATAATACACAGTAACTTGGTTTTGCCTGCTGCAAGACATCAAGAGAAAGAGAAAAAAGACAGAAACAGACAGACAAGACATTCTATACTGAGGAATGAATGCAGCATGACACACACACATCTTTAACTGCCACGGTTCAATGCTATGGAATAATGGGAGTTGTAGTTTGATGAAAATTCAACATCGCCTGAGCTCTGCGAGTGCAGCATTTTTCCGAATGAAGCAGAGAGTGTTTGAGGCCCGGGGCATCCATAGGGATACCAAGGTGCTTGTTTATAGAGCTATTGTCCTCCCAACCCTGCTATACGCCTGCGAGACGTGGACCGTCTACAGACGTCACATGCAGCTCCTGAAATGATTCCATCAGCGCTGCCTCCGGAAAATCCTGCAAATCTCCTGGGAAGACATGAGGGCAAATGTCAGCGTTCTGGAAGAAGCAAAGACCACCAGCACTGAAGCGATGGTCCTCCGCCATCAACTCTGCTGGACTGGCCACGTTGTTCGGATGCCTCACTAATGGTATTACGGAGAAAAGTGAAAAACTGGTTATTTGAACAGGCGTTTGAATAGGCAGTGCAATGAATATAGGAAAACGGAATTACGGATGACGAGCTGGATCATGATTCTAGTTATGAGATGCTAATGAGTTGTTTACTGATGTGTAATTGCTTAGTGTGTTCTTGGCTTAATTGTTTTTAAATGGTTTGTATGATGCTAGCATTGATTTTTTGCTGCTGCTGTTGTTAACCGCGTTGAGTCACCTAAGGGCTGAGAAACAGCGGTATACAAATAAAGTAAATAAATAAATAATAAAATAAATGCCCAACCTCCATCTCCCAAAGCAGTTGCTCTACTCCAAACTCAAGAGTGGAAAACGGAATGTTGGAGGACAGGAAAAGGGATTGAAACATGGGCTCAAAGCCAACCTTAAAAACTCTGGCATAGACACTGAGAACTGGGAAGCCCTGGCCCTTGAGTGCTCCAGCTGGAGGTCAGCTGTGACCAGCAGTGCTGCAGAATTTGAAGAGGCATGAATGGAGGGCGAAAGAGAGAAATGTGCCAAGAGGAAGGCGTGTCAAGCCAACCCCGACCGGGACCGCCTCCCACCTGGAAACTGATGCCCTCACTGTGGGAGAAGATGCAGATCAAGAATAGGGCTCCACAGCCACTACAAACCCACCCCCAGGTTACCACTCTCGGAGGACCATCATTCTCAGACTACGAGGGATCACCTAAGTAAGTAAGTTTGATGAGACACCAGCGCTTTTTAGAAGAGAAAGACTTTGTAAAACTACAACTCCTATGATTCCAAGGCATTGAATCCTGGCAGCTTAACTGGAGTCAAACAGCATTCATTCTACAGTGTAGATGCACCAGAGGGACACAGAAACCATGCACCTTGCTCCCAAAGAGCAACAAGCCCTGCTGGAAACAACACGTTTCAATGATAGAATAATAATAATAATAAACCAGAATGTAGAATGCATTTAGCAGAATCTGCCAGCAAGCTCAGACAAGCCTGCTATGTCATTATTTTGTGAATGGGCTTTATTTCCAGGAGACACGGGTGAATTCCCTTCCTTGCCTTGCCACTACCCATCCACAGGAAACGCACTAGACTTTCTTTGGCAAGGCACCACATAGTCAAATAAGCAATTTGTAAATAGGCGCTATACACACCCAGGAAAGGGTTTGCTTTTTTCGTGACTCGGTCTGCAGCGATCTATCAAACCATCAGGCTCTTCGGTGCAGCAAGTGAAAATAGTGTGTCCCTGGCTTTGCTGGAGTGGATATTTGCATAAACAAGCAGGGAGTTCTCTCTCGGAGGCAGAGAACTTTTCGATCAGTGATTCCCAGGACTAAATAGTCATAATAGTAATAAAAGGAGCCTAGTTAAGGATTTCAGGTAGTTGCTTTTTGAGGCTTCCTGTTACTTTATGCTTTGTGACGTCGGAGTCCAAACCTGTGAATTCAATGGGCCTCATTGCTGAGCGCATAATAGGCAAGACAAACTGCACTGGAAGTTAGGGAAGCAGAAATCTCATGTGGTTTTGCATAAAGAACACAGGCTTCCTGCTGCCGTGCCAAAAGTATTGTTTTGAAAGCCGGTGAAGAATGGAAATGGATATTAATAAATGAAGGAATGTGCGCCCCGGGAAGGCAAAGTAAGTAGAATAGTTCTATTCTCAGAATCAAGTAGGTAAAGCTTCACCACCTTTCCCAAGAGATAGCATTTATAATATTGTTTCAGTGCTTTTAACAAAGTATTGTGTGTGTGTGTGTATGTGTGTGTGTGTATAAAAGGTAAAGGTAGTCCCCTGACATTAAGTCCAGTCATGTCTGACTCTGGGGTGTGGTGCTCATCTCCATTTCTAAGCCGAAGAGCCAGCGTTGTCCGTAGACACCTCCAAGGTCATGTGGCCGGCATGACTGCACGGAGCGCCGTTATCTTCCCGCCGGAGCGGTACCTATTGATCTACTCACATTTGCATGTTTTCGAACTGCTAGGTTGGCAGAAGCTAGGGCTGACAGCGGAAGCTCACGCCGCTCCCCAGAATCGAACCTGCGACCTTTCGATCAACAAGCTCAGCAGCTCAGTGCTTTAACCCACTGCGCCACCGGGTGTGTGTGTGTGTGTGTGTGTGTGTGTGTGTGTATATATATATATATATATATATTCTTACCTGTGATGAGGACAGCTCTGTGGTCCACAGGTAGCATGGCTTGTGTCGGTGTGTACACACAGAAGGCGAGGCACACGAGGGAGAATAAGCTCAAGCCCAGGTAATTCCTCAGGGTGGCAAAGCACAGGATTTCCAGTGCCAGGAGAAGGAGGATGCCGCAGAAAAAAGGAATGGCTTTCTGCACCCGGGTTTTCTTGACACGGTAAAGGATCGTCCCTCCGGAGAGCAGCGTCGCACCGGCGTAGATCAGCAGTGAATTGTCAGCTTCGGAGTGGCAGAGGACCATGGTGACAGATCTAGATGGCAGGTGGCAAAGGCGTGGAAGGAGGGAACAATAATCCCAATAATGAGGGGAATGGGAAACCAATCCTTATCAGGGCCCCCAAATGCACACCTTGCTGAAGGCACCAGTCTTAGATGTGAACAGTTGGAGGAGGAGGAGAGGACTGAGGAGGGGTCTCTGTGAAGATGCTGGGAGTGCTGCTTCCAGGGCTGCAAACAATGAAGTTGCGTAAAGAGAGATGTTTGCCCAGAGTGAGTGCCTTGTCTCAGCCGTCGCTTGTCAAACAGGATTTTAGAAGAAGAAGAAGAGAAGCCCGTGGACACTTTCTCTCACCTTTTTATATTTGATTGCCAGAGGGCTCCACCCTCCAACGGACACCCGGTGCCGGCTAATGATTGACAGGACTAGCAGTGAGTTGGTCGTGTCCATTGGGAGCTTGGAGCGGTTGCATAATTTGCACGTTTGCAGATGTTGAAGAGAGGAAGAGAGAAGCTGCTTCCATCAAAGTGGACAGTTTTCCTTTACCCTTTGATGCCTACCGGGCTTATATAATGAACACAGCATTCACTCTTTCAACAGATCCTTCCAAGTTGCTGGGAAAAGGTGATGGATTCTCCAAATTGTGCCAATCATCTCTCTTTGATATCATGGGAACAGAGTGTTCTTCTGCATGAGAGACTATACACACTGTTTTTGGAAATCTGACTGAGTTCCCTGAAACCCCAACCAAGGGATTCTCCGAAGTCCAGAGAGTCTAATAAGAACTTGGAATCGTAGAATCGCAAGGTTGGAAGAGAGCACAGGGGACACCAGCCCAGCTCCCTGCCATGCAAGGACACACAATTAAAGCACTCTTGAGAGACGGGCATCCAACTCTTCCTAAAATCCCCCAGAGAAGAGAATATTGTCAGGAAGTTCTTCCTCATGTTCAGGTGGAATCTCCTTTCCTGTAGTTCCATTGTGTCCTAGTCTCCAGGGCAGCAGAAAACAAGCTTGCTCCCTCCTCCTAGGACTTCTCCTCACATATCTCCTCTCAGCCTTCTCTTCTGCAGGCGAAACATGCCCAGCTCTTTCAGCCGCTCCTCACAGGGCTTGTTTTCCAGACCCTTGATCCTTTGAGTCACCCTTCTCTGGACACATTCCAGCTTAGGGTCAACATCTCCCTTCAATTGTGGTGCCCAGAATGGGGCACAGTGTGATTCCAGGTAAAGTGGTCTGACCAAGGCAGAATAGAGCATGGGTAGCATGGCTTCCCTGGATCTAGGCACTAGACTCCTATTTTTTGTTATTGTTTATTTGTTCAGTTGCTTCTGACTCTTCATGACCTCATGGACCAGCCCAGGCCAGAGCTCCCTGATGGCCGTGGCCTCCCCCAGGGGCCCCTCCAAGGTCAAGCCAGTCACTTCAAGGATACCATCCATCCACCTTGCACTTGGTCGGCCCCTTTTCCTTTTTTCCCTCCTTTTCCCCCAGTATCTTCTCCAAGCTTTCCTTTCTTCTCATTATGTGGCCAAAGTACTTCATCTTTGCCTCTCATCTCCTTCACTCCAATGAGCAGTCGGGCTTTATTTCCTGAAGTATGGACTGGTTTGATCTTCTCGTGATCCAAGGCACCCTCAAAATTTTCCTCCAAGCACCACAGATTTCTTCAGGCTAAACATGCCCAGCTCCTTAAGCCGCTCCTCATAGGGCTTGTTCTCCAGACCCTTGATCATTTTAGTCACCCTCCTCTGGACACATTCCAGCTTGTCAATATCTCTCTTGAATTGTGGTGCCCAGAATTGGACACAATATTCCGGGTGTGGTCTAACCAAGGCGGAAAAGAGGGGTAGCATGACTTCCCTAGATCTAGACACTATGCTCCTATTGATGCAGGCCAAAATCCCATTGGCTTTTTTTGCCACCACAAGACATTCCTGGCTCATATTCCCCTTCCGCCCCACGAGGACTCCCGAGATCTTTTTCCCATGCACTGCTGTCGAGCCAGGCCTAGTTCCTCATTCTGTCTCTTTGCATTTTATTTTTTCTGCCCAAGTGGAGTGTCTTTCATTTGTCCCTGTTGAATTTCATTTTGTGAAGATCATTTGAATTTTGCTCCTGTCTTCTGGGGTATTGGTAGTTTTGCCTAGCCCACATTGGACTAGTTTGCTTGCCATGGTCATGGGGGTCTTGTCAAAGGAAGGAAGGCCTTCCTGAAATCCAGATACGCTCCATCCATGGTGTCCCCAGCATCTACCCAGTCTGCAACTTTATTGAAAAAAGAGATCAAATGAGTCTGGGATGACAAGCTTTTGATAAATCTGTGTTGACTATTTCTCAGGACACCTTTCAGCTCCTCAATGTCCTTCTTGAATTCTGTGACCCAGAACTGTGTGTAGTATTACAGCTGAGATGTGGCCAAAGCAGAAGAGAGTGGGACTAGGACTTCCCATAAATACACTCTACTTCTATTGATGCAGCCTAGAATCACATGGGCCTTTTTAGCTGACACATCATGTATTCTTATTTGGCTTGTGGTCTACTAAGACTTGTAAATCCCTTTCACATGCACTAAGTTCAAGCCAAGTGTCACCCATCCTATATTGGGCCATTTAATGTTTTCTGCCTAAGCATAGTATCTTACATTTGTCCTTGTTGAAATTCATTTGGTTAATTTTGGCCAATCAGCACTATAATCTGTGAAGGTCATTTTGGATCCAGATCCTATTCTCTGAGGTATCAGCAATCCCTCTCAATGTGGTGTCACCTGCAAATGCGATAAGGACACCTTCTATTCCATTGTACAAGCAATTGATAAAGATGTTGACGAGCACTTGGCCCAGAACAGACTCCGTGGCACCACACTGGCCACGTCTCTCCAGAATGAGGGCAGCCATTAGTCAGAGCCATTTGGGTTTGGCCAGTCACCCAATTGATTGATTCAACCAAATCAACGTCTGCTCGCTTACACAGACGCAAATGGCAGAGAACCCTTTAACCACAGTCCACTTCCTTTTATTCCTTCTGTTCCCATTGCCCTGTCTATCTAATCACCTTCTTATGCACTTACTCTTTCCTCTGTGTGATTGGAGTTCTTGAATCATAACATGCCTTGGGTTTGTTTGTACAGTATCAACATGTGTCAATCCTTGAGGTTTTCTTACTAACACAACTGTGCCCACTATAATCAAAAATGATAATAGCGATCCTGGAGGTGACCTGCACCTAATAATAATAATAATAATAACAACAACAACAACAACAACAACAATCATAGAATCATAGAATCAAAGAGTTGGAAGAGACCTCATGGGCCATCCAGTCCAACCCCCTGCCAAGAAGCAGGAATATTGCATTCAAATCACCCCTGACAGATGGCCATCCAGCCTCTGTTTAAAAGCTTCCAAAGAAGGAGCCTCCACCACACTCGGGGCAGAGAGTTCCACTGCTGAACGGCTCTCACAGTCAGGAAGTTCTTCCTCATGTTCAGATGGAATCTCCTCTCTTGTAGTTTGAAGCCATTGTTCCGCGTCCTAGTCTCCAAGGAAGCAGAAAACAAGCTTGCTCCCTCCTCCCTGTGGCTTCCTCTCACCTATTTATACATGGCTATCATATCTCCTCTCAGCCTTCTCTTCTTCAGGCTAAACATGCCCAGCTCCTTAAGCCGCTCCTCATAGGGCTTGTTCTCCAGACCCTTGATCATTTTAGTCGCCCTCCTCTGGACACATTCCAGCTTGTCATATCTCTTGAATTGTGGTGCCCAGAATTGGACACAATATTCCAGGTGTGGTCTAACCAAAGCAGAATAGAGGGGTAGCATTACTTCCCTAGATCTAGACACTATGCTCCTATTGATGCAGGCCAAAATCCCATTGGCTTTTTTTGCTGCCACATCACATTGTTGGCTCATGTTTAACTTGTTGTCCACGAGGACTCCAAGATCTTTTTCACACGTACTGCTCTCGAGCCAGGCGTCCCCCATTCTGTATCTTTGCATTTCGTTTTTCCTGCCAAAGTGGAGTATCTTGCATTTGTCACTGTTGAACTTCATTTTGTTAGTTTTGGCCCATCTCTCTAATCTGTCAAGATCGTTTTGAATCCTGCTCCTGTCCTCTGGAGTATTGGCTATCCCTCCCAATTAATAATACGTTTTATTTATTAGTTGCCTCTCTTGATGCCTCAAGGTGGAGTACAACACATTCAAAAATAAATGAACATAAAAATACAATAAATCACATAGATAAATACACAGGCATACACACACACACACACACACACACACAAAGACAAATACAGAATTGACGTATAGTGGCAACAGAATGTAAATCAAAAGTCATGATTGAAAGTTGACTGGAGAAGCCCTGCCCAAAGAGATGGGTCTTCGATTGCATTTCGCATTGCGACACCCCGTTTAGCTACTGGATCTCTTACAGGAGATCATTCTACGGTCTCCTTCTTAGTAGAGTAGTCACTCCAGAGGACCTTGGGGCCCTAAAGGGCCATGGATCGTGCAGCAGAAGGTGATCCCGGAGGTGACCTGCACCTAAACCATGGAGGACTTTGAAGATCAAAACTAAGACTTTGTACTTTATCCGAAATGAATTGGCAGCCAGTGGAGTGGCTTTAAAATAGGTGTAATGTGATCACTCCTGGGTGCTCCTGTAACCAATCTGGCTGCTGCATTTTTAACTAATTGGAGCTTCAGAACTTGATACAGAGGCAACCCAGTGTACAGCACACTGCAAGAGTCCAGGCTTGAGGTTACCAGCTCATGCACTGCCATCCTCAGGGCCTCCAAATCTAGGAAGGGGCACAGCTGGCATATCAGCCAAAGCTGGTACTAAGCCCTCCTGTCCTGATAGTAAGCTAATAGTAAGCACTCCTGACCTGACAGTAAGGTGCTAGTAAGCATCCCTGACCTAGTAGTAATATGGTAGTTAGTAATTCTGACCTGATAGTAAGCACTCCTGACCTGGTTGTAAACTTGTAGTAAGAACCTCTGACCTAGTTGTAAAATAATAGTAAGCACTCCTGACCTGATATTAAGATGATAGTAAGCACCCCTGACCTGACAGTGTGTAAGTACTCCTGACCTGGTAATAAGCTGGTAGTAAGCACTCCCAACCTGATAGTAAGTACTCTGAAACTGATAGTAAGATAGTTGTAAATAGTCCTGACCTGATAGTAAGCATTCCTGACTTGATAGTAAGATGGTAGTAAACCCTCCTGACCATTGTCACATCTCCCTATGCTGACATTGGGAGGTACAGATCCAGAAGAATTACAAGCTGTGAACACAGTCTTTCAAGGGGAATGCCATCCAGGACTGGTAGACACACCTCCACTCCCAGATTAGGACCCTTCCTTGATGGCAAGCACATCTGTCTTGTCTGGATTCATTCTCAATGTGTTTCTCCTCGCCCAGCCCATGATCTCCTCCAGGCATTCATTCAGAGAAGACACACTATTCTTATCATTATCTATGTGCCTTGCCCACACTGAGGAAACTGCAGGATGTTTACATATGCTAGCTAGGTCTTCATGATGTCAAGCACAAATTTAGGAGGCCCTGACAGAGCAGAGACCAACCAGACCCAAAAGAGAGGATCCGGAGCCCTGGCGAGACAGCAAGCACCCAAAATAATTTTTCCCTAATTTTTCTCAAAGTCTCACCAAGTTTAAAGAAAGCCACCAAGATGTCTGTTTCATTCCAGCAGGAATGGATGACAACCGCAATCATTTGCCCAGGAGCTGACATGACTCATGGGGGAAAATAATACAATATTTATAGAAAATACAGAGCTGTCAAATTCAAATTTCCACTCCCGCCCCACTAGCTGGCTTCGCGCTGATTGGTTGGAGTCATCAGCTAGCCGAGAGGCGCAGTCAGCTAGGCTGTGCTTTGTCCAATCAGAGCGCTAGGCCCACTTCAGCTCCTCAGCCAATGGGAAGGGAGGAGGTGGGCCAGGCGGGAAACAATGAAGGGAATTGAAAGATGATAGGATTAAAGTGACTAATGTTTGCCCAACGATCCAGTGATAGCTTAGGCCCTCGAGCCAGACCAAAGTTATTGTTTTAATCTTTTGAAGCCACATCTTTGTATAGCCCCGGGGGGAGCTAGGTCCTTTGTTTTTACTGTCCTGGATATGGATTTCATTGATGAAATTAATGTTTCATTTTGACCAGGCAGGATATGGCACAATGGATGGGGCTGTGGTGAAATCCCTGGTGCTCACAGATAGAGAATAACCCTTTGTGTTGGGTGATTCAAAGTCGTCTCATTCCAGATGGCCTGGCTAAGCCCTTCGAAGTCCAGTCTGATAAGAGCCATTTATTTATTGTTCATGCAAACGAGCTTTGGTTGATTTAGTGGCCCAGGAAATTGGGAAACTTCCAGGAGCCATGAGGTGCTGGTTTCATGAAAGGGTGGCTTTTTCCTTCATTTTTTTAAAAATATTGACATACACACACATAGGGAGTGGAAAATAGGGTATTCATAAGGGGAAATCATGCAGGGTCTAAGGGGAAATCACCCCTCCTCACAAAGTCCATTAAAGTTCATAAAAGCTTGGAAAAATTGATAAAATTCCACAAGAGAGCCCATGGAAGGTCCAAAAAGTTCTAAAAGTCCTCAAAAGTTGATTAAACTTCTCAAAAAGTTCATGAAAGTTGGAGAAAGTTTATAAAAGTTCCTGAGAAGTCCATAAAAGTCCACGGAGAGCATATGGAAGCCAATGGGAGCACTGAAGGGTTGGAGTCCATTCATAAAAGAAAAAGAAAACTACGGATCCAATTCATAGAGGCCAAACAACCTGCCAGGGGTCCAGGGGCCCCAAGGGATGCTCACAAGGGGCTCCCCTGGGGTCGATAGGCTTCCAGGAGCACATGAAATGGAGGCATGAACATCTTTGCAGCGTGGAGCCATGGAAAGAAACTTGCTGGTCCCCACATGGGGTTTTCAAGACAAAAATGGTTTTCTCAGAGCGCAGGGGTCCATTCCGCAAAAAAGTAAGATAGCAGTTAGTCTTAAAATTAGTCTAGTAAAAAAATGGCACCGGCTTGGAGTCGATCAGTTGACCCACGGATACGGGGGCCTAGTGGGTCCTCGAATCTGTGGTTCAAAGCAACATAGTTTTGGCCTCCCCTTTAAGAGTGTTCCGGGCAAGTCAGCGGTGATCTGTAACTTGGAAAGGGGAACATTCATGAGTTAGAGACAGTAAATGACATAAAGTATCATTCTGGAGAGAGAAAAGTTGGCAGTAAATGATACTTTTTATTGGGGGATTGTTATAAGAAAGCAGGGTGAGCTCAGTGAAAAGAAAAGGAGGAAAATGTCTCTTGGTTGAAGCTGCTGCTGGAGCCACAGTCCCTTTGTGTCCATAAAGTCCATGTATTCAGGAACTGCAGAACCCCCTGCTGCAGTTTAGATCAGTTTGAAGGCAGTGGCCTGCGAGCTCATCCTCATTCAGACCTCAACACCATGGCAAAAGTGGATAGAGAGAAGGTTTGATGGTTGTGTCGCCATTGCATCACTTTGGTACCACTAGAACCACTGTGCCTCCATCCTATGGAATCCTTAGGTTTTTAGTTGGGGAGCTACCTAGTCATTTCTGTTAGACAGCTCTAGTTTGCAACCTTGATCTTCAGTGTTGTTCCCATGATCCTCTATTCCAGTGGTTCTCAACCTTCCTAATGCCACGACCCCTTACTATGCTTCCTCATATTGTGGTGACCCCCAACCATAAAATCAGTTTCACTGCTACTTCATAACTGTCATTTTGCTGCTGTTATGAATAGTAATGTAAATCTCTGATATGCAGAATGTATTTTCATACATTGGACAAAAATTGGCACAAATACCCAATACGCTCAAATTTGAATACTGGTGGGATTGGGGAGGGTATTGATTTTGTCATTTGGGAGTTGTAGTTGCTGGGATTTATAGTTCACCTACAATCAAAGAGCATTCTGAACTCCACCAACGATGGAATTGAACCAAACTTGGCACACAGAACTCCCATGACCAACAGAAAATACTGGAAGGGTTTGGTGGGCGTTGACCTTGAGCTTTTGGAGTTGTAGTTCACCTATTTCCAGAGAGCACAGTAGACTCAAACAATGATGGATCTGGACCAAACTTGGCACAAATTCTCCATATGCCCAAATGTAAACACTGGTGGAGTTTGGGGAAAATAGACCTTGACATTTGGGAGTTGTAGTTGCTGGGATTTATAGTTCACCGACAGTCAAAGAGCATTCTGAACCCTACCAACGATTGAATTGGGCCAAACTTCCCACATAGAACCTCCATAGCCAATAGAAAATACTGTGTTTTCTGGTGGTCTTTGGTGACCCCTCTGACACCCCCTTGCGACCCCTCCAGGGGTCCCGATCCCCAGGTTGAGAAACACTGCTCTATTCTATCCATTATGAGTGACAATCTTCTCCAAATTCATAAAGTTGAAAGCTACAGTAACTATTGAAAAAGGCCAGTATAGGATAATCCAGCCATCCATCTTTAGCACAACTGAGCAACATACAGCCTGCAGCAGGATTGTATGGGTTTTTTTTGCTGTCCTTGCATTTCAGTTCCCAGCAGCCCATGGAACCATAGCCACGGCTGAGAGAGTTGGCTGAGCAACATCTGGGAAGTCATGCAATTGTCACCATTCGCCTATTGGTCAACTCACCTTTGTGTAGGCCAAATGCTCTATTTTTGCCCAATTATTTCTGTATCTGTCCACTGTCCAGCAGACTGAGGCTCAAACAGCTGAGCAGAAGCACTGGCTCCTCTGTTAGAGATAGTAAAGCAAAGACCTTAGTAGGCAGATGCTGTCGGAAGCAGTGCTTCAAGACGCCAATTCAGAATTATCCCAGGTCCTAGGTTTTCTGGATTGACACCAAGCGTTACCCTTTCCCATGTCATTAAGTGCAACACATCAAGTTCCATCTTCTTATTTGGAAACTAAGATGGAAATCTTAGCTCAAGGGCTTGTTCCCAGATCAAGGTGAAACAAGGAAGTTATTTCTTTTGACTTCACAGACAGACAGAGTAACCTAATCAACTCACTTCTAGACATAATCTGAATGGAGAACAAGGTGTGCCATGACAATGAATGGGGAGGGGATGGAGAACGTTCACAAGGAAATAAAAGATCAAGCTGGCTCTTTGGAGATCCTTTGTGAGATGCAGGAACAAATCAACCAAGGCTTGCAAACTGTGACTCTACCTCCAGAGTTGGAGATCTGCAAGTAGTGATTTTCTCTTTCCTGGAGCTGAACCCTCCAAGATTGGAGAATTTGCATCCTTGTCTCCTTTTGGGAGGCAATCCTATGGAACTGGAGACTTGGGCCCAGTGTTGAGGTCCTGCAAGCTTAGTAATGGCAGCTCCACCCTAACCTTGGATGTCTTCCTGTCACCAGTGTTTTAGTAGCTACTGGTCCCCTTGGTTTTTGTAGAGGATTTGGTGGAGGCTCTCCATGAGGCCGTATTGCTGCAGAATGTGCTTTGTGGACACCTCAACATTTCCTCATTGCCTGTTGCCAATGACCGGGCTTACAGGAGGAAAGTTATGTGATTGTTTGCTTCATTGCCAAAGTTGGGGTCTTTCCTTAAGTCTTGCGATTTCACTTTTCCACCCGATGGAAGCGAGAGAAGGGCCTCTCCAGAAGATATTTGAGCTCGTGCAGATTCATAGGGGAAAATGTGATCGCGAAGATAGGCCATTTAGGGCTTTGTAGGTAATAACCTGCAACTTGAATTGGGACCGGAAACTTAGCAGCAGCTGTTTTAACAGGGGGTTGACCACTCCCTGTAACTCACTCCAGTTAGTAGACTGGCCACCGACCTTTGAACCATCTTCACAGGTAGCCCTACATAGAGTGCATTGCAATAGTCCAATCTGGAGATAACTAAGGCATGGACCACCATGGCCAAGTCAGACTTCTCAAGGTATGGTCACAGTTTGGCGCACAATTTACATGAAGCCGCTGGGAGAGATCATCTGGAGTTTTGGGGTGCGATGTCATCTGTACGCAGATGATGTCCAACTCTATCACTCTTTTCCACCTACCATTAAGGAGGCTGTTCAGGTCATGAACCGGTGCTTGGCCGCTGTCTCGGACTGGATGAGGGACAACAGATTGAAACTAAATCCAGACAAGACAGAGGTACTCCTGGTCAGTCGTAAGACCGAACAGGGTACGGGGTTACAGCCTGTGCTGGACGGGGTCACACTCCCCCTAAAAGCTCAGGTACGCAGTCTGGGAGTTCTCCTGGATTCATTGCTGAGCCTGGAACCCCAGGTCTCAGCGGTGGTCAGGAGAGCTTTCGCACAATTAAAACTTGTGCGCCAGCTGCGTCCGTACCTTGGGAGGGCTGACTTGGCCACGGTAGTACACGCTTTGGTTACATCCCGCTTAGATTACTGCAACGCTCTCTACGTGGGGTTGCCTTTGAAGACTGCCCGGAAGCTGCAGCAAGTCCAACGCGCGGCAGCCAGATTACTAACGGGGGCTGGGTACAGGGAGCACACCACTCCGCTGTTACGCCAGCTCCACTGGCTGCCAATTAGCTTCCGAGCACAATTCAAAGTGCTGGTGTTGACCTATAAAGCCCTAAACGACTCCGGCCCAGTTTACCTCTTCGAACGTATTCTCCCCTACGAACCATCAAGATTATTAAGATCATCTGGAGAGGCCCTGCTCTCGGTCCCACCGGCCTCGCAAGCGCGCCTGGTGGGGACGAGGGACAGGGCCTTCTCGGTGGTGGCCCCGCAACTCTGGAACTCTCTCCCTCTGGAGGCCAGAACCGCCCCATCCATCCTAACATTTAGGAAACGGGTGAAGACGTGGCTGTGGAGTCAGGCCTTCGAGGAATGAGACAATACCATAGGACTCTGGATGGAAGTGGATATAGATCCATCTTATTAGGACGACTGACCACTGTAGTTTTATATTTAGTGTTTTTAAAGTTGTTTTATAATTTGTGATATATGATATTTTAATGAATGTATATGTTTTTATGGCTGTAAACCGGGTTGAGTTCCTCGACGAGGTTGAGAAGCTTGGTATACAAAACTGTGAAATAAATAAAATAAATAAATAAATCTTTGACTGTGCAAAGGCCCTCCTGACCACAACCGACACCTGAGCATCAAGTGTCAGCGCTGAGTCCAGAAGGACTCCCAGGCTGCAGACCTGTGTCCTCAGGAGTGGGACCCCTTCCCTCCAGCACAGGTTGCCACCTGAGACCCCGATCGGCTGCACAACTGACCAAGAGGACCTCTTGTCAGAATTGTTAGTCCTCATTCAGCCTATCACAGCAGCCAGGCACTGGTCTGGGATCCGGGGGACTTCCTTGGAATTTGGTGAAAAGGAGTAGGAGAGTTGAGGTCATTTGCGTAGAGATGGCACTGAACTCTGAAACTCTGAATGACCTTGCCCAGCAGTTTTACATAGATGTGAAAAAGCATGGAGGATAAAATAGTGCCTTGCGGGACCCCAGAGGTCAAAGGCCAGGGGTCTAAGCAGGAGACCCCCAGCTTCACCGACTGGGTGCCAATAAGTAAACCTTAGGAGAACACTGGAAAATCAGCAAATTATAGTGACAGAAAGATAAGAGTGCTATTGGTCAAGGTGTTGCTCTCCTACCATAAAAGTAACTACAACACTTTCAGTTATATTGCGACAGTATCGTAGTTCTTGCTGTGTTACAACTGCAGTTTGATCTAATTACACCCTAGTAATCAGGAAAAGGGAGTTCATTGCCTGCAGCTAATTATTTACAAGCTCTGAAATGGAAAAAAAAAGTAAGGCCATGTCTTTCAGATGACATCAACAGGGCAAGCGAAGGACACCTTTGTCTTGACTTTCCCCACTTTGTTGGGGAATTGTGTACCAGTCATCAACTTACCTGTTTGAAACAACATGAGTGAGTTTGCAAGAAAACATCAGTCCTTTCCAAACACAATTCAGATGGCCAAATCCCCTTGACGTCACAGACTCTCAGCCAGTTTCCACCATCTGAAAAGGATTTCTTTCCAGAAGGAGTCACAATGAGACCTTGTTTATCCAAGGCCTGTTTTTCTGAATGCATAGATCAGCATCAATGAAGTCAGATTATAAGAATACAATGGCCCTTATATGCATGATGGAAACTCCCTTATCGGCTCAGCTAACAACCTTACGGGTCGCATGGAGGACATCCAAGGAGCTGATCACAAAGCCCTGGCATTTCCAACTCTAATCGGATTAAACACCAAAGGGAGGTAACCTATATTTAGACAACGTATATTTTGGCACAAGGGAAGAGCTGTTATGGGCTTCGAAGTCACTCACTCCAAATGCTTGGCACCGGATCTCTCTGCATGTTTTGAATAGAGCTAGGCCTGGATTTTGCTTTTAATTACTATAGCTCTCAAGGAACATCTACACTGTAGAAGGGATGCGATTTGATAACACTTGAACTGCCATTGCTTAGTGCAATGGGTTCATCGAAGTTGTAGGTTTACAAGGTCTTCAGTGGTGGTGTCTCACCAAACTGCAACATAGCATTGAACCATGGCAGCTAAAGCAACACATTCATTCTGTAATGTGGTGCACCTTCTGAATCCTCCAGCCAGCACAAATGGGAGATTCTGGAAATTACAGTCCAAGACGATGCCTTTCCAAGCTCTGGTTGTACCTTGCCTGGGACAGGCCGGCGGTCAACAAATAATGATGTCAGGATCTCAGTTCTCCATGTGGATGGAGCTCCCTCTCATAATTCCTCCCAGGTCTATTGAAATTCACCTGCCAACTCTATGAGACAGGTATGTTCCTTTATTTATTATTTATTTATTTATTCAAAAGTTTTCTATACCGATCTTCTCACCTCCAAGAGGGACTCAGATCCGGTTCACAACATGTGTTCATATACAAAAAATACAAACCACACAATGTATTATCATTACACAATTAAAAACATATTACAATACAACATCATCATCATACAACTTACACAGCCATGTCGTCAAAACATTCCTGGTCATAATTCACAGTTAATCATTCTCCGTCCATGTGGACCAAAGTTGACTCAGTTATCAAAGGCCGCATTCCATAGCCAAGTCTTTGTTAGCTTCCTGAACGTCAGGAGGGAGGGAGCAGTTCTAATCTCCTGTGGGAAGGACTTCCAAAGCCGGGGAGCCACCATCGAGAAGGCCCTGTCTCTCGTCCCCACCAACCGCGATTGTGACAGTGGTGGGATTGAGAGCAGGGCCCCCCTGGAAGATCTTAAAGACCTTGATGGTTCATAGGGGAGAATCCGTTTGGACAGGTAAACAGGGCCAGAGTCGTTTAGGGCTTTGTAGGTCAAAACCAGCACTTTGAATTGTGCTCGGAAGCTAATCGGCAGCCAGTGGAGCTGGCGTAACAGAGGGGTTGTATGCTCCCTGTACCCAGTACCCGTTAGAAATCTGGCTGCCGAGCGTTGGACTAGCTGCAGCTTCCGGGCAGTCTTCAGAGGCAGCCCCACGTAGAGAGCGTTGCAGTAATCTAAACGGGATGTAACCCTTTAGTGGGCCAAAGGAGGCAACAGAAGTAACTGGAGGCCTATGTATGACATGGATTTGCCCACAGAATGGCCTCGACTGCATTCCATTGCCTGCTTTCATCTCTTTTGCTCTGGTTGGGCTCAGGTCAGATGTCTCTTAAGAAAATCCAGGCTCCATTCCAATCAATTAATAGAAAACCACATGGAAAGATCTCACAATATGGAAATATAGCTTGTTATGATTGCCATCCTCTTTCTCTTACTCTGCCGCCTGGCCGTTCCTTCTAACCCACTCCTGGGAGCCATGGTCGCTTGGTCGGGGGGCACCCATGGTGGCCAATGCATCGAAAAGCCACCTTGGATGGTCAAGGTGACCACTGTGATCTCCCATGCAGTTTGTGCCACACAATCAGCAAGTTTTCAGTCTCCGCCATGCTTGGTTCAGAGCGCCTTCAATAGATAAACAAACTCATGGATGCTCGAGTCCTATGATATACCATGCCATAGTAAAGCTGATAGGAATCAGGAGCTGTTAGGCTCAAAAATAACCCTAACTTGGGGTCATTCAACAAAAATATAGCAGAGTTTCAGAAGCACAATTCATAATCATCAGAAGCTTATGTGTAGAGAACAAGGATTGGTTTCCATTCAACAAAATGGAAAAGGATTGCAGATCCACAACTTCATAGGTTCTAAAAGTAATATGTTTATTAAAGTCAAAAGAAATTCATTCTTGATAGGAAAGGTTCTTGGAGCGAACTAGCATCACTAAGCTATCTTCTAAGGAAAACGGAAAGGGAAAATAACAAAATAGCATCCATGAAGCTACATCTTGCCTGGAGCAAGGGAAGATGCCTCCTCACTCTAGGAGAACAAAAAGAAGAGAGACCCAGAAAAATGGAGACAGGCCGCATGGCCTCCCCAGAACAATAAAAAAAAACCTTTAAAAGAGGAAATGAGAACATCCCCAAGTTATTAGACCTTGTGGTGGACTGGGCCCTGAAGTTCCCAAGTCTCATCGTACTGGGAGACTTCAATGTACATGCAGATAGGTTGTTGTCTTCTTTGATAGCAAGGGACCTAGTACAATTTATGGAAATAATAGGTTTTACATTAATGGTGACCGGTCCTGCTCATCGAGCTGGGCACACCTTGGACTTGATTTTTAGTATCGGAATACAAGTGACTCTATCCTCAAACTTATAGATTCCTTGGTCTGACCACTACATCCTGAACACCCAAATAGAGATTCCATCACTACAGTGTCCGGAGACTGAACAAATTTTTGTGCGGCCAAGGAAGCTGATGGATCCTACTAGACTTTCGAGTGTCCTTAAAAAACTGAATTAAACTGCTGATTCTCTACGTGAACGAGTGGAAAACTGGAACAAAAATCTATCAACTGCCTTAGATATAGTTGCCCCTAAACGGGCTTTTCACCTCGTGGTTCACGGATGCATTATGTCAGACGAAACTTGAGCGGAAGAGACTAGAATGTAAATGGCGTAAGAAACCTGATGAAACATCGAAGTTGGCTTTTGAAATATATCGAAAAATCTACGAATCAGCCACCAGAGAAGCCAAAAAAGAATATAATTCCTCATTGATAGCTTCCACCAGATCTCAACCTGCTCAAATATTTAAAATTGTTTGTAACATCACAAATCCAACCCATCTGGCCAAAGATGTGGCTAGTCAAGATATTACAGCAGAGACATTCCAGAGCCACTTCATAAATAAGATCAATCTGCTTCCCGAAGGGCTATCTCCCACAGAGGACACATTGAAGGAACTAGAGGCCTTCTGGTTATCTAGTGGCCAACTTCTAGAACATTTTGTGTCATTAGAAATGGAAGACCTGGAAAAGACTCTAGCTGCAGCAAGACCAACCACCTGCTCCCTCGATCCTTGCCCCTCCCGGTTGGTTAAGGAATGCTGGGAGGGACTGCAAGATCCCATAAGGAGCATCATCAACAGCTCCTTGGAGCAAGGAATTTTTCCAGATTGCCTTAAAGAAGCAGTGGTCCACCCTCTCCTGAAAAAATCAAACCTAGACGCCGCCATACCTAGTAACTATCGCCCAGTTTCAAGCCTTCCATTTTTGAGCAAGGCAGCTACAGTAATTCTTAGATGAGTGCGGGTTTGGACCCCTTTCAATCAGGCTTTCGTTCAGGTCATGGGACAAAGACTGTCTTGGTAGCTATTACTGTCGAAATTCGTCATCAGACCGAGGCGGATCAGCGCTATTGGTACTCTTGGACCTCACAGCTGCATTCGACACCGTGGACCATGACTTGCTGATTCATCGATTGGCTATGTTTGGTGTATGAAGTTTAGCCGTGAAATGGTTCAATTCGTTCCTCCGAGACCAGAGACAGAGGGTGGAGTGGTTATGCCAAAGTTCTGAGAGCTCTGGCCTTTGCTGTGGAGTTCCCCAGGGTGCTATCCTCTCGCCCCTGTTATTTAACATCTACGTCCGGCCACTTGCTGGACTGGTGCGGAGCTTTGGCATAGAGTGCTACCAGTATGCAGATGATTCCTAGCTACTCTTCCGTCTCGAACCTGGGACAACTGCGATTCCTGAGAACTTTAGGCTGTGTTTGGAAGCAGTGATGAGTTGGCTGCGAGCAAGCAGACTAAAAGTGAATCCTGCTAAAACTTAAGATACTCTGGCCCGGCCAGCCGCCAGAATTAATCCAGTCTCTGCCTGATTTCGATGGGGAAGCTCTGGTTCCATCTGCCACTGTTAAAAGCCTTGGGGTTGTGTTGGACTCATCACTGACGATGGAGGCCCAGATAACTACCATTAGTAAGCAGGCCTTTTTTCATCTTTGCCAGGCAAGGAAATTGGCATCCTACCTTTCGGTAGAAGCATTGGCAACAGTAATCCACGCAACAGTAATCCACATAACGCAAAGATCCGCCTAGTCCAAGCCATGGTATTCCCTGTAGTAACCTACGGATGTGAGAGCTGAACCTTAGGGAAGGCTGAGCGAAGGAAGATAGATGCTTTTGAGCTGTGGTGTTGGAGGAAAGTTCTGAGAGTGCCTTGGACTGCGAGAAGATCCAACCAGTCCATCCTCCAGGAACTAAAGCCCGGTTGCTCACTGGAGGGAAGGATACTAGAGACAAAGTTGAAGTACTTTGGCCACATCATGAGGAGACAGCAAAGCCTAGAGAAGACAATTATGCTGGGGAAAGTGGAAGGCAAAAGGAAGAAGGGCCGACCAAGGGCAAGATGGATGGATGGCATCCTTGAAGTGACTGGACTGACCTTGAAGGAGCTGGGGGTGGTGACGGCCGACAGGGAGCTCTGGCGTGGGCTGGTCCATGAGGTCATGAAGAGTCGGAGACGACTGAACGAATGAACAACAACAACAATCCACGCAACAATCACCACTAAGTTGGACTATTGCAATGCCTTATATGCTGGCCTTCCGAAGTCAACAACCCAGAAGATCTGGATGGTCCAAAATGCGGCGGCCAGACTGCTGGTTACCAATTTAGCACCAGATCACTTTCAAAGTGATGGTATTCACTTTTAAGGCCTTGCATGGTCTGGGGCTGATGTACCTGAGGGACCGCTTCACCCTCTACCAACCCCAGAGATCCCTCCGTTCTGAGGACCAAGATCTATTGGAAATTCCCAGTGTCAAGACCTTGCGTCTAACAGCAACCAGACGCAGAGCCTTTACAGCAGTGGCACCATCACTCTGGAATACTCTGCCACCTGAAGTCCGTGCCTTGCGGGACTTATCAGCTTTCCACAGGGCATGTTTCGACAGGCCTTTGACTTTTGATATTGCTGTTTTTAAATTGTTTTAAATTGTTTTTAAATTGTGTTCAATTTTAGCCATTCTTGTAAGCCGCTCTGAGCCCCAGGGGAGTGGCGGCATATAAGTCCAAATAATAAATAAATAAATAAATAAATAAATAAATCAAATAATTCCTAAGTACTGGACAAGCTGACCAAGGCTTCTGGGAGGTGGAATTATTATTATTATTATTATTATTATTATTATTATTATTATTATTATAATATCCCACTTTTTCTCTCTATACGGAGACTCAAAACAGCTCACAACTACAAGCTTTTCAATACAACAATATACCAATATTAAAACAGTATGAAACAACATTGTTTAATGTTTTTAAATGTTTAATGTGTATTAATATCAATTCTAATGTTTATTTCAATTGTATGCTGTTTTTAAGACATTAAATACCACAATTCAAAATACCACAATTCAAGAGAGATATTGACAAGCTGGAATGTGTCCAAAGAAGAGCGACTAAAATGATAAAGGGTCTGGAGAACAAGGCCTATGAGGAGCGCCTTAAGGAGCTGGGTATGTTTAGCCTGAAGAAGAGAAGGCTGAGAGGAGATATGATAGCGATGTATAAATATGTGGGAGGAAGCCACAGGGAGGAGGGAGCAAGCTTGTTTTCTGCTTCCCTGGAGACTAGGACGCGGAACAATGGCTTCAAACTACAAGAGAGGAGATTCCATCTGAACATGAGGAAGAACTTCCTGACTGTGAGAGCCGTTCAGCAGTGGAACTCTCTGCCCCGGAGTGTGGTGGAGGCCCCTTCTTTGGAAGCTTTTAAACAGAGGCTGGATGGCCATCTGTCAGGGGTGATTTGAATGCAATATTCCTGCTTCTTGGCAGGGGGTTGGACTGGATGGCCCATGAGGTCTCTTCCAACTCTTTGATTCTATGATTCTATGAATAGTTGCCTATTAGGCTTGGGCAATCCATGGTCCTAAATGGTTCTAAAGTACTTACAAAACTAAAGTTCTGGTGGTGAAAATTTCAGAACTCTAACAAAACTCTCAAAATTTCATAATAAATGGCAGTTCCTAATTGGTTCTGTCATTAAAATCACCAATAATGAAATAATAATTAAATTTTGAACGTTTTGTTAGAGTTCTGAAATTTTCAGCACCAGAACTTTAGTTTTGTAAGTACTTTAGAACCATTTAGAACCATGGATTGCTCAAGCCTATTGCCTATGTGTAAAGTTGCCTTGAGTCCCCTTCAGGGTTGAGAAGGGCGGGGTATAAATGTGGTAAATCAATAAATAAATACATACACATTACTATTAAACCAGTCCGGGTTTAATATTACATAAAATCACATAAAATCACATAAAATCCCAAAAACCTGGAGGACCAAAGGTTGGACACCACTAATGTAGCCCAAAGGTCGAGACAACACAATCCATGTATGTATGTAAACAAACACACAATACACACATACGCATATAATTGGGCAACATCTCCCAGCATTCCTCACCAAATTGGTTAAGGTGGCTGGGAGTTGTAGTCTAATAACATCTGGAGCCCTGCTCCATCCCTCCCCTTGGTTTATGCTGCATATATGTAAGTTTTAATGGCAATATCTCACACGCTATTGTGAAATCTCAGGGCGGAGTATAATATAAGCAGTCTAAAGCCAAATTAAAGCCATAAATAACTCAAGATAATATATATTAACCGTGACAATATTTGGAACAGCTTGAAAAGCTACTGCAATTTAATACCACAGGCTCAGATCCTTTCCAGTAACATAGTTCCCCGAAGGCTTTAATAAAAAGTCACGTCTTGCGAAAAAGCCAATGTTGTTGCCAATTGGGCATCAACCATAGAAACACCAACCCTCATGATTCCATCGCATTGCGCCATGACAGTTAAAATGGTGTCAAACTGCGTTCATTCCTCAGTGTAGATGCATCCTCAGATCATTGTAGCTGCAATAATTTATGGGCAGTATTATCATTATTTTTGTTTATATAATCTTCTTCTTCTTCTTCTTAGGCGATCCCTCGCTTTCCGAGGATGATTGTCTTCCAATATTCTTGTGGGTCCGTATGTGGCTGTGGAGCCCTATTCTTGCTCTGGATCTTCTTCCGCAATGAGGATATTGGTTTCCAGGTGGAAGGCGGTCTCGGTCGGGGTTGGCTTGACGCGCCTTCCTCTTGGCGCGCTTCTCCCTTTCGCCCTCCATTCGTGCCTCTTCAAATTCTGCAGCACTGCTGGTCACAGCTGACCTCCAGCTGGAGCGCTCAAGGGCCAGGCAGGCCCGTAGCCAGGATTTCATTTTGGTGGGGCTAAAAAAATTTCGGGGGGGGGTCGGGGGGGCTGAGTTTCGGGGGGGGCTGAGTCTGAGTGAAAGAGGGTCTAGCCCAGCAAACCTTTTGTATCATTACCCCAATACCCCCATGCATATGGGATATATTGAGTATGGTGATCAGATCATGATATGAATAAACATAACAGTTTAAATAATGCACCAGTAAGGCCTTTTCGCGAACCACCATGAGAATTTCGGGGGGGGGTGAAGCCCCCCGAGGCCCCCCCCTCCGACCTCCACCTGGAGCGCTCAAGGGCCAGGGCTTCCCAGTTCTCAGTGTCTATGCCAGAGTTTTAAAGGTTGGCTTTAAGCCCATCTTTAAATCTCTTTTCCTGTCCACCAACATTACGTTTTCCGTTCTTGAGTTCGGAGTAGAGCAACTGCTTTGGGAGAGGGTGGTCAGGCATCCGGACAACGTGGCCGGTCCAGCGGAGTTGGTGGCGGAGGACCATCGCTTCAGTGCTGGTGGTCTTTGCTTCTTCCAGCAAAGCAGGACAAAGAAGGCTACTGGGATGGACAAGATGGCCCACTTATAAAGATACACTAGTTAGAAAAGACAACAGGCTACAACTGAAAACAAGAGAAGAAATAGCCCAACAATTCAATTCATTTTTATGGTTTCAATGTTTACAACTAAAAGAATATTTCAATAAGGATAAAAGCACAGGTTTTATGGAGAAGAATGGTTTCTGGGAGCGAATCTTATTGATTTTTTAGTCCATATTTGTTCCCATTCCTTGTAAAATGGGAACAAATATGGACTGGAAAAATATATCCAAGATTTATAACAAACTAACTTTACCCGCCACGCGTTGCTGTGGCCAACCTTCTCTCCCTCTTTCTCTCCTTCTTTCACTCCTTCCTTCATTTCCTTTTCTTCTTTCCTTTCTTCCTTCTCTACCTGTTTACTTCCTTCCTTAGCTTTTTGCTCCCATCCTTCCTTCTCTTTATTTCTTTCCTTCCCTCCCTCTTTCTCTCCTTCTTTCTCTTCTTCCTTTGCTCCGTCTTTCCTCCCTTCCCTTTTTTCTTTCCTTCTCTCCTCCTTCCTTCTCTTCCTCTTTCCTTCCTCCTCCCTTTTTATTTTCCTTCCTCTTTCTCTCCTTTCTTCCCTCTCTATCTCTTTCCTTCCTTCCTTCGCTCTTGACTTCCAGACTTCCTTTTCTTTCTTTCTTTTCTTCCCTCCCTTTCTCTTCTTCCTTCGCTTTTTTTCCTCTCTTCCCCTTCCCAAATTCCCCTTCCTTCCTTCCTTTTGACACCTTCCCTTCCCCTTCCCTTTCTTCTTTTTTCTATCTTTCTTTCCTTTCCTCCTTCCTTCCTTTCTCCCTTCTTTCCCATCCTCCTTCTCTCTCTGTATTCTTTCTTTCCTACCTTTCTTCTTTCATATACCTTCTCAACTTCTCCTTCCTTCCTTCATACACCTTCCCTCCCTCCCTTCCTTCCTTCCTTTCTTTCCTTCCTTCCTTTCTCAGTTCTTTCCTTCTCTCCCTTTCTTCTTTCTTTCCTTCCTTTCTTCTTTCATATACCTTCTCAACTTCTCCTTCCTTACTTCCTTCATACACCTTCCCTTCCCTCCTTTCTTCTTCCTTCCTTCCTTCCTTTCTCCCTTCTTTCCCATCCTCCTTCTCTTCCTTTCTTCTTTCTTTTCTTCCTTTCTTGTTTCATATACCTTCTCAACTTCTCCTTCCTTCCTTCCTTCCTTCCTTCCTTCCTTCCTTCCTTCACCTTCCCTTCCCCTTCCCACTTTTCTTCTTTCCTTCCTTCCTTGCTATTTACACCCCTTCCCCTCATTTCCGTCCTTCCTTCCCTCTTCCGCTTCCTTCCCTCCTTCCCCTTCCTCACCGATGGCAGAGCCAGACGGTGGTGTGCAGGGGTGGCCTGGGCCGGGCGTTGCGATGGCCGATGGGCTGTCCTTGGCAGAGCCGGGCCGCGGCCTCTCCCGGCCAGGCCAGGAAGGCACACAGCGGGGGCCTCCCAGGCAGCCTCCGCAGGTCGCGCAGCATCCTGGCCCCCAGAGAGCACAGCCGGCCGAGCTCCAACTCCCAGGCCGGGGCTTCAGCGTCAGCGGGTAGGCCGCGTTCTAGAACTACAGTTCCCAGAGTACATTGCGTGTGTACTTCCTCCCCTGGGCACTGTGCATGCTCAGTTGGTTTTTGTAATTGTGAGTTTGTTGAAATGTTGCTTGGAATTTTGATGAGTGTTGTGCATGCCTTGTGGGTTGAGGTATGTGCACGGCAAATTTGGTGAGTTTTCGTCAGGGTTTTTTCGCGTTTTGCTGTCCCGTTGAATGCCCTTTCCCTTTTTATATATATAGATTGCTTGATTGGGCCACAGAGACAGAAACTGTAAAGGAATGCATGGTCAAATGGGTGACCAACATAGGCAGACCAATAAAATACAAGGAATGGGAAGAAATATGGACTAAAAAATTAGATATACTTATTCTACTGATCTAAAAGAAAATTGGTTTAAGATGTTCTATAGGTGGTACATGACACCGCAAAATTGGGTTTAATGTACAGGAAAGCAAAAAATAAATGTTGGAAGTGTGAAACTCAAGTTAGAACTTTCTATCATGCATGGTGGTCATGTACCAAGGTAAAAACCTATTAGAAAACAGTTCAGGAATCATGTGAAAAAATACTTAAAATTCAATTGAAGCCAGAATGCTTTCTCCTAGGATTGACTGATGACAAAATTGAGCTTGATCAAAACAAAGACATTTTATTTACGTATTTAACTACTGCGGCTAGAATGGTACATGCGAAGAAATGGAAACAAAGTGAATTAGCGACAAAAGAAGAATGGTTAAATAAGGTCAAAGAAATAAGAGATATGGACAAATTGACTTTTGCCTTGAAAGATTCAAATGGAATGAAAGATACAGTTTAAAATTGGAAAACTATTTGGAAGAAAAAAAGGACAATATGACAGAATTTGAAGAGGGGAGAAGATAAGAATGGATAGAACCTTGGGGGAAAGAACATACTTAAATAGAAGCCGCAGAGAAGGAGATTTGGAAGTCAACAATAATCCCATTAACAACCCCTTATCCCTTTCTTTCCCGATTACCTTACCTGTTGTTTTATCCCTTCCCTTACAGTTACACACTAGGCTTGGGCGGTTTCGTTCGTTAATTTCATAATTCGTTATTAATTCGTATTTAAATAAGCTTACGATCCAATATTGAGCCATGCAGGACTACTGCGAGGAGTAATTAAAAATCGAAACAATTTTTCCAATTTATTTCGTATTGTTTCGTAATTGTTTCGTAATTGTTTCGTAATTGTTTCGAAATTGTTTCGAAATTGTTTCGTAATTATTTCCGTATGTCTGGTGCAAGTTTTATAGTTATTGTTTGTTTTATCAGTGATAAAAAATAAATTATCACACCAACAGTCAACAACAGAGGGAGAGGGAAGCTTCAGAAGTTCCCCCTGTCCCATTTGGAGGGTTTTTTAGCATATTGCGCAATTGCGTCCGCCATTAACGAATCGATTCGTAATTTTACAAAATTTCGTATATTTTGAAATTTTTAAAGGAAAATTTCGGAATTCTTTAAAAAAACGAAACGCAAGGGCCCCCTAAAAACGAAACGAGTTTAGAACCAAATTTTTCCATGGTTACCCAAGCCTATTACACACCACTTATTACCTACCCATTCCCTAACCTGACCCTTATACCTATGGCCTACCCCATTTTACCCTACTCAATCCTAATTTTATGTTTGTAAAAGTACATAAGCATTCAATACAAATTTATATTTTAAAAAGTATTTAAAATTAGGCATATTAGGTATGTGTGCTCAATTTCTTCACATTTATTTTGTGTATATATTATTAGTAGTATTATATTTACTATATTAGTGTTGTTATATTACAATGTTATTATTTTTATTGTTATATTAGTAGTAGTATTCTATTGTATTACATTAGAATAGTATTATTAATATTATGTTGTAGTTCAGAGTGATGGTAACGTTACTACTACTGGTAGAAGGGAGAAGAGGTCTGCGGAGGTGTTAGAGGAGGAACAGCAGCGAAAGCGGATTAGGGAGATAATCATGGCCCCAAGTGATTCTGAGACGTTTGAGGGCTTCTCCGATTGTGAAATGGAGGATGGGGAGGAGAGCAGGGGAGTAAAGCGGGCTACTCGCAATCAAGAGTCCGACGAGGAGCTTCAGAGGAAGCGCATCCGGGAAATACTTAGCGCTCCTACAGAGGACGAGGATTTCATGGGGTTTGAAAGGAGTGATGGGTCTGGGAGTGATATGGGAGAGGAGGATGAGCTGGATTGGACCCGTGTTCAAGAGATTAGGGACATTTGTAACCAACCCACCTCCAGTGATGAATTTGAGGGGTTCACAGGGGATTGGCAACTGGGGAGCACTTGGCAAGACTTAAGTCTTGATAGACGCTGGCAGAGGTGGAGAGATGGGCACTCGGGTTCAGCTGCAGGGATGGAGGCAGCTGAGAGTGATGAGGAAAGGGTGGGGAGCTCATCATCCTCTAATGAGGAGCTTTAGGATAAAAGTGGGTTTTGATTGTATGGCTCTTTGCAGAAGGCAAAGTGTCTCTTTTGGGATGTGAATCTTTGTTACTGCCAACTCTCGAGCTTGGGTCCTTGGACTACAGATTCCTGTGCTCCTGTGTTCCCGTGTTTACCTTCACTCAACGGCTTGACTACGGACCGGTTTGACCGACGCTTTTGTCTCTTGGACTTCTCTATTGCTAACTTCGTGTTTGGACCTTGCATCATTCTGGGACTACGTTTTCTTATCTCCTGTGACTGTGTTTTTGAATTGTGTGAACTTTCAAGCAGATTACTGAACTTTTCTGTTAACCCGGATTAAACAGCGATATAATCCGGGTTATATTTTTGTTGCTGGTATCGCTTCATTTTTGATGCCGAATGACTGCCTTAGTTCACTGCACTGAAGTTAAGTGCTTTAAAAGACTCTTTTTGTGTAATAAAGCTGTGTTTGAACCTTCTAACTTGTGTTTGGCTCTACTTAAGGCTTCTGGTTCTTGACATATTATATATATATATATATATATTATATATATATATAAAAAAATATTATAGTATTAGCATAGCATAATATTAGTATTATATATTATTATATTGTACTATACGATTACACTGCAATGTTGTTAGTAGTATGATATATAATATATAATATAGTATATTATTATATACAATTGCATTGTATTATTTTATTATACTGCAATATATACATTTTTTGAACTGTAGTGTTGGGGGAAAGTTCTGAGAGTGCCTTGGACTGCGAGAAGATCCAACCAGTCCATCTTCCAGGAAATAACTGTTCACTGGAGGGAAGGATACCAGAGACAAAGTTGAAGTACTTTGGCCACATCATGAGGAGACAGCAAAGCCTAGAGAAAACAATTATGCTGGGGAAGGTGGAAGGCAAAAGGAAGAGGGGCCGACCAAGGGCAAGATGGATGAATGGCATCCTTGAAGTGACTGGACTGACCTTGAAGGAGCTGGGGGTGGTGACGGCCGACAGGGAGCTCTGGCGTGGGCTGGTCCATGAGGTCACGAAGAGTTGGAGACGACTGAACGAATGAACAACAACAATATACATTATTCGTATGTTATACTATTAGTATTATATATTATATTATAAGTTGTATTATTATTATTATTATTATTAACTTTATTTGTACCCCGCTAGCATCTCCCGAAGGACTCGATGCGGCTTACAAAGGCCAAGGCCTCAAAACACAACATAACAATACAAAACCTAAGCAAATTAAAAACTATTAAAGCAATATTAAACAACAAGCAATAAACAATAGTATATGTAATATATGATATATTATATTACAAAATTATTAGTATCATATATACCATATATTCTGGTGTATAAGACTACTTTTTAACCCAAGAAAATCTTCTCAAAAGTCAGGGGCCGTCTTATACGCAGGAGTTGTCTTATACATGGGAGTAGCCTTATACACGGGGGTAGTCTTATACGCCAGGAGTAGTCTTATAGAGCGAGTGCTGAAACTTCCAATCGGATTGGAATATCTGTGGTTGCCGCATATGGTGGAAGTTGCTCAAAAATGGCAGTGGCCGCGTCCCTGCCATATGCAGAAACTGTATGAAAGCATTAAGGGCGACGCTGTACAAGTACGGTAGAAGAAAATCCATTCATCAGGATTCATGGACTTAATGCAGTCCCGATGGTGAGGTGAAGGGGCGCCTCACCAGGAAGGTGTAAGTGAAGGCTGGAGCAAGCTGCAGGCATCCGGGGCACCCGGGGTATGGAAAAAAGAGATAGAGTGGCTCTGGGCCCAGAAAAACACACCTCTTTTACCTGTCTGGCCCGCCCTTATATCCTATTACCATACCTCCTCCTCTGCCTCTCAGATCTCGCTCCTGAAGACTGCAGTGAAGTGGTGCAGGTGCGCATGTGCGAGATCTGAGAGGCAGAGAAGGAGGGACAGTAATAGGAAAATTACCATATTGAAATCAAATCTGATGCTTTTAAAAATTTTATTTGGTGTGCGTTGGAAGAGGGGTAGTCTTATATGGCAAGTATATCCCAAACTCTATATTTTAACTGGAAAAGTTGGGGTCGTCTTCTACGCCCAGTCGTCTTATATGCCGGAATATACGGTAATATATTGTGGAGCCCCTGGTGGTGTAAGTGGGTTGAACTACTGAGCTGCTGAACTTCCTTACCAAAAGGTCGCAGGTTCAAATTCGGAGAGTGGCATCAGCTCCTGCTGTTAGCCCCAGCTTCTGCTAATCTAACAGTTTGAAAACATGCAAATGTGAGTCATGCCAGTGGCCACATGACCTTGGAGACCATGTCTAGGGACAACGCTCTTCGGCTTAGAAATTAAGATGAGCACGAGATTCCCAGAGCCGGACATGACTGGACTTAATGTCAGGGGAATACCTTTACCTTTAACTATAATATATTAATATTATTACATTACAATATTATTATTTCAAAATATTATAATATTGTATTACATTAAATTTTGCCCCTAAAATGCAACCTCATCTCACGAAGCAGGAAATGTATACTCCTGTTCCAAAACTATAATCCAAATGTATAATTCTCTTCAAAAATACTAGGAAGAAATTGACTTTGATGTTTTCCGAGGAGGAAACAAAGCCGCCTCCTCCGGACACAGATTCGCTTCCATATGAAAAGGGTTTTCTTAAATCTGATAGCAGAGGACTGGAGAGGAAGAAGAGGAAACCCTCCCTCGCACAGTATGTAATTAACATCTGGGATTTATTGCCACAAATTTTTCATTTATCCAACTCTCTCTGATGCTTTCCAACAGCCGACTAATCAGAATTCTTTGGATGGTAAAGGGCAAGCCTGAAAGCAATCACTGGGATCAAGCCGAACCCATACATTTAATCTCCCTTTATTGCCTTCTTTATTTAAAAACAAAAAAACACTGGGAGGGGGGTTGTATTCTCATTAATTGATTGCAAACGCAAAAGTCAGCGACATAAAAACAAATGAAAGGGAAAATCACAAACTGTCTTTTTTGTGCAAAATAACAGCGCAAATTATGCTTCACACTCACAATATACAATTAATGTTGCAAATTAATTGTGTTTGTTTTTGGTTGATTGGAAGCGCCAGGATCATCTATTAAAACACGTCCTCATAAAACTGGGATGGAACCAGAAGCAAATGGTTTAAGAACAGTGTGGGTTAGAATTGAACACAGATACGCTCCGGACTTTGGGTGGATCTACACTGCAGAATCAATGCAGTTTGATATCACTTGAATGGCCATGGCTCAGTGCTGTGCGATCATGGGATTCATAGTTTTCTGAGGCACTCTCACTCTTTGGCAGAGAAGGCTAAAGACCATGTCATATTTCCAGGAATCCATAGCATTGAGTTTTGATAGTTAAAGTGGTGTCAAACTGCATTAAATGTATAGTATAGATCAGGGGACCCCAAACTACGGCCTGTGGGCCGTATGCGGCCCACCAAGGGCATTTCTCCGGCCCGCGCGGCCTGGCCTGGCCTGGCCACGCCCACCCAGTGCCGCTCCGCCAATTGCGGACACCCTCTGCTCCGGCTGCTCTGCCACTCCCAGGTGGGTCCTCTGCAGAGCAGAGCGGCTGGAGCAGAGGGTGTCCGCAATTGACGGAGCGGCGCTGGGTGGGCATGGCCAGGAACGCCGGCGTGGTGAAGGCAGGTGAACTACAACTCCAAAACTCAAGGTCAATGCCCACTAAACCCAGTATTTTCTGTTGTTCATGGGAGTTCTGTGTACCAAGACAGGTTCAATTCCATCATTGGTGGAGGTCAGAATGCTCTTTGATTGAACTATAAATCCCAGAAAATACAACCCCCAAATGCCACCAGTGTTCACATTTGGACATATTGAGTATCAGTGCCAAGTTTGGTCCACATCTATCATTGAGTCCACAGTGATTTATGGAGGCAGGTGAACTACAACTCCAAAACCAAAGGACACTGCCCACCAAATCCTTCCAGTATTTTCTGTTGGTCATGGGAGAACTGTGTGCCAAGTTTGGTTCAATTCCATCGTTGATGGGGTTCAGAATGCTCTTTGATTGTAGGTGAACTATAAATCCCAGCAACTACAACTCCCAAATGTCAAGATTCTATTTTCCCCAAACTCCACCAGTGTTCAAATTTGGGCATATTGAGTATTTGTGCCAAGTTTGATCCCGATCCATCATTTTGAGTCCACAATGATCTCTGAATGTAGGTGAACTACAACTCCAAAACGAAAGGACACTGCCCACCAAACCTTTCCAGTATTTTCAGTTGGTCATGGGAGAACTGTGTGCCAAGTTTGGTTAAATTCCAGCATTGGTGGGGTTCAAAATGCTCTGTGATTGTAGTTGAACTATAAATCCCAGCAACTACAACTCCCAAATGACAAAATCAATTTTTTGTGTGAAGGACATACATTGGGTTATTAGGTGTCTTGTGTCAATTCGTCCAGTGGTTTTTGAGTTCTGTTAATCCCACAAACGAACATTACATTTTATTTATATAGAAGTGTGGGGTTTTGTTTTTTGATTTGGGGGGGGGGGGTTGCACTGCAAATAATATATGTGCAGAGTGCATAGGAATTCATTCAATTTTTTTTTCAAATTATAATCCTACCCTCCAACAGTTTGTGGGACTGTGACCCGGCCCTCTGTTCAAAAAGTTTGGGGACCCCTGGTATAGATGAGCCCTCTGGCACTGAAATTACAAAGATGCAGCACACATGTCCAATATACATTGGTGTTTAATGTTCATTGGGAATGATGCACCTTGTGCATTGGGCAACAATGCACATTGGCTTTGCTGCGTAATCACACACATCTCTTTATCAGATGTGAATGAGGTGCAATTGCGCCATTCTAATTCCCAGAGAGGTATGTCCATTTAGGAAGATACAAATGCCTCAACAAGATTCATGGTTCAGTGCACCTGCACTATAGAATTAGCACACTTTGGCCGCAATTTAACTGCTTTAACGGAGCTATGGAATTACGAGAGCCGTACGTGCTCTTATTAAATATTTACTAGGAGAGTGGCAGGGGCAGGGCAAGGATAATAGATTAGTTATTGATTAGTTGCATCTTTACAAATGTCTAATGTGTCGCAAGGGGGAAACAAAGAGGGTGAAGGTTGTTGAGGAATGTATAATAATAATAATAATAATAATAATAATAATAATAATACTTTATTTGTACCCTGCTACCATCTCCCCATGGGACTCGGTGCGGCTTACATGAGGCCGAGCCCAAACACAACAATACACACAATAATAACAACAATATAAGCAAATAAAATAAAAACATAGACAATAAAATATACAACATTATCAATAAGACAACACGCAATTAAAAACAGTAGGAAGGCAAAAATGTAGAGATTAAAATTGGAAATAATGCTGGGACATGGCCGAAAAGGTAATAGTGGTGTTTGTGGAAGGGCATACGAGCAGACCTAAAAAACGTAAAGTGCTTTGGAGGACAAAGTGCAATGGGATCATTATTCCGGGAAGGCACACTGGAACAGCCACGTCTTCAAGCTCCTCCTGAAGACTGCCAGAGTTGGGGCCTGTCTGATGTCTTTAGGGAGGGAGTTCCAGAGTCGAGGGGCCACCACCGAGAAGGCCCTCTCTCTCGTCCCCACCAATCATGCCTGCGAAGCTGGTGGGATCGAGAGCAGGGCCTCCCCAGATGATTGAAGGGATCGTGTGGGTTCGTATACAGAGATGCGATCACGCAGGTAGGTGGGTAAGAACCTGCACCTTGAATTGGGTCCAGTAGATGAAGGGCAGCCAGTGGAGCTCCTTGAACAGGAGGGATGACCTCTCTCTGAAAGGAGCCCCAGTTAACAACCTGGCTGCCGCCCGTTGGATCATCTAAAATTTCCAGGCCGTTTTCAAGGGCAGCTCCACGTAGAGTGCATTGCAGTAATCCAATCTAGAGGTGACTAAGGCATGGACCACCTTGGCCAGATCCACCTTCCCGAGGTACGGTCGCAGTTGGTGCACGAGTCTTAATTGTGCAAAGGTCATCCCAGCCACCACCGACGCCTGAGCCTCAAACGTAAGTGAAGAATCCAGGAGGACACCCAAACTGTGGACCTGTGACTTCAGGGGGAGTGCAACCCCGTTCAGCACAGGTTGCCACCCTATACCCTGGTCTGGTTTACGATCGACCAGAAGGACCTCTGTCTTGTCGGGATTAATCTTCAGCTTGTTCGTCCTCATCCAGACAGCCACAGCGGTCAGGCACTCATCTAGCACTCGAGGGGCTTCCTTGGAGTTAGGTGGAAAAGAGTAGTAGAGTTGTGTGTCATCTGCATAGAGATGGCACCCAACTCCAAAACTCCGGATGACCTCTCCCAGCGGTTTCATGTAGATGTTAAAAAGCATGGGAGACAAAATAGAGCCTTGCGGGACCCCACAGGTCAAAGGCCAGGGATCGGAGCAGGCGTCTCCCAGCTTCACCATCTGGGATCGACCCTCCAGGAAGGACCGGAGCCACGACAGAGCCGTACCTCCAAGGCCCATCTCGGAGAGGCGTCCCAGAAGGATACCATGATCGATGGTATCGAAAGCCGCTGAGATGTCCAAGAGAACCAACAGGGTCACACTCCCCCTGTCCAGCTCTCTACGGAGATCATCCACCAAGCGACCAAAGCCATCTCGGTACCATGGCCAGGCCTGAAACCAGACTGGCCAGACTGTATGGGAAGTTCTTTTACAGTATTATTGTTACAACAAGTCTCTGTTGCTATTTCCTTAGCACATATTTTGTAAAACATTGAGGATTCTGACCATTTAAATTTCAAGCTCTTTGGTTGCCTCTCCTTCTGTCTTCTCGCCCTGTCTCTTCACGGTCATCACAAATACTTTCCCAGTTCTTCTTCAATGGAAATTGATCTTAATTTTTCATAACAGATTATTTCATATTATTTTTCTCCTAAATTATTTATTATTGGTATCTACAAAGACATGTCCACAATTTTCATTTAGATTGTTAGTAGGTTAATGTTTATATCATGGAATCCTAGAATCCTAGGGCTGGGAGAGACCTGGTGGGCCATCCAGTCCAACCCCATTCTGCCAAAAAACAGGAAAATCACCTTCAAAGCACCCCCCCCCCCCCCCGCAAAGAAGGAAGGTGCCTCCACCACTCTCCAGGGCAGAGAGAGAGACCCTGCTGAGCAGCTATCTCTCACACACAGTCAGGAAGTTCTTCCTCAGGTTCAAGTTGAATGTCTTTCCTTTCCTGTAGTTTGAAGCCATGGTTCCATTGCATCCTAGTCTCTCTCCAAGGCAGCAGAAACCTGCTCCCTCATCCTCCCTGTGACTTCCCCTCCCATCTGGATCCCTGGCCCTCACCCTGTCTCCTCTCAGCCTTCTCTTCTGCATATCTGTGCTGGTACAGTTGTACCAGAAGCTCCCACTTTATTTGCTTTATATTAAGTGTTTGCTTGCAGCCCAAGGCTTGGGATTTTGCAGAAGGGTGGCTTCCTGTTAAAGTTTGCAGCTATAGGGCAGGCCCCCTGTCCATCATCGTTAAGTTTGGTTCCGCCCCCTGTTCAGGCTCTGAGAGAAGGGAAGGGAGCCATTTTCCGTCAGTTTCCAGCAAGGAAGTCAATGTGTAGGATGTATACAGACTGTCTCCTGTACAAAGGCTTCAACCCTTAAGACTTCCTGGGGGAGATCAGTCTTAAGAGCATCTAAACGTTCCCAGGGAAATAGCCTTACAGCCCTGAGGAATTTCGGACGGAATAACAGCTTTAAACTTCAAGAACTCTAGCTAAGTGACTACAGGCCTTCTGGTAGGTCTACTCGGTGTTGAGACGCAGTTCAGATCGGTAGTGGATCCACATCAGTTAGGTTTAGGTTCACAGATAACCTGGGAGAAATTTAGAAAGGGATTTTCCTTTTAAGTAAAGCAAAGAAACAGTTAGAAGCCACCAGTTGCTTGAAGCCTGGAAGCATTTGTTTAACCTTTTGAAGACAAAGAAGTTTCTGTTAATTGTTCACCAATAAAGACTTTGTTATATTTCACAAGCCTTCTAAAGACTGTTTATGGTGAAGATCCTTTAGAATTTCTCTTCGGCCCCCCTGACTTTCCGTTGGGCTAAAGTTGCACATCCTGTTTTAAAGGCAATTCGTTTCAAGCCCAGCGGCGACAGAACAATATCATTTAAGTTCTTGTGGGTTTTTTCGGGCTATAGGGCCATGTTCTAGAGGAATTTCTCCTGACGTTTCGCCTGCATCTATGGCAAGCATCCTCAGAGGTAGTGAGGTAGTGAGTCACCTCACTACCTCTGAGGATGCTTGCCATAGATGCAGGCGAAACGTCAGGAGAAATGCCTCTAGAACATGGCCCTATAGCCCGAAAAAACTCACAAGAACCTAGTGATTCCAGCCATGAAAGCCTTCGACAATACAATATCATTTAATCATGATCATGCTCTCTCTTTCTGTATTTACATCACATACATATATTTTCCATCTACAACTCTTGGGTTCAAAAAATCTTATGATTTAACCATAATTGCTTAGTATGATAATATTCTTATTGTCCATGGAGCTTCATGTGTTGGTTAGCTTCCTCTGCCAAAGAGCTGGTGCCTCCATTAATTTCAAACCCTAGGATTCCATAGAATTGAACCCTGGTAGCTAAAGAGAGATCAAACTGCATTAATGCTATAGTGTGGGTGTGCCTTGTGTCTACAGAAACATACAAGATAGATTCCCAGCATCATAATGTTTCAGGTTGTGAGTGACCCAGAAAGAGTTAACTCTATGCGATGCACACAGATCACAGACCTTTATCGGTCCCATCAAATGCTTTCCAGATGGAACAGAAGTTGCCCAGGATGCAGCCAGAGATGAAGGAGAGAAGAATTTATTCTTCCCAATGGAAGAAAGAAGGCATTGCCTCTCCCACCTTCACCAAGAGCTCCGTTTCCTCAAAGCCATGATTGATGGTCCTATAATTATCAGGACAAGAAGGCAATACAAGATGTATGTATGTATCTATCATCAACAGAAGATTGGTGAAATAAAAACACAGAGAACAAATGGGGGAAATTTGAGATCTTATGTGAAATACCTTAATTAACGGTGACAAATGCAAAAGACTCCACTTGGGAAGAAAGAATGAGATGCAAAGAGACAGAATGGGAGATGATGGTGCCTAGCTAGAGAGCAGGACTTGTGGAAAAGATGATCTTGGAGTCCTCATGGGGAGGAAGGGGAACAGGAGCCAGGAATGTCATGCAACAAGCCCTATGAAGACAGAGCGGCTGAAAGAGCTAGGCATGTTGTGCCTGCAGAAGAGAAGGCAGAGAAGAGACAGAATGAGGGCCAGGGATCAAGAGGTGAGACCGGGAAGACAGAGGGAAGAGGAGGGAGAATCCAGAGGGTGCTCACTAATGCTTCCTCTTCATCTTGGAAAGAAGTGACGAGCGGGTTCCTTCCTGAGCCCGGTCCTGTTCAACATCTTTATTAATGACTTAGATGAAGGGTTAGAAGGCAGGATCATCAAGTTTGCAGACGACACCAAATTGGGAGGGATAGCCAATACTCCAGAGGACAGGAGCAGGATTCAAAACGATCTTAACAGATTAGAGAGATGGGCCAAAACTAACAAAATGAAGTTCAACAGTGACAAATGCAAGATACTCCACTTAGGCAGAAAAAAACGAAATGCAAGGATACAGAATGGGGGACAATGCCTGGCTCGAGAGCAGTATGTATGAAAAAGATCTTGGAGTCCTCGTGGACAACAAGTTAAACATGAGCCAACAATGTGATGTGGCGGCAAAAAAAGCCAATGGGATTTTGGCATGCATCAATAGGAGCATAGTGTCTAGATCTAGGGAAGTAATGCTACCCCTCTATTCTGCTTTGGTTAGACCACACCTGGAATATTGTGTCCAATTCTTGCCATCTCCCCTGTGACATCAGCGCCCCTCCCCCAACACCAACGGCCACTCTGGGGCCAGAATAAAGAAGGGGAGCCAGGAGGACATTGCCGTCTTGTCCCCTGTGACATCAGCGCCCCTCCCCCAACACCAACGGCCACTCTGGGGCCAGAATTGTTTTTATACTATGTCTTGAATTTTGTTGTTCCTATGTTGTAAACCGCTGTGAGTCGCCCCTGGGCTGAGAACAGCGGTATATAAGCAAAGTAAATAAATAAATAAATAAATAAATTCTGGGCACCACAATTCAAGAGAGATATTGACAAGCTGGAATGTGTCCAGAGGAGGGCGACTAAAATGAAAAAGGGTCTGGAGAACAAGCCCTATGAGGAGCGGCTTAAGGAGCTGGGCATGTTTAGCCTGAAGAAGAGAAGGCTGAGAGGAGATATGATAGCCATGTATAAATGTGAGAGGAAGCCACAGAGAGGAGGGAGCAAGCTTGTTTTCTGCTTCCTTGGAGACTAGGACACGGAACAATGGCTTCAAACTACAGGAGAGGAGATTCCACCTGAACTTCAGGAAGAACTTCCTGACTGTAAGAGCTGTTCAGCAGTGGAACTCTCTGCCCCAGAGTGTGGTGGAGGCTCCTTCTTTGGAGGCTTTTAAACAGAAGCTGGATGGCCATCTGTCGGGGGTGCTTTGAATGCAATTTTCCTGCTTCTTGGCAGGGGGTTGGACTGGATGGCCCATGAGGTCTCTTCCAAATCTATGATTCTATGACAGCCTCTAGGGATTGAGAGCCTTAAGGATATGTGCATAGCTTCTACAAACAGGTTATGTAGAAGAAATAGCTACATCCAAGTTTTCTGTAAACTTTGTTCAGTTAACTTTATTGAAATTGCATCTTCTGTGCAAAGGGACACTTTTTCGTCTTACAGCTGCATATGTTTGGCAGCATATTGGTCTGTGTTGAGTATTAGATATTGGGTTGAATGCCCTTTTAATGCATTGGTGGACTATACTATCATTTACAAAAATCAGATCAGGGGTCATATTGAAATACAGTAATTAAAAGTAATTAAAGGCAAGCAATGCAGCTCAGTTCTGCTGTATTGTAAAAACAAGTATTATTTCTTCAAATTTTTTGGCGCAAGTTGCTTGAAATTCCCTGAGTCTACACAGCCCCAGAATCCAATTTATGCTGGGAAAGACACATGATCAGCTGCAGAGTAGCATAAGGCAAGGGCAGATGTCTTCACTGTGTCTGGTTGTGATCCCCAGGTTGTGCCAGTCAGCTTTCGTATGATATTGTTTCTAGCGCCCACTTTTTGCTTGATATTCAGCCAGTGCTTCTTGTAGGTCAGAGCACGGTCCAGAGTGACTCCCAGGTATTTGAGTGCACTGCAATGCTCCAGTGGGATTCCTTCCCAGGTAATCCTCAGAGCTTGGGATGCTTGCCTGTTCTTAAGGTGAAAAGCACATGTCTGTGTTTTAGATGGATTAGGGATCAGCTGGTTTTTCCTGTAATAGGCAGTAAGAGCACCTAGAGCTTCTGTTCAACCATCTCAAAGCTCCCTGCTTGAGTGGTGATGGCACGATCATCTGCATAGATGTAACTCCCTGTCCCTTCTGGCAGTGGGTGGTCATTTGTGTAGATGTTGAACATGGATGGAGCAAGCACGCTCTCCTGAGGCAGGCCGTTCTTCTGTTTCCGCCATCTGCTTCTCTGGCCCTGGAACTCAACAAAAAAGCTCCTGTTTTGTAGCAGGTTTCCTATGAGGTGAGTGAGGTGGTAGTCCTTTGTGATGTTATACATTTTTCTCAGGAGGAGGCGGTGGTTTACAGTATCATAAGCCGCTGACAGGTCTATGAAGACAACCCCCAGTGGTGCAATGGGTTAAACCCTTGTGCTGGCAGGACTGAAGGCCGACAGGTTAGGTTTGAATCGGGGGAGAGCGCAGATGAGCTCCCTCTATCAGCTCCATTTCCCCATGCAGGGACATGAGAGAAGCCTCCTACAAGGATGGTAAAGCATCAAAACATCCGGGCATCAACTGGGCAATGTCCTTGTAGATGGACAATTCTCTCACACCAGAAGCAACTTGCAGTTTCTCAAGTGGGAAAAAAACCAAACAAACCATGTTTGCTGCCTTTGAGGCTTTTGGGGGTTTTATTTAATGGTCCAAAACCAAAACCTGGTTGTATTTCCAAGATGGGGCGTGTGGTCTCTGGTCCCAAGGTACAAGTGCTTGGGTTCAAAGGGAGAAAAAGCAAGAGATCACCAACTGTTTGATCAGAGAGGGATAGGAGCCGCGCTTCCTTGCCTATCAACGTTTAGTGATGCAACACTGCCACCTAGTGCTCCTCAGGGGAACTGTGTTCTTGGTGTTTATTCATTCAGTGGCTTTTGACTCTTGGTGACCTCCTGGACCAGCCCAGGCCAGAGCTCCCTGTCGGCCCCACACCCAGGGGCTCCTTCAAGGTCAAGCCAGTCACTTCAAGGATACCATCCATCCACCTTGCACTTGATCGGCTCCTCTTCCTTTTTCCTTCCATTTTCCCCAGCTTCATTGTCTTCTCCAAGGTCTCCTGTCTTCTCATGATGTTCACCAACAATCAAAGAGCATTCTGAACTCCACCAATGATGGAATTCAACCAAACATGGCATACAGGACTTCCATGACCAACAGAACACACTGGAAGGGTGGGCAGAGAGTTCCACTGCTGAACAGTCAGGAAGTTCTTCCTCATGTTCAGATGGAATCTCCTCTCTTGTAGTTTGAAGCCATTGTTCCGCGTCCTAGTCTCAAAGGAAGCAGAAAACAAGCTTGCTCCCTCCTCCCTGTGGCTTCCTCTCACATATTTATACATGGCTATCCTATCTCCTCTCAGCCTTCTCTTCTTCAGGCTAAACATGCCCAGCTCCCTAAGCCGCTCCTCATAGGGCTTGTTCTCCAGACTTTATTTCCCAGATCACCAGACTGGGCCACAGCAATGCGTGGCAGCGGCCAGCTAGTAGAAAATAAAACAGAAAGCAAAACAAGAACTCGTTGAATTAAAATAAAATAAAAAATTATTATTATTATTATTATTATTATTTTAAAAATCAGAAAACTAAATTAAAACTAAAATTGTAAAAATTAAAATGAAAGGAAAAAAGATAGAAAAATAGGAATAAATCAGACCTCAGGACCTTGGGAAACTACAGCTCCCAGGGTCCCATAGTATTACAGCAGCAGAACAGGTAGAACAGAACAGGCTTCATTTCGATAGGCGATTCCCAGCCCTTTGAACTCCGACTCCCAGAAGCCCCGGCCGGGCGGGCCAATAGCCGGGCATTCTGGGAAATGGAGTCCGTAAGGGGAAGCAGGCGCGGCTCGAAGGTATAAGAAAGGGTGGGCCCGCCATTGTGTTGTACGGTAGCCACGCCTCTGGAGTGCGCCATCTTATTGTACGTCTATGCATGCACACCTGCTACGGGAACCTATGAGGATCTGAAAGGTCTCCAAAGCGGAGCCGGCAAGGAAACGCCATGCCCGAATGGGAGGAGCCGCAATGGGCTGATGGGGCGGGGCATCTGCAAGCCTGGTCGCCCTCTGTGGCAGGAAAGGCGGAAGACCTTCCTTGTGGAACTTCAACTCCCCGGGTCCAGTGGCGGCTCCAAACTGCGTTAATTCTGCCGTGTAGACACGCGCGTGGACTCTGGTGGATCTCTCGCTCTACTCAGCCCGGTCTTCTATTTTAATTCATTTTTATCTTCTCTTCTTATGTTATTTTCTACTTTTAGTTCTCCTTTTTCTAATTTTCCACTAGCCGTCCCCTACCACGCGTTGCTGTGACCCACATGGGAGGTTTGGCCCAATTGGTGGGGTTCAGAATGCTCTGTGATTGTAGGTGAACTGTAAATCCCAGCAACTACAACTCCCAAATGTCAAGATTCTATTTTCCCCAAACTCCACCAGTGTTCACATTTGGGCATATTGAGTCTTCATGCCAAGTTTGGTCCAGATCCATCATTGTTTGAGTACACAGTGATCTCTGGATGTAGATGAACTACAACTCCCAAAACCAAAGGACACTGCCCACCAAACCCATCCAGTATTTCCTGTTGGTCATGGGAGTCCTGTGTGCCAAGTTTGGCTCAATTGCATCGTTAGTGGGGTTCTGAATGCTCTTTGATTGTAGGTGAACTATAAATCCCAACAACTACAACTCCCAAATGTCAAGATCTATTTCCTCCAAACACCATCTGTGTTCATATTTAGGCATATGGATTTTTTGTGTCAAGTTTGGTCCAGATCCATCATTGTTTGTGTCCGCAGTGATCTCTGGATGTAGGTGAACTACAACTCCAAAACCAAAGGACACTGCCCACCAAACCCTTCCAGTATTTCCTGTTGGTCATGGGAGAACTGTGTGCCAAATTTGGCTCAATTGCATCGTTAATGGGGTTCTGAATGCTCTTTGATTGTAGGTGAACTATAAATCCCAGCAACTACAACTCCCAAATGTCAAGATTCTATTTTCCGCAAACTCCACCAGTGTTCACATTTGGGCATATTGAGAATTCGTGTAGAGTTTGGTCCAGATCTATCATTGTTTGAGTACACAGTGGATGTAGGTGAACTACAACTCCCAAACTCAAGGTCAATGCCCACCAAACCATTCCAGTGTGTTCTGTTGATCATGGAAGTCCTGTATGCCATGTTTGGTTGAATTCCATCATTGGTGGAGTTCAGAATGCTCTTTGATTGTAGGTGAACTATAAATCCCAGCAACTACAACTCCCAAATGTCAAGGTCTATTTCCCTTAAACTCCATCTGTGTTCATATTTGGGCATATGGAATATTTGTGCCAAGTTTGGTCCAGATCCGTCATTGTTTGAGTCCACAGTGCTCTCTGGATGTGGGTGAACTATAATTCCCAAACTCAAGGTCACTGTCCACCAAACCCATTTTTTTCTGTTGGTCATGGGCGCCCTGTGTGCTAAGTTTGGCCCAATTCCATCATTGGTGGAGTTCAGAATGCTCTTTGATTGTAGGTAAACTATAAATCCCAGCAACAACAATTGTTAGGTGTCTTGTGTCCAAATTTGGTGTCAATTCATCCAGTGTTTTTGGAGTTCTGTTAATCCCACAAACACACATTACATTTTTATTTATATAGATTTTATTCTCTTCCATTTTTAATTCCGTGCCATTCCCTCTTTCCCTTTTCACCTCACCCTCCCTTTGCAGGGGCTGATGATGGAAGGAGCCAGCAAGTCCCCAGGCGGGGCCAAAGGGCCGGACATGGCGGAGCAGGAGGAGGACAAGGAGGAGAAAGAGGCGCACGACCCTGTCCGGGAGACGGTCCTCATCACCGGTGGAGCCGGGTACTTTGGCTTCCGGTCAGTGTGCCTAGCGCCAGGCAGTCTCTTCCTGAGGGAGCTCAGCCGACTTTCCTGGGCCCCATCCACACATTCTGAAACAGCATCATGTGCTCAGTTGAGACTAGCCATGGGCCAACTTGGGCCCTCCCTTCAAGTCTTTTGGACTTAGGTCCCTGTAGGCTGGACACAAGCTGTAATGTGTCCAGAGAAGGGTGACTAAAATGATCAAGGGTCTGGAGAACAAGCCCTATGAGGAGCGGCTTAAGGAGCTGGGCATGTTTAGCCTGAAGAAGAGAATGCTGAGAGGAGATATGATAGCCATGTATAAATATGTGAGGAAGCCACAGGGAGGAGGGAGCAAGCTTCTTTTCTGCTGCCCTGGAGACTAGGACGTGAAACAACGGCTTCAAACTACAAGAAAGGAGATTCCATCTGAACATGAGGAAGAACTTCCTGACTGTGAGAGCCGTTCAGCAGTGGAACTCTCTGCCCCGGAGTGTGGTGGAGGCTCCTTCTTTGGAAGCTTTTAAACAGAGGCTGGATGGCCATCTGTCAGGGGTGATTTGAATACAATATTCCTGCTTCTTGGCAGAATGGGGTTGGACTGGATGGCCCATGAGGTGTGCAGTGTGGAATAAATGGAAATAGACACACCTGTTACGTTTTATACCTTGCTGTCAGCCACTTTGACTCTCCAATGGGAGAGAAAAGCAGGATATAAATCAATAAAATGGGTTCTGCATTTGCAGGAGATTCTCCCTGCTTTGATGAAGGGAGAGCCTTGGTCCTGAAGGTGGTTTCCCTCCCTCTTTGTGTTGCAGGCTGGGCTGCTCCCTCTCCTTGAAGGGCGTGGACGTGGTCCTGTTCGACGCATCGGAGTCCCCCCCAGAGCTGCCTGAAGGTGTGCGTTTTGTGCGCGGCGATGTACGCTTCCCCTGCGAGGTGGAGCAAGCACTCCGAGGGGTCACCTGCATCTTCCATGTTGCTTCCTTCGGGATGTCCGGGCGGGAACAGCTCAGCTGGAAGCGCATTGAAGCCGTAAACGTGGGTGGGACACGCAACGTCCTCTGTGCAGCCCGAGAGGCAGGGGTCCCGCGGCTGGTGTATACCAGCACCTACAACGTGGTCTTTGGGGGTCAGGTGGTGCACGGTGGGGACGAGTCCTTGCCCTACCTCCCCCTACACCTGCACCCTGACCACTACTCCAGGACCAAAGCCCAGGCCGAGATGGAAGTTCTGGGTGCCAACGGGACACCTCTGCGGGGGGCTGGCCGGGGGGTCCTGCGTACATGTGCCTTGCGACCAGCCGGCATCTATGGCCCTGGAGAGCAGAGGCACCTGCCCAGAATTGTCCGTTATGTGGAGCGGGGATGGTTCCGGTTTGTGTATGGAGACCCCGAGAGCCAGGTGGACTTTGTGCACGTGGATAACCTGGTGCAGGCACACATCTTGGCAGCAGAGGCTCTGGGGCCCAGCAAGGCGCACCGAGCAGCTGGACAAGCTTACTTCATTTCCGATGGCCGGCCGGTCAACAACTTTGAGTTTTTCCGGCCACTAGTGGAAGGCCTGGGCTACCCGTTCCCCACGCTCCGCCTTCCCCTCTCCCTGGTCTACTTCTTTGCATTCCTGACAGAAATGCTTCACTTGGCAGTGCGGCACTTATACAACTTCCAGCCCCTGCTCACGCGCACCGAGGTCTACAAGACCGGTGTGACCCACTACTTCAGCCCAGACAAGGCCAAGAGGGAGCTGGGCTATGAGCCTCGGCAGTACAGCCTTGAGGATGCGGTTCAGTGGTTCTGGTCCCGTGGCCACGGGCGGAGGGTGGGCAGTAATGCAGCATCAAAGCACTGGCTCTGGTGCACGGCGGTGCTGCTCGCCTTGGCTGTGGCGGTCATCCTTTCGTGGCTCCCAAGGGCTTAAAGCCTCCAACAGAACGAGGAGATACTAGCGTTGATGCTGATTCTTTGATGTCAAGCTACCTTGAGTCCCCTTCAGGGGAGATAAAGCAGGGTGTAAATAAATATAATAATAATAATAATAATAATAATAATAATAATAATAATAATAATAATAACAGCATTGCCCAATCCTGTTGGGTCTTTGCAATGGTGCCAAAATACAAATACAGGCTGAGCGGCCCTCATCCTATTCTTATGACATTGAACGTTTGCCGATATCTGTTGTAAACTACCCTGAGTTCCCTCGGGGAGATATGATGGGATATAAATAAAAAAAAATTGTTCTTGTTACTGTTCTTATTATCACCCAGAATTCCAAAATCTGAAATACGGTTGATTCTCCACGTTTGCAGGTTGGTGGTGGATTGGATTAATTCATCAAAATATTTTCCCCAAAAATTGCTTGGTCCTCCTTTCAAGGCAACTCTGTGTTCAATTTCCACTGAACATTGTCCGTAATGTCATGGTGGAGGATCTAGAGATCTATAGGGATTTCTAGGTCAGACCTTTCCAAACATTTCACCTTGCTTCGACGTGTATGATGTGACACAGCAATTCAGTTTTACTAACGAACCAGAGGTTAAACTAACCCCCTGTGATACCCTCATATTCCATAGTTACTACTATGGAAATATGCATCAGTTGTAATCACAAAATGTATGAGGGTGCATGCGTGTGCATATATATACACACACACATACAAACATAAAGTGTGATTTATTGCTTATTTTGCATTAATCCAGAAGCTCCCCATTACATTTGTGCGACAGACATCCCTAAAATCTGCAGGAAAGCAACCAGGCCTATCTGTAATGATCCAAAAAGCTCTAAACTTACAACAGCAAAACAACAGAGGAAAAACAATCAGACCACTTTGATTAGCATTTGATGGCCTGGCAGTGCCTGGAACAATCTTTTGTTGAGAGGTGATTAAATGAGCCTGATTGTTTTTCCTCTGTTGTTTTGCTGTTGTAATTTTAGAGTAGCCAGATTTTGTTCATTTTCATGGTTTCCTCCTTTCTGTTGAAATTGTCCACATGCTTGTGGATTTCAAAGGCCATGAAAGCCTTTCTGCTTCCCTGGAGACTAGGACGCGGAACAATGGCTTCAAGCTACAAGAGAGGAGATTCCATCTGAACATGAGGAAGAACTTCCTGACTGTGAGAGCCGTTCAGCAGTGGAACTCTCTGCCTCGGAGTGTGGTGGAGGCTCCTTCTTTGGAAGCTTTTAAACAGAGGCTGGATGGCCATCTGTCAGGGGTGCTTTGAATGTGATTTTACTGCTTCTTGGCAGAATGGGGTTGGACTGGATGGCCCAGGAGATCGAGGAGCAGTTTAAGGAGCTGGGCATGTTTAGCCTGAAGAAGAGAAGGCTGAGAGGGGATATGATAGCCATGTATAAATATGTGAGAGGAAGCCACAGGGAGGAGGGAGCAAGCTTGTTTTCTGCTTCCCTGGAGACTAGGACGTGGAACAATGGCTTCAAACTACAAGAGAGGAGATTCCATCTGAACATGAGGAAGAACTTCCTGGCTGTGAGAGCCGTTCAGCAGTGGAACTCTCTGCCCCGGAGTGTGGTGGACGCTCCTTCTTTGGAAGCTTTTAAACAGAGGCTGGATGGCCTTCTGTCAGGGGTGATTTGAATGGAATATTCCTGCTTCTTGGCAGAGGGTTGGACTGGATGGCCCATGAGATCTATTCCAACTCTGATTCTATGATTCTATGAATACTTTCACGCATGCGCAGTGCCTGAAAATCCCTCGCGGCTCAGAGGGGACTGCCTGCGAAAAGCACGGTTGCCCAGCAGGGGTCGCTGCGGGGCTGCTGTTCCTCTCGAGGCGAAGGGGCGGGGCCTAGTGGAGAGGGGGCGGGGTGAGGCCTCGTGAAGGGGGCGGGGCCTCGAGCTCCACCTATCCCTCGCCTCCCTTTCTGGCCGCCTCCCGTCATGCCCTGCGGTGGCCGGAAGCTGCGGAAGGGTCAGCGCGAGGGGCCGCAGCGGGATCCCGGAAGCGGCGCGGGGCCGGGCGGATGGCGTCGGAGTCGGGGGCCCAGCCGCCGGGGGGAGGCCCGAGCCGGCACGAGAAGAGCCTGGGCCTCCTCACCACCAAGTTCGTGTCTCTGCTGCAGGAGGCCAAGGACGGCGTGCTCGACCTCAAGCTGGTGAGGGGAAGGACGGCGCTGATCAGGCAGATCAGGGCCCAGCAGCGGCTACTCTGGCCCGCTTTCTTTTCCCTGCTTGCGGGTTCCCCCTCTCTCTTGCCTCCCCTTCAGAGGAGGGGAAGGAAACCGTTCCTTGTCCACACAAAGGGCCTGATATAGAATCATAGAGTTGGAAGAGACCTCATGGGCCATCCAGTCCACTCCCTGCCAAGAAGCAGGAATGCTGCATTCAAATCACCCCTGACAGATGGCCATCCAGACTCTGTTTAAAAGCTTCCAAAGAAGGAGCCTCCACCACACTCCGGGGCAGAGAATTCCACTGCTGAACGGCTCTCACAGTCAGGAAGTTCTTCCTCATGTTCAGATGGAATCTCCTTTCTTGTAGTTTGAACCCATTGTTCCGCGTCCTAGTCTCCAAGGAAGCAGAAAACAAGCTTGCTCCCTCCTCCCTGTGGCTTCCTCTCACATATTTATACATGGCTATCATATCTCCTCTCAGCCTTCTCTTCTTCAGGCTAAACATGCCCAGCTCCTTAAGCCGCTCTTCATAGGGCTTGTTCTCCAGAACCTTGATCATTTTAGTCGCCCTCCTCTGGACACATTCCAGCTTGTGTCCAGCCTACAGGGACCTACGTCCAAAACACTTGAAGGGAGGGCCCAAGTTGGCCCGTGCCTGGTCTCAACTGTGCACATCACGCTGTGTGTGTGGATGGGGCCCAGGAAAGTCACCCGAGTTTCTTCCAGCAATCTTAACCCCAGCCTTGCATTCATCAACTCCCGCACATCGCATGATATGTTCTGCATACAAGTTTAAAAGGTTGGGTGAGAGTATGCAGCCTTGCCGTACGCCTTTCCCAATCTTGAACCAGTCTGTTGTTCCGTGGTCAGTTCTTACTGTTGCTACTTGGTCCTTGTACAGATTCCTCAGGAGAGAGAGAAGGTGGCTTGGTATGCCCATCCCACCAAGAACTTGCCACAATTTATTGGCTATCATATCTCCTCTCATATCTTCTCTTCTTCAGGCTAAACATGCCCAGCTCCTTAAGCCGCTCCTCATAGGCTTGTTCTCCAGACCCTTGATCATTTTAGTCGCCCTCCTCTGGACACATTCCAGCTTGTCAATATCTCTCTTGAATTGTGGTGCCCAGAATTGGACACAATATTCCAGGTGTCTAACCAAAGCAGAATAGAGGGGTAGCATTACTTCCCTAGATCTAGACACTAGGCTCTTATTGATGCAGGCCAAAATCCCATTGGCTTTTTTTGCCGCCACATCACATTGTTGGCTCATGTTTAACTTGTTGTCCACGAGGACTCAAAGATCTTTTTCACACGTACTACTCTCGCGCCAGGCGTCTCCCTCCCTCCCTCCCTCCCTTCCTTCCTTCCTTCCTTCCTCCTGTTGGAAATAGGATTTTCTACAAGCCTCTTATATTAGTTATTTGTTACATATATAATTTCATATTGCTTACTGTACTGTACTGATCATTTTAGTCGCCCTCCTCTGGACACATTCCAGCTTGTCAATATCTCTCTTGAACTGTGGTGCCCAGAATTGGACACAATATTCCAGGTGTGGTCTAACCAAAGTGGAATAGAGCATGGGGAGCATTACTTCCCTAGATCTAGACACTAGGCTCCTATTGATGCAGGCCAAAATCCCATTGGCTTTTTTTGCCGCCACATCACATTGTTGGCTCATGTTTAACTTGTTGTCCACGAGGACTCCAAGATCTTTTTCACACGTACTGCTCTCGAGCCAGGCATTGTCCCCCATTTTGTATCTTTGCATTTCGTTTTTCCTGCCAAAGTGGAGTATCTTGCATTGGAATGTTTGTGGTCCCTCTCTCCCTCCCTCAGCAGACTGCCCCAAACACTGGCTCTTCCCTGCCCCGCTTCCCCTTAGCCCTTGTCCTTTCCCTCCAGTTTTGGGAGCAGTGCTTGGTTTGCCTGCCCTCTTTCCATCCCTCAAAATCGAGTCCTTAAGGAGGAACTCAGTCCTAATGTTGGGGAATGTGCTTTCCATTTGCACCGGAAGCATCCCTGGCACTCAGGGGCCTTCCACGCAGAATATCAAGGCCGAAAATTCCACAATATCTGCTTAGAACTGGGATATTTCTCTCCTTATTTACTCTTTAAGTTCTCAACTTGTGGTCTTGTAACTCCCAGAACTCTCTGGACCATGCTCTTACCTACAAGAAGCACTGCCTGAACACCAAGCAAAAAGTGGGTGCTAGAAACAATATCATACGAAAGCTGACTGGCACAACCTGGGGATCACAACCAGACACAGTGAAGACATCTGCCCTTGCGCTATGCTACTGTGCTGCTGAGTACGCATGCCCAGTGTGGAACACATCTCACCACACTAAAACAGTGGATGTGCCTCTTAATGAGACATGCCGCATTATCACGGGGTGTCTGCGCCCTACCCCACTGGAGAAATTACACTGCTTAGCTGGTATTGCACCACCTAACATCTGCCGGGAAGTAGCAGCCAATAGTGAAAGGACCAAGGCAGAGACATCTCCAGCTCATCCCCTGTTTGCGCATCGGCCAGCACGTCAACGACTTAAATCTAGAAATAGTTTTCTAAGATCTACAGAGATACTCACTGGAACACCTCAGCAAGTGAGAGTCTATATCACAGAATATCAAGGCTGAAAATCCCACATTATCTGAGTGTGGACTCAGATAAACCAGTTCAAAATAGATATTGTGGGATTTTCTGCCTTGATATTCTGTGATATAGGGCTATGTGGAAGACCCTGGGATATCTGGCAGTGTGAACTCAGATAACCCAGGGCCCTTCCACACAGCCCTATAACCCAGAATATCAAGGCAGAAAATCCCACAATATCCGCTTTGAACTGGGATACAGTATTTGCGTCCACACTGCCATATATTCCAGTTCTAAGCATATAATCTGGGATTTTATTCAGCTGCGTGGAAGGGACCCTATCTGCAAGTGCCACAGATTTCCAAGTGAAATACAGAACTGCAGCTGTGATCATGAGCCCCTGCATGGAAAAGAGCAGGTGTTCTTAATGTTTAATTGTAGTTGGCCTTTACTTCACTCTGCTGCAACCCTTTTCTCAGTTGAGGGTGGTTTTGGTGCAATGCAGCAGCCATTTTCTACATGGTTGCTGTGAATTTTCTGGACTGTATGGCCATCTTCCAGAAGCATTCTCTCCTGATGTTTTTCCCACTAACACCCCCCAACAAAAGATTCCCCCAGGCAGAAATCAGCTAGGCCTTGAAGCTGCAAGGCTTTTCAATGCTAATCAAGATGATTAATTGCATCATTCACACTTTCTTCCAACAATCGAGAGTTATTTCTCCCATCTTGGACATCCCACAAATATATAAACCTCCCTTGCTTAGTTTCCAATATACCTCTCAACCTCGGAGGTTGCCTGCCATAGCTGTGGGTAAAACATCAAGAGAGAATGCTTCTGGAACATGGCCATACAGCCTGGAAAACTCACAGCAGCCTAGTGATTCAGGCCATGAAATCCTTTGAAAGCACATTTTCTACTTTCTATCCAGGGCCAAACATAAGAGAAATAGATCAGAAACATAGGCAGGAAGGTGCTACTGAGAATATGAATCATAGACTGGCTTTTAGCAAGGCACTACCAAAGTGAAACTGAGCCCTCACAGGCTGCTTATGTCAGCATTCCTCAACCTGCTGTCCTCTGCCTGCAGCACCAGCCAGACTTCGTTGTTTGCACAGCTCTGTGAAAGATTTTGTTCCAGGAGGAAACACTGGGTTGGAAATGGATGCAGGCATCACGGCTAAAGTGGATTAACAACAAAGTTTTAGGGATCTTTGCTTATGTAAACTTAATTTTGCTGTATTCTGTAGATAAGCATACAGAGAATTGCAACCTAAACATTCCATTGAAGAAACTGATAACTTCTTGATTCAGAATTAGGTTTTCTGGAAGGAATAACAGCTTTTGCCAACTGAAGGCTCAAACTCTAATTTTGTATGTCAGATGTGAGGAATGTTTAGCCAACTAGATTTATTAATTTGAAACATCCACAATTTGTTAGTATGGATCCATCAGTTGGGATATCTGGGATTGGGAATCCTAAACAAAGGAAGGCAATCAGTTAGCATATCCTGCTATACATACTTGCCTGGAAGTCAGCCTCATCAAATACTTTAGAACTATAGTTGAATAGGCATGCATGGGGTTGTGCTCAGAACTAAAATATTCTGAGCTATCGTTTCGTGTATCACAGGGCACTTCATCAGATGAGCAAAATCATCACCTAAATCAAGAGTGGACGATTGGTGGCTCTCCAAATGGTGATGGATGCAATTCTCATCAACCTACCCTTACTGCCTCTGATGAAGTATCATGGGAATTATAATCCAAGAACATCTGGGTCCCACCAGTTGACTAGCCCAGCTCTTTTGTGACAGCTTTTACTAATTGTCACAGTTCTTGAAGAATATAGTAGAATATGACCCCAGAAACATTGTTATAGCCCATATATGAGTAACAAGCACTTGTGCTGATTTGACATAGCAAAATCTGTAACTTAGTAAACGCTCAAAAAAGAATTCCATTTATAGTGATGTTAGAGGTTTTTTTTATCATTTCTTAAATAACAATTAGTGCAAGGATCAGGGCAGCAGGCAATAGGAGCTGGGTCACCTAGCAATCATTGAGTAGTTGCAGCCAGGGTGGGATAACTGCTGGGCTAATAAAGGAGTAAAAAGGGGGTTACTCTGTGTGGTGGAGTTGGAAGGAGTGTACTGTTGTTGGAAGGAGTTGAGAGGTGTTGGAAAGTTTGAGGTTTTGCAAAGCTGCAGGAAAATTGGAGTTCTGAGAGGCTTGTGGCTTGAGGAGAAGAATTGGACTCTGTATACAAAACGAATTAGTGAGTTTGCTCCTTGGTTGGAGGGAGAAAGCTTTCGAGTCTGTGTGTGTCTACACATTAATCTTCATTGGGACAAGTTGTTTAAGTATAACTTGTCAGTGTCAGTTTTTGTAATTTGAGATTGACCAAACTACCTCCAAGTCATACTCTTCCATCAGCTTTCTTGGAAAATGCCCTTGAAGATTCAGTGTCTGACTCAGTCACACAAGTGTTTCAGCGAGATAGCTTTGGATTAATGGTGGAGCATATACATTTGTTGCATAGGATCTTGAGTTTAATCTTGACATATCCAGATCAGATAACAAGATGGGAGTTATTACAGTCTAAGGTTCTGGAAAAATGCTGTCAATTGGAATAGATGATTTGAAGGCAGAGAAACAAATACTTAAGGAAGCTTTTTTGTTACATTGATAATGATGATCCTCACATTGTCCTGTAGCTGTGTGAGTACTGCTTGATGGTTTATGCATTGGATGACATGACTAGAACATTTTTCTTTTGATATTGGCTCACTTTCTACTCACTTTCAGTTTGTGATCTCAAGCTCTTGAACTTTGAGTGAATATTTTTCCATCTGATACTAAATGTTGATTTTTTTTTTCATGTCAGGAGTGACTTGAGAGACTGCAAGTCGCTTCTGGTGTGAGAGAATTGGCAGTCTGCAAGAACATTGCCCAGGGGATGCCCAGATGTTTACCATCCTTCTAAGAGGCTTCTCTCATGTTTCTATTATGGGGAGCTGGAGCTGAAAGAGGGAGTTCAACCCACTCTCCCCAGATTCGAACTGCTGATTGACCTGCCAGCACAAGGGTTTAACCCAGGGGTCCTCAAACTAAGACCCAGGGGCTGGATATGGCCCTCCAAGGTCATTTACCTGACCTTTGCTCAGGGTCAACCTAAGTCTGAAACAACTTGAAAGCTCACAACAACAACAATCCTATCTCATCAGCCAAAAGCAGACCTTTCCCACTGAAATACTAATAAGTTTATATTTGTTAAAATTGTTCTCATTTTAATTGTATTGTTTTTAAGTGTTTTTTGCGTAACAAATAAAATATGTACAGTGTGCACAGGAATTCATTCATGTTTTTTTCAAATTATAATCTGGCCCTCCCAACAGTTTGAGGGACTGTGAGCTGGCCCTCTGTTTAAAAAGTTTGTGGACCCCTGGTTTAACCCATTATGCCACCAGTGGCTCTGTTAAATGTTGATGTAGTTGATGTACATAATAAGAAGAAACCTTACATATTTGAGATCTTGATGTTATTTCTTTGCTAAAGGTGGGATAGGCTGAGAGAGAAAATACACCTGTGACTCAAACTTAGTGAAAATCACAGTTGTGATCAAAGTGGCTGGAGGTAGCTTTGTTATATTTACTGATGTTATATTTATTCCCTGGCCTAATGCTGCTTATGTAATGATGTGTGTGTACCCTTTACACAGGCTGCGGATACTCTGGCTGTGCGGCAGAAGCGGCGCATTTATGACATCACAAATGTACTTGAAGGCATTGGGCTGATTGAGAAGAAGTCCAAGAACAGTATTCAGTGGAAGTGAGTGGACGGTCCTTGTACGAAAGAGGCAGAAGTCTTGAAATGAGGTTCTGTTCTTAGTAATGCAATTTGTAGCAACTGCACAACAGCATCTTTTGCCAGATGCAGCCACCATCTCCATCTAACACAGGTGGACCTTGTCGTTGTTGATGTTGTAGTTCCTTCATATCTACCCACTTTGAGTTAGGATCTCCACTGGCCACGGGTTTTGTTGCAAAGTGGTGTGTCCTTTCGCCACTGGACCTGAAATGAAGTGCTTTTAAGAGAGGATGTATGGCTTGAATCCAGCGGGAAGCCAGGGGGCCCGAAAAAGAACCTTTAAGGAAATTTCCCTCATTAAACAGTCTTTAGAAGGCTTGAGCTTAAATATAACAGTCTTTTATTGATGAACAAACAGGAATTGTAAAGCTTTCTTGGCAAAAATACAGTTCTCTCAAACTTGTCCACAGGGAACAGGCACTATCTTCAATAACTTTGTTCAAAGGAAAATTCCCCTTTCTAGCTCCTTCCAGGCTAAACCTACACCTGACTAATTTGAATCCACTACCGGCTGAACTGCGTCTCAAAATCGAGCAGACATACCAGCAGGCCTGTAGTCACTTAGCTGGAGATCTTGATGATTGGAGCTGTTGTTCCCTCGGGAATTCCTCAGGGCTGTAAGGCTGTTTCCCCGGAACCTTTGGGAATCTTTAGAGGCTCTTAAGACTGTTCTCCCCCGGGAAGTCTTAAGGGACGAAGCCTTTGTACAGGAGAAGTCTGTATACATCCTCTGCATTGACTGCCTTTGCTGAGACTAACTGAAAAATGGCCCCTTCCCTCCAGAAAACCCAGAGAGGGGAGGGACCAGGGATCCTAACTGTAATTGACAGGTGGCTTGCCCTATGAATGCAGCCAAAGGAAGCCACCTATCTGCAAAGTCCCTGCAACTTAGGACTATGAACAAACACTCAGTGCAAAACACAAAATTGGAGCCCCTGGAACAGCCGTTCCAGAACATGGTGTTTGGAGAGAGGCACAGTATATCAGTGACTGTGGGCCCAGGTGCATACCTAGCACTGATTCCTCTTTGGAGTGTTCTGCTCTAGGCAGAGAGTTTACCTTTGTGATTGAATTGGGGTGAGGGTGGGGATGGATCAGGAAGGTGTGTGAAGAGGGCTATGTGTCTCTGACCCTTCATGCAGCCTTATATACTGTGCAGCTCAATTCATTTTTCTGTACGGTTCCTATGCCTCTTTCTCTCCCTCCTCTCAGAGGAGTAGGCCCTGGCTGCAACACTCGCGAAATTGCCCACAAGTTGATTGAACTGAAGGCAGAGATTGAGGATCTGGAGCAGCGGGAGCGGGAGCTGGAACAGCAGAAGATATGGGTACAGCAAAGCATCAAAAATGTTACAGATGATGTGCAGAACAGTCGATATCCTTTGAGTGTACTGTGTTGCTTTTGTTTGAAGATTAAAATGACACAAAGACTGTCAAACATCTTAATGGGGCTAGTAGTGATTGTTCGGTATCAGCAGACTGTAACATTAAGATATATGAAGCTGCCTGGACTGTGATATCCATAGGAGAGGCTCTTCTTCATGCCTTCTACCTTCACAGGTATGTTTGGTGAGGACGTGAGAGTGAGGGCCTTCTTGGTGGCTAGACCAGGCTTGCACAGCCTGCAGCCCTCTATGTGTTTGTGCCCCCAACTCCTATAGATCCTAGCCAGCTTGTCCAATGGTGAGAAATTCTGAGAAAAGTCCAAAACATCTGAAGGGCTGTAGGTTGTCCTTGCCTATCCTAGAACTCCTTGAGGGAGGCTAGACCGGCCCTTTCTAGATGTCCTGTCTGAAGGCAAAACAGTCTTCATTCAGACAGGATTTTAGAACTGATTTAAGTGCTCCATTTAACTTTTAATGTTTCTAAATATCCATTTTAGGAGCCCCTAGTAGCACAGTGGGTTAAACCACTGAGCTGCTGAACTTGCTGATCGAAAGGGCGCAGGTTCAAATCAGGGGAGCAGCATGAGCTCCCACTGTTGGCCCCAGCTTCTGCCAACCTAGCAGTTTGAAAATATGCAAATGTAAGTAAATCAATAGCTACCGCTTCGGCGGGAAGGTAACGGTGCTCCATGTAGTCATGCCGGCCACATGACCTTGGAGGTGTCTGTGGACAACACCGGCTCTTCGGCTTAAAAATGGAGATGAGCACCAACCCCCAGAGTTGGACATGACTGGACTTAATGTCAAGGGAAAAACCTTTACCAACATATCAATTTTAGTTCCTGTTTTTTAAATATTATTAATAGTTTAATTTAGTGTAGTGTTGCCTTTTTATCTTTTTAAACTGAATCTTTTTAATGTGTAAATCATCCCCAATTTTGTGGCATGCCGAGGAGGAAAATTATCATAATCTTTAGTTGCCCTGCCGAGTCATTTGGGGTCTCTTGGTAATAGAGCTACCTTCTATTTGTCGCTGCCTAGATAATGCAGACCTTCAGAACTAGATACCCTCCCAATGTCACAGATCCCCAGTCAGCATATAGTCCACAAGGGATAAGTTTTCAGGAGATGTGACAACAGCAGCAATCCCACGCAGTCTTGTATCTGATTGGGTTTGTGCCCATTCTGACATTCTTGAGGGTAGATATTTTTTCTGATTGTGCATCACAAATACCCTTTTCTGCCTTCATTTTCTGTTAAATGTATGTTTCCTTTACTGTCAGCTTCAAAACAAATGTGTTCTGCAAGCGCCTCCTAGTTGCTGACCTGTTTAAATATAGATTCTGTGTGGATAGTGAGTATATACCGTAATATATGCATTGTATAGAGAAGACAGATCAAGTATTCCTTATAATTGTCCTAGCTTCTTAAAAGTGGTCCTTCTCAGCATTTGAAAGAAATTATTTTTTGCTTTTGGAACTATAGTTGAGTTTTCCCTTAACTCCAGGAACGTTAGCTTATATAACTGATGAGGATCTCTGCAAATGCTTCCCAGGTGAGAATAGAGTGGCTTGTTTTAGTTCAATCTTATTTATTTCGAGCATTTCTACCCCGCCCTTCTCAATCCCCTAGGGGTGACTCAGGGGACTCTTGGTTGTTGACATTCCTCCCAATCTGCCTGGCAGCTTCTTCTGGAGATGATTCCGTTTCTCCAGAGTAACCCTGTTTTCCTCTTCTGAGAGGGCTGCATGCAAAGGAGGATGTTCAAGTCTGTATGTATCTTTAGATCAGTGGTTCTCAACCTGGGGTCCCCAGATGTTTTTTGCCTACAACTCCCAGAAATCCCAGTCAATTTACCAGCTGTTAGGATTTCTGGGAGTTGAAGGACAAAAACATCTGGGGACCCCAGGTTGAGAACCCCAGCTTTAAATAGAAGATATATAATATCACGGTACCTCTTTTACCTGGTGTGTGTTGTCTCATCACCCTTTCTAGGTGTGCATTGTGTCCTAGGACAGCTTTTGTCACCCTAGTGCAGTGGTTCTCAACTTGTGGGCCTACAACTCCCAGAAATTCCAGCCAGTTTACCAGCTGTTAGGATTTTTGGGAGTTGAAGACCAAAAACATCTGGGGACCCACAGGTTGAGAACCACTGCCCTAGTGCCTTTTGGGTATTTTGAACTGCAATTCCTGTTGACCTTGATTACTAGCTGTTCTGACTGTGGCTGTTAGAAGCTGCAGTCCAACAAAATGTGGAAGGCACTAGGTTGGGGAAAGCTGCCTTAGAACCTGTAGTGGCTTTGCAGCCTTTGACGATCACAACATTTCTTAAAGTTGCTCTGGCCACCTTCTTGGGCCTCTGAGGCCTTGTCTGCATTGGCTCTATACCCTGATGTTGACAAGAAGCCGCTCCGGGGTTAGTGGAACATCTGGAATGGCAGATAAATGGCCAGGTAAGGGTGAACATCCAGTGGGGCAGGACCAGGTTCTGCCCTACTGGACAGTCTGGGCTTGGTTTCTGTGGCTTGAGTGTGTCCAATCAGCAGCATGTAATCCGGGGCTCGCCCATATCAAGAATGGGGCAATCTTGCCTTGATTAGAGATATGTGTGAATGAGCCCTGAGTTGTTGCTGCCTTCCAGGTATAAAACCACTGGTTTCCTCAAATAATGTACTATCTTGGCTTGTAACTTACTGTGGCACAATGAGTTAAACCCTTATACCGGCAGGATTGCTGTCCTAAAGGTCAGCGGTTCGAATCTGAGGAGCGGGGTGAACTCCTTTCTGTCAGCTCTAGCTTTTCATGCATGGACATGAGAGAAACCTCCCACAGGATGGAGTCTCCTGGGCAATGTTCTTGCAGACGGCCAATTCTCTCACACCAGTAGTGACTTGCAGTTTCTCAAGTCACTCCTGACATGGAAAAAAAAACTTACAGTGGCAAAAAGGTGTTTTAATAGGGTAGGTTTTAAAAATCTTTTTACTGTATTATAATTTATTTTTAAACTTTTTATTTAGGATTTTAATGTAATAGCTTAATTTAAAAACATTTTATCAACTGAGGAGCCCCCGGTGGCACAGTAGGTTAAACCCCTGTGCCGGCAGGACTGAAGACCGACAGGTCACAGGTTAGAATCCGGGGAGAGGCGGATGAGCTCCCTCTATCAGCTCCAGCTCCTCATGCAGGGACATGAGAGAAGCCTCCCACAAGGATGATAAAACATCAAAAAATCATCCAGGCGTCCCCTGGGCAACGTCCTTGCAGACGGCCAATTCTCTCACACCAGAAGCGACTTGCAGTTTCTCAAGTCGCTCCTGACACGACAAAAAAACCCTGGGTTTTAGCTGTATTGTTCTAATTTCTGTTAATCCGCATTGAGTCTCAAACCAAGAGAAAGAGAACCAGTGCTAAACTGTGGTTTGAGTGTTGGACCAGAACTCTGCGGACCTGGGTTCATATCCCTGCCCTGCCATGGAAACTCACTGGGTGGCCCTTTGCAAATCACACTCAGCTTCAGAAGAAGGCAGTGGCATATTTACTCTGAGCAATCTTGCATGTGGTTGTGTCACTATAAGTCAGAAATTATTTGAAATTCCACAACAGCAACAAACCAGGGGCCCTTCCACACAGGCGTATAACCTAGAATATCAAGGCAGGAAATCCCGTGATATCTTATTTGCACTGAGTTATCTGAGTCCACACTGCCATATATTCCAATTCAAAGCAGATATTGTGGGATTATCTGCCTTGATATTCTGGGTTAGATGGCTGTACAAAAGGGCCCCAGGAGGAAAGTGGGACAGATAGACAGACAGATAGATTATGCTGAACAAAATAACCTACCCTCCTAGGGGAGAAACAGCCTTTAAATACAGAACTGAATGCTTTCTATGTCTGGGAAATTAACAGAGATGTGTTAGGTAGGTTGTCCTAAAAATGAATTTCATTGAAGGCATGCTGATTGGGTACAAAAGAGAATGGAAGCTCAGGCACAGTTTTTCTGAACCTAGAACAGTAAATGCTCTGTTTGGTGTCTTGTTTCAGGTGACACGCTGCTAGCCATTCGGGCCCCATCAGGCACTCAATTAGAAGTTCCCGTCCCTGAGGTAGGTAGCATTTGTGGATGTTGTATGTCAGCCTGTTTAGCCTATGGTTGTGTCTGGTGATGTTCATGTTCAAGTTGATTTTCATGTAGATGTTCCTGAAGGGAATGGGAATTTTGATTCAGTGTCTGGGGATGAGAGGCTAGAGAGGCCAGAGTTGCTGCAAGGGCCTGAAGGAAGTTTAAAAGACAGGTCACAGTGGCTGTAAGAGGATTCTCAAGGTCTTGAGCCTGGGAAAGGCTTTGCGCTGCAGTTCTCCGATCTTGAGATTCCAGGTGCAGAAGTTAATGAGGGGAGTCGGAGTAGGAAAAGATGTTTCAGTAAACAAAGAGATGCTGAACAACAATTAAGGCGCTCTGCTAGAATTCAACAGAAGTTGGAAATGAAACCAAAATTAAGAAAAAATACTTTTCTATCTGTTTGGGAATTAGGTCAGGGGTTTTTAAGTGACTAGGGAGAAGAATTGCTTTAGTTGAAGCAACATTGAATTCACGTTAAGTTCCCAGCATTAAGTCTATGGATTAGGTTCTGTTCATGGAAGCCAATGTCTAAGCCAGTGTTTCTCAACCTGGGGGTCAGGACCCCTGGAGGGGTCGCAAGGGGGTGCCAGAGGAGTCACCAAAGACCACCAGAAAACACAGTATTTTCTGTTGGTCATGGAAGTTCTGTGTGGGAAGTTTGGCCCAATTCAATCATTGGTAGGTCTCAGAATGCTCATTGATTGTAGGTGAACTATAAATCCCAGCAACTACAACTCCTAAATGTTAAGGTCTATTTTCCCCAAACTCCACCAGTGTCCACATTTGGGCATATTGAGAATTCGTGCCAAGTTTGGTCCAGATCCATCATTGTTTGAGTCCACAGTGCTCTCTGGATGTAGGTGAACTACAACTCCAAACTCAAGGTCAATGCCCACCAAACCCTTCCAGTATTTTCTGTTGGCCATGGGAGTTCTGTGTGCCAAGTTTTATTCAATTCCATTGTTGGTGAAGTTCAGAATGCTCTTTGATTGTAGGTGAACTATAAATCCCAGCAATTACAACCCCCGCAGGACAAAATCAATACCCTCCCCCAATCCCGCCAGTATTCAGATTTGAGTGTATTGGGTATTTGTGCCAAATTTGGTCCAGTGCTTGAAAATCCATCCTGCATATCAGATACTTACATTACTATTCATAACAGCAGCAAAATGACATTTATGAAGTAGCAATGAAACTAATGTTATGGTTGGGGGTCACCATAACATGAGGGAGCGTATTAAGGGGTTGTGGCATTAGGAAGGTTGAGAACCACTGGTCTAAGCTGTTGTTTTGTTCATGTTTTCAAGTGCCTAGTTTCATTGATTTCTTTGGACTTTATTTCTTTGGACTCTTTGTTCCCACATTGGAGTTTCCACAGATATATAAACCCAATTTTCCTCGTTTCCAACAGAGCTCACAATCTCTGAGGATGCCTGCCAGGTCAGGAGAATCCCGAAAAATCTACAACAACCCACTGTTGGCTAGTTGTAGGTCTTACCAAGTTGCTGGGTTGGAGAAGGGAGGAGAGTGTTAGAGAATCACTGTTTGAAAATAAAATACTAAATGTATGCAACAGACTTAAAAGAAAATTGGATTAAGTAGTATACAGATGGTAAAAAATATGACAAAAACCTGGAAATTGTTACAAGAATATAAATACAAAATGTTGGAAATGTGGAAAGATTGAGGGATCATATTTCCACATGTGGTCGTGCACAAAATCTAAAATATATTGGAGAAAAATCCATGAAACACTACAGGAAATACTAAATATAAGAATACAATTCAAACCAGAGATATTCTTATTAGGGATAACAAACCAAAAGTTAGATAAAAATATGAATAAGCTCCTTTCCTATTGAATACCGCTGCAAGAATTTGCTATGCAAAATTATGGAAGAAAGAAGAGATTCCAGAAGTCAGGGATTGGATAGAAAAAATCGTAGATATTAGAAACATGGACAGATTAACATATTTGATATCAAAAAATAAGGGGACCCCAATAAGAGAAACTGATTGGACAAAAGTGACAAACTATTTGAAACAGAAGAATGGAAATACAATAATATAAATGGAAGAGAAAACAAGAGGGAGGAAAAATCAAGACGGAAGAAAGAAGAGGAAAAAACACTCGGAAGATACATAGGAAGTCAATGAAGGAGGTGTATATCATCTTTCTCCTGGTTTTTAACTCTTCATCTATTGCTATCGTCTTCTTTCTCTATTTATTTTCCTTTCTTTTTCTCTTATGTTTTCCTTTTTTTCTCTTTTTTCTTTTTCTTTTCTTTTTTTCCTTATGTTATTTCTATTTTATTACCTTGTATTTTAAAAGAAAAACTTCTCAATAAAGATTATATTTTTAAAAAAGAGAAAATACTAAACACAGGGAAAGCATATTTACTAACATGAACGCATTGCTTAAGTCCTGCAGGCAGGCTTCCCATAGTCATCTGATTGCCCACTTACGTAGCCAGAATAGTGGGCTTCACAAGCCTTTGGTCTGATCAAACATGGTTCTTACGTTCTTTGTGGCAATCTTGCTCTTGTTTGGTTATTTGTAGGGCTTGAATGGCCAGAAGAAATACCAAATCCACCTGAAAAGTACAAGCGGTCCGATTGATGTCCTGCTTGTCAACAAAGATGCCTGGAGTTCTCCTCCAGTAGTGCTTCCTGTCCCTCCCCCCGAAGACCTCATCCAGTGCCAGCTGGTCACCCCTTCCAAGCCTCAGAGGCCACCCCTCGTCCACTCTGTTCCCAGTCGTACCCAGCCTTCTGCGCCCGTCCCCAGCAGCACACAAGACCATGTCTGTGCGGCCCTGAAAACAGCTGGTGCCACAGGTGAGCTCAAGAGGAAGTCCTCCTTCTCGGTAACCTGTTTCGGTTGAATAAGGGAGGAGCTGGTCAACCTTTCTATTCTTCATGAAGTTTGGATAGCGATCACACTTTTTATTAGTTCTGACATTTGGGGACCTCTTTCTTGGAGGGCCTTGAAGGTCCCAACATTGCCATCTTTCAGAAAAAAATGAAAATCTTCAAATTCAATTATTTTTCTTTCTGATTCTCCAGCCTATAGCTTTTATCACTCCCACATAGAATGGGAATCCCCACATTGAATGGGAATTATGGACCTTCTAAATAAATCCACAAATTTACTGGGGTAATATTACATGTTTTGTGTGAATGAACATTTTTTTCTTTTTTCCCCATCTGAACAATTTATTTGTATGCAATTTTAAATGAACATTTTTCTTTTTGAGGATTAGCTAAAGTTACTTTTTGGAACGACAATCCCAAAGGTTCCTAATTATAAGCTGAAAGGCATGAGGGCATGTAATTGGATTCCCTTTCATGCCAAACGTTGCTTCCTCCTGGAAGAGAATCACATTGGTTCCAATTTAGGATTATTTTTATTATTTATTTATTTACCGCATTTATATCCCGCCCTTCTCACTCTGAAGGGGACTCGGGGAGTATCACAGAACAAATACACAGCAAACAGAAAGGACAGACAACGGATAGAGGTATATGTCGGCATTTTTTCCCAACTTCGGCATCCTGGAGGTTGTGCTTGATTCTTATCAATGTATTTGGATTGTTGTTTACATGATTTTAATATGTTGTGAGCGGTTTTGGGTCCTGTGAGGGAGAAAAGCGGGATACAAATAAAGATTTATTATTATTTTTATTTACATTGAAAAATGGTTGCCGTCTGTGCCTGTTTGTTCCACAGAAAGCGCCATCTCGATAGCAGAATCCAAAAACATTGGGGAGCTGGACCCTCTCACTCCCCCGGCAGCTCCCGTCATCTCCCCTGCTGGGCTGGATACACAGCCCCTCCAGTCGTCCGCCTCGCTAGACAGTGGCTCTGTCCTGCCCAGCCCCTCTACCTCTTTTCAGCTGATCAAACCAGACCCCACAGAAAGTGAGTATTCCTATGTTGCTAGCTTTGAAGTTGTTTACTTTCACCCAAAGCTTTGGGAAAGTTCCTTTTTTGGACTACATCTCGTATAACTCTTGGCAAACCAGTTGGGGGGCTGTGGAAGTTGTATTCCAAAGACTTTCCTAAGTATGAGATTTAGTGTTCTCAAACAGATAAAGCATGATGCCATTCTCTCCTTCCAGAAGTCTGAGTTACTTTGCTGTGATCTAGTTGCAATATGTGATGGAGAGAAATTTACTGAAGTCTGATGTGTATACACACACATATACATATATATCACATCAGACTTCAGTACATTTCTCTCTCTGTCCCTCTATAAAAGGTAAAGGTTTCCCCTGGGCATTAAGTTTAGTTGAGTCTGATTCTCGGGGGGGGGGGGGGGGGGCTCATATCCATTTCTAAGCCAAAGAGCTGGCGTTGTCCGTAGACTCCTCCAAAGTCATGTGGCTGGCATAACTGCATGGAGCGCCGTTACCTTCTTGCTGGTGCTGTACTTATTGATCTACTCACATTTGCATGTTTTGGAACTTCTCGGTTGGCAGAAGCTGGGCCTAATGACAGGAGCTCACCCCATCCCACAGATTTGAACTGCCAATCGTCTAGTCAGCAAGTTCTGCAGCTTAGCAGTTTAATCCGCCGTGCCACTGCCCTTCTCTCCCCCCCCCTCCTCTTTATATATACTAGTTGTCCCCTGCCACGCATTGCTATGGCCCAATCTGTTGATCTGGAAAATAAAGTAATGAGAAACTGTTGGTTTCTAATATATGTAATTTCTTTATGCTTGTGGATAAACATTATTTCTTGTTGTTTCTTTGTCAGTGTTGATGTAGAGATAGTCTAGTTTGCCTACTCTGGAACATGCAACATATAATTGTCCTCCTTTAGGGATCCATTTCAAATCTATGATCCTATATCTGTCATATACATGTGTGTGTGTGTGTGTGTGTGTGAATCATCTATATCTATGGCTCGATGGCTCTTTGTCAGGAGAGCTTTGATTATGTTTTCTTACCCTGGTGAAGGGAGTTGGACTGGATGGCTTTAAGGCAGTATTTCTCAACCTGGGGGTCGGGACCCCTGGGAGGGTTGCGAGAGGATGTCAGAAGGGTCGCCAAAGACCACAAGAAAACACAGTATTTTCCGTTGGTCATGTGGGTTCTGTGTGGGAAATTTGGCCCAATTCTATCATTTGTGAGATTCAGAATGCTCTTTGATTGTAGAACTATACATCCTAGTAACTACAACTCCCAAATGTCAAGGTCTATTTCCCCCAAACTCCATCTGTGTTCATATTTGGGCATATGAAGTATTCATGCCAAGATTGGTCTAGATCCTTCATTGTTGGAGTCCACAGTGCTCTCTGGATGTAGATGAACTACAACTCCAAAACTCAAGGTCAATGCCCACCAAACCCTTCTAGTGTTTTCTTTTGGTCATGGGAGTCCTGTGTGCCAATTTGGTACAATTCTATCATTGGTGGAGTTCAGAATGCTTTATGATTGTAGGTTAACTATAAATCCAAGAAACTACAAGTCCCAAATGAAACCATTTTTTTTTAGTGATGGTCACTCCTTTGGTTAGTAGGTGTCTTGTGGCCAGATTTGGTGGCAATTAGTCCAGCGCTTTTTTGAGTTATGATGTCATTCAAAACGAACAGAGCCATTTTTTCTATATAAATTAAAAAATAATGTTCGTTTGTGGGATTAACAGAACTCAAAAACCACTGGGCGAATTGACACCAAATTTGGACACAAGACACCAACCAAAGCAATCTATGTCCTTCATGCAAAAAAACCAAAAAAAAATTACCGGAAAGAATTTAAACCCCCCACAAAGCTAAATGACTATACAGAGCATGCGTTAAAAAACACCCTCCTCTGCCCCTCGCTCATGCACGAGGGGAAAAAAACCAACAGCTGAGAGAGAGAGAGAGAGAGAGAGAGAGGCGGCTTGAGAGGGAGGGAAAGGTAGCTGGTATATCCCTCTGGCTACCTCCTGCCTCTCCCTTCCCAAAGGATTGAGGGGAGGGAGAGAGAGAGAGGACACCCTCCTTCAGATCCCCTTCCTTTCCTTCTTGCCTGTCGGCAGCATGGAGCTATATGCACACACATACACATCTCTATATACTTCAACTCCCAGAAAGCTCACCCATACTGAGTTATGGGAAGGAATTCTGGGAAATGAAGTATTCAAAGAAAGGACAAAAACAGGAAATGCACGCTCTGTGAATTAGGAAAGGCTGGAAGGCACAATCAAAACACTCCCAAAAGATGGCCTTTCATTTCTACTCTATAGCAACCCTGGGCTATAATATATCCACAATAATAATATCTATGCATCTATCATAATAATATATATAAGTCTATAACAATAATAATAGGACTATGATATCTATATGTCTATAACAACAATATCTACATGTCTATAATAATATCTGTATGTCTGTAATAATAATGTCTATATGTATATAATAATATCAGTAAGTCTATAATATCCATATGCCTACAATATCTGTCTATAATAATAATAATAATAATAATAATAATAATAATAATAATAATAATAATATCTATACACGTATAATATGTATACATCTGTAATTTTTTTTTTTGTCGTGTCAGGAGTGACTTGGGAAACTGCAAGTCGCTTCTGGTGTGAGAGAATTGACTGTCTGCAAGGACGTTGCCCAGGGGATGTCTGGATGATTTGATTTTTTTATATCATCCTTGTGGCAGGCTTCCCTCATGTCCCCTCATGAGGAGCTGGAGCTGATAGAGGGAGCTCATCCGCCTCTCCCCGCATTCGAACTTGTGAACTGTCGGTCTTTAGTCCTGCTGGCACAGGAGTTTAACCCACTGCGGGGCTCCTACATCTGTAATAATACATCTGTAATAATAACAGCTATAGAATATCTATAATAATAATAATAATATCTATAGGTCTGTAATAATAACCATACATCTGTTGCTTGCTTTTGCTTGAAAGATATTTAGCCCTGTGCTCCTTCTATTTTTTTATCAGTTTTATACTAATTTATGCAATAATTTTGATACAAAATAAATAAATAACATCTATAATAATAATACCTACATGCCTTTAATAATAATAATAATAATATTTGTGTCTATAATAATATCTATATGCCTATAATAATATCTATACGTCTATAATAATAACAACAATAATAATATACCTATATAATATCTTTGAACTGGGTTATATGGCAGTGTGGTTTCAGTTAACCCAGGGCCCTTCCACACATCCATGTAACCCTTTGGCCTCGAGGAGACTGAAATGGGTCTATATTAGGTTGACACTTTGCCACTTCAGTTGTGTATTGAAAACTTAGAAACCAGCTCTTCCTCTTTTCTTTCTTTCCCATTTCTCCACAATGGGTCACAGCAATGTGTGGCTGGGTACAGCTAGTATATATATAGAGAGAGAGGGAGAGGGAGGGAGGGGGAAGGATGGTCTTTAATTCAGCAGCAGGACACATGTTTTGTGTATCAACTGTTCGGTTTTTTTAAAAGGATGGCAAATGATGGTGATAACATGGAGAGCCAATGGCAAAGCACAGGACTAGGCTAAATGGACAAGATTCCAACCTGAGCTGCTTCAGAAGAAATGAAAAAGCTCATTGTACCATGCTAAATGGGATCCGCCTTGAGTCCACAAGACACTTACCTCATTGCATTTTTTCCCTTTTTCTTTAGGCTGTACCTCCCATAATCCCCAGGTTAGCGATGCTGGCCGGGAGACTCTGGGAATTGCAGCTCAGCACATCTTTAAAGGCACCAGGTTGAAGAAAGCTGACATAGTCTTAGAAATTTTTATAGTTGAATTAGCTCAAAAAACGTGGTTTCGTGACAGCTATTATTTTTGATGGGGCATGGGAAACTGCAAACAATGGCAGTTTATCCAAGCAGATGAAAATAAAGCATATAGACAGAAGCATTTCAGGAGGTCTTGGGGCGGCATGGAAATCAGAATTGTTTCTTTATTTTTTTCAGTACTAGAACTTCCTAAAGAGCTTTCAGAGATGTTTGAACCAGACAGAGGTACGTAATTAGAGGTTGTCCGCAGATTTGCTTTGTTCCCCCCCCCCCCATCCTTTTTTTTTCATGTCAGGATCGACTTGAGAAACTGCAATGGAGGGCGGGCCAAATGTACGAGGTAAAATGTTAAAAAGTTAAAACCCTGGGTGAGATAGGGATAAAAGTGCATTTGTAGGAAAGGAGCCCAACAAGGAGGAACCATGGGATTTAGCTATTTGGGGGGGGAGTGCTTTATTCTGAGGGCAGCTGTAGACTAAGACAACCAGATGGGTTGAATGGTCATTCTCCAAAAGCACAACGGAAGAGCCAGGTTTTTAGGCCTTTCTTAAAACCAGCTAGGGTGGGCGCTTGCCTGATCTCCTTAGGCAGCAAATTCCAAGGAGCCTCCGGTGGCACAGTGGGTTAAACCCCTGTGCCAGCAGGACTGAAGACCGACAGGTCGCAGGTTCGAATCTGGGGAGAGGCGGATGAGCTCCCTCTATCAGCTCCAGCTCCTCATGCGGGGACATGAGAGAAGCCTCCCACAAGGATGATAAAAACATCAAATCATCCGAGCGTCCCCTGGGCAACATCCTTGCAGATGGCCAATTCTCTCATACCAGGAGCAACTTGCAGTCCTGACACGACAAAAAAAAAAGCGAATTCCAAAAGCGGGGGCCACAGCGGAAAAGGCTCTCACCCTTGTTGAGCCAAGGAAGACGGGGATGGAGGGATTCTTGTGGAAGGGACTCAAAATCTGGATGTTTCTGAACACGCTTACACATGCAATGCGGCTCTTGTCTTTTTCACAGAATGCATGAATTCGGAGCTGTTAGAAGAGCTAATGTCATCTGAAGGTAAGGCTAACGCACACTGAGTACAGAAAGTGGCATAAAGTGCATGTTGTAATACAGGAATGGGCAAACTTTGGCCCTCTAGGTGTTTTGGACTTCAACTCCCACAATTTCTAGCTGCTAGGAGTTGTGGGAGTTGAAGCCCAAAACACTTGGAGGGCCAAAGTTTGCCCATGTTTGCTCTAGTATCTCTGCCACCTATTTCAGCTTACAGTAGAGTCTTACTTATCCGACATAAATGGGCCGGCAGAACATCGGACAAAGGAAAATGTTGGATCATATGGAGTCTCCTACAGCCCCCACCCCTCACAGTTCCCTTGTCTTTGGTGCTGCCTTTCAAGTGTGTGGTACTAAACACCTAGAGCAGTGGTTCTCAACCTGGAGTCCCCAGATGTTTTTGGCCTACAACTCCCAGAAATCCCAGCCAGTTTACCAGCTGATAGGATTTATGGGAGTTGAAGGCCAAAAACATCTGGGGACCCCAGGTTGAGAACCACTGACCTAGAGGCAGCCGGGCCCAGAAAAGGAGAGCAGCAAGGTCCTGGCGTTTCATGAGGAAAGGAGTCGACCAGGCTCAGGTGCTTTGTGAGTCCTCTGGGAAGGGGTCAGTTAGCCCGGGTGCTTTGCAAAGCCTCTGGAAAGGGGCAGTCAGGGCTGGGTGCTTTGCAAGGCTCCAGAAGGAGGCAGCCAGGCCCCAGAGAGAAAAAGGAAGCAGCAGGACCCAGAAGTGGGTCACAAGGCCCGAGAAAAAAGTAAAGTCCCGGAAAAGATAGAGTTGCAAGGCCCAGAGGAGGGGGCAGGTGGCAGGAGCCTGAAAAAGTAGTACTTACTTAGGTGATCCCTTGTAGCCTGAGGGTGATGGTCCTCCAAGCCTGGTGTCTTGGCGGTGGGTTCATAGGTGGCGGTGGAGCCCTGTTCTCGATCTGCATATTCTCCTGCAGTGAGGACACTGGTTTCCAGGTAGAAGGCGGTCCCGGTCAGAGTTGGCTTGATGTGCCTCCCTCTTGGCACATTTATCCCTTTTGCCCTCCATTCATGCATCTTTGAATTCTGCAGCACTGCTGGTCACAGCTGACCTCCAGTTAGAGTGCTCAAAAGCCAGGGCTTCCCAGGTCTTGGTGTCTATGCCACAGTTTTAAGGCTGGCTTTAAGCCCATATTTAAGTCCCTTTTGCAAAGGTTGGATAAGTGAGACTCTACTGTATTTTGTCTTTTTAAGGGAGCACATGAAATCCATGCTTTTCTTGCATATTTTGATAGTGTCTTTTAAAAGTTTTGTTTCAGGGGCGCACTAATGTCAGTGTTTCTTGTTCGACAGTGTTTGCCCCCTTGCTTCGCCTCTCCCCCCCTCCCAGTGACCACGACTATATCTACAACCTGGATGAGAGCGAAGGCGTGTGCGACCTCTTTGATGTGCCTATCCTCAACCTCTGACTCCTGGGCCGAATACTTTGGAAGTACTGTGGGTTTTTTTTTCCTTTTAGAAAGCCACCCTGTCTTTTGAAAAGACAAACAAGCCTGTTTTTTATTATTATTATTTTCTTTTTATGCTTCCGTGACACATCGACCTGCTGGGTCTCAAGACTTCAAAATGAAGAGGGATGGACTTCCGAACTGGCATCCTCCAGCTCTCTCCCTCCCGTGTTGGATAGGCCAAGTCCTTTGGTTTGACCTCATTCTCTCCTACCTGTCCTGTCACTGGATCCTGGGGCTATTGCTGTTGAAACTTCCTGAATGGCGAACGTTCTTCCTCAAGTCCATGGACCTGTTTGAGCTTCCTTGTGCTGCTTTGGTACAGGGGAAAGCAAAACCACTGCATCAACTCAGTGGATTGGTTTTACACACGGAAAGGTGCTTAGGAAAATTGGCATTTCACGTCTCAGCCTCCTTTGTGTATCTTAAAGCATCATGATCCTGCAAGCTCTCCTCTAGCAATGTTCAAAAACAAAGCAATGAAGCATGTGCCAGTTTTGCACCGTCACTTTCCTCCCAGTAGTCAGGATTGCTTGAAATGTCACTGTTATCAGCCAGGGAAGATCTTCTGCACCTTGCGAGGCTCCAAACCATTCTTCAAGATTGGGGGTGGGTGGGGGTGGAGACACTTGTCAGTCGACGGAACTGGTAAGCTGTAGGTTGACATTCCCTCTGGAACTAGATGCTGACAGTGGGATTCTTTCAGTGCTCAAGGATGGCACATTTTTCCATGTTACCTTTGTATTGCCATTTCCAAAACTCAATATGTCTCCCTGACACGTTCTCTGTTTTCCAGTATCAGGCATTTTTACCTTTCCTGCACCACCTTTGCCATTACTTTCTGGTCCTTGAGGTGAGGAAGGGTACATCACCACCACTGCACTTCATTTGCACTTCTTACATTCTCGACAGTTGAATCCTTATGCTGCATTTGAGTTTTTACCAAATACTGCGACTTTGTGTGGACTCTTATGACCCTTGCATATTAAGTAACCCAGGCAACTCTCCAAGGTGAGCTGAGGTGGTTTGGGGCCAAACTGGAAGCCACTTTGTATCCCAACTGCTTCGATGAAAGCCCAGTTTGAGTGGGATGTTGTGACAAATGTCACAATGTTGTGGCAATGCAAATGGGTTTGCATGGCCAGCCCAGTTTAAGCCAGCTGTATAAGCAAGGCATTTCTCCCCTTCTAATTAACACATGGCTAGTGGGAACTAGTTGGAGTCGGCTGCAATCTTTCTTCTGGAATGTGGCCAGGATTCAATGGAAGTAGACTTTGCTAAGTTGCTATGGGTTTTCCGGGCTGTCTGGCCATGTTCCGGAAGCAATCTCCCCTGACATTTCACACACAACTATGGCAGGGATCCTCAGAGGTTGTGAAGTTGGAAACTAGGCAAGTGGGGTTTATATATCTGTGGAACAATGTCCAGGGTGGGAGAACTAACTCTTGTCTGTTGGAGGCAAGTGTGAATGTTGCAATTGATCACCCTGATTGGTTGATTTCAAGGATTTATATCCTGTCCTTCTCACCCCCAAAGGAGAATTCAGGGCGGCTTACAAAAGGCAACAATTAGATGCCAGCAATATACCTGAAAGCTTTCCAAATTTCTCTATTTTATTTAACAATCTTGGAATATTTTCCAATGTGTCTTCAATTATACAGATAAGATAATCAGCAAAAGCACGTGTTTTAAAATGTTCTTTCTTATTTTTGTTCCTCTCAAGTTTTTATCTTCTCGTATATCAATAGAATTTCCATTGCCAGTATAAACAGTAAAGGGATAGTGGGTAGCCTTGCCTTGTTCCTCTATTTATTTTTATTTTTTTAGTTGAATTTCCATTTAATATTATCTTCACATCTTGTTCATTGTATATTGATTTAATTGCGTTGGTAAAAGAAAATCCCATGTCCAGTTCTTCTATTAATAGTATAAAGAAATTCCAGGTTAAACTATCAAATACGTTCTCTGTGTCTAATGCCAATAATACTAATTCTTTTTTATTATTTTTATCATAAAACTCAGTTAAATTTATTATTCTGACATTTTCTTTAATGTGTCACTGGGGCAAAAAGCCTGTTTGGTCCACATGTATCCGATATTTTAAAAAGTCTTTTAGACATTCTGCTAGGATATTTGTGAATAATTTGTAATCTATGTTTAGTAGAGAGATCGGTCTATAATTTTTGTCATCTGATGGTTCCCAATTTCCTTTGTAAATCATGATGATATTGGCTGTTTTCCAAGAGTCTGGGATTTTTTTCTGGGTTAGGCCCTTAAGATAAGGGGTTAATTCTTCCTCCATGGCTTTATAATATATTACTGTGAAAGTGTCTGGGCCTGGAGCTTTACTATTATCCAATTTCTTGATTGCTTTATTAATTTTCCCTAGAGATATTTCTTTATTTAAACATTCTCTTCGTTGATCTGGAATTTTTTGTAGTTTTTGTCTTCCTAAATATTCCACTATGACTTCTTTCCTTATCTGTTCTTTACAATATAAGTTCTTGTAGTATTTATTCAATTGATCTATAATATCCTTATCCAAGGTATAGGTTTTATCTTCACTACAAATCTTTGTGATGTGTTGGAACTGTCTTTTTCTTCTTATTTTCCTAGCCAGCCACTTCCCTGGTTTGTTTGCATTTTGGAAGTGTTGTTATTGTTTTATGTATTTCAGGGATTTTTTTGCCAATTGTTCTAAGTCCTGTTTGACTTCTGTATCTTCGGGTCTTTTTTCAATTTCTTCTCCATTTCCTCTATGGCGATCTGTATTTCATTTATTTCTTCCTTAGCCAGTTTATTTTATATGCTTTTTGTTGTATTAAATTACCTCTCTTTACTGCCTTGCTGGCATACCAAATAGTATGTCATTGAGAGTAAAAAAATAATAATATTACTTTAATTTTTTAGCATATCTCCTTCTGACTTTTGTAAGTTATCATTAGTCTCCAGGAAAAGGGTCTTTGTGCTTACTTATTATCTCTATTGGGCAATGATTCCAACAGTAACGAGAGAGAATTTTAATCATCTTGACTTTTCTTACGAATGGATTTGACATCCAAGCTCCATGTCAGGTCAGATCTTCATCTCCTGGTTTTTTCATATCCAGTATTTTGCAATGGTTCATTTTTTTTGATCTTCCAAGATTGTACTTCAATTTTTCTGTTCTGCTTCATGAAAATGTTACCTCAACACATTTAACAATTTCTCTTGAGATAATAATAATAATAATAATAATAATAATAATAATACTTTATTTATGCCCTGCTACCATCTCCCCAAGGGACTTGGAGCGGCTTACATGAGGCCAAGCCCAAAAACACATAAAAACAGCAAGCGATAATAAAACAACAGTAACCAAAATAAACAGTACAATCAATATAAATCACAAGTAGACAACAACACACAAGAATTTAAAAACCCATGGCTGGGCTAGATGTAACAGTTAAAAACTTTAAAAATAGATGCTGGACATGAGCAGAGGGTGTATCTATTGGGAGGGTTTTAAATCAAGGTAAGATCAATCCAACGGGTAATTAAAGTGCTCCTCGGAGTATTTGCTGGAGATTGTTTCCTTTATTCCGGGAAGGCACATTGGAACAGCCATGTTTTCAGGCTCCTCCTAAAGACTGTCAATGTGGGGGCTTGTCTGAGATCCTTGGGTGGTGAGTTTCAGAGTCGAGGGGCAACCATGGAGAAGGCCCTCTCCCTTGTCTCCACCAGGGAGCTGGGAGCGAGAGCAGGGCCTCCCCGAGATTGGCGCTCAGACCCAGAGCCTTGGCCAGGAACTGCAGCTCACTCTACTTGAGTGTCTCCAGCCATGCCTCCAGAGGGGAAACCTCCATTACTGGATGCCGCTCGTCTCCAGCCACCAAAGAGAAGGCTCCCTTTGATTAGCATTGAATATCCTTGCAGCTTCAAGGCTACAGCATTCACACTTGCTTCCAACAGATGAGAGTTCTTTCTCCCACCCTGGACATTCTACAGATATATAAACCCCACTTTCCCAGTTTCCAGTAGACCTCACAACCTCTGTGGATGTCTGCCATAGATGTGGGCGAAACATCAGGGGAGAATGCTTCTGGAACATGGCCATACACCCCAGAAAACTCACAGCAACTCAGTGATTCCAGCCATGAAAGCCTTGGACAACACAGTATTTCTGGTTTCAAAAACCTTTGGCCTGCCTGGTTTCCAGGCATGTAAGTCCCAGCAGCCCCATCCCACATGGCCAATGGTACAGGACTGTGGGAATAGTAGTCCCAGGCACTCAGAGGGCCAAAGGTCCTCCACTTCTTCAGTTCTTCATGTCTGCAGTTTCTTTTCTCATCCCATGCAGGATGACGGGATGCCTTTAAGAAGGCAGAAGTCTTTCTTGCTCATTTGTGTCTGTTCCTTGGCATCTTTCTGTCTTGAGTGTTTGATGGGGAGCACTCATCATCATTGTTTAGCAGCTGACCTTTCCCTCTTCTTTGCTGTCAACCTCTTTCCCGGAAAAGATACCTACAGAAAATGTACAATTGGGGGGTGGGGTGGGGTGAATTTTGATTCATATATAAAGATTATTTTTATACTTTTTTGCAGCTACAGAGCCTTGACTATAATATTTGTACAGTTTTTTTTCTGAGTGAATAAACAAGAACCTTTTCAAAGCTGTCTCCTGTCGTTTTGCTGGGACACACATCCATGTCATACCCTCCACATAAGCACAGCTGATGCTGGGGCAAAACCCTCTTGAAATGCTGAGTGAAGAGTTTTGAGCAGAACTTCCTGGAACGAAGTTTTGGCTTCTTTTTAAAAGTATCTTTCTATCCAAGGTTTTTATTTATCGTATCAGAAGTAAATTGAGAATACAGCTAGTGCCTCTGGTGTTGCTATGAGAAGATCCTCCATTGTGCATATGGCAGGGCTCAGGCTGCATTGTAGTAGGTGATCTGTGGTTTGCTCTTCTCCACACTCGCATGTTGTGGACTCCACTTTATAGCCCCATTACTTAAGATTGGCTCTGCACCTTCCAAGCCACCCAGCCTTCTGTGTGGCCAGGAGGGAGTTTCTCATCCAGTCTCAGCCATTGATTGAGGTTCCGGGTTTTTACTTGCCACTTTTGGAGTCTTGCTTGCTGAGGTGTGTGATGAAGTGTGAATTTTAACCTACAGTTATGTATAATTATAGATAGGTGTTTAAAAGGGTAAGTATTTAAAATAGCATAACTGGGGGGGATGGTGGCCAGCTCAGCTCACTCTGAGCTAGGTTGCCATGGAAAAAGGGGCGGAGCCAACTGCCACTTGGTAGGGCAGGCATTTTAAAACGGTCAGTCTGTAGTCAGAACTGCAGGAAAGGCTGGTTCTACAGTGTTGAGAATCAGGGAAGCAGTCTGTAGTTAGAGAACTACAGGGAAAGGCTGGTTCTACCGTGTTGAGAACCAGGAAGGTTTAGGCTTTTAGCCTGTGTGGTTTAGATAGGTCCAATTGTCTTATTTAGATTAGTAGTTAGCGTATGAGCAAAAAGGGGGAGAGAACCCCACTAAGTATCTTTACTGCAACAGAAATAACATAGGAAAAGAATAAGTTTACCTGAAGTGAATTGTTAAGGAAAGAAACTCAGTTTGAAGAAAAATAAGTTTAAAACCTGTTTAGTGGAAGGAACAGTCCTCCCAAGAGTTGTTTTATGAAATGTTATAAATGTAGCCTCTAAAGAAATGTGCCTCTAGGAGTTAAGAAACATTGAAACCATTAAGCTTCTTTTCTACTTCAATAAACTTGTTGCAGTTTCTCTTAAAGCCAACTCTCTGTTTTGAATACTTTCAAGTCAAGCCGTGCTACGCATTAAAGAAAGCCCGACAAAATATTACAAGCTATCAGCTGTGTTATCAATTTTATAAATCCATTACAAATAGTAGGAGACCCTGATAAATCAGTGACGGCTCTACTGCTTCTGGTGTCGTCTTTACAAAGTGATAGCGTCATTACAAAGTGGAGGCATCTTTACTAGGTCTGTGAGTATCTCTGTAGATCTTCGGAAGCTATTTCTTGATTTAAGGCATTGGCATGCTGGCTCATATCCGAACAGAGAATGGGCTGGAGATGTCAATGCCTTGGTCTTTTCATTGCTGACTAATACTTCCTGGAGGATATAAATACCGGCTAAACAGTATAATTTCTCCAGGTGGCCCACATGGGGGTTCTGTGCGGGAGGTTTGGCCCAATTCTATCATTGGTGGGGTTCAGAATGCTCTGTGATTGTAGGTGAACTATAAATCCCAGCAACTACAACTCCCAAATGTCAAGATTCTAAATCCCAGCAACTACAACTCCAAAACAAAGGACACTGCCCACCAAACCCTTCCAGTTTTTTCTGTTGGTCATGGGAGCCCTGTGTGCTAAGTTTGGCCCAATTCCATCATTGGTGGAGTTCAGAATGCTCTTTGATTGTAGGTAAACTATAAATCCCAGCAACGACAATTCCCAAATGACAAAATCAAATTTTTTTTCAGTGAAGGACATTGGGTTGTTAGGTGTCTTGTGTCCAAATTTGGTGTCAATTCCCCCAGTGGTTTTTGAGTTCAGATGGTATCACAAACGAACATTACATTTTTATTTATATAAGATTGTTGTTGTTCATTCGTTCAGTCGTCTCTGACTCTTCGTGACCTCATGGACCAGCCCAAGCCAGAGCTCCCTGTTGGCCGTCACCACCCCCAGCTCCTTCAAGGTCAGTCCAGTCACTTCAAGGATGCCATCCATCCATCTTGCCCTTGGTCGGCCCCTCTTCCTTTTACCTTCCACTCTGCCCAGCATCATTGTCTTCTCTAGGCTTTGCTGTCTCCTCATGATGTGGCCAAAGTACTTCAGCTTTGTCTCTAGTATCCTTCCCTCCAATGAGCAGTCGGGCTTTATTTCCTGGAGGATGGACTGATTGGATCTTCTCGCAGTCCAAGGCACTCTCAGCACTTTCCTCCAACACCACAGCTCAAAAGCATCGATCTTCCTTCGCTCAGCCTTCCCTGTGATTGTCGGTGAACTATAAATCCCAGCAACTACAACTCCCAAATGTCAAGATTCTGTTTTCCCCCAAACTCCACCAGTGTTCACATTTGGGCATATGGAGTATTCGTGTAGAGTTTGGTCCAGATCCATCATTGTTTGAGTCCACATTGCTCTCTGGATGTGGGTGAACTACACTTCCCAAACTCAAGGTCAGTGCTCACCAAACCCTTACAGTATTTTCTGTTAGTGGGAGTCCAGTGTGCCAAGTTTGGTTCAATTCCATTGTTGATAGCGTTCAGAATGCTCTTTGATTGTAGGTAAACTATAAATCCCAGCAACGACAACTCCCAAATGACAAAATCATTTTTTTGAGTGGAGGACATACATTGGGTTGTTAGGTGTCTTGTGTCCAAATTTGGTGTCAATTCCCCCAGTGGTTTTTGAGTTCTGATGGTAGCACGAAGTAACATTACATTTTTATTTATATAGATGGTCACTCCTTGGATTAGTCCAAATTTGGTGTCAATTCCCCCAGTGGTTCCTGAGTTCTGTTAATCCCACAAACAAACATTACATTTTTATTTATACAGATTATTATTATCTAGAGCCCCCGGTGGCGCAGTGGGTTAAACCCCTGTGCCGGCAGGACTGAAGACCGACAGGTCGCAGGTTTGAATCCGGGGAGAGGCGGATGAGCTCCCTCTATCAGCTCCAGCTCCTCATGCGGAGACATGAAAGAAGCCTCCCAAATCATCTGGGCGTCCCCTGGACAATGTCCTTGCAGACGGCCAATTCTCTCACACCAGAAGTGACTTGCATATTCTCAAGTCTCTCCTGACGCGACAAAAAATTATTATTATTATTATTATTATTATTATTATTATTATTATTATCAAGCTGGCCCACTGCTGCATTCACACCTGCCTCCAACAGACAAGAGTTCTTTCTCCCACCCTGGGCATTATTCCATATAGAGAAACCCCACTTGGGTAGTTTCCAACAGCTGTCACAACCTCTGAGGATGCTGGCCAGAGATGCAGGCGAAACGTCAGGAGAGAGTGCTTCTGGGACATGGCCACACAGCCTGGAAAACTCACAGCCACCCAGAGATTCTGGCCATGAAAGCCTTGAACAGCACAGTGCAGAGCCCTCTGAGTTTTGTGCAGAATTGTGGACAGGAGTGCAAAGCAGATCCTGTTCCTGTCCTTCCTTCCTTCCTTCCTTGGGGCGGGGCGGGCCTCTTCCTCCGCGCCCTTCCCGGGAGAGGAAGCCCAGCAGAGCCCGCCGCCCCGGAACTGCCCTTCGAGGAAGAGGAGGAGGAGGAGGAGGCGCAGAGGAAGCCAGCCTGGGCGGCCAGGTCCAGCCAGGAAGCCCACTCACCGGACAGGTAAGGCGCCCTCCCTCTCCTACTCCTCTGGTCCTGGAGGGAAGAAGGGAGGAAGGAAGAGGAGGAGAGAGGGAGCGGAAGGCCAGGAGAGAAGATCGGATGGGGAGCGGGCTTTGGAGACCCCAAAGGCTAGGCAGAGGCCAAGTCCACCCCCTTCCCAAAGAGTTCTCCTCCTCCTCCTCCTCCTCCTCTCCTTCCTTGGAGAACGACTCCTTCCACTTGCTTCCAGCCCAGCTCCACCTCCACTTCCCCAAACTCCACCAGTGTTCACATTTGGGCATATTGATTGAGTATTAGTGCCAAGTCTGCTCCAGATCCATCATTATTTGAGTCCAACAATGGAAGTGGAGGTGGAGCTCCACCACCCCCATTGCCAACCACAGCCACCATCACCAACAGTGGTCACCACCACCATCACCTCCTCCTCTGCTTCTCCATTCTCCCAACTGCCCTCAGGCTGAGCCTGGCACAGCTTCCTCTTTGAGGCCTGGGCTGCCCTGAATCATAGACTCATGGAGTTGGAAAAGACCCTGTGGAGTTGGACGAGACCTTATCCTGCCATGCAGGAAAGGCGCAATCAAAGCACCCCCGACAGATGACCATCCAGCCTCTGTTTAAAAGTTTCCAAGGAAAGAGTTTCCACCACACTGCGAGGCAAACAGGTCATCCCTCCTCAGGCCCGTAGGCAGGATTTCGTTTCAGGGGGGGGAGGGGGTAATTTTTTTCAGGGGGGGTTTCGGGGGGGGCTGAGTCTGAGTGAAAGAGGGTCTAGCCTAGCAAACCTTTTGTATCGTTACCCCAATACCCCCATGCATATGGGATATATTGATATATTGATCTGAACATGAGGAAGAACTTCCTGACTGTGAGAGCCGTTCAGCAGTGGAACTCTGCCCCGGAGTGTGGTGGAGGCTCCTTCTTTGGAAGCTTTTAAACAGAGGCTGGATGGCCATCTGTCAGGGGTGATTTGAATGCAATATTCCTGCTTCTTGGCAGGGGGTTGGTCTGGATGGCCCATGAGGTCTCTTCCAACTCTTTGATTCTATGATTCTATGATTATGGTGATCAGATCATGATATGAATAAACATAACAGTTTAAATAATGCACCAGTAAGGCCTTTTCGTGAACCACCATGAGAATTTCGGAGGGGGGCTGAAACCCCTCAAGCCCCCCCTCCCCCCCCTCCGGCTACATGCCTATCCCTCCTGTTCAAGGAGCTCCACTGGCTACCATTCATCTACTGGAACAAATTCAAGGTGCAGGTTCTTACCTTCAAAGCCCTGAACGGTTTGGGACCCGCCTACCTGCGTGACCGCATCTCTGTATACGAACCCACACAATCCCTTCGTTCATCTGGAGAGGTCCTGCTCATGCTCCCACCTCCTTCGTAGGCACGATTGGTGGGGACGAGAGAGAGGGCCTTTTCAGTGGTGGCCCCTCGACTCTGGAACTCACTCCCTAAGGATATCAGACAGGCCCCTACTCTGGCAGTCTTCAGGAGGAGTTTGAAGATGTGGTTGTTCCAGTGTGCCTTCCTGGAATAATGATCCCATAGCACTTTATTATTATTAGATATTATAACTTTATTTGTACCCCGCTAGCATCGTTCAAGATTGGGAAAGGCGTACGGCAAGGCTGCATACTCTCACCCAACCTTTTTAACTTGTATGCAGAACATATCATGTGATGTGCAGGGCTTGACGAATGCAAGGTTGGGATGAAAATTGCTGAAAGAAACATTAACAACCTTAGATATGCAGATGACACCACTTTGGTGGCCAAAAGCGATGAGGAGCTGAGGAGCCTTCTAATCAAGGTGAACAAAGAAATCACAAAAGTTGGGTTGCAGCTAAACATTAAAAAAAAACCAAGATTATGGCAACAAGAATGATTGACAACTGGAAAATAGAGGGAGAAACCGTGGAGGCCGTGACAGACTTTGTATTTCTAGGTGCAAAGATTACTGCAGATGCAGACTGTAGCCAGGAAATCAGAAGACGCTTACTTCTTGGGAGGAGAGCAATGTCCAGTCTCGATAAAATAGTGAAGAGGAGAGACATCAGACTGGCAACAAAGATCCGCCTAGTCAAAGCCATGGTATTCCCTGTAGTCACCTACGGATGTGAGAGCTGGACCTTAGGGAAGGCTGAGCGAAGGAAGATCGATGCTTTTGAGCTGTGGTGTTGGAGGAAAGTCTGAGAGTGCCTTGGACTGCGAGAAGATCCAACCAGTCCATCCTCCAGGAAATAAAGCCCGACTGCTCATTGGAGGGAAGGATACTAGAGACAAAGTTGAAGTACTTTGGCCACATCATGAGGAGACAGGAAAGCCTAGAGAAGACAATTATGCTGGGGAAAGTGGAAGGCAAAAGGAAGAGGGGCCGACCAAGGGCAAGATGAATGGATGGCATCCTTGAAGTGACTGGACTGACCTTGAGGAGCTGGGGGTGGTACAGCCCACAGGGAGCTCTGGCGTGGGCTGGTCCATGAGGTCACGAAGAGTCGGAGACAACTGAACGAATGAACAACAACAGCATCTCCCGAAGGACTCAATGCGGCTTACATAGGCCAAGGCCTCAAAACACAATACAACAATACAATACCTAAAGCAAATTAATTTGTTCCTCCAATGCACTTTATACTTTTAGTTCTGCTCGTATGTCTTCCACAAACGCCACTATCACCTTTCGCCCACGTTTCAGCACTATTTCCAATTTTAATTTTACATTAGGCCTTCCTACAGTTTTAATTGTATGTTGTCTTATTGATAATGTGATATGTCTACTGTCTATGTTCTTATTTTAATTGCTTGTATTGTTGTGATTATTGCCTGTATTGTTGTGTTTGGGCTCGGCCTCATGTAAGCCGCACCGAGTCCCTTGGGGAGATGGTAGCGGGGTACAAATAAAGTGTTGTTGTTGTTGTTGTTGTTGTTATTATTATTATTATTATTATTATTATTACTGCTGAACAGTCATAGAATCATTGAGTTGGGAGAGACTTCATGGGCCATCTAGTCCAATCCCATGCCATGTAGGAAAAGTACTATCAAAGCACCCCCGACAGATGGCCATCCAGCCTCTGTTTAAACGTTTCCAAGGAAGGAGTTTCCACCACACTCTGAGGCTGAACAGTCATAAAATCATTGAAGCGTTGAGTAGGAAGAGACTTCCTGGGCCATCTAGTCCAACCCCCTGCCATGCAGGAAAAGCACAATCAAAACACTCCTGACAGATGGCCATCCAGCCTCTATTTAAAAGCTTCCAAGGAAGAAGTTTCCACCACACTCTGAGACAGACAGTTCTACTGCTGAACAGTCTGCTTCTTATAGGCAGGAGGTTTTTTCCTAATGTTCTGGTGGAATCTCTTTCCTTGTCACTTGAATCCACAGCAAGCTGGCTTCAGGAAGGGCAAAAGCTGCACATCGCAAGTGCTGAACCTGAATCAGCACATAGAAGATGGCTTTGAAAGGCAGCAGATCACAGGAGCTGTCTTCATAGACCTGCCAGCAGCTTATGATACTGTAAACCACCACCTCTGCCTGAGAAAAATGTAGAATATTATAAAGGACTACCATCCCACCCGCCTCATAGGAAACCTGCTACAAAACAGGAGCTTTTTTGTTGAGTTCTAGGGCCAGAGAAGCAGATGGCGGAAATAGAAGAACGGCCTGTCTCAGGGGAGCGTGCTTGCTCCATCCATGTTCAACATTTACACAAATGACCAGCCACTGCCAGAAGGGACAGAGAGCTTCATCTATGCTGATGATCATGCCATTACTGCTCAAGCAGGGAGCTTTGAGATGGTTGAACAGAAGCTCTCTGAAGCTCTAGGTGCTCTTACTGCCTACTACAGGGAAAACCAGCGGATTCCTAATCCATATAAAACACAAACATGTGCTTTTCACCTCAAGAACAGACAAGTATCCCGAGGATTACCTGGGAAAGAATTCCACTGGAGCATTGCAACACACCCAAATACCTGGGAGTCACTCTGGACCATGCCCTGACCTACAAGAAGCACTGCCTGAATATCAAGCAAAAAGTAGGCACTAGAAACAATGACTGGCACAACCTGGGGATCACAATCAGACACAGTGGAGACATCTGCCCTTGCGCTATGCTACTCTGCTGCTGAGTATACATGCCCAGTGTGGAACACATCTCCACACACTAAAACAGTGGTGTCTGTGGGTGTCTGCGCCCTACACCACTGGAGAAATTACACTTTTTAGCCGCTATTGCACCACCTGACATCTGCCGGGAAGTAGCAGCCAATAGTGAAAGGACCAAGGCAGAGACATCTCCAGCTCATCCCTTGTTTGGGTATCAGGCAGCATGTCAACGACTTAAATCTAGAAATAGTTTTCTAAGATCTACAGAGACACTCGCTGGAACACTCCAGCAAGTGTGAGTCCAAAAGTGGCAGGCTCAAACCCAGCACCTCAATCAATGGCTGATACCAAATGAGAGACTCCCCGCTAGGCACACAGAAAACTGGGCGACTGGCACCACGAGATGCAGAGCCAACCTTAAGAAATGGGGCCACAAAGTGGAATCCATGACATGAGAGTGTGGAGAAGAGCAAACTACTGACCATGCTGCCACCTGACATCCGCCAGGAAGTAGCAGCCAATAGTGAAAGGACCAAGGCAGTGATATCTCCAGCTCATCCCGTTTGGATATCAGCCAGCAAAGTGGATCCATGCTCTAGTACACGCATGGGCAAACTTGAGCCCTCCAGGTGTTTTGGACTCCAACACCCACAATTCCTAACAGCCAGTAGGCTGCTTGGAATTGTGGGAGTTGAAGTCCAAAACACCTGGGGGGCTCAAGTTACCCATGCCTGCTCTAGTGTGATGAGGTCCATGGTCTCCTGACCTTTGAACCTTTTTGTTGTCCTCCCCTGGACACCTTCCAGCTGGTGAATATCTCTCTTAAATTGTGATGTCCAGAATTCGATGTAGCCGCTGAGGAGGAAAAGAAAGGGGCCTGAGGCTGCTAGGAATTGTGGGAGTTCATCTATGCTCCAAAGCATCTGGAGGGCCGAAGTATGCCCATGCCTGGTCTGTAAGGAAAGATAACCTCAACCGTACAGTGCTCATCCCTCTGTCTTCCTTCTACTCTCACTTTGGTCTTTTTAATGTGTTCCATTTCAGGAGCTGCTCTCAAGTGGAAGCGCGAGGGGTAGGCACCATGCCTCCCTCAAAAGATGTTGTGAAAATTGCAGTCCAAATGATGGGAGCAATCCCTCAGCTCATAGAACTCAACCAGGTATGTGCCTTCTTCCACCTGCCCTCATTCTGTGCCTGATGCTTGGAAATGTTTACCTGCTGAACTCTTAGGTTGAATATACTTTGTGTAAGGGATTTTGTAATACCTTTGAGACTAATGGAGACAATGACGTTTGTAGCATAAGCTTTGGTAGATTGGTCCCACATCATCAGGCCTAGGGCCTGTCTATACGGTTTTGTCCAGATCCGTAATAGGTGGTGGTCACTGGATGTAAGTGAACGACAACTTCCAGAAACGAAGGCCAGTTCCCCCAAAACCCCTCCAATATTTTCAGTTGGTCATGGCGGTTCTGTGTGCCAAGTTAGGTCCAGGACCATCATCAGTGGAGTCCAGAGTGCTCTTTGATTGCAGGTGAACGATAAATCCCAGTACCTACAAAGGTGAATTTCCCTCCAAACATCTCCAGTATTTTTCTTAAGTCATGGGGCCAAATGTGGTCTAGGTCCATTGTCAGTGGGGGTCACAGTGCTCTGACTTGATGTAGGGTGAACTACAACTTTCATCATATGGAGTTAATCCCCCAAACGCCTCCAAAGTCCACAGAAGTAGCATTGTAGTCAAACCGGTCCAAGGTCAAGGAAGGGGGAAATCCACACTCATGAGAATCCAATCCAAGTCGAAAGCACACACGAACAGGAGCAGCAACCTGCAGATCCCAAACCCAATGCCGAACACGAACAGGCAGCGACAAGTCCAAACAGTACCCAATGCACGAATGTATACCAACACCTTGCCTTCTGCAAAGATTCCCCATTTCTGAACCCAGGTTCGTTCCAATTTGTGAACCCATCTGTCCCAGTTGTCCCTACACAATCAGCCACACTTTCCCGCCCAAGAACACTTCCCCTGTTCAGCCCACTCAGTTCCCTCACTGATTCTTCATTCACTTTAACATCRGAAGCATCCTTACCTGACTCCCAAGGGAGRCTACATTCCAGCCTTACTTCCTYTGAGAGTTGACTAGCCACAGGGGGGGAGGGGGGCTYGGTAGAAGGRGGTGCCATTCAGGTCGTGTGGGGGAGGAGATTTGYGGGTCACCAACATCCTAGGGAGAAGCGCAACAGAGTTCTTRCGACCCTAGAGAAGGTAGGAAGTGGTAGGCTCCATGGCAGTCCCCCCGGTCTTAAGGTCCTGCTGATCAATGCTAGGTCCGTTAATGGTAAGACCGCTGCCATTCAGGACTTGATTCTGGATGAGAGGGCRGATCTGGCATGCATTACTRAGAYGTGGTTGGATGAGCTGGGGGGAGTAAATCTCACTCARCTGTGTCCACCGGGCTTCGGAGTGCATCAGCAGGCCAGACAGGGGGGGGCGGGGAGGAGGGGTTGCAGTAGTCTTTYGGCAATCCATCRCCGTGGTCAGATGTGCWGTTCCGCAAGCACCTGGGTTTGAGTGTGTCCTCCTGAGGGTGGGGAACTGTGACAGCGTGGGGTTTCTGTTGGTGTACCGCCCACCCCGCGACCCAACAGTTTCCCTGTCTGAGCTAGCAGAGGTGGTCTCCAATTCGGCCCTGACCTCCCAGCGCTTGGTGGTGCTGGGAGACTTTAACATCCATGCCAAGACCTCCTTGTCTGGTGCAGCTCAGGACTTTATGGCCACCATGACGACCATAGGGCTGTCACAAATTATATATGGACCCACTCATCAGGCTGGACATACACTCGACCTAGTTTTTGTGGCGGACAGTGGAATGATCAGAGTGGAAGAACAAAACATCCTTCCGGTGTCATGGTCTGATCACTATCTGATCAGTTTTAGACTTTCTGCAACCCCTAACCTTCGCAGGGGTGGAGGACAGATTAAGATGGTCCGCCCCAGGAGACTAATGGATCCGAACGGATTCCTGAGGAATCTTGGGGTTCTTCCTGCCATGGAGCCTGGCGATTCTATCGATGCCCTGGTGGATCCCTACAACAGGGAGATGTCTAGGGCAATAGATACGATCGCTCCCGAACGCCCCATCACGTTGCGTCGTGACAAGCCGTCCCCCTGGTTCACTGGGGAGCTGGCTGCCATGAAGCATACGAGAAGGGGGCTAGAGCGCAAATGGAGGAAATCTCGGGACGTGTCTGACCAAGCACGGGCTAAAGCCTCTCTTAAGGCATACTCCGTGGCTATACGGGTGGCCAGGGAATCTTTCACGACCACCCGTATAGCGTCTGCAGCAAATAGATCATCGGAGCTGTTTCGGGTTGTCCGAGAACTCCTCCACCCTCCTGTGGTGGAGGAGACCTCTGACGACCCAGCAGCTCGGTGTTGCAATTTCGCACACCATTTTGCAGACAAAGTTGCTCAGATACGCCTTGAGCTTGACTCCAATTTCACCGCAGTGCCAGAGGAGGTGACGGAGGTATCTGCTTGTCCAATTTTGTGAGATTCTTTTAGGCTTGTTCTTCCTGAGACCGTAGAAGAGGTCCTTGGGGCTGTGAGGGCGACGACTTCGGCGTTAGACCCTTGCCCATCTTGGCTCATCAAATCTGCCAAGGAGGGATTGGCTGATTGGTTTGTATTGATCATTAACACATCGTTGGAGCAAGGGATTTTTCCATCTAATTTGACACAGGCTGTGGTTCGTCCACTCCTTAAAAAGGCTTCCCTTGACTCCACAGTGCTGAGCAATTACAGGCCAATCTCCAACCTCCCTTTCTTGGGTAAGGTGCTAGAAAGGGTGGCCGCCTCTCAGCTCCAGGGCTTTTTGGATAACATCAACTACCTAGATCAGTCACAGTCTGGTTTCAGGCCTGGTCACGGCACCAAGACAGCCTTGGTCGCCTTGGTGGATGACCTCCGTAGAGAACTGGACAGGGGGAGTGTGACTCTGTTGGTTCTCTTGGACATCTCAGCGGCTTTCGATACCATCGATCATGGTATCCTTCTGGGTCGTTTCTCTGGGATGGGCCTTGGGGGCGCGGTTTTGTGTGGCTCCGATCCTTCCTGGAGGGTCGATCCCAGTTGGTGAAGCTGGGAGACGCCTGCTCGGACCCCTGGCCTTTGACCTGTGGGGTCCCGCAAGGCTCTATTCTGTCTCCCATGCTTTTTAACATCTACATGAAACCGCTGGGAGAGGTCATCCGGAGTTTTGGAGTTAGGTGCCACCTCTATGCAGATGACACACAACTCTACTACTCCTTTCCACCTAACTCCAAGGAGGCCTCTCGAGTGCTGGACGAGTGCCTGGCCGCTGTGTCTATCTGGATGAGGAGAACAAGCTGAAGATCAATCCCAACAAGACAGAGGTCCTCCTGGTCGATCGCAAACCTGATCGGGGTATAGGGTGGCTGCCTGTGTTGGATGGGGTTACACTCCCCCTGAAACCACAGGTCCGCAGCCTGGGAGTTCTCTTGGACTCATCGCTTACGCTTGAGGCTCAGGCGTCGGCGGTGTCCGGGAGAGCTTTTGCACAACTGAGACTTGGCGCCAGCTGCGACCGTACCTCGCGAAGGCTGATCTGGCCGGGGTGGTCCATGCCTTGGTCACCTCTAGACTGGATTACTGCAATGCGCTCTATGTAGGGCTGCCCTTGAAAACGGCTCGGAAATTCCAACTGGTCCAACGGGCAGCAGCCAGGATATTAACCGGGGCTCATTACAGAGAGAGGTCAACCTTCCTGTTTAAGGAGCTCCACTGGCTGCCGTTTATTTTCCGAGCCCAATTTAAGGTGCAGGTGCTCACCTACAAAGCCCTGAATGGTTTGGGACCACCCTACCTGCGTGACCGCATCTCCATCTATGAGCCTACACGCTCACTCCGGTTATCTGGAGAGGCCCTGCTCGTGATCCCGCCTGCGTCGCAAGCGCGCTTGGTGGGGACGTGAGACAGAGCCTTTTCTGTAGTGGCCCCCCGACTTTGGAATGCCCTCCCAAAAGATCTTAGACAAGCCCCTACATTGGCAGTCTTCAGGAAGAATTTGAAAACCTGGCTGTTCCGATGTGCCTTTTCAGATTAGGAACCTCAACACCAAGTCCCAGATGCACTTTAGTAGAACCACGATCACTGCACACCGCACACTGCACTTATGTTATAACCCTATATTCCTCCCGCAATATCAGCACTTTTAATCCTGTACCCACTACTCTGGCCGGCCCAGTTTTAATAATTGTCTGATGTATTGTTACTGTTTTGTTTACTTGCTAACTGTTTTAATTTGCTTTGTACTGTTTTGCTGTATTGTTGTTCTGTGTCTTCGGCCTGTTGTAAGCTGCATCGAGTCCCTTGGGAGATGCTAGCGGGATACAAATAAAGTTATAATAATACACATCATCATCATCAGAAAATGAACTGACCACCGCCCATGATCATCCCTTGCAGCTGCTCCCAACTCTTCACGTGAGGTTCCACGCCCATCCCTCCATCTTCTCCATCTCCTGTCAAGACTTAGATCCTCCCAAGACTCAGCTGTATTCCCCAATTGTCAATCTTCACTTCCAGAGAATCTCATAGTTATTATGATTATTATTAATTTTATTTATACCCCGCAAAATCTCCCGAAGGACTCGATGCGGCTTATAAAGGCCAAGGCCGCCGACAATACAAAATACAATACACAACGGGGTGTATCACTAGATGTTGGCTCCACACAAATAGCTTGCACTTCCTTTACCTTAGTCCAATCCACAGTCCCCATTTTCCCCACTCTGTGATCCATCATCCCCAGAGAAACCCTCAAATGATTCCTCATCCGTAGGTGCTGTAAGTATATCCCGAATCCTCTTCCTTTGTCGCTCCTCATCCGATTCTTGCTCCCGAGTAGCCCTTTTTCTTCCTCTATTCCCATCCATTGTGTCTCCCTCCTCTCCTTCACTAATTGACCCATCATTCTCAGAGAACCCCTCAAATAAGTCCTCATCTGTAGGTGCCATAAGTATATCCCGAATCCTTTTCCTATGTTGTTCCTCATCTGACTCCTGCTCGCGAGTAACCCTTTCCCCCCCTCTGGCACCCATACTACTGCTTGCAATGTTACTTACATGCTCTATTACAACAGTAGGTGCCATTTGTAAGCCACCTTAAGCCCCCCCCCCCCCAGGGTAGAGAAAGGAAGGGTATAAATGAGGCAAATAAATGAATAAATAAATAAATAATTCCCCACCAATTGAGAGAGTAACACTGGGATGTCTGTGGTGGAGAAAACATGTAAAATCTAGGATGAAATTGTCCCCGGATGAAAGCATCCCTTGGGTGGTGGGCAGTATTGTGTTTGGGGAGGACATTGGCAGGGGTTGGGCTATATGTTTATGGCGCTCGCTATAACCTGAAATGTCATTGGAGGGAGGGCTTTTGGTGGCTCCTCAGCTGTTTGTGGAAGTGGGATCCTGTCTGTGGAATTGGGCACCCCAGCCACATACACACATATTTTCACTTTTCTTAGGCATATATCTCACACCAAAAGTGGCTTGTTGCTCAAGTCGCTTCTGACACACACACAAATTTATGCATATAGATATAGGTGAAATATAGATATAGATACAGATATAAACAAAACCTCATGAATGGGAAAATTACTTTGTTAGTTACTGGAGCCTCCGATGGCGCAGTGGGTTAAACCCCTGTGCCGGCAGGACTGAAGACCAACAGGTCGCAGGTTCGAATCTGGGGAGAGGCGGATGAGCTCCCTCTATCAGCTCCAGATCCTCATGCGGGGACATGAGCGAAGCCTCCCACAAGAATGATAAAAACATCCAATCATCCAGGTGTCCCCTGGGCAACGTCCTTGCAGACGGTTAATTCTCTCACACCAGAAGCGACTTGAAGTTTCTCAAGTCACTCCTGACACGACAAAAAAAAAAACTTTGTTAGTTAATGAAATATAAACAGTAAGGAAAAATGCATTCAAGCTTGTACTACTTAGCAATCATAAATTTATCCTGCTAATCATGAGCATTTTAAATAATTATCATTAGGAAATTCATACCTGGACAACACTGGGCACATAAGCATTGCCTGTGGGCCTTTGCTTGGGGACTTCTGCTTTAATGTGATATACCACCTGTATTCATTCTTGCCCCGATATTTCCGGGAAAATATGGTCTGTTGCTGTGTTTTGTGAGGTGTGTACAATTTGGGGGGCTGAAGTGGATTTGGCTCTCTCCCCTTCCCAGATCTGGTGCTCAACTCATTGTCGAAGTATCCACATGCTGTTTGCTTTTACTTGCAGGCCAAACCATTGTCTGCGGTTGTGAAAGAGGTGTGCGATGTGTGAGTAACTGTTCCTTTCTCCATCTTCGGGCCTAAAAAAAATTATTGTCATTTCAGAAGCACTTTTAGATAGCATGTAATGTCCTGCAAATATATGCAGAAATTTACCATAGTTGGAATAGATGAGTACTTGATATCTTCAGTCTTGTTAATATTTCTGAGATCATATGTAATTTGCACCCATGGAAATTTTGTATAAGTGGTTTGTAAAGCAATATGCTTCTTAGCTTCATAAATGCAGAATTGAAATTTTATATTTAAATAGCAGGGTCTTGCTCTGTTACTATAGATCAATTGCATAAATACTGCTCCAAAGAAATCATGCTGGTATCATCTTTACAGATATTCTGGATTTTATTTTATTTATTTATTTACACCATTTCTACCCCGCCCTTCTCACCCCCGAGGGGGGACTCAGGGCGGCTAACACAGGCAACAATTCAATGCCAACAGTATGAATAACAACAATATAAAATACTATTACATAACAATTAAACAGTGATATTAATTAAAATTACATAATCACATAGAACAAATCACATAATCACAAGTCATATAGCAATTTCCAATTTTCATAACAATCCTATTGTCCGAGTTCAGTGCCCACTAGCCAAAGGCCTGGCTCCAAAACCACATCTTTAATTTTTTCCTAAAAGTAAGGAGGGAGGACACCAATTTAATCTCACTGGGGAGCGAATTCCACAAGCGGGGGGTCACCACCGAGAAGGCCCTGTCCCTCGTTCCCACCAGATGCATTTGAGATGCTGGTGGAACTGAGAGCAGGGCCTCTCCAGTAGATCTTAAATTCCGAGGTGGAACGTAGAGAGAGATACTTTCGGATAAGTAAACTGGGCCGGAGCCGTATAGGGTTTTATAGGTCAAGACCAGCACTTTGAATTGTGCTTGGAAGTGGACCGGCAGCCAGTGGAGCTGACGCAGCAGGGGGGGTGGTATGCTCCCTGTATGGCGCTCCGGTGAGTAAGGACGGAGGACGCCGATCTAATCTCGCTGGGGAGCAAATTCCACAAACGGGGGATCACCACCGAGAAGGCCCTGTCCCTTGTCCCCACCAGACGTGTTTGAGACACTGTGTCCACTAGTCAAAGGCCTGGCTCCAAAACCACGTCTTTAGTTTTTTCCTAAAAGTAAGGAGGGAGGGCGCCGATCTAATGCTAGTTAAAACTGCTGTTTTGTAAGAGCTATGCCTTATAAGAGGAGCCCCAGGTGGCACAGCAGGTTAAATCGCTGAGCTGCTGAACTTGCTGACCGAAAGGTTAGCAGCTCAAATCCGGGGAGCGGGTTGAGCTCCCGTTGTTAGCCCCAGCTTCTGCCATCCTAGCAGTTCGAAAACATGCAAATGGGAGGAGATAAATAGGCATCGCTTCAGTGAGAAGGTAACGGTGCTCCAAGCAGTCATGCCAGTTACATGACCTTGGAGGCATCTACGAACGACGCTGGCTCTTTGGCTTAGAAATTGAGATGAACACCATCTCTCAGAGTCGGACATGACTAGACTTAATGTCAAGGGTAAACATTTACCTTTATTATGCCTTTAAAGATTATTTTTACTTTATGTTAATGAGTTGTTTTGTTTTTATATTGTAATAAAGTGATAGGATGTCTTTGGGATTTCAGTATCATCAACAGAAAAAAGTATTATTTATCTATATAAGAATACACCCAATATTCTAAGATGAATCCTGTTTTTAGGGGGGAGTGTGTCTTAGAACCAAAGAAATAGGGAATATCTCCAGAGCTCCTCCAACAATGTGATGCAGCAGCTTAAAAAGCCAATGGGATTTTGGGCTACATCAGAAGGAGTCTAGGAGCCCCCGGTGGCGCAATGGGTTAAGCCCTTGTGCCGGCAGGACTGCTGACCAAACGTCAGTGGTTCAAATCCGGGGAGTGGGCTGAGCTCCCATTTGTCAGCTTCAGCTTCCCATTCGGAGACCTGAGAGAAGCCTCCCAACAAATGGTAAAAACATCCAGGTGTCCCCTTGGCAACATCCTTGCAGGTGGCCAATTCTCTCACACCAGAAGCGACTTGCAGTTTCGCAAGTTGCTCCTGACACACACACGCACAAAAGCAGCATAATGTCCAGATCAAGGGAAGTGATAGTGACACTCACCTGGAATTATGTGTTGAATTTCGGGCACCACAATTTAAGAGAAATATCCAGAGGAGGATGACCAGAAGGAGCAAAGATCTGGAGACCATGAATTCCTCTGAGGAGTGGTTCAAAGAACTTGGTCTGTTTAGTCTCAGAAGAGAAGGTTGAGAGGGTACATGATAGCCATGCTTAAGTATTTGAAAGGATGCTGCTCTGGAGAATAGAACTCAATGGAGACATGGGTTCAAATTACAGGAGAGTCCACCTGAATATTAAGAAGAACTTCCTGATTGTAAGAGCTGTTCAGCAGTGGAACTCTCTTCCTTGTAGTCTGATAGAAGCTCTTCCTTGGAGGCTTTTAAACAAAGGCTGGATTGCCATGTGTCGGAGTACTTTGATTGTGCTTTCCCTTGCATGGCAGAAAGGGGTTGGACTGGATGGCTCATGGGGTCTCTTCCAACTCTATGATTCTATGATTCTATAGGTGGAACCTGAATAATTCCGAGCGTTATGCTCTTCAGTACGTGGACGGCCAGCAAGCATACATCACAGAATCGGTGAGTGTGTCTGGTATTTTGTCTAGTGTTGTCTTGCTACCTTGTGCCTCTAGAGAGGCAAGGGTGGGCTGGTGGAGGAGAAACTGAAACTTCTGTCACAGGGAGGAGGGAGAAAGCTTGTTTTCTGCTTCCCTGGAGACTAGGACACGGAACAATGGCTTCAAACCACAAGAGAGGAGATTCCATCTGAACATGAGGAAGAACTTCCTGACTGTGAGAGCCGTTCAGCAGTGGAACTCTCTGCCCCGGAGTGTGGTAGAGGCTCCTTCTTTGGAAGCTGTTAAACAGAGACTGGATGGCCATCTGTCAGGGGTGATTTGAATGCAATATTCCTGCTTCTTGGCAGGGGGTTGGACTGGATGGCCCATGAGGTCTCTTCCAACTCTTTGATTCTATGATTCTATTATCCTCACTCGCTATTATTATTATTATTAGTAGTAGTAGTAGTAGTAGTATCCCACTCTATCTCTAAAAAGAGACTCAAAGTAGCTCATAGTAAAACCAATACAATATAATTTCAAACCTAAAAATATACAAATATTTACTGATACCACTGACTGTGGTATCCTTCTGAGTTGCATTTCTGGGATGGGAATTGGGGGCACGGCTATGAAGGGGTTTCAGGCCCCTTCTACACTGCCATGTAATCCAGATTATCAAAGCAGACAATCCACATTATCTGCTTTGATAATGCTTTTACATGAGTCTACACTGCCATATAATCCAGTTCAAAACAGATCAGCTGGATTTTATATGGTAGCGTAGAATGACCTCAGTCTTTCTTGGAGAAGCAAGATGGTAATGAGGGACTCCTGTCCAATGCTGTGACAGTTGGGTCCCTCGTGGCCAATAAAACCACTAAAAACCAATTACACCTCATTAATGGTCAGCGTTCACCATCTCATAGTCCAGTTTCCAATTCCACTTTGTCAGTCCTGTCAGTCCTAATTGTCTGATTGTCCTTATCTAGTTGTTAGATTGCCCAAAGGCCTGGTCCCACAACCATGTCTTTACTTTTCTCCTGAAGGAGAGGAGGGAAGTTGATGACCTAATTTCCCCTGGGAGTGAGTTCCACAGGTGAGGGGCCACCACTGAGAAGACCCTGCTCCTCGTCCCCACCAACCTCACTTGTGATAGCGGTGGGGTCGAGAGCAGGGACTCCCCAGATGATCTCAAACTCTGGGGTGGGACGTAGAGGGAGATGCATTCAGACAGGTACGCTGGACCGGAACTGTATAGGGTTTTGTAGGTCAAAACCTGCACCTTGAATTGTGCTCGGAACTGGACCGGCAGCCAGTGGAGCTGACACAGCAGGGGGGTGGTGTGCTCCCTGTATGACGCTCCGGTGAGTAATCTGGCTGCCGCTCGCTGGACCAGTTGAAGTTTCCGAACAGTCTTCAAGGGCAACCCCACATAGAGTGTGTTGCAGTAGTCTATTCAGGATGTAACAAGAGCATGGACCACTGTGGCCAGATCAGACTTCCCAAGGTATGGGCGCAACTGGTGCACAAGTTTTAATTGTGCAAAAGCTCTCCCGGCCACCGCCGAGACCTGGGGTTCCAGGCTCAGCGATGAGTCCAGGATCACTTCCAAGCTGTGAACCTGCGTCTTCAGGGGGAGTGTAACCCCCCAGAAGGCACCTTGGGTCCAGTATTGGGAGAAAGGCAGCATAATGAATTAATAAATTAAATAAATAATAAATCAATAATAATAATAATAATAATTTCTTTTATTATTCATGAGTTGGTTACATTTCTTCTTAAGAGGTCCTGTATATGCTGGGGTACTAGACGACCTTTTAGGCATGTAAAACCTTATAAAATTTTGCGGGTCGTCTAGTACCCCAGGTATAAAATTAAAATAATAATAAAATTACCGGTAGAGCCTCTTGGTGTGGATGGCCTTGGCCATGGGCTCCCCTCCTCCTCCGCCTCCTCTTCTGCTGCCTTGGCTCATGGCAGCCCCCCGGGCAGGCTCCCCGTCCTTCCTCTCTTCTTGGCTGCCGCGCTGGTCAAGTCGCTCTTCTTCTTCCTGGCCAGGCCTCGCGAGAAGCACCTCTTCACCCGTGAGACAACTTTGTGTCGCGGGAGAAGAGGCGCTTCTCGCAAGGCTTGATAGGGCTGGGAGGCAGAGATGGAGAAGGAGAGCAGCCTGAGCAGCGCGGGAGGCCCTTCTGGAGGTAGCGCAGGAAGCAGCCCAGAGGCCCAGGGTCAACCACACGCCAGGCGTAGAGGACAGAAACTACCTGGCATAGAGGACTGAAATTGCAGAGTCATCTTATAGCCCCAGTCGTGTAATACCCCGGAATATACGGTAGATTAGATGGGAAAAAATAGTAACAGGACCAGGCTAACTCATTAGGTTTCATAGCTCATTGGGCACTAGAACCTTGGTTTTATCAAGTTAAACATTCTACCTATTATAGTACAATGGCTGTTTGCACACTATACCATATGCAGAGTTTTAATAATGCTGTCGTCATGTTTTATTTCTGTAGAATCGTGGAGAAATCAAGAATGGGAGCATCCTGCAACTGACCACTGCTCCAGTGAGTTACAATGTAGAGTTGTAAGAGCAAAAATTACTCCAATCTGTCACTACTCTGCTTAAAACCCCTATCCATTCACATATTTTTCAATCCGTTTGAATTCTTTGTCCAGGTATTGTTGTTAAAGTAACTTAAAATTCTGCTACCTTACCTGATTATTATTTTATTACCTAATTATTATTAATTATTATTATTATTTGATACACAACATGATTTGAGTACCTGGTGGCGCAGTGAGACCGAGACTGCCTTCCACCTGGAAACCAATGCCCTCACTGCGGAAGAAGATGCAGAGCAGGAATAGGGCTCCACAGCCACATACGGACCCACAAGAACACTGGAAGACAATCATCCTCGGAAAGCGAGGGATCGCCTAACATAACGTCGCCTAACGGTGCAGTGGGTTAAAGCACTGAGCTTGTTGTGGATGAGCCTCTGAGTAGTAGTAACACTTCCCAGCTGAGTGGAAATCATCTATCTGACAGATGGCAAGCTGTTTAACCTCAGCAGACCGAAAGCCAAAACCAAGGTTACAACAACATCTGTTGTAGAACTCTAGTATGCTGATGACAACATCATCTGTGCGCATTCAGATGAAGATCTACAAGCCACTCTAAACACCTTTGCAGAAGCATACGAGAAGCTCGGCCTGTCATTGAACATCGAGAAAACCAAAGTGTTCCAGTAGACACCAGCCAACCCCTCTCCAATGACAGCGCTACAGCTTAATGGTGTAACATTTGAATATGTTGATCATTTCCACTACCTTGGCAGCCACCTCTCCACCAAAGTCAACATCAACACCGAAATACAATACTGCCTGAGCTCTGTGAGTGCAGCATTTTTCCGAATGAAGCAGAGAGTGTTTGAGGATTGGGACATCCATAGGGATACCAAGGTGCTTGTCTATAAAGCTATTGTCCTCCCAACCCTGCTATATGCCTGCGAAACGTGGACTGTCTACAGGCATCACATGCAACTCCTGGAACGATTCCATCAGCACTGCCTCCGGAAAATCCTGCAAATCTCTTGGGAAGACAAGCAGACAAACGTCAGCGTGCTGGAAGAAGCAAAGACCACCAGCACTGAAGCCATGGTCCTTTGCCATCAACTCCGCTGGACCGGCCACGTTGTTCGGATGCCTGACCACCGTCTCCCAAAGCAGTTGCTCTACTCCGAACTCTACCCCATTGACAATGCAAAGGCTTAAATGCAAAGACAAAGTTCCCAAGATCCAAAGGCAAACACATGAAGTATAATCCCTTAGCAATGGTCAAACAAGAGTCCACGGAAAACAGTTGAGAACAAGATCCAAATCCCAGACTCGGGAAGCCAGAAGCGTGCTGCTAAAAGCCAAAGTTAATCCACAGAAGTTTGCATGGGAAGAGCTACGTTGGACTGACAATCCCTGCTTGTCAGCTACAAGGCTGAATACCCTTTGCAGACATGAACACATTGCATTGACCTTTGGCACCCTTGGCTTCTTGCTTGCTAGCCAAGCGAGTGCTTCTCCACGGCCTTAATTGCAGACGATCTTGTCTCCTCATTAATTCATTATCATCGAGGCTATGCAACCCCTTATCTTGGTCCAGCTGGACCGGATCACTGTGGGAAGGCAAAGATGTCTCCACCTGGCCGTGTGGGATTTCACTCTCATTATCAGTCTCACTAACATTCCTGTTGCAATCCAGATCAGGAAACGAGACCATAAGATAACCATCCACCACATTTGACTGTGGGAAAAACAATCCCTTTTTATTGATGAAAAAATGGTTACAAAATAGAGGAAAATGCAAAGTCAAAAAGCCACAGTAAAATTCAGCAGTCAGGAATATCTATGAACTAMATCAAAATTCCAAAAGCAACACTGTAAAAACCTGGAACCTGTTAGCATTTCACTAACCGTACTTGGAACACTAGAAGCCTCTTGGGGTGCAGGCCACGGGAAACGGGAAATCTGCCAAGGTAATGCCTCAGTGTAAACGATGCCTGATCTAACGAGGCAGCCCGGGGAGAGGCACTTAAAACTAAAGAAACTGTTTCAGGACACGCCTCCAGGCTTTGAAGCCTGGGACTCCCTTTGCCTTAATCTGCTTGACCTTCGCGGACTCTGCAATTCACTCCTGTTTTTCCAAATCTGCTCTTTTCTATCCTCATTAAGGAAGCCAGGTGTTAGCTCCTCTGGAGAGCTATCCCTGCTTGGTTCTGAAACATTCTCATCAGGCTTGGAAGTTTCACTTTCCAAGCCACTGACCTCAGAATCAACATCTTCCAAACCATCAGGGAAAAATACATGTTCAGTAGCCTGTTCAGTTGCATCAGGAAATACAATCAGAGAATCAAGTTCAGGTTCACATGCAGGCTGAACCCCAACAATTCCTTTCCCCTGGGAACTGACTTGCTGTTTCCCCTTCAGCAGCCCACCGTCAGCCCTGTCTGAAGCATGTACAGAAATCTGTAACCCATCAGCCTCTTCATCATCCTGTAGGAATTCCGGCTCAGAAGGCCCACAGAGCTCAGCTTCGGACTCAGAGTCAAGCTGAGTCACAACACTTTTCTTCTGTTTTTAAAATATCCTTTTTAGCTCTTTGAAATTGGCTTTGAAATGAAGATGGTCAGGACTGTACACAGCGTTATTGTGAATGTGTAGGCTCATCTTTATGACTCTTCCTTCATAGGATCAAGAGGCTGCAAAGTTGCATGGTGGAATTCAAAGCAACAACTTTGATGTAAAATCCGACTCTCTGAAGAAGCTGGCGTTTCTCTCTCGGGATGTTGCGTTTGCTCAGGAGTTCATTAGCAGGAATGGTCTCAACCAGCTTTTTCTTATTGTGGAAGAGGATAAAATGTGAGTATTAGAGGAAAGGAAGCTTCAGAGGCACCAGTCTCTGGGAAAGAAATGCTGGATTATGTCCTTTGTCTTCCAAAGGGATTGCCTACTCCAACCTATTGAGAGCCTATAGGGAATTGCCAGATAAGGCAGCAAAGCACACTAGTCGTCTTAGCACCAAGGTTTGCTTCTTCTTAGCAATTTTGTCTTTGGAATCTGAGCGGAACATTTGATGTTATAATATCCAAAATCTTTCTCACCTCTAAAATGGAAGAACTTAAAAGGGGAGGGTCTCAGCAACATGCTCTTCTTCCTTGAGCTTGCTCCTATGTTGACCTTCTGGGTCTGTGGAGCATGAGACCTTCATAGAATAGAATAGAATAATTATAAGATAAAATAATTATAAAAGAATTGGGTTGCTGTGAGTTTTCCGGGCTGTCTGGCCATATTCCAGAAGCATTCTCTCCTGACGTTTTGCCCACATCTATGGCAGGCATCCTCAGAGGTTGTGAGGTCTGTTGGAAACTTGGTAAGTGAAGTTTATATATCTGTGGAATGTCCAGGGTGGGAGAAAGAACTCTTGTCTGTTTGAGGCAAGTGTGAATGTTTCAATTGGCCACCGTGATTAGCATTTATTGGCCTTGAAGCTTCAAAGCCTGGCTGTTTCCTGCCTGGGAGAATCTTTTCTGTTAGTCTCAAACGCATCTGGTGGGGACGAGGGACAGGGCCTTCTCGGTGGTGACCCCCCACTTGTGGAATTTGCTCCCCAGCGAGATTAGATCGGCATCCTCCCTTCTTCCTTTTAGGAAAAAAACTAAAGATGTGGTTTTGGAGCCAGGCCTTTGGCTAGTGGGCACTGAACTCGGACAATAGGATTGTTATGAAAATTGGAAATTGCTATATGACTTGTGATTATGTGATTTGTTCTATGTGATTATGTAATTTTAATTAATATCACTGTTTAATTGTTATGTAATAGGATTTTATATTGTTGTTATTGATACTGTTGGCATTGAATTGTTGCCTATGTTAGCCGCCCTGAGTCCCCCCTCGGGGGTGAGAAGAGCGGGGTAGAAATGTTGTAAATAATAAATAAATAAATAAATAAATAAATAAATAAATAAATAAGATGGCCTTGATTATTTCATGTCAGGAATTCCCCTGTTTTTTAGTGTTCCTCTTTATTTACTGTCCTGATTTTAGAGTTTGGTAGCCAGATTTTGTTCATGGTTCACATGCTTGTGGATTTCAATGGTTTCTCTGTGTAGTTTGACATGGTGGTTCTTAGCGTGGTCCAGCATTTCTGAGTTCTCCAATAATATGATGTGTCCAGGTTGGTTCATCAGGTGCTCTGCTATGGCTGACTTCTCTGGTTGAAGTAGTCTGCAGTGCCTTTCATGTTCAGGACAGTCAATAATGAGGAACACTAAAAATATAGGGGAATTCCTGATATGAAATAATAATAATAATAATAATAATAATAATAATAATAATAATAATAATAATAATTGTCAAACGCTTTCATGGCTGGAATCACTAGGTTCTTGTGGGTTTTTTCGGGCTATAGGGCCATGTTCTAGAGGCATTTCTCCTGACGTTTCGCCTGCATCTATGACAAGCATCCTCAGAGGTAGTGAGGTCTGTTGGAATTAGTACAGTGGGTTTATATATCTGTGGAATGGCTGGGGTGGGGCAAAGAGCTCTTCTCTGCTGGAGCTAGGTGTGAATGTTTCAACTGACCACCCTCATTAGCATTTGAAGGCCTGGTTGAGCCTGGGAAAATCTTTTCTTGAGAGATGTTAAGATGTGCCTGATTGTTTCCTCTCTGCTGTTTTGCTGTTGTAATTTTAGAGTTTTTTTAACACTGGTAGCCAGATTTTGTTCATTTTCATGGTCTCCTCCTTTCTGTTGAAATTGTCCACATGCTTGTGTATTTCAGTGGCTTCTCTGTGTAGTCTGACATGGTGGTTGTTGGTGTGGTCCAGCATTTCTGTGTTTTCAAATAATCTGCTGTGTCCAGGCTGGTTCATCAGGTGCTCTGCTATGGCTGACTTCTCTGGTTGAAGTAGTCTGCAGTGCCTTTCATGTTCCTTGATTCGTGTTTGGGCAAAGATGCATTTGGTGGTCCCTATGTAGACTTGTCCATTACAACAGAAAATTACAACAGCAAAACAGCAGAGAGGAAACAACCAGGCAGATCTTAACACCTCTCAACAAAAGATTTTCCCAGGCTCAGCCAGGCCTTCAAATGCTAATGAGGGTGGTCAGTTGAAACATTCACACCTAGCTCCAGCAGAGAACAGCTCTTTGCCCCACCCCAGCCATTCCACAGATATATAAACCCATTGTCCTAATTCCAACAGACCTCACTACCTCTGAGGATGCTTGTCATAGATGCAGGCGAAACGTCAGGAGAAATGCCTTTAGAACATGGCCCTATAGCCCGAAAAAAACCCACAAGAACCTAATAATAATAAAAATAATAATCTTTATTTATACCCCGCTACCATCTCCCCAGGGGACTCGGTGCGACTTACATGAGGCCGAGCCCAGAATACAACAATACAAGCAATAACAACAATATAAGCAATTAAAATCAAACAAGACAGTAAAACAATAACATAGCATTAACAATAGGACAACACACTTTAAAATCTATGGGTAGGCCAAATGTAATTAAAATTTAAAAATAATGCTGGACATGGGCGAAAAAGTGATGGGGCGGTTTGTGGAAACATACAAGCAGACCTAAACAATATAAAGTGCTTTGGAGGACAAAGTGCTATGGGATCATTATTCTGGGAAGGCACACTGGAACAACCACGTCTTCAAGCTCCTCCTAAAGACTGCCAGAGTTGGGGCATGCCTGATGTCCTTATGAAGTGAGTTCCAGAGTCGAGGGGTCACCATCGAAAAGGCCCTCTCTATCATCCCCACCAATCGCACTTGTGATGCAGGTGGGAGCGCGAACAGGGCCTCTCCAGATGATCGAAGAGATCGTGTGGGTTCGTATACAGAGATGCGATCACGCAGGTAGGCAGGTCTCAAACCGTTCAGGGCTTTGTAGGTGAGAACCTGCACCTTGAATTGAAACAGTCAGGACCAGCTTACACCTCCCAACAAAAGATTCCTCCAGGCAGGAAGCAGCCAAGCTTTGAAGCTGCAAGGCCATTCAATGTTAATAATACAATATAATAATTATATATTTCATATTACATGTAATATTACTCATAATATTACAGCATAGTGGCATAGTACAATATTGGAATGTATGGTACTAATATTGTTCTATGCTAATAATATAATACATTGTATTTACATATAACTTGTAAGCTGCTTTGAATCCCCTTTGGGGTAAGAAGGGCAGCATATATGAACCATCAAGGTTGTTAAGATCTTCTGGAGGGGCCCTGCTCTCGGTCCCACCAGCTTCACAATTGCGTCTGGTGGGGACGAGGGACAGGGCCTTCTCGGTGGTGGCCCCTCGGCTCTGGAAATCTCTCCCACTGGAGACTAGAACTGCACCTTCTCTCCTGACTTTTAGAAAGCTGGTGAAAACTTGGCTCTGGAATTTAGCATTTGATGAGTGAGTCAATAACTCTTGACCACACAGACGGATGGTGATGAATTGTGATTTCATTTTGATGACTTGGCCTTATGTAATTATATGATTACATTTTAATGTATTTTATGTATTAGTGTATTATGGGGTGTGATGTTTTAAACTATTGTTTATGAATCTTTTGTTGTAAACCAGCCTGAGTCCCTCTTCGTTATAAATAAATAAATATAAAATAAATTAAAATAAAATAATCAAGGTGGCCACTTGCAACATTCACACTTGCCTCAAATATATGGCACAATGTTTCCTATTGCATTGTGGACTGCCTCTAAAATTGTATAAATATATGGCACAATATTTCCTATTGTATTCACATACCAAATGTAAAAAAAAAAAATCTTACCAAGCAAAATTCTATGCCTTCTGTTTTTCTGAAATCTTTCTTTGTCTTTTCTGGGAATTTCAATTTATACACAAACTTCCTTTTTCTCCACTGCTCTTCCTTTTCCTCCCTCCTTCTCTTTTTCTTTTCCTCTTTCCCCCTCTTCTTTCGTTCTCTTCCCCACTCTCTTTTCTAGGTATGTCTAATGCACCATCCCTGTGGTTTCTGACTGTCTTGGTCAGAGCTGCACTTTGACCTTCAAGGGTGGCATGTTTGGGGCTCTCTTACTCTGTTTGCTGTCTGTTGCTCCAGGATAGGAGAGATTCTGGCCTATGCTTTGAAGGCCTTTGTGGAGCTGATGGAGCACGATTTTGTGTCCTGGGAGACTCTCAGTCCAGCTTTCATCAAAAAGGTAAACACTCCCTTGGGATGCGGTTCTGAGTAGACCATACAGCATGCCTGGGCAAACTTGGGCCCTCCTTATGGTTTTTTTAATTATAATTTTTATTCTGAAGGAATACCAGTATTCTGTGGTCCAGCATTTCTGTGTTCTCAAATAATATGCTGTGTCCAGGTTGGTTCATCAGGTGCTCTGCTATGGCTGACTTCTCTGGTTGAAGTAGTCTGCAGTGCCTTTCATGTTCCTTGATTCGTGTTTGGGCAATGCTGCGTTTGGTGGTCCCTATGTAGACTTGTCCACAGCTGTAGACTTGTCCACACCAACAACCACCATGTCAGACTACTCAGAGAAGCCATTGAAATCCACAAGCATGTGGACAATTTCAACAGAAAGGAAGAGACCATGAAAATGAACAAAATCTGGCTACCAGTATTAAAAAACTCTAAAATTACAACAGCAAAAACAGCAGAGAGGAAACACACAAGGACATCTAATCACCTCCCAGCAAAGATTTTCCCAGGCTCAGCCAGGCCTTCAAATGCTAATGAAGGTGGTCAGTTGAAACATTCACACCTAGCTCCAGCAGAGAAGAGCTCTTTGCCCCACCCCAGCCATTCCACAGATATATAAAACCATTGTCCTAATTCCAACAGACCTCACTACCTCTGAGGATGCTTGCCATAGATGCAGGCGAAACGTCAGGAGAAAATGCCTCTAGAACATGGCCATATAGCCCGAAAAAACCCACAAGAACCTAGTGATTCCAGCCATGAAAGCCTTCGACAATACAATACATCAGTGGTTCTCAACCTGTGGGTCCCCAGATGTTTTGGCCTTCAACTCCCAGAAATCCCAACAGCTGGTAAACTGGCTGGGATTTCTGGGAGTTGTAGACCAAAACATCTGGGGACAGCTGCTTGGCAGATATCAGAGACTCCCTAATTTCTCTCACAACTCAGCTCAGAGAGTATCTCAGGGCTACTATCTCACAGCCTCAAACATAAACATACATCACAGCAATACAGTCTTGTGGCATCCATATTACAACTACATGAAATTACATTTAAAACACATTACATACTTTAACATATTCTTACAATGGGCGGTATAGAAATAAAGTTTTTATTATTATTATTATTATTATTATTATTATTTGTGCCTAATTTGGTCCATTGAATGAAAATACATCCTGCATATCAGATATTGACATTACAACTCAAAACAGTAGCAAAACGACAATGATGAAGTAGCAACGAAAATAATGTTATGGTTGGGGGTCACCACAACATGAGGAACTGTATTAAGGGGTCAGGGCATTAGGAAGGTTGAGAAACACTGCTATAGGATATCAGTGTCTTGAAGTAACTTTGGGCTATGGCTAGTTAGCAGCTAGGTCATGGCACGGTAGTGGGAAATGGTGGCGATGGTAGAGCGGCTCTGCCACACCAATCTCTCCAGGTTGATGCTGGGCAGTGGGAGGGAAGACCAAGTGGAGTGCAGCTCAGGGAATTGAGTTGCTCTCGCTGGTGGTCGGGTTTGTGTGTGGACCATAGGCGCTCTGATGGAATCAGGCCCTCAGTAGAATGCTAGTCAGCTGGGCAGTCGATGGAAAAGGCCGCCCCGGAGCAGTTAAAGATGGCGGGAGGGCCTCTCAGCCGCTGCTGAAGAGTGCTTGGTTGGTAGGCTGGCTCCCTCCCACTCAGCGGCTGGTGGAATGGCAATTAAAGATGGCGGGAGAGCCTCTCAATGGTTGTTGGAGAGTGCCTGGTTGGTAGGCTGTAACTTTGGGCAATGCTTTGATCCTTTCTCCCTTTGTTTGTGAATTTGCGTCCCTTAATACAGATTGTTGGCTATGTCAACGTGGTTCCAATGGATGCCTCCATCCAGCAGATTTCGCTGGCCATTTTGGAGAACATGGTGCCAACCAGCCATTCCCTCTTTGAACTGGTCAAGCAACAGGTGACCCTTGAGCGACTCATCTCCCTTCTGCAAGTGTAAGCACTCATCTGCAGTCCTCTTTCCAGATGTCATTTTTGCTTCTATTTCTATCCTTATCCTTACTATTATTATTATTTACGGCATTTATATGCCGCCCTTCTCACCCCGAAGGGAACTCAGAGCGGCTTACAATATATATTTTCATACGATATATTATATTATTAGCATAGTACAGTATCAGCATTATATATTACTGTATTGCACTATACCATTATATTGTAATATTATTAGTAATATTACATGTAATGTAAATATATAATTATAATATTGTATTATTGTTACTAGTATTATATTGTGTTACATTATAATATTATAAATAATATATGTGTATATGTCTTCGCTCTGGCCAGAGCAGCCGTTGGTGCCACAAGTGGGAGGGGTCTCTCAACTGATTAATTGCTTTAATTGATGTAGGAGTAAACAGTGTCCAAGTCTGCAGTATCTATGTGTATGTCTCAATAGGGTGGAGGAACCTGTGGCCTTCCAGGTATGGAATCCAGACATTCCATTCTAGACCGTCGTTCCCCTGCAATCTGTCAGTATTCTTTGGTGATCCAAGACACTTTCAGTCATCTTTGGGCTGTTATAGCTCCCTTTAAGGCCACTTCTACACAGCCATATAAAATCCTCACTGAACTGGGTTATATGGTAGTGCGGACTTAGATAATCCAGTCCAAAGCAGATAGTATGGATTATCTGCCTTGATATCCTGGGTTATATGGCTGTGGAAGGGCCCTAAGGGTGTTTGTCCCACTAGGTTTGGGGACTTCTCCATACCTTCCAGAAGACTGCTGATAACCATCTCTTTGGTGGCAATGGACTAAAGCAGCTGTAATGCTATCTGAACACTTTAAACCAGGGGTCCTCAAACTTTTTAAACCGGGGGCTAGTTCACTGTCCCTCAGACCGTTGGGGGGCCGGACTATAGGTTTTTTTTAAAAAAAAATCAATTAAAAAATTCCTATGTACATTGCACATATGTTACTTTGCTGTGTGGAAGGGCCCTTAGAGGGGGTTCTTTCGAGCCCTCTTTAGGCAGTAATTCCAGGAGCAGAGAATGGGAAATCTTCCTATTTCTAGTCTGAACAAAATCTGGCTACCAGTATTAAAAAAACTCTAAAATTATAACTGTAAATAAAGAACAACACTCAAACACAGGGGAACTCCAGACAAGAAACAATCAGGGCCAGCTAATCACCTCTCCCTAAAAACTGTCAGGCTATGAAATGGTAATCAAGGTGGCCAATTGAAACATTCATACCTACCTCCAACAGACAAGAGTTCTTTCTCCCACCCTGGATCTTCCACAATTTTTCTAGTTAAAGGTTTTCCTCTGACATGAAGTCCAGTCGTGTCTGACTCTGCGGTGTGGTGCTCATCTGCATTTCTAAGTCGAAGAGCCGGTGTTGTCTGTAGACATCTCCAAGGTCATGTGGCCGGCATGACTGCATGGAGCGCTGGGGCAGCCTCCCTGATGGGCAGCGTGAGCCTGCCAAGGGAGGAGCAACACCGCGCGGCCTACTTTTGCGATGGCCCGAAGGGCAGCATGAGCCTGCCAAGGGAGGAGCGGCACCGCGCAGCCTACTCGCGCGTAAAGCACCTCGCGAGGTGCTTTACGCGTGAGTAGGCCGTGTGGAGCAGCTGCCCTTGGCTGGCTCACGCTGCCCATCGGGCCTGACGGATAGCGTGAGCCAGCCAAGGGAGGGGCACTGTGTGGGGGGGGGCGCTCCTCCTCCACGGGCCGGATAAGTGCCCTTGGCGGGCTGGAAGTGGCCCGCGGGCCATAGTTTGGGGACCCCTACTTTAAACCAAGGAAATGACAATTGGCCTTGCAAACTTTGGCTTTGACTCTCAGAATCCTGACTGAAGGGCAGAAGTGAGGCAACCCAACCTTTCTGATCATAATATGCTTCCCTGCTTTTTTCTTTCTTTATAGAATGAACCAGCAGCTGCAACTAAAAGCGATGGCTCTTCTTATCGCTCTGCTTCTTAATGCCAGCGAGTCAGAAAGGAGGGTAAGGGGGATCTTTCGGTCCCATGCATTTGACTCACTCCAGGAGGGGAGGAAGAGATCCCTGGCCAAGGATCTCAGAGAACGGGATTGGGGATCATCCCGTCGTCTAGATCAGGGCTTCTTACAATTTTTCCACTTGTGACCCCTTTTCACCTGTGAAATTTTTATGTCACCTCAGGTACATAGGTATATAAAATAGCTATTAAAAACATTTACTGATAACAAACCAGCATTTGTAAATCTTGCTAAACAGGCCGATTTCTCTTCTTATGTAGAACAGTGGTAGCATTTTCTACAGAGTCAACTGTAAATGCTGCATATTGTTGCTAACAGATTTGTATAAATGGGTGGTGTTCAGAAACGTTTCCAATTTTTGTGTGACTCCAATGTTGAACTAAGGCAGTGTTTCACAACCTGGGACCCCGGGAGGGTCACGATACGATGTCAGAGGGGTCACCAAAGACCATCACAGAACATAGTATTTTATGTTGGTTATGGGGTTCTGTGTGGAAAGTTTGGCCCAATTCTAACGTTGGTGGGGTTCAGAATGCTCTTTGATTGTAGATGAACTATAAATCCCAGCAACTACAACTCCCAAATGATGAAATCAGTCTGCACCCCCAACCCCACTCGTATTCAAATGTGGGCATATCAGTGTGATGAAGTGTGAATTTTAATCTACAGTTATATGTAGAATAATAGATAGGTGTTTAGAGAGGTAAGTATTTAAACTAGCATAATTGGGGGGATGGTAGCCAGCTTAGCTCACTCTGAGCTCGGTTGTCATGAAAAAGGGGCGGAGCCAACTGCCACTTGGCAGCGTAGCCATTTTAAAGTAGTTAGTCTGTAGTCAGCGAACTACAGGGAAGGCTGGTTCTGTTGTGTGTTGAGAACCAGTAAGGTAGTCTGTAGTCTAAGAACTACAGGGAAAGGCTGATTCTACCGTGTTGAGAATCAGAAAGGTTTTGGCTTTTAGCCTGTGTAGCTTAGATAGGTCAAGTTGACTTATTTATATTATTAGTCAGTGTATGAGGAAAAGTGGGAGAGAACCCTAATAAGAATCTTTACTGCAACAGAAATAACATAAGGAAAGAATAAGCTTGTACCTGAAATAATCTGTTAAAGAAAGAAACACATTTTAAAGGAAAATAAGTTTAAAACCTGTTTAATGGAAGGAACAGTGCTCTCAAGAGTTGTGTTATGAAATGTTATGAATGTAACCTCTGAAGATATGTGCCTCTGAGAGATAAGAAACATTGAAACCATCAAGCTTCTTCTATACTTCAATAAACTTGTTACAGTTTCTTCTAAAGCCAAGTCTCTGTTACAAATACTTTCAAATTAAGCTACGCTACACATTTAAGAAAGGCTAAATCAACATTACAAGCTGTTAGTTGTGTTATCAATTTAATAAGTGGTGGCTTCTTTACAAACTTTTACAAATTGGTGGTATCGTTGCAAACTGGGTGCTATCTCGGTGGCCTCTTTGCACGGGTATTTGTGCCAAATTTGGTCCAGTGAATGAAAATACATCCTGCATATCGGATATTGACATTACAATTCATAACAGTAGCAAAATTACAGTTATGAAGTAGCAACAAAAGTAATGTCACCACAACATGAGGAACTGTATTAAGGGGTCGCAGCATTAGAAAGGTTGAGAAACACTGAGCTAAGGGGACCCCATTTGGGGCCAGGGACCATAGTTTAGGAAGCAGTTGTCTACATGGACTGCAAGCCCCATCAGCCCCTGTCCAGCGCCGTCGGTTGGGACGAATGCTTTGCATTGCAGTCCAGCAGCATCTGGATGGTTGCACAAGACCGAGACTGATGATGATAATTTATTTGTAGGCCTATCTCCCCTAAGGGACTCCGGAAAGGGCCTGAGGCCAGGTCCGTAGCCAGGATTTTGATTCAGGGGGTGCTGAGTTTGATTCGGGGGGGGCTGAGGATCTACCCTAGCAAATCTTTTGTATCGTTATCCCGATACCCTATGCATATGGGATATATTGAGCATGGTGATCAGATCATGATATGAATAAACATAACAGTTTAAATAATGTACCAGTAAGGCCTTCTCGCGGACCACCCTGAGAATTTCGGGGGGGGGCCTGAAGCCCCTCAAGCCCCCCCCCCCGGCTACATGCCTGCCTGAGGCTGTTAAGAAATGTAGGAGTTGAAGTCCAAAACACCTGGAGGACCAAAGTTTGCCTGTGCCTGAATTAGAGAATTATGCCAAAACTAACAAAATGAATGTCAACACAGACAAATACCTCCGCAGAAAAAGTGAGATACATAGATACACAATGGGTGAAGCCTGGCTTGACAACATTTCCATGTAAAAGCAACCTTGGAGTCTTAGAGCACAAGTTGAACATGAGCCAACAATGTCATGCAACTTCTCAAGAAGCCAATGGAGTTTTGGGCTGCATCCAAAAGAGTCTAGTGTCAAGATAGAGAGAAGTCATGTTGCCTCTTTATTCTGCTTTGGTCAGACCTCACTTGGAGTCACACTGTGTCCAATTCTGGGCACCACAATTCAACAGAGATATTTCCTTACTGTAAGAGCTGTTCAACAATAGAACTCTCTGCCTCGTAGTGTGGTGGAAGCTCCTTCCTTGGAGGCTTTTAAACAGGGGCTGGGTGGCCATCTGTCAAGGGGGCTTTGATTGTGCTTTTCCTGCCTTTCAGAAGGAGATTGGATTGGATGATCCATGTGGTCTCTTCCAACTCCTATTATGCTATTCTATTATGCTATGAATCAACTCCTATTATGCTATGGGCATCGAATTTGTGCCGCTTTGGGCTGAGAATGGCGGTATAGAAGCATAGTAAATAAATAAATTAATTCTGTAATTCTATGATTGGACCCATCTCATTGCCCCCTTTCAATTTCTAGGACATGATGGAGTATCTAGGGGAGAAGAACCTCAGGCAGTTTATCCACAAGGTGGGCATGAAGGTGGCATCGGGGGTGGGGGTGAGGGTCCTTGGCATGCATGTTTTGTCCCAGTGTCTTTATTACCTAATCCTGGGCCTTTGCTTCTAATGCTGTGAGTGGCTCCTCTAGCCTCAGTGTATCCTTCCATGACAAGGTGGAATGTGTCCAGAGGAGGGCGACTAAAATTATCAAGGGTCTGGAGAACAAGCCCTATAAGGAGCGGCTTAAAGAGCTGGGCATGTTTGGCCTGAAGAAGAGAAGGCTGAGAGGAGATATGATAGCCATGTATAAATATGTGAGAGGAAGCCAGAGGGAGGAGGGAGCAAGCTTGTTTTCTGCTTCCCTGGAGACTAGGATGCGGAACAATGGCTTCAAACTACAAGAAAGGAGATTCCATCTGAACATGAGGAAGAACTTCCTGACTGTGAGAGCCGTTCAGCAGTGGAACTCTCTGCCCTGAAGTGTGGTGGAGGCTCCTTCTTTGGAAGCTTTTAAACAGAGGTTGGATGGCTATCTGTCAGGGATGCTTTGAATGCAATATTCCTGCTTCTTGGCAGGCGGTTGGACTGGATGGCCCATGAGGTCCCTTCCAACTCTATGATTCTATGAGCCTTCCCACTGGAGCAGTACCTATTGATCTACTCACATTTGCATACTTTCAAAGTTCTAGATTGGCAAAAGCAGGGGCTAACAGTGGGAGCTTTCCCCGATCCCCTGATTCAAACCACCACCTATTTGGTCAGCAAGTTCAGCAGCTCAGTAGTTTAACCCGCTGTGCTGGGGGGGGCAGTTACTTTTTGGGGAGACTAAAACTTCCTGAATTCCCCATCCACATAGCAACTAGACAACATGCAACAGGGAGGGATATTCTGGATGCTATTATCTTTAAAAAGTCAATTTTCTAAGCTGTGAAATGTGTGCTTCTAGAACATTGTCCATGCCTCAGAGCCGATTGGAGATGAGATGGCCCATTATCTCTATGTGCTGCAATCCCTCACATTGACCTTATTGGAGTGCAGGATGAGGACCCCAATGGATCCCTACTCACTGGTGAGTTTCCCCTTGACTCACTTTTCAATAGTTTTGTTACCTCTTAGCTCCATTTCCTTTTCCTTTTTATAAATGTATACAATGTGTAGGGTGGTTGTGTGTATGGACTAAGTTTTCCAGCTAGCCACATGCATTTTGACTAAATCTATATGTCGGTTTGTTTGCACAGGAACAAAGGGAACTGCTTCATTCCTTGCGCCACGCAGCCTTTGTGTCTGAGAATGAATCTTCACCTGGCAACTCAAACTCTGAACGCCGCCACTCCCTTTGCTCCAAGGAGTTCCGCAAGCTAGGCTTTATGGTGAGCTTTATACGGATTGCAATGTGCCTTGAGAAAACAGAGCAGCAAGTTCAGCTGATAAGGGATGCTGGAGTCTTAGCATCTCAGCTGGATCTACACTGAACCCTTAGTAATAATAATAATAATTTACAAAGTGTCTGGGTTAGTACTGTGAGTAGGTTGAAGAAGACTGATGTTGAGGGCAGAGAAGAGGTAAGTTACTTCAGTGGGTAGCCTTCATGGTACATAAAGACACATGAGGTATAATAATAATATTTATTTGTCGTGTCAGAGCAACCAGTCCATTATATTATATTTCTAACAGAACAAAGCAAACAGACAAATACACAACTTGTGAGTTTGGTAGTTGGTTAAATGTCCTTTGACCAGTATCTGGCCACTTGGAGTGCTTCTAGTGTTCTGCAAGAAGGTCCTCCATTGTGCATGTGGCAGGGCTCAGGGTGCATTGCAGCAGGTGGTCAGTGGTTTGCTCTTCTCACTCACATGTCGAGGATTCCACTTTGTAGCCCCATTTCTGAAGGTTGGCTCTGCATCTCGTGGTGCCAGAGCACAGTCTGTTCAGTGCCTTCCAAGTCGCCCAGTCTTCTGTGTGCCCAGGGGGGAGTCTCTCATTTGGTATCAGCCATTGGTTGAGGTGCTGGGTTTGAGCCTGCCACTTTTGGACTCTCGCTTGCTGAGGCGTTCCAGCAAGTGTCTCTGTAGATCTTAGAAAACTATTTCTAGATTTAAGTCGTTGACGTGCTGGCTGATACCCAAACAGGGGATGAGCTGGAGATGTCTCTGCCTTAGTTCTTTCACTATTGGCTGCTACTTCCCGGTGGATGTGTAATTTCTCCAGTGGTGTAGGGCGCAGACACCCCGTGATAATGCGGCATGTCTCATTAAGAGCCACATCCACTGTTTTAGTGTGGTGAGATGTGTTCCACACTGGGCATGCATACTCAGCAACAGAGTAGCACAGCGCAAGGGCAGATGTCTTCACTGTATCTGGTTGTGATCCCCAGGTTGTGCCAGTCAGCTTTCGTATGATATTGTTACTGGCACCCACTTTTTGCTTGATGTTCAGGCAGTGCTTCTTGTAGGTAAGAACACAGTCCAGAGTGACTCCCAGGTATTTGGGTGCGCTGCAATGCTCCAGTGGGATTCCTTCCCAGGTGATCCCAACTTGTATGTGGTTGCTTCTGTATTGAGAATAATAATAATAATAATAATAATAATAATAATAATAATAATAATAATACTACGAGGGGTATTTTTTAAGTAAGGTCCGTTTGAACATAAGTACACAACAAAAGTTTATTTCAAAAAAGTAAATTTATTTTCAGAAAGTACATACTTCACTCTATTTTTCGACATAGTTGCCAAGTTTGTTCAAACACTTATCATACCTCTGAACCAATTTTAAAATACCCTCTTCATAAAAACTTGCCGCCTGCTCCGATAACCAAATCGTCTGTAATCAAAGAAGGGCGACCGGAGCGGTCCTCATCATGGACGTTGTCACGGCCATCTTTGAATTGTCGTACCCACTTACGCACTTAACTTTCACTCATAAAAGTATCACCGTACACTTCACAAATCTGTCAATGAATTTCTGCAGCAGGCAGGTTCCTTGCTGACAAAAACCGTATCACTGAGCGAACCTCACATGCGGAGGGTGAGTTGATAGTCTTAAACATTTTTAAAGCACAGAACAGAACCGTACAAGTTAGCTACAGAGTGAAAACTGAGCACAGTTGTTCCTGAGGCATACCGGTACACGACGCACGTGCTCGTTGCGGGATGCACGCGAACTACTAGTGTCTACAACAAAACGGACCTTAATTAAAAAATACTCGTAATTATTATTATTATTATTATTATTATTATTATTATTATTATTATTATTCAGACAGACAGAGTTTTGGAGCACAATACTCCCGACCTCACGATCGTGTTAAAAAACAAAATATGACTTTCCTACAAAGTATGGATTGTTGATGTTGCAATCCCAGGTGACAGCAGGATTGAAGAGAAACAACTGGAAAAGATGACACGATATGAGGATTTAAAGATTGAACTGCAAAGACTCTGGCACAAGCTAGTAAAGGTGGTCCCAGTGGTGATCGGCACACTGGGTACAGTGCCGAAAGACCTTGGCCTGCACTTAAACACAATAGGCGCTGACAAAATTACCATCTGCCAGCTGCAAAAGGCCACCTTACTGGGATCTGCACACATTATTCGCTGATACATCACACAGTCTTAGACACTTGAGATGTGTATGACATGTGATCCAAAACAACACGCAGCAGAATGCCTGCTGTGGATTCATCTTGTGATGTTAATAATACTTACTTAGGCGATCCTTTGTTGGACGAGTAAGATGGTCTTCCATGATGGGTTTCCTTGTGGATTCGTAGGTGGCTGTGGAGCCCTATTCTTGACCCGCATCTTCTCCCACAGTGAAGGCATTGGTTTCCAGGTGGGAGGCGGTCCCAGTTGGGGTTGGCTTGACGCGCCTTCCTCCTGGCACGTTTCTCTCTTTCACCCTCCACTCGTGCCTCCCCGAATTCTGCAGCACTGCTAGTCACAACTGACCTCCACCTGGAGCACTCAAGGGCCAGGGCTTCCCAGTTCTCAGTGTCTATGCCAGAGATTTTAAGGTTGCCTTTGAGGTCCTGCCTCTTTTCCCCCTTTCCTTCCTCTTCCTTCTCCTCCTCCTTATCTTGCCTTTTTCACTTATTGGGAATGGAGAGAGAGTTGAGGAGTGCTCCTTTAATTGAAGGAGACATACTGAAAGAAAAGGGATTTTATTTATTTATCGTGTCGGGGCAACCAGACAGTTGCATTACATTTCTAACAGAAGAAAACAAACAAACAGACAAAACACAAAGTTTGCAAGCTTGGTAGTTGATTAAATGTCCTTTGACCAGTATCTGGCCACATGGAGTGCCTCTGGTGTTGCCGCAAGAAGGTCCTCCATTGTGCATGTAGCAGGGCTCAGGTTGCATTGCAGCAGGTGGTCAGTGGTTTGCTCTTCTCCACACTCGCATGTGTGGAGCTACTCACTTTGTAGCCCCATTTCTTAAGATTGGCTCTGCATCTCGTGGTGCCAGAGCGCAGAGCAGAAAAGGGATAAGAGTGTTGGATTAGATAGAATGGTAGATAAACAAAGGTCGGATAAGCGAGACTCTACTGTACCTCCCTGCTTAATGTGGAGAGGAGATTCCATCTGAACATGAAGAAGAACTTCCTGACTGTGAGAGCCGTTCAGCAGTGGAACTCTCTGCCCCGGAGTGTGGTGGAGGCTCCTTCTTTGGAAGCTTTTAAACAGGGGCTGGATGGCCATCTGTTAGGGGTGATTTGAATGCAATATTCCTGCTTCTTGGCAGAATGGGGTTGGACTGCATGGCCCATGAGGTTTCTTCCAACTCTTTGATTCTATGATTCTATGATTCTGTGATTCTATGATCTATTTATCTACTCACATTGTTGTTTTCAATCTGCTAGGTGAGCAAAAGTTTGGGCTGACGGCAGGAGTTCACCCTGATCTAGGCTTGAATTGCCAACCTTTTGATTGGCCAGATTTTCTGCAGCTTAGTGGTTTAACCTGCTAAGCCTGGCACTGATCTACATTTGCTCTTTAGTATTTCCTGTGTATATCTACAATTTTAAGGACTAGGAGCATTTCTTTCTAAAACAAACAAAATGCTCTTTTCAGGATTCTCTGTCATTTGTCAAGATATGCAGGCAGAAGTACATTAATTTTTTGTCCCTCAATGGGCTCAGCTAATGTTTCCAGATGCATTCTGTGATGTTGCTTTGAGGGGTTTTCTGCCCTTTGTTGTTTTGCTTCCTTTTTTGTTCTAAGCCCCAAAGACATAAAGATGCTTTTATCTTTTCCTTTCAGAATAATAGTAATCCTGCAATGGATCTTCACCGGATTCCTCCTGGACTGCTCGCCTTAGACTGCATGGTCTATTTTTCCAGACACTTCCCCAGTGCCTACAGCAGGGTAACTCAAAGACCTGTCTATATTCTTGTGAGGATGTATGTTCCCGTTTCCCACTTATTACAATCTGAGTTTATGCTTTGACAATCAGTTTCTTCCCATTAGCAAATCAGATTGTAATATTAACGTGCTGGAATTGTTATTTCTGCTTGCCATTTAAAAGGAATAGTCTACACTTGACAGAATTAATATTGTGACTGTTCATTTCCAACCATGGAAATGAACAAAATCTGGCTACCAGTATTAAAAAAAGTCTATAATTACAACAGCAAAATAGCAGAAGGGAAACAATCAGGGACATGTAATCACCTCTCAACAAAAGATTGCCCCAGGCACTACCAGGCCATCAAATGCTAATCAAGGTGATCAGCTGAAACATTCACACCTAGCTCCAACAGACAAAAGTTCTTTGTCCCACCCTGTTCATTCCACAGATATATAAACCCATTTTCCTCAGTACCTCTGAGGATGCTTGCCATAGATGCAGGTGAAACGTCAGGAGAAAATGCCTCTAGAACATGGCCATATAGCCCGGAAAAAACCTACAACAACCCAGTGATTCCAACCATGACGTTGGGGCTAATTCAAGCCTATATTCCTAACATTGTTGTATTTGTGCATACCAGTGAACGCATTCTCCAATTTTGGATTATTATGTAGCCAAAATGACAACATCCAAGTACATTTCTCTCTGAGAAATGTTAGAGAATGTGAAACTAGTCCGAAGGCTTTCAATATGTAAGAGACAACAACAAGAATATTTTATTTGTACCCCAAGGGGCTCTAACAAAGTACTCCAAAGTGCTGCACATAAAAGTAAATTTATTTTATTTAGAAATTTTATATACCTGTCTTCTCACCTCCGAGGAGGGACTCAGGCCGGTTCACAACATGTGTTCATATACAGTAATATACAAAATAGCACAATGCATCATCATTATATATTAAAATATAAGTACAATAAAAACATCATCATCACATTACACGAGCCAAGTCATCAATACAGTCACAATTCATCGCCATCCTTCCATGTGGACAAGGGTTATTGACTCAATCTTCAAATGCCATCTTCCAAAGCCAGGTTTTTATTAGTTTTCTAAAGGTCAGGAGGGAGGGAGCAGATCTAATCTCTGGTGGGAGGGAATTCCAAAGCCGAGGAGCCACCACCGAGAAGGCCCTGTCCCTCGTTCCCACCAAACGCGATTGCGAAGGTGATGGGACCGAGAGTAGGGCCCCTCCGGAAGATCTTAGTAACCTTGATGGTTCATAGGGGAGAATCCGTTCGTACAGGTAAACTGGGCCGGAGTTGTTTAGGGCTTTATAGGTCAAGACCAGCACTTTGAATTGGGCTCGGAAGCGAATCGGCAGCCAGTGGAGCTGGCGTAACAGAGGGGTCGTATGGTCTCTGTACCCCGCTCCTGTTAGCAATCTGGCTGCCGCTCATTGGACTAATTGAAGCTTCCGGGCAGTCTTCAGAGGCAACCCCACGTAGAGAGTGTTGCAGTAGTCTAAACGGGATGTAACCAGAGCGTGGACCACCGTGGCCAAGTAAAACAATTACATAGACATAAAAGCAACAAAAACATGAGCACACATTCATAAAATATTACATAATGAAATTAAAATTTTAAATTAGCACAGCAGGTTAATCACAAGCTGTAGCTGCAGTAAATCTTGCCAAAAGGTTGACAGTTCAAAGTCGGGTCAGGGTGAGCTCCTGACCTTCAACCCAGCTCCCCCGCCCTTCTATCGGATGGAAAACAGCAGTGTGAGTAGATGACTAGGAACAGCACTAAACAGGGCGGCGTTTTAGGGAAGTCGTCAGTCTAACCCTGAGACAAGACTGGACAATTTATTTTTATTAATTTATTAATCAATTTTAGGCTCGGAGCGGTTTACAGTATATATATGCAATACATTACATTTAAAATCAAAGAAAATTTCAGTCAGCAAGATTCAAATGCCAGCCTAAATAAATAAGTTTTACAAGCTCTATGAAAAGATAGTAAGTCTCAGAGAGCTCGTGTTTCCACTGGCAAGGTAACCTGTTCTCAAACATGTTGTTTCAAGCAGTTGCTGTTGTGACGCATCATGGTTGGGTCATTTTCTGAGGCTTCTGGTGGCCGGAGAAGGCACTAACGTTGATTTCTCTCTCTCAGTTCATTCTTGAGAATAGCAGCCGAGAAGATAAACACGAGTGTCCATTTGCCCGGAGTAGCATCCAGCTTGCCTTCACACTCTGTGAGATCCTTCATGTGGGAGAGCCTTGTAAGTGTTTTCTGTTTCTCTGCAACCCATAATGCTTTGGTTTCGCAAACTCAGCATTGTTGCTCACCGTGCACTATTGAGTCCTTTTATGAGCAGAAGCCATGCTCTGTAGAGTAAGGCCCCAACTACACTGCCATATCCAGTTTTTGATGCCAGATTATCTGCTTTGTGTTGGGATTCAACTCCACACTGCCCAAGTTTCAAGTCCTCAATGAGGAACAGTTTGGTTAGCTTAGGGCTTGAGGCTGTTAGAAATTGTGGGAGTTGAAGTCCAAAGGAGCTCCAATGGCTGCCGTTCATTTTCCGGTCCCAATTCAAGGTGCAGGTTCTTACCTACAAAGCCCTGAACAGTTTGGGACCCGCCTACCTGCGTGACCGCATTTCTGTGTACGAACCCACACAATCCCTTCGATCATTTGGAGAGGCCCTGCTTGAGCTCCCACCTTCTTCGCAGGCGTGATTGGTGGGGACGAGGGAGAGGGCCTTCTCGGTGGTGGCCCCCTGACTCTGGAACTCACTTCCCAAGGACATTAGACATGCCCCAACGTTGGCAGTCTTTAGGAGGAGCCTGAAAACATGGTTGTTCCAGTGTGCCTTCCCAGAATAAGGAGAACTCTCAGCAATATGTCCTCACAATGCACTTTAGTACTGACTTAGGATAGACTGTGCTCTCTCATTTCTCTCTGAAAAATCCTATCCTAGTTATATTTTAGCTTGTTCACATCAGCATATTTTCAATTTTAATCTATTACATTTGGCCCGGCCATTTTTAAAATTGTTTATGTCACTATTGATTGTTTTTTGTTTATGTGATTTATATGATTTGTATTTTATTGATTGTTTATTGATGTTGTGTTTATTGATGTTTTGTTTGATGTACTTTCGGCTTGGCCTCGCCAAGTCTCTTGGGGAGATGGTAGTGGGATACAAACGACATCGCTCCTAGACGCCCTCTCCGACCCCACCGAAATCAGTCTCCTTGGTTTACTGAGGAACTTCGACTGATGAAGCGGGAAAAGAGACGGCTAGAGGGCGTGTGGCGAGAACTCCGTGACGGAGCATCGAGATCAACTTATGAGGCATTTAGGGAGTCCTATGAGCATGCTATCACCGAGGCAAAGCAAGTATATTATGCTTCTTTGATAGCGTCTGCTAGCTCACGCCCCGCAAAATTGTTCAAGATAATTCGATCTCTAACAACGGTCCCTACCGTCCCAAAAAGCGGTGATCAGGCCCCTTCAGCCGCGGTTTTTCAGAGCTATTTTGCAGACAAGATCTCGCTACTTCGCCGGGACCTCCCCGCCACAATTGATACAGTGAGAGAACTTGAGACTCCGTGGCCACTTGCTGGGCCCGTCCTCGACCGGTTCATCCCGCTGGACACAGGGGCTGTCGATAGGCTCATAGCTGCAGCTAGACTGACCACTTGCTCCCTTGATCCGTGTCCCTCTTGGTTGGTGAAATCCTGCTTGGAGGGATTACGTGACCCTCTGTTGAAGATCATAACCAGCTCCCTTGAGTTTTTCCAAAGGGTTTAAAAGAGGCGGTGGTCTCTCCCCTGCTGAAGAAACCAGATTTAGATTCTTCGGTTCCCTCCAGTTACCGCCCAGTTTTGAATCTCTCGTTCCTGGGCAAGGTGATTGAGAGGGCAGCAGCGGAGCAATTGCAGCAATTCCTAGATGACACAGCCGGACTAGATTCCTTCCAGTCCAGCTTCCGTGCAGGGCATGGGACAGAGACTGTTCTGGTCTCCATCACGGATCACCTTCAATGCCAGCTTGACCAGGGCGGATCAGCGCTGCTTGTGTTATTGGATCTCACAGCAGCATTTGACACAGTCGACCACAATCTTTTGACCCACCACCTTGCTGTTGCTGGAGACAGGGGGACAGCTTTAAATTGGCTGTCCTCCTTTTTTCACAACCGTGGACAGCGAGTGGAGAGGGGAGGCCTGGTCTCTGAGAGGTCCCCTCAATCTTGTGGGGTTCCTCATGTTTAACATCTATATGCGACCACTTGCTCAGCTGGTTCGAAGTTTTGGGCTTGAGTGTTACCAGTACGCTGATGACACTCAGCTTGTGCTGAAGATGGAAGGCCGACCGGACTCTGTACCCAATTGTTTCCATCAGTGCCTCGAGGCCGTTACTGGATGGCTGCGTGCCAGCAGGTTGAGGGTGAATCCAGCAAAGACGGAGATCCTATGGCTGGGTTGACCAGGCAGTGCGGATATCCAGCTGCCTACCCTGGATGGCGAGGCGCTACGCCCGTCATCATTAGTAAAGAGTCTGGGAGTCCTTTTGGACCCTCTGCTGACGATGGAGGCCCAGGTGTCCGCCGTTAGCAGAACCGCCTTTTTTCATCTGCGGTAGGCTAGACGGCTGGCCCCCTCCCCAGGGACGACCTAGCTACGGTGATCCAGGCTATGGTCATCTCAAGACTGGACTACTGTAATGCCCTCTACATTGGCCTTCCTCTGTCGGTGATCCGGAAGCTCAAGTTGGTACAAAATGCAGCTGCTCGGCTTCTTGCGGGAATTCCGATGAGATGCCACATAACACCAATCTTACTACAGCTGCATTGGTTACCAATTGAGCACCGGATCACTTTCAAAGTGATGGTACTCACCTTTAAGGCCTTGCATGGTCTGGGGCCGATGTACCTGAGGGACCGCCTCACCCCCTACCAACCCCAGAGATCCCTCCGTTCTGAGGACCAAGATCTATTGGAAATTCCCAGTGTCAAGACCTTGCGTCTAACAGCAACCAGACACAGAGCCTTTACAGCAGTGGCACCATCACTCTGGAATACTCTGCCACCTGAAGTCCGAGCCTTGCGGGACTTATCAGCTTTCCGCAGGGCATGTAAGACATATCTGTTTTGACGGGCTTTTGATCTCTGATATTGCTGTTTTTAAATTGTTTTTAAGTTGTGTTCGATTTTAGCCTGTTCTTGTAACCCGCTCCGAGCCCCAGGGGAGTGGCGGCATATAAGTTCGAATAATAAATAAATGAATTATTATTATTATTATTATTATTATTATTATTATTATTATTATTATTATAATAAAACACCTGGAGGTCCAAAGTTTGCCCATGCCTGATTTAAAGCCTAGGATTCTGCAGGAGGCAGCCACAGGATTTCATATGGGTTTTATAAGCTGTGGAGGCTAGAAAAATATTTCCTCTGACTGCCAGGAAGTTAAGATTCAAATACACGGTTCACTACAATGGAACCATCTCATATTCTCAGCTTTAGTCATGAAAACCTCAAGTGTCTGATTTTCTAAATACTATGGGGTTTATTGAAGAGCAGAGTCATCTGGGATGTTTGCTTTACTTTTATACTTGGAAGCGTAGAAATGAATTGCGGAGGAAGAAGAAAGAAAAGGCACGTCATGTTCAGGCGTCATGTTGCTCTTTTACTACAGGTTCTGAGACCGCCCAGGCCTTCTACCCCATGTTCTTTGGACAAGAACATTTTTTTGAGGAACTGTTCTGCATCTGCATCCAGCTGTTAAACAAGACCTGGAAGGAGATGCGTGCTACACAGGAGGATTTTGACAAGGTGAGGCCCATCCATTAATGTCAGTATGTTTTTTTTTAAAGTGGAGATTGTTATTTTGTCTTATATCTGTAAAGCTGTCAGATATGGTTGTTATAACTGATGTTTTACTGGCCTCCTTAGATTTCACTGGCCAATACGAATTTTGGTGCCTCAGATGTTTTCCCTGTTTTGAGGTATATTTCACCTGCTGATTCCAAAAATAAAGAAGTGATTCCATCACTTTTCCTCTACTTACAGGGGGAAAGTGCAGACCTGGCCCCCCTTAACTACAGGTTTTAGAGGGCTAAAGTTTGACACAACATAGTCCTGGGGTAAAGCAAGAATGAGGCATGCAGTTACAGAGCCTCGCTTCTCTGGGTTGGCTTTCAAAGATGATGAGGAGATGCTGGTGGATAACTCAGCAGTCAAGCTGAAGCCCAGCAAGACCAGCAGCTCTCCCATCCAAGTAGAACCCATAGAAGGAACTACTACTTCTCAGCCTGCAAAGCAAGTGCAAGCGAGTTCCTTTGAGCCAGCTGAGGTAGACCACCACACAACACAAGAGTCCAGGAATATAAGCAAATAGTTTATTGTAAAAACATATAAAAAGCATATGAAAAATCAGGAATACACAGAAAATAGGTTTAGAAACAGGTGATAACCAGGCAATAATGCAAATGTCTCATAAAGTTCCAGAGGTGACAAAGTCCAAGAACAGCCAGAAATCACAGATACAGCATAAATCCACAATCCAGAAGGTATAACTAGTAAAACTTGAACAGGAGTACATGAACAGGAACATAAAAAACTTCCAGGATATATTAAATCCAAAATCAAAGCTTGACTTGAGCCAGGAACAAGAGAACTCAGGCTTAGAACTGACCTTATGGTAAACAACTTTTTGTCTAATAGACATCCATGAAATCATTCCGTTTCCTGTGAATTTCCTTTGCAACTTTCCCACATAATCTCTCTGAATAATGCAATTTATTTTTGGCTCGGATTTATAAGCAAAAACTTTGGTTGATCTCCGTAGTTACAGGTGGATTCTCATGGGAACTCTCTTTATCACTCAGCTCTTCACTTGATTCCTTATCTGTCGTTGCTACTTCTGACTCTGCTGAATTGCCCTCACACGACAAATAAAAACTCCGCTGAATGCTCTTGAGGCCCTGCATTTTCTGAGACAGTTTTCTCACAGAAAGAAGAATTATTTCCCAGACTTATGTTTTCCAGACATGAGAGCCCATCACTTTATGCCACAGGAAAGCTCACAATCATCTCTAAATCATCAGTTAAACCATCAGCCTCTGGTTGATCTAGAACAGAACCTCGGAATCTTGCTATCTTGTATTCCTGAATTCCGGATTTTGGCTTATGGATCTTGATATAACCTTGTACTTTGGACTCTCTGATATTTGGCTTATAACCTTGGAATGGATACTCGCCTTCTCTGTTGTGTTTTCCTGCTATTGTTTGCTTCTTGGTTGGACTATTGGCTTGACCTCAGACTGTTCCTTAATGCTTTGTTGGTATTTTGGGGACTCCCAGCGGAGTGGAAATAATCTATCGGACAGATGGCAAGCTGTTTAACCTCAACAGACTGAAAGCCAAAACAAAGGTTACAACAACATCTGTTATAGAACTCCAGTATGCTGATGACAATGTCGTCTGTGAACATTCAGAAGAAGATCTACAAGCCACTCTCAACACTTTCATAGAAGCATACGAGAAGCTCGGCCTGTCATTGAACATCGAGAAAACCAAAGTGCTGTTCCAGCAGTCACCAGCCAACCCCTCTCCAATGCCAGAGATAAAGCTTAATGGTGTAACATTAGAAAATGTGGACCATTTCCGCTCCCTTGGCAACCACCTCTCCACCAAAGTCAACATCGACACAAAATACAACACCGCCCTGAGCTCTGTGAGCGCAGCATTTTTCCAAATGAAGCAGAGAGTGTTTGAGGACCGGGACATCCGTAGGTAGACCAAGGTGCTTGTTTATAAAGCTATTGTCTTCCCAACCCTGCTATATGCCTGTGAGATGTGGACTGTCTACAGATATCACATGCAACTCCTGGAACGATTCCATCAGCGCTGCCTCCGGAAAATCCTGCAGATCTCTTGGGAAGACAAGTGGACAAACGTCAGCGTGCTGGAAGAAGCAAAGACCATCAGCATCGAAGCAATGGTCCTCTGCCATCAACTCCGCTGGACCGGCCACGTTGTCTGGATGCCTGACCACCGTCTCCCAAAGCAGTTGCTCTACTCCGAATTCAAGAATGGAAAACAGAATGTTAGTGGGCAGGAAAAGAGATTTAATGATGGGCTCAAAGCCAAACTCAAAATCTCTGGCATAGACACTGAGAACTGGGAAGCCCTGGCCCTTGAGCGCTCCAGCTGGAGGTCAGCTGTGACCAGCAGTGCTGCAGAATTTGAAGAGGCACGAATGGAGGGTGAAAGAGAGAGATGTGCCAAGAGGAAGGCACGTCAAGCCGACCCCATCTGAGACCGCCTTCCACCTGGAAACCAATGCCCTCACTGCGGGAGAACATGCAGATCAAGAATAGGGCTCCACAGTCACCTACGGACCCACCGCCAGGACACCGAACTTGGAGGACCATCATCCTCGGACTACAAGGGATTGCCTAAGAAAGAAGATTTTGGGGACAAGGCTTTTGACACCAGTTCTAGGACTGAGCTTAAGCTGCCAATGTGCATGTTGACATAGAAGTGTTTACCATAGTTCCCCGCATAATGGTTGCATTTTTATTTATTTTTTTCAAAAAGAGGATGGTGCGACCATTATGCAAAAATACCACCCCCGTTTCTTAGATTTGCCGGTTTCTGTTTCATTTTTTAAAAAACAGCCTCCGAGAAAGGAGAGGGAAGGGAAACAGGGTCTCAGCCCAAAATGGCTGTGTTAATTATACCATGTAACGATTATGCGAGGTAAAGTTAGAAAGAAATTTTTGGACTAGGAAACCAGGAATCGACGAATACGCAGTGGCAATGATTATGCAGTGAATTACGACACCTTGGAAATCTATAGCATTTGGAGCTTAGGGGAGGTGAGGGCAGAGTTTGGCCCTGGTTTCTCCTTAGTTGGCCCTACAGCTCCCGAGTCTGTACCCAGAGTCATGATTGTATTAGTGCTGAAAAAGGTCTTTGGGGCATGTGGTGTGGGCTGAGGAGGAGACCGTGGTATCTCCTGATGGGATGACCCTGTGACTCCTGCAGGTGATGCAAGTGGTCCGTGAACAGATTACCAGAACACTGGCCTTAAGGCCCACTTCGCTGGAGCTCTTCAAAAGCCGAGTGAATGCCCTCAATTACAGTGAGATCCTGCGTCTCCGGCAGACAGAACGGATGCACCAGGAGGAGATCCTTGCAGCACCAGTCCTGTGAGTAAGGAAGGAGACTTGCCGTTTTGTGAATACATGTGTGACAAGAGCAAATGCTGAACTCTTGTGCGTGTGAGTGTTTACCCTATTCAGGCATTCACTGCAGGTACGGGACCAGAAAGTGGGTGTCAATTCGTCCAGTGGTTTTTGACGAAGTTTGCCCCAATTCTGTTGTTGGTGGGGTTCAGAATGCTCTTTGGTTGTAGGTGAACTATAAATCCCAGTATGTTTGTGGAGATCTGTCCACATTTGTGTACCCCTCTAGAATTCTTTCAGTGAAGATATTTATGTAATATTTTAAATGAAAATATACATTAATGTCCGTTTATAAATCAGAGCAGAAAATAAATCCCTCAAGTCACTCCTGACGACAACAAAAAATTAAAATATTAATGGTATAGTTGGAGCAAATGCCAAAATCCTCTTCCAGTTCTATGAGTTTATTATTTGACTAGCCGTCCCCTGCCATGCGTTGCTGTGGCCCACAGGGGGGTTCTGTGTGGGAGGTTTGGCCCAATTCTGTCGTTGGTGGGGTTCAGAATGCTCTGTGATTGCAGGTGAACTACAAATCCCAGGAACTACAGCTCCCAAATGTCAAGATTCTATTTTCCCCAAACTCCACCAATGTTCACATTTGGGCATATTGAGTATTTGTGTAGAGTTCGGTCCAGATCCATCATTTTTGGAGTCCACAGTGCTCTCGGGGTGTAGGTGAACTACAACTCCAAAACCAAAGGACACTGCACACCAAACTCTTTCAGTATTTTCTGTTGGTCATGGGAGAACTGTGTGCCAAGTTTGGTTCAATTCCATCGTTGGTGGTGGGTTCAGAATGCTCTTTGATTGTAGGTGAACTATTAATCCCAGCAACTACAACTCCCAAATGACAAAATCATTTTTTTTTAGTGAAGAACATACATTGGGTTGTTAGGTGTATCGTGTCCAAATTTGGTGCGAATTGCCCCAGTGGTTTTTGAGTTCTATTAATACCACAAACGAACATTACATTTTTATTTATATAGATTGGCCTAAACTGACACATTTTGGTAACCTTGCTGTGTGAGTCTTTCCCTCAACTATAGAAAATCCAAAACGATTTGGAACAGGTCCTAATTACTAGAGGTTTGTGTCCAATTGGATTTTCTAGTTTTTAAAAAATGTCTGGTCAAAGTCCCTTTTTTTGGTCAAAACCTTTTATTATTTAAAAATTCCAACACATTTCAGCCTTTATCACAAGGGCTAATCTAAAAATAAAGGGAAACACATTTAATATTTGTACAGTATTTACAACATATTATAAACAACTCTTAAGATGTTGGTCAAAGTCTTGACATCCTTCATTTTTTACACAAAACTGCACTTACTGTATACATTAATTACTTAAATTTACCTGGTTTGTCAGTGGTGCCCATTTTGCCTCCTAGAAAGGGTAGCCTTGGCTCCAAAGTGTTATGCTATGGGTTACCAGGCATGAGCAACCTTTGGCCCTCCAGATATTTTGGACTTTGACTCCCACAGTTCCCAACAGTTTTAGGGTGTTAGGAATTGTGGGAGCTGAAGTCCAAAATACCCGGAGGGCCGAAGTTTGCCAATACCTGGGTTATTCTATATGTCACTTTGAGTTTTTTCTATACAGTGATGGTAAGGCAGGAAAGGGGAAATTCCAAGATGACTTGAGCCAGGAAGAAAAAGAGGAGAATCCATTCCTTATGGTGGGTTCACCTTCCCCCATTTTTATCTATGTATTGGAGCCACCTGTGGCGCAGTGGGTTAAACCCCTGTGCCGGCAGGACTAAAGACCGACAGGTCGCAGGTTCGAATCCGGGGAGAGCGTGGATGAGCTCCCTCTATCAGCTCCAGCTCTTCACGCGGTGACATGAGAGAAGCCTCCCTGGGCAACGTCCTTGCAGACGCCCAATTCTCCCACACCAGAAGTGGCTTGCAGATTCTCATGTCGCTCCTGACATGATAAAAAAATCTATGTATTAGTCACTTTTGTAACCTGCATTTTATCCAGTGAGCTCAAGGCAGCATACATGGTTTTCATCCTCTCCTCTTTGTCAACGCAAAAACCCTGTGAAGTGGGGCAGGGGCGGCTCGTCCATTACGCGAAGTAAGCGGTCGCAGAACACTTTTTTTTTGCCAGGGGTGCAGAGGCGCCTCTGTAAATGCCCCTTGACTGCCACTTGAGGAGCGCCCCCTCAGCTCACAACAGCCCTAGCAGTCCGGGGGGAGCCTCGGCTTTCTTGCCTCGCTGCCGGGCGATCCTCTTCCCAAAGGGGCCGGGCCCTTGAGCCTCGCCTAGCCCCTCTCGTTCCTGCTCCACCAGGCCACCGGGTGCGAGAGCAGAGCCGGGGAGAGAGGAGGCGGGTGGAGCACCGGGGATCGGGAAAGGGAGCTGGTCATGGGGAGCAGAGCCGGCGCTCAATCGTTCTCCGCGTTTGATCCCTTCCCCATGACCAGCTCCCTTTCCCGATCCCCGGTGCTCCACCCGCCTCCTCTCTCCCGAATCCATTCCTTATGGTGGGTTCACTTTCCCCATTTTTATCTATGTATTGGAGCCCCCAGTGGCGCAGTGGGTGAAACGCTTGTGCCGGCAGGACTGAAAACCAACAGGTCGCAGGTTCAAATCCGGGGAGAGTGTGGATGACCTCCCTCTGTCAGCTCCAGCTCCTCATGCGGGGACATGAGAGAAGCCTCCCACAAGGATGATAAAACATCAAAACATCCGGGCGTCCCCTGGGCAATGTCCTTTTCTCAAGTTGTTCCTGACACGACAAAAAAACAAACAAACAAACAAACTCAGTTTTATGGGCTTCAATCTGCAGTGTAGCCCAAAACTCTTAACTAGTCCACACTACTATACAACATACTGTTGCTTTTTTTTCTATTGTGTTTTTGACCCAGGGAACTCAGAGAGCGGCTGAAACCCGAGCTCCTCAAGCTAATCCAACAGCAGAGGCTCCTGCACCTCTGCGAAGGGACGCTGTTCCGGAAGATTAGCAGCCGGCGCAGACAGGGTACGTTGCAGCCTTGTGACAGTATTTACATCCCACCATTTGGGCAACAAGAATGACTTGTGAATAATTAATAATCATCAGCATAGATGAAGCTCCCTGTCCCTTCTGGCAGTGACTGGTCATTTGTGTAAACGTTGAACATGTATGGAGCAAACACGCTCCCTGAGGCAGGCCGTTCTTCTGTTTCCGCCATCTGCTTCTCTGGCCCTGGAACTCAACAGAAAAGCTTCTGTTTTGTAGCAGGTGAGGTGGTAGTCCTTTGTGATATTATATATTTTTCTTAGGAGGAGGCGGTAGTTTGCAGTATCATAAGCCACTGACAGGTCTATGAAGACAGCTCCTGTGATCTGCTGCCTTTCAAAGCCATCTTCTATGTGCTGAGTCAGGTTCAGCACTTGCGATGTGCAGCTTTTGCCTTTCCTGAAGCCAGCTTGCTGTGGAATCAGACATGGGTCTATTTTTTCATAATTCTATGTAAAATAAGTATCTCCAGAACTTTGTAGAGATGGCACAACAGGGAGATTGGTCTGTAGCTTTTTGGATCATTACAGTCTTTGCCTGGCTTCAAGATGGTGATGACTCTTGCTTTCCTCCAGATTTTGGAGATCCGACAGGATGCAGTGCAGTGCAATAGCAGTACAATATGCAGGCAAGGAATGCAGTTTGGATTTCCCGTTAGAGGAGCTGTTGTGTCCATAACCTTTATGACGGTGGTCTTGTTTCGCTTTGGCAGATAAGCTCTGGTATTGCCGCCTTTCACCCAACCACAAATTTCTGCATTATGGAGATGTCGAAGAAGGCATAGAAAGCGTGCCCATTGAGAACCTGCCCGAGAAAGGTACATGACCCCATCCCCAGTGTTTTCAGGAAGTGGAGCCGTAGAAGATGTTCCCAAGTGAATTTACAGTTGTTAGAGTCCTCTTTCTGTCTTGAAATTTTAAAATATTGTAATAGCAGATTAAGTAACTAAGAGATTTCTGCCCTATCATTACATCCCAAACTCAATGCCACATGCAGCCATATTGTTGTTGTTATTATTACTAATATTATTATGTTTATTTATACGCCACTTTTTCTCTCCACAAAGGAGACTCCAAGCGGCTTCCTTTAAAAGCATTTCAATACAATTTAAAATCCAAAAATATACAAACATTAAAACAGAATTAAACATTATTGGTATTAATTTTAAAATATTGTTCTGCCTTATGACAGAGCCAGTCTTGTTAGCTTTACCACTTCTACAATAATTGTCAAGATTGCTTTTATCCAGTTGCAAGAGAATCTGCAAAGGGGGTTAAAATGATAATTTCTTAAATCTGGAAGGTTTTAATTAAAAAAGACTCTATGTAGAGCAAATGGTGCTTGTTCAGTTTGGTGTGAATAAATTCTAATTATAAATTATGAGTACTTCCTAAAAGTATCAAAATGTATCTCATTATTGGTGAACCAATGGTGCACTTTACCGTATATACTCGAGTATAAGCCGACCTGAATATCAGCCGAAGTACCTAATTTTACCACAAGAAATTGGGGAAACTTATTGACTTGAGTATAAGCCGGGGTTGAAAAATGAAACAGCTAATGGTAAATTTCAAAAATAAAAATAGATACCAATAAAATTACATTAATTGAGACATCAGTAGGTTAAATGTTTTTGAATATGTACTGTATTTCAAAGAAAAACAGAAAAGTAGCTCTTTAAGTAGAAGAGAGTCAATAAAAACAACATGTTATCAACAATAACTTAAGAATAATACTAATAATAATTTGTACTCTGCCCTATCTCCCCATAGGGACTCAGGGAGGCTTCCAACATAGGCTTAATAACATTAAAATTAATAATAATAACAGAGTTGGAAGGAATCTCTAAAGATCATCTAGTCCAACCCACTTCATTCTGCCTTCATGCAGGGAAAGCACAATTAAAGCACCCCCAACAGATGATGTCGACCAAAGCTTAATAATATTTAAAATAATAATATTAGAGTTGGAAGGGCCGTCTGCCTTTCTCCTTCCCTTCTCCCTTCTTTCCTTGTTTCCTTACTTCCCTCCCTCTCTTCTTTTCCTAACTTATTTTTCCTCTCTCCCTCCTTCACTTCCTCAACTCCTTCCTACCTTCTTCCTTCCCTCCCTCCATCCCTTCCGCTTCCCTCCTTGCTCGTCTCGCCACATGCGCACTTCCATTTCTCCATCATCGCACACGTGCCCTCTGCTCTCTGCGCAAACTTGTAGTGCATGTGGTGGCAGGAGAAACAGAGGCGCGCATGTGGCGAGACGAGCAAGGAGGAAAGCGCACCTCCGTTTCTCCTTTTTCTTGCAGGGGTCCCATTTCTCCTTCTTTCACCGCACAGCTGGGTTGCTGTTCGAAAGAAGACAGGGTGTGCGCATGGGGGCAGGAGGAACGGAGGCACGCATCTCCCTCCGTGCTTGTCCTGCTGTGCATGGGCCTCTGTTTCTCCTTCTGCCGCCATGCGCACACCCTGTCTTCTTTCGAACAGCAACCCAGTTGGGTTGCTGCGCGAAGAGCAGAGGGCACGTGTGGTGCAACAGAAGGAGAAACTGAGGCGTGGTCCTCCTTCCCTGCTTGTCTTGCCGCATGTGGGCCCCTGTTTCTCCTTTTAGCTGCAGCCAGGCAAAGGAGGAGGCTGCTGGGGGAGACAAGGCTGGGCAGCAGAAGAATGGGTGAATTTATTTATTTATTTGGTAGTTTTGTATACCGGTCTTCTCACCTCCATTCGAGGGACTCGGGCCGGTTTCCAACATCAATAATACAGACCGTCATTAAAACATCATATTTCTAAATCACACTAAAACATTGAAACATTGAAACAATTAAAATGGCAAAAATACAATCATATGATTACAGTGGTCAGTCGTCATCAAAGTCATTATTCGTCGTCATCCATCCATATCACAGGATCATGGCTCATTTGTTGAATGCCAATCCCCAAAGCCAGGTTTTCACCTGTTTCCTGAACGTTAAGATCGAAGGGGCAGTTCTGATCTCCAGTGGAAAGGAGTTCCAGAGTCGAGGGGCCACCACCGAGAAGGCCCTGTCTCTCGTCCCCACCAGCCACAACGGAGCCCGCCACTGCTTGGCTCGAATATAAGCCGAGGGCATATTTTTCAGCCCCTAAAAAGGGCTGAAAAACTCAGCACATATTCGAGTATATACAGTATATTCTATAATAGCCGTTACCAAATAAGGGACTTTGACTAGTAACTCTTATGCCAAAGTCAATTTGTCACCTTCTTGAACTAAATGGACCATAGCTGCTACAGCACCCTTAATCTTAGGGTTGTGGGTTCGTGCCCCATGCTGGGGACCAGTGGCACATGTCCTGCTCTTAACACTCTTAACAACATCACTTTGGTACAGGGTTTGGAAAATTGCATTTTATAGCAAAAGGATACATATCCTCAATTCTTGTAAATTCATGTGGCTTTAAGAAGTTCCACATATATTCTCTGACAAGCACACATCCTGTTTCAGCTATTTGTGGAGGCTCGATGCAGAAATAAAATCAGTCAGACCCTTTTGTCTCCATGTGAAACCAGCCTAGGTTTCTTTGGGTTCCTTTTTTAGGATTTAGTGCAGGAAGAAGCATATATGCCAGTTCTGTATTTGTTTCTCAGAAGAGTATTAATAATATAGGCACTTCTTTGTCCGTAGTTCCTGTGACAGACATGAAAGCACTGCTCATTGGCCGGGAATGTCCACACACAAAGGAGAAGAGCTCCGGGAAGCAGAACAAGGTCAGGCTCTGTTCTCTCCAGCCCAACCCTCTCCTCCCTGATGCTCCAAACTCGCTTTTCCCAGCCAGTTAAAATGGTGTCAAAATTAATTCTATATAGGTGCACTCCCCCAAGTCTGATATAGCAACTACTACATTGCAATAGTCATCATGGCTAGTACAAAATTGTAACTTTATCCTCCATGGGTTTGTCTAATTGGGAGTGATCCTGGACTCATCGCTGAGCCTGGAACCCCAGGTCTCAGCGGTGGCCGGGAGAGCTTTTGTGCAATTAAAACTTGTGCACCAGTTGCGCCCGTACCTCGGAAAGTCTGATCTGGCCACGGTGGTCCACACTCTTGTCACATCCCGAATAGACTACTGCAACGCGCTCTACGTGGGGTTGCCCTTGAAGACTGTTCGGAAACTTCAACTAGTCCAGCGAGCGGCAGCCAGACTGCTCACCGGAGCAACATACAGGGAGCATACCACCCCCCTGCTGTGCCAGCTCCACTGGCTGCCGATTCAGTTCCGAGCACAATTCAAGATGCTGGTTTTGACCTACAAAACCCTATACGGTTCCGGTCCAGTGTATCTGTCCGAACGTATCTCCCTCTACGTCCCACCCCGAACTCTGAGATCATCTGGGGAGGCCCTGCTCTCGACCCCACCACTCTCACAAGTGAGGTTGGTGGGGACGAGGAGCAGGGCTTTCTCAGTGGTGGCTCCACACCTGTGGAACTCACTCCCAGGGGAAATCAGGGCAGCATCATCCCTCCTCGCATTCAGGAGGAGGGTGAAGACGTGGTTATGGGACCAGGCCTTTGGGCAATTAAATCAGACCATCAGGCGAGTAAGACCAGCAGGATTGATGAAGTGGAACAGAAAACTAGATCTATGAGTTAGCGAATGCTGACCAGGTAAAAGGAGAAATTGAGTTTGTATTGGTTTTTATTGATTTTATGTTAATAATGTATGAATTTTTGTTAACTGTGTTCTGATGTAATTTTGTGTATTTTGTGTGTGATTGTTTTATGATGCAGGCATCGAATTGTGCCTTTGCTTTTGTAAGCCGCCCTGAGTCCCCCTCCGGGGTGAGAAGGGCGGGGTATAAGAACCCCAAATAAATAAATAATAAATAATATCCTGTTGAAGTTAGCAGCCACCGCTACATCTTGTGCCTGTCAATGCCATTTGCTAATGTACATATGCTATCCTTTCCCACATATCTTTCTTCCCTTCCCTCCAGGATCTCCTGGACCTTGCCTTTTCCATAAGCTATGATGTTGGGGAGTATCTGAATTTCATTGCTCCCACCAGGTATGAGGTGAGTAGCTGCCTTGGAACTTTTCTTTCTGGAGAGCATGGGGGACTTTTTTAATTGGAAAAAATATGGCCATGCTTGGTAACACCAAAGTTGAGACAGAGAGAGTAAGAGCAGTGGCTAGCCCAGGCCTGGGCAAAATTGGGCCCTCCAGGTAATTTGGACTTCAACTCCCACCATTCCTAACAGCCTCAGGTGCCTTCCTTTTCCCCTTCAGCTGCTTAACCTGAGGATGAAATTTTATTTTATTTATTATTATATTATTATATATAATATTAATAATGTTGTGATATAATATATTAGGAGCCCCCGGTGTCGCAGTGGGTTAAAGCACTGAGCTGCTGAGCTTGTTGATCGAAAGGTCGCAGGTTCGATTCCAGGGAGCCGCGTGAGCTTCCGCTGTCAGCCCTAGCTTCTGCCAACCTAGCAGTTCGAAAACATGCAAATGTGAGTAGATCAATAGGTACCACTCCAGCGGGAAGGTAACGGCACTCCATGCAGTCATGCCGGCCACATGACCTTGGAGGTGTCTACGGACAACGCTGGCTCTTCGGCTTAGAAATGGAGATGAGCACCACACCCCAGAGTCAGACATGACTGGACTTAATGTCAGGGGACTACCTTTACCTTTACCTTATAATATATTATATAGTACTAGTGGTCCCCTGCCACACATTGGTGTGGCCCAGTCTGGTGATATGGAAAATAAAGTAATTAGAAAGTGCTGGTTTCTAATATATGTAATGTCTTTATGCTTGTGGGTTAACAGTATTTCTTGATGTTTCTTTGACAGTGTTGACGTAGAGATTGTCTGGCTTGCCTACTCTGGAACATGCAACACATCATTGTCCATGTTTAGTAGTCCCTTTCAAATCTATAATACTTTATCTCAGTGTGTGTGAATCATATATATCTATCTATATCTATGGCTGGATGGCTCTCTGGCAGGAGGGCTTTGATTACATTTTCTTGCCCTGGTGAAAGGAGTTGGACTGGATGGCCTCAAGTATTTTCTGTTGGTCATGGGGGTTCTGTATGGGAAGTTTGCCCCAGTTCTGTCATTCGTGGGGTTCATTCAGAATGGTCTTTGATTGTAGGTGAACTATAAATCCCAGTAACTACAACTCTCAAATGCCAAGGTCCAAAGTCCATCTATGTTCATATTTGGGCATATGGAATATTCATGCCAAGTTTGGTCCAGATCCATCATTGTTTGAGTCCACAGTGCTCTCGGGATATAGATGAACTACAATTCCCAAACTCAAGGGCAATGCCCACCAAACCCTTCCAGTATTTTCTGTTGGTCAAGGGAGTTCTGTGTGCCAACTTTGGTTCAGTTCCATCATTGATGGAGATCAGAATGCTCTTTGATTGTAGGTGAACTATAAATCCCAGCAACTACAACTCCCAAATGACAAAATCATAATTTTTTGAGTGATAGTCACTCCTTGTGTTGTGAGACGTTTTGTTGCCAAATTTGGTGTGATTTCCTTCATTGATTCTTTTGTTTTTAAGGTACTCATTATGCACAGAGCATTTATATATATATAGATTACATGTTCTTGTGTTTTTGGGAATTATTGACAAGACCATATTCATTTTCTTCTTGTTCTTCAGTTCTGCTTGTGGACTGACGGCTTGAATGTGCTGCTGGGCCAAGACATGGGGAGTGAACGGACGCAGAGTGACCTGGACATCTTGCTGTCAATGGAGCTCAAGTTGCGGCTGCTGGATCTGGAGAACATCCCCATCCCGGATGCCCCGCCTGTCATCCCAAAGCCCCCCAGCAACTTAAACTTCTGTTATGATTTCACCCATATAGAACAGTAAGGGCTGCCTCGGCCTAGTGTCTCCTGACAAAACAGAGGCGTCTTGAGCATGCGGTACACTGCTTCTGCAAACCAGATCACGAATGTGCCATGAGCTTCCCGCTCTCCTTTTGTCTAGCAATGGGTTTATGCATTTCCAAGTTTCCTCTAAGTATTTTTTGCCAGGGATGACAAAACTCTAACCTGCAAACAGTTTCAAACTGGTTTCAGATCAGTTTTGAGATTTACTTCATATATAGACTTTCTAATCCAGGCATTGCAACAGAATAAATTGTAGCAAACCACACTTATCAGGAAATGGGAGAGGAAGAAGGGAACTGACTCATGGCATGTTTTTAGGTCTTCCGTTTTAGCTTCAATATGGGAAGTGAGTCTGTTGGTAATTCAGAAATCAAAAGATTGGATTCTATTTTTTGAAAATGGCCAAACTTCCATGTCTGCCTATAGGTTCAATTTCCCCCCTTTTAACTGTACCCTTTCAGATATCTCATAATTGTGAATTTCCCTACAATTTGTTTTTTTAACTGTTTGGGAACACATTGAGAGATAGAGAACATAATTTGATTGCTATCATCTATCCACTGTTCTCTGCAAAGCTGTAACTATAACAAGCACTAGGAGGTTAAGGAGAGCGGGAGGCGCTTGCCTTCTGCAGATTCTGGGTTGCACTCTTTGAGACTTTGTTCCAAGACCTCCAATGAGATAGGCAAACACACAGATGCTCCAACCTGATAGGGAAAGATAATGCTTTTAGGAGTTGTCTGTATGTCACTGTTAGTTCTTTAAGGAGGTTGTTCCAATCATGCAGCTCGTGTCGAGACACAGACACTTTAAAGGGCCACACGCAGTATAAGTTCCAAAGTAAAGTTTATTGCAACAAAGAACAGCAGCTCAGAGAGACTTAAACCTCAGTGCCTCTGGCTAAAACTCAAAAAACTAACCAAACTTGGTTCAAAAAGCAAACGGAATATAATCTGGATTAACCAGAGAAAAGAACCGGATTAAACTGCAGTACTTAGCGGCACTTACAGTACTTAGCGGAAGGATACTAGAGACAAAGTTGAAGTACTTTGGCCACATCATGAGGAGACAGCAAAGCCTAGAGAAGACAATTATGCTGGGGAAAGTGGAAGGTAAAAGGAAGAGGGGCCGACCAAGGGCAAGATGGATGGATGGCATCCTTGAAGTGACTGGACTGACCTTGAAGGAGCTGGGGGTGGTGACGGCTGACAGGGAGTTCTGGCATGGGCTGGTCCATGAGGTCACGAAGAGTCGGAGACGACTGAACGAATGAACAACAACAACTTAGCGGCAAACAAACAGCGCGTGCACACAAACAGTTAACAACAGGAAGAAGCTGCTGAAAGAGAAACCAAAGCCAGCCGAAGTCCAGAAGTCGTCGTAGAGGTGATCCGAAGAAGTGTTGTTCCCAAGTCCGTCAAGCAGCGTCGTCGTCAAGCCAGTCCGAGATCCAGGAAGGGAGAAATCCACACTCACGAGAAGTCAATCCAAGTCGAAACCCATGGGAACAGGAACTCCAGACTGCAGAACCTGGACCAAAACCCAACACGAAAACAGGCAGCAACAAGTCCACACGTAACCGACACCTTGCCTTCTGCAAAGGTTTCCCATTTCAGAGCCTACTTTTATCTTACACATCATCATCCGAAGATGAGCTGACCTCTGCCCTGTCACTATCTCTTACAGCTGTTCTTTACTCCACACGTGAACTCCTGTTCCCATCCCTCCAACTTTTCCATCTTCTGTCAAGACTTAGATCCCCCCAAACCGGTGGCGCAGTGGGTTAAACCCCTGTGCTGGCAGGACTGCAGGTCGCAGGTTCGAATCCTGGGAGAGGCGGATGAGCTCCCTCTATCAGCTCCAGCTCCTCATACGGGGACATGAGAGAAGCCTCCCACAAGGATGATAAAAACATCAAATCATCCGGGTGTCCCTGGGCAACGTCCATGCAGACGGTCAATTCTCTCACACCAGAAGCGACTTGCAGTTTCTCAAGTCGCTCCTGACACAACAAAAAACCCCAAACTGGATAGTTTACTGGTCCTCCTCTAAAAAGGTAAATGTTTCTCCTGACATTGTGTCTGACTCTGAGAGTTGGTGCTCATCTGCATTTCTAAGCCAAAGAGCTGGCGTTGTCCATAGACACCTCCAAGATCATGTGGCCAGCATGACCGCATGGAGTGCCGTTACCTTCCCGTAGAAGCGGTACCTATTGATCTACTCACATTTGCATGTTTTCAAACTGCTAGGTTGACAGAAGCTGGGCCTACCCCGCTCCCCAGATTCAAATCGTCAACCTTTTGGTCAGCAAGTTCTGCAGCTCAGTGATTTAACCCACTGCACCACCGGTGCCCCCTCTAAATCTGTGCTTTTCATTAGAGAAAAATGACAGACCACCACCAAAATGTGGCTACTCCAGCTAACTTTTTGCAACATGGGTTTCCAGAAGCACTTCTGTGGTCATATGGGAGCTATGACAATATCAGGAGATACTCTCATTGAGAGTCATTGGACAACCATTCTGGAAAAAAAATGTGATGGTTCTTATTGTTTTTTCATGTGAATGCTGTAAATATCTATATATCGATCACCTTTTTATACTCTTGGCAGTATTTGCCTCTTTGGAAAGTTCATTGCACTGGATCAAGCATTTCTCTCACCTCATGTATCAATCACTTTTGTCCCATTGTACATGTCCAGTGACTTAAAAGGAAAGGAACCTTCCCTCACTCACTGTCTTTTGTAAAGGGACTTCCTGCTCAGGTGCTTCTACTGTAACTTGTTCACTGTGGTACTTGCCTTTGGGAAGGAGGCCTTAATAAAATAAAAGCAAAGCTAAAGGGAACAAACTTGGTTGTGGTGTTGCATTGAATGGTGGAATCTTTGGAATGGCTGCAGCTGTCCTTCAGGAAGGAGATGTCTTAGCTTGCTGTGGTCTTCCCATAACAGTAGTTGCTCTTGGAAATATACCATATATACTCAAGTATAAGCCAACCTAAATATAAGCCGAGGCTGGGAAACTGGGAAAACTTATTAACTCGAGTATAAGCCGAGAGTGGGAAATGCAGCAGCTACTGGTAAATTTCAAAATAAAAATAGATACCAGCAAAATTACATTAATTGAGGTATCAGTAGGTTAAATGTTTTTGAATGATCTGGCCGGGGTGGTCCATGCCTTGGTCACCTCCAGATTGGACTACTGCAATGCGCTCTACGTGGGGCTGCCCTTGAAAACGGCTCGGAAGTTCCAACTGGTCCAACGAGCAGTGGCCAGGATGTTAACCAGGGCCCCTTACAGAGAGAGGTCAACCCTTCTGTTCAAGGAGCTCCACTGGCTGCCGTTTATTTTCCAAGCCCAATTTAAGGTGCAGGTGCTTACCTACAAAGCCCTGAACGGTTTGGGACCATCCTACCTGTGTGACCGCATCTTCGTCTATGAACCCACGCGTTCACTTCGGTCATCTGGAGAGGCCCTGTTCGTGATCCCGCCTGCGTCACAAGCACGTTTGGTGGGGACACAAGACAGGGCCTTTTCTGTGGTGGCCCCCCGACTCTGGAACACCCTCCCCAAATATCTTACACAGGCCCCTACCCTGACAGTCTTTAGAAAGAACTTGAAGACCTGACTGTTCCGATGTGCCTTCCCAGAATAGGAAATCTCCAATACCAAGTCCCATAAGCACTTTATTAAAACTAAGATTGCCGCACACTGCACACTGCACTTGCCCTATAAGCCTTATATTCCACCTGTCACATCAGCACTTTTAATCCTGTACTCATTACTCTGGCCAGGCCCAGTTTCATTGTGTCTTAGTGTATTGTTTATTGCTTATTGTTATATTGCTCTAATTGTTTTTAATTTGCCTTGGGTTTTGTATTGTTATGTTGTGTGTTGAGGCCTTGGCCTTTGTAAGCCGCATTGAGTCCTTCGGGAGATGCTAGCGGGGTACAAATAAAGTTTAATAATAATAATAATAATAATAATGTTTACATAAAATTGTAATTTAAGATAAGACTGTCCAACTCTGATTAAGCCATTATTCTAACCTTCACTGTAAATGTGCTTACATATCTTCCAATAACAGAGTAAAATAATAAAGGTAATAATAATAAATAGAGTAAAATAATAAAGGTAATAATAATAAAAAGAGTAAAATAATACATGTAATAATAAATAGAGTAAAATAATAAATGAAATACAAATAATAATAATAACAGAGTAAAATAATAAATAACTTTGACTCAAGTATAAGGCGGGTGTGTGTGTGTCAGCCTTTAAAAATGGCCGATAACTTTGACTCAAATGATAAATAACTTTGACTCAAGTATAAGGCCGGGGGGGGGGGGGGGGGGGGGGGGGTCAGCCTTTAAAAATGGCCGAAAACTCAGCTTATACTCGAGTATATACGGTACTTAGATTTTAGCAGAAGCATCTTACTGGACTGTTAGATTTGAAATTGACAATGTTGAACTTAGAAATTTGGAAATTAGTTCCTTATCTGTATTCATATTTGAAATATTTTATATCAGCGGTTCTCAACCTGGGGGTCGCGACCCCCCAGGGGGTCGTTTGGCCATTTCGGAGGGGTCGCGAGGCCGCCTCCTTAGGCCCCGCCCACAAGGCTGCGAGCCCTCCCTGGGCGCCTTCGCAGCCCGCGGGGGAGCCCAGGAGGGGCTCGCGCGAAGGCTGCCTCAGCTCCCTCACCGCTTCGCCAAATGGCGAGGCCGCAAGGCAGCCGGGGGCTCCTTTGCGCGAGTCCTCCCTGGGCTCCTTCGCGGCCTCGCCATTTGGCGAGCGCGCGGGGGAGCCCAGGAGGGGCTCGCGCGAAGGCTCCCTCATGGCTTCGCCAAATGGCGAGGCCGCAAGGCAGCCGGGGGCTCCTTTGCGCGAGTCCTCCCTGGGCTCCTTCGCGGCCTCGCCATTTGGCGAGCGCGCGGGGGAGCCCAGGAGGGGCTCGCGCGAAGGCTCCCTCATGGCTTCGCCAAATGGCGAGGCCGCAAGGCAGCCGGGGGCTCCTTTGCGCGAGTCCTCCCTGGGCTCCTTCGCGGCCTCGCCATTTGGCGAGCGCGCGGGGGAGCCCAGGAGGGGCTCGCGCGAAGGCTCCCTCATGGCTTCGCCAAATGGCGAGGCCGCAAGGCAGCCGGGGGCTCCTTTGCGCGAGTCCTCCCTGGGCTCCTTCGCGGCCTCGCCATTTGGCGAGCCTGCGGGGGAGCCCAGGAGGGGCTCGTGTGAAGGCTGCCTCGGCTGCAACTCCCAAATGTCAAGTCAAACCCCTCCCCAAACTCCTCCGGTGTTCACATTTGGGCGTATTGAGTATTCGTGTCAAGTTTGGTCCGGATCCATCATTGTTTGAGTCCACAGTGCTTTTGGAGGTAGGTGAACTATAATTCCAAAACTCAAGGTCCATGCCTGCCAAATCTTTCCAGTATTTTCTGTTGGTCATGGGAGTTCTGTGTGCCACATTTGGTTCATTCCATCGTTGATGGAGTTCAGAATGCTCTTTGATTGTAGGTGAACTATAAATCCTAGCAACTACAACTCCCAAGTGTCAAGGTCTAATTTCCCCAAACTCTACCAGTGTTCACATTTGGGCAGATTGAGTATTCTTGCCAGGTTTGGTCCAGATCCATCATTGTTTGAGTCCACAGTGCTCGCCTGATGTGAGTTACAGCTCCAAAACTCAAGGTCAGTGGTCACCAAACCCTTCCAGTATTTTCTGTTGGTCAAGGGATATCTGTGTGCCAAGTTTGTTTCAATTACATTGTTGGTGAAGTTCAGAATGCTCTTTGATTGTAGGTTAACAATAAATCCCAACAACGATACCGCTGAGTTGCTGAGCTTGTTGACCCAAAGGGCACAGGTTCTAATCCAGGAAGCAGCATGAGCTTCCGCTGTCAGCCCCAGCTTCTGCCAACTTAGCAGTTCAAAAACATGCAAATGTGAGTAGATCAATAGGTACTGCTCTGGTGGGAAGGTAACTATGCTCCCTGCAGTTATGCTGGCCACATGACCTTGGAGGTGTCTACGGACAATGCTGGCTCTTTGGCTTAGAAATGGAAATGGGCACCACACCCAAGTCAGACATGACTGGACATAATGTCAGGGGAAAACTTTTACCTACAACTCCCAAATGACAAAACCAACTCCCCCCCCCCAACCCCACCAGTATGCAAATTTGGGTGTATTGGGTAATTGTGCCAAATTTGGTTTGGGGGTCACCACAACATGAGGAACTGCATTAAGGGGTCACGGTATTAGGAAGGTTGAGAACCACTGTTTTATATAATAACAATGAACTGAGTATTTCAGACATTCAATTAGGGAATACTACATGAAAATGGTATGGAGGTCTCTCAACTCTAGGGTCCCATCTGTCATAGATCCAATTCAATGGGCTTTTAAAAATCCTTTCAAAATTCCCTTTAAAAAAAGGTAAAGGTAGTCCCCTGACATTAAGTCCAGTCATGTCCGACTCTGGGGTGTGGTGCTCATCTCCATTTCTAAGCCAAAGAGCCGCCGTTGTCCGTAGACACCTCCAAGGTCATGTGGCCGGCATGACTGCATGGAGCGCCGTTACCTTCCCGCCGGAGCGGTACCTATTGATCTACTCACATTTGCATGTTTTCGAACTGCTAGGTTGGCAGAAGCTAGGGCTGACAGCGGAAGCTCACGCCGCTCCCTGCGACCTTTCGATCAACAAGCTCAGCAGCTCAGTGCTTTAACCCACTGTGCCAAGGGGGCTCCCAAAATTCCCTTACTCAGACCTAATTTTTTACTATTAGGATTAGTCTATGAGCAGATGTGGACATTTCAAACCGAATCGCCATTCACTTTCTGTCCTTCTGCTCCTAGTCAAGATGTGTCTTCCACAAAAGTCAGTGCTAGATCAGGAGCCCCCGGTAGCGCAATGGGTTAAACCAGTGGTTCTCAACCTGGGATCCCCAGATGTTTTTGGCCTACAAGTCCCAGAAATCCCAGCCAGCTTACCAGCTGTTAGGATTTCTGGGAGTTGAAGGCCAAAAACATCTGGAGACCCCAGGTTGAGAACCACTGGGTTAAACCCTTGTGCCAGCAGGACTGCTGACTGACATGTTGGCAGTTCGAATCCGGGGAGCGTGGTGAGCTCCCATCTGTCAACACCAGCTTTCCATGAAGGAACATGAGAGAATCCTCCCACAAGATGGAAACACATCCGGCATCCCCTGGGCCAGGCCCATAGCCAAGATTTTCAGGGGTGGCTGAGTTTCCGGGGGGGCTGAGTCTGAGTGAAAGAGGGTCTAGCCTAGCAAACCTTTTGTATCATTACCCCAATACCCCCATGCATTTGGGATATATTGAGTATGGTGATCAGATCATGATATGAATAAACATAACAGTTTAAATAATGCACCAGTAAGGCCTTTTCGCGAACCACCATGAGAATTTCGGGGGTGGGAGCTGAAGCCCCTCAAGCCCCCCTCCGCCCCGGCTACATGACTGACTTCGCAGAACCATGCAAGAAGCTTGGCCTGTCACTGAACATCGAGAAAACCAAAGTGCTCTTCCAGCAGTCACCAGCCAATCCCTCTCCAGTGCGAGAGTTACAGCTTAATGATGTAACATTAGAAAATGTTGACCATTTCTGCTACCTTGGCGGCCACCTCTCTACCAAAGTCAACATCGACACCAAAATACAACACCTCCTGAGCTCTGCGAGTGCAGCATTTTTCCCAATGAAGAAGAGAGTGTTTGAGGACCGGGACATCCGTAGGGATACCTAGGTGCTTGTTTTTAAAACTATTGTCCTCCCAACCCTGCTATACGCCTGCGAAGCGTGGACTGTCTACAGACGTCACATGCAACTCCTGGAACGATTCCATCAGCACTGCCTCTGGAAAATCCTGCTACATGCCGGCTACATGCCCCCCCCCCCCGGCTACATGCCTGCCCTGGGCAACGTCCTTGCAGACGGCCAATTCTCTCACACCAGAAGCAACTTACAGTTTCTCAAGTCACTCCTGACACACAAAAAAGTGCTATATCACGTTTTGGATGGAGGAGTCTGGGACCCAAATTTACTTTTCAGTTTTAATGATCAGAAGGGGCACTGATCTTAAAATTCAGACCTTTTAAAAACATTATGAATATAAAATATCTCTTATTTGCTTCATGAACATGCCAGCATAAGTATTTCTTACTGGCTGTGTACATTTTACACTAATAGCAGCCAACATCTTTCCTTTTTGCTGATGGTGTTTGCCTTGCACCAGATACCTCCTTTCAGGGTCAAGATAAATTTCTCCGTTGAACTTGCAGCACTGGGGTGACGGTAGCCTTGCTAGGAAGGCTAATGCACAAAGATCGTTTGAGAACTGAACCATCCCCTGGTCAAGGGACCACCAAGGCAGCAGGAGTTTCCCAAGGATACTTTGTCCTTCCCAGCAGAAGCTGCCGGGGAAATTAGAAGCCAGCCGATGATCTTGAACTCTTTGTCTTTGTGCTCTCTGCCTCAAAGACTAATGGAAAGGTCTGCTCCGCCCACAAAACGGGACTGGATGCTAGCCTGACTCTGTAGTGGGAAGTAGGATTGGAAGTGTTCAACATCTGCCATGCTAATCTGGCTGCACATGGAGACGTCCAAGCTTTTTAGTTGCCGACACTCTTGACCAATAGCCTTCAGAGTCCTGCCAAAACAAAACAATCTAGTCAATTGTTATTTACTGACCATTTGTCCTCAAGAAAAGCCTGGCACTGTAAGAAAAACCTGGCCTCCAAGGAAGGAGCTTCCATCACACTCTGAGGCAGAGGGTTCCACTGCTGAACAACTCTTATGGGTCAGGAAGTTCTTCCTAATCTTCAGGTGGAATATCTTTCCCTGTCACTTGAACCCATTGCTCCACTGAGTCCTAGTCTCCAGGGCAACAGAAAGGAAGCCTCCTCTCCTTATGACAGCCTTTCAGATATTGATACATGGTGATCTCCTCTCAACCTTCCCTCACAGGTGCCAAATGTCAAACATCAATTGCACATAATACCTGATCATTCCCTGTATTGCTTATTGCCCAAAGACTTGGACCCATAGTCAAGTTTTTACTTCTTTCTGAAAGCCAGGAGAGATGGTGCTGATCTAATTTTTTGGGAGAGGGAGTTCCATAGTTGAGGAGCCACCACTGAGAAGACCCTGTCTCTTGGGTCCCAGTGGCACCAGTGAGGGAGGTGGGACCGAGAGAAGGGCTTCTCCGGATTATCTTAACCTCTGAGATGGTTCATATTTATTTATTTATTATTTATTTACTTTGCTTATATACCGCTGTATCTCAAGCCCGAAGGCGACTCACAGCGGTTCACAAACAGTAAAAACAGTAGAAAGAGAGATATATATCTCATAGAGAGAGATATATTGGGACAGGTAAGCTGGAACCGTTTAGGGCTTTATAAGCTGAAGCCAGCACTTTGAATTGTGCTTTGGAGCAGACTGGTAGCCAGTGGAGCTGGCGTAACAGAGGGGTTGTGTGCTCCCTGTACCCAGCTCCAGTGAGCAGTCTGGCTGCCGCCCACTGGACCAATTGGAGCTTTAAACTGGATTATATGTGTTCACACTGCCATCTACGAAAAACAGAAAACCTGGGATCAGATCTTGGGATATAGTGCCTATCTGGAAGGATCCTATGACTCCAAGATCCCATGGACTGTTACTGAATCAAGTGTCACCCATTTCATTTTCTACCTGAGTGTAATATCCTATATTTCTCCCTATTGAAATCATTTTGTTAGTTTGGGTCTCTGAAGGTCTAATTGCTACTCATGTCACTTCCTCCATCTGCTAACAACATCCATGGTGGTAACCTTTGGATTCTGCAGAGCTCCTTACCAGGTTGTTAACTGGTTGCAGCCAGAAAGAATGAGATGCTGAAGCCTGGGCAGAGAGCCAGCTGCCTCTACAAAGCCCTTATCCGTCAGGTTCACACAATGATTCAAGGACAGATGTTCCAAGCTCCGGCAGTGGCGAGCAATGGCTAGAAGGCTATTGTCTGTGATGTTGGGCACGAGGCTGAGGGACAGGCGACGGAGCTCAGGGAATCTAATCACCTGGAAGGAAAGATAAAATAATACCAGGAAAAACAAGCTGAATGTTAGGTTTTTTTTTTTTTTTGGCTGAACATAGCATTGTTCAGAACAGTTGAATCCCCACCTTCTGCTGTCATTTTGCAAAGGGAGCCCATCCCACAAAGTGTGGCACTGTTGCACATCACAGCTACTGCCCAAGAGCCATGGTGCTTAATTCCCTTGCACAATTAATCCAGCTTTGACAATACTCCTTTTCTGGGAATATGACAGTTGTGTAAAGCCATAGTTCTAAACTGCAGTTTATTAAGTTATTAATAAGTTTATTTATGGTGTTAAAGTCCCAATGAGAATCTAGCCAACAAAACAAAACTTTGTCATGAAGATGATTCTGCTAAACATGGGAGAAATTACTTTTTGCATTAGAACTCAAAAATAGGGAAAACCAGCTGATTCCTAATCCATCTAAAACACAGACTTTTCATCTTAAAAACAGAAAAGAAGTAGAAGTTCACTTTATTACAATCAATGACCAGCTCAAAGAACAGACAAGCATCTCGAGCTCTGAGGATTACCTGGGAAGGAATCCCACTGGAGCATTGCAGCACACCCAAATACCTGGGAGTCACTCTGGACCGTGCTCTGACTTACAAGAAGTACTGCACTCCAAGTAGCCAGCTTTTGGTCAAAGGACATTTAGCATAATGCTAAGTTTTTAAAAAAAACTTTGTGTTTTTAAATGCATTTGAACTGTACCCTCAACTCACTTCTAACACAATAAATAAATAAGTTCAGAAGCTTTCTCAGCTCACTGAAGGATTTTGCAAAGTGTACCCCAGAAAAGGAACATTCCCCAAGCTCTAGATCTTTCCATGGGTGACTTATTGTTGTGTGCCTTCAAGTCACTTCTGACTTATGGCAACACTAAGGCAAACATATCATGACATTTCCTTGGCAAGATTTATTGAGAGGAGGTTGAGAAAGCATGACTTGCCTAAAGTAACCCACCGGGTTTCCATGGCCAAGTGTGAATTCAGACTATGGCCTCCAGAGGCACAGCCTAATGATCAAACTTCTACTCCACAATGGCTCTCCATTGTGATAACGGATGGCAAATGTAGTATGCAAACCTTGGCGATGCTCTTGTCCGTCAGCTTTCCACAAGCTGTAAGGTCAAGATCTTGCAAATGGGTTAAGGCACTCAAAGAGGCATGGCGTTTTTCTTGGACGGAGTGCTTGGCGAAGTCAATGAGAATCTGGTCATCCTGCTCCAGAACTTGTGGAGGTGGCTGGAAGAAGCCCAGGTTGCCAAAGTTTCTGCTGAATTTAGGGCCTGCATCCTTCTGTCAAGGCAATAGAATTTTTTTTAACATTTTGGAAAAGAAATATAATTCTGCATTTCATCTAAAAACAAGAGCATGGCCCAATTTCCCCACAATAATCATAACTGAGTCAATTTCTTGTTCCAGAAAAGTCTTTGGAAACCACATAGTTGACAAAGGCCAACTGCATAAGGGCCAGCTTTAGCACAGCAGGTTAATTGCCAACTGCAGCTGAAGTAAATCTTGCCAACCAAAAGGCTGACAGTTTGAAGCTGGGTCAGGGTGAGCTCCTGACCTTCAGCCCAGCTCCCTGCCCACCTATTTGATGGAAAATGGCAATGTGAGTAGATGAATAGAAATCACATTAAGCGGAGAGGCATTTTAGGCATAGCATTCAGAGGAAAGTTTATAAGCAAAGAAAGCTCTTCGGCAAGGAGATGGAGCAACAGTACCTCCTATGGCCAGAACCCAGCACAGCCTCCCAAAATGCCGAATGATGAGAAAAAGCTTATATATATATCTATCTGTTGTCTGTCATGTCATTGTATAATCAGCATTGAATGTTTGCCGTACATGTGTTCTGTGAGTCCCCTTCGGTCTGAGAAGGGTGGAATATAAGTACTGTAAATAAATATTTGAGCTTATCTTGCACAAGATTCATACATCAATCCCACCCAAAATTCATTTGCAAATTTTGCAAAGACTAAGTCCTGAACTGACTTTCATCAGTCCAGGATTCTTCTTGCCAGAGTTTCTCAACACACTGAAAACATTTTTTTCTGCAAGTTTTTGAACATTTTCAAACATTATTTCCATCTCTAACTGTGAGTCCATAGCATCCCTTCTCCCCACTAACTTACAGTTGTCACAAAACCACATGTGTATATTTTGCACCTTTGCAACATGTTCACGCTCCTCTTGAGATTCCTCAACACCCAACAAGCCCCAATCTGTCAGTTCTTTGCACCAGGCCAAACGCAGGACTCTCAAGAGCAAGAGGTGGGAAGCAATGGCTTGGATGCTTCTGTTGCCAAGTGACACACAGGATGAGAGATCCAGAACCCGAAGGCTCTTGCTCAGGGTTTCAGCCAGTGAGAGGATTGAACTTTCCTGTGGAAGGGAGAAAAACAGGCTCTTTTATTTATTATGCGTAGTTAAGGGGTCCTGAGATCTTGTGTTACATCAAGTCAGAATGCTAACACATCTAAGACCAATACTGTACACCTGGAATGAGAAAAGCGTGTACAGTATTGGAAAGGGAGAGTAATCTGTGTTCCTCCAGATTTTACTGGAGAGCAACTCTTATCACTCCATAATAACTGGTTCAGTTTAATGAGAACTGCAGTCCAAGAGTATCTGGGGTATTCACAAAGTACCTCATCTTCTCCAAAGGATGAGGTAGCCATTTTGCCCAATTCTGTTATCAAACCAGAACAGAGAGGGATTGTTGCCAGTCAATACAGCACAGTGGCCATCTAAATTAGTGTTTCTCAACCTGGGGTTGGGACACCTGGGGGGGGGGTCGCTAGGGGGGTGTCAGAGGGGTTGCCAAAGGCCATCAGAAAACACAATATTTTCTGTTGGTCATGGTGGTTCTGTGTGGGAAGTTTGGCCCAATTCTATCATTGGTGGGGTTCAGAATGTAGGTGCACTATCAATCCCAGCAACTACAATTCCCAAATGTCAAGGTCTATTTTCCCCAAACTCCACCAATGTTCACATTTGGGCATATTGAGGATTCTTGTCAAGTTTGGTCCAGATCCATCATTTGAGTCCACAGTGCTCTCCGGATGGAGGTGAACTATAACTCCAAAACTCAAGGGCAGTGCCCACCAAACCCTTGCAGTATTTTCTGTTGGTCAGGGAGTTCTGTATGACAAGTTTGGTTCAATTCCATCATTGGTGTATTATAGAGTGCTCTTTGATTGTAGGTTAACTATAAATCCCAGCAACAGCAACTCCCAAATGACAAAATAAATCTCCCCAACCCTACCAGTATTCAAATTTGGGCGTATCGAGTATTTGTGCCAAATTTGGTCCAGTGAATGAAAATACATCCTGCATATCAGATATTTACATAACGATTCATAACAGTAGCAAAATGACAGTAGCAATGAAAATAACGTTATGGTTGGGGGTCACCACAACATGAGGAATTGTATTAAGGGGTCATGGCATTAAGAAGGTTGAGAAACACTGCTCTAAATCATGTTTTCCACCAGCCTCAACCAGAATGGATCAATGATCAGAGATGAAGGGAACTAGAGTCCATGAACATCTGGAAAGTCACAAGCTACTAGTCCCAGATTAGAAGTCTAACTAAATCATGGCTCATTGGTGGCCTTGGGCTATTGTTGCCTCTGAGGGTTGCCGTGAGGATAAAATTGGAGGGGACAGAGAATTAAGGACATCACCATGAGCTCTATTGTCAAAAGGTATGATAGGGTCACTCACGCTCCCTTTCAGACCTAAACCTGAGCTGGGAAAATTGCAATTCTCCACGTGTTTTTGAACTGCAAATTCCATCATCTCTCACCATTGGCCATACTGGTTGAGACTGACGGGAATGGGAATCTCACATTTGGAATTTACCTGTAGTAAAGAGCAGAAGGCAGCATTTAGGGAAACCAGTTTGGGCCGTCCCTTGGCAGCACTAAGAGCTTTTGCCAGTTCACCACAGTTCACAAGACTGCATTCAGATACATCCAATTTTTGGAGATGCTTCAATTGTGAGATCTTTTGGAAACCACCTTCAGTTACACGCGGGAGCTTCCCTAAACACAGGCACCGGAGGCCTGGTAGCCGGGAGCAGACAGTCAGGATGGCCTGGTCAGACAGCTCAGAGCAACCGCTTAGATCCAAGGAGGTTATGTGGGGCTGGTGCTGGCACAGGATGCTCACAGTTTCGTTGGTCAGATCATGGCAGGCTTGCAACACCATCCCTTCCAGGTGCAGATTTTCAACTTGGGCCAGGGACTTCATTGCCTGGCTTGAGATGTTGGTTCCACTCAAGTCCAAAGTTTTCATGCTGCTGGCTCGCTTCCGCAGGAACTGCAGGAGGTTGCGGAAAGATAACAGAGCTGAGGAGTTGTAGTTGGTGGAGCCATGGTAAGTATCAAATTCAAAGGTGATGTGGCAGCGAGCAAGGGAGAGCTTGGCCAGGCGCGGAGACCAGTTGGTTAAGCGATTGAAGGAAATGTCAGACAAGTATCGTAAGCCAGACAAGTTCAGCTGCTGTAAGTTTGCTAGAGTCTCCTGGGCTTTCAGGTAACTCTCTTCCTTGGAAAGCAGGGTCCCGGACATAAAGAGGCTGTTGCAGCCACTTAGATCCAAGGTTGTGAGGCACGGGCAGGCCAGGAGGAGCTCCTCAAAGCTTGTCTCTGTCAGACTACTCCCATGGAGGCACAAGCTGAGCAGGTGTGGCCCCAGGTAGCTGGCGACGTGCCTGACAACATCACGAGATGTGGCAGATCCATCCAGGTTCGTCATCTTGACATTGCCCACATGCCTATGGGCCAAACTCTTAATGGTCCTCAGTGAGGCAGAGCTAGCAGGAATGTTGTACAAGAGGTTCTCCTAGGATTGAACAGGAGTGGGAATATAATAATAAATAAGCACATTGGGTACAGTGCCTAAAGACTTTGGCCTGCACTTAAAACATTATTATTTATTTCAGAGTTTTCTATACCAAACTTCTCACCTCTTAGAGGGACTCAGCCCGGTTTACAACCATAAAAACATACAATCAGTAAAATATCATAGTTCATAATTACAATAACACATTTAAAATGACAACTATGTTTAAAACTACGGTGGCCAGTCGTCATATTAAAAACAAGTATACCTCATCTTCCATCCACAATCCTAGGGTGCTGTCTCATTCATCGAAAGCCTGTCTCCACAGCCACGTCTTCACCCGTTTCCTGAATGTCAGGATAGACGGGGCGGTTCTGACCTCCGATGGGAGAGAGTTCCAGAGTCGCGGGGCCACCACTGAGAAGGCCCTGTCCCTCGTCCCCACCAGGCGCGCTTGTGAGGCCGGTGGGACCGAGAGCAGGGCCTCTCCAGACGATCTTAGTAATCTTGATGGTACGTAGGGGAGAATACGTTCGGAGAGGTAAACAGGGCCGGAGTCGTTTAGGGCTTTATAGGTTAACACCAGCACTTTGAATTCTGCTCGGAAGCTAATTGGCAGCCAGTGGAGCTGGTGTAACAGCGGAGTGGTGTGCTCCCTGTACCCAGCACCCGTTAGTAATCTGGCTGCCGGGCGTTGGACTTGCTGCAGCTTCCGGGCAGTCTTCAGAGGCAACCCCACGTAGAGAGCGTTGCAGTAATCTAAGCGGGATGTAACCAAAGCGTGGACTACCGTGGCCAAGTCAATCGGTGCTGACAAAATCACCACCTGTCAGCTGTGAAAGGCCACCCTACTCGAATCTTTACGCATTATTCGCCAATACATCACACAGTCCTAGATACTTGAGAAGTGTCCGACGTGATCAAATACAAAAGCTAGCATAGTGATCTAGTTTACTGTGTACTAATCTTGTTGTGTATCTAATAATAATAATAATAATAATAATAATAATAATAATTTCATTTGTTACCCATCGCTCCTCGTGGCTCGAGGTGGGATACAACACAGTCAAAATGTATCAACATAAAATACATATAAAAATACATATGTCAAAGCACAAGGTATGAAGATCAACATACAGGGGCAACAGAATGGAAATCCAAAACACATGTTCTGAACCAGAGTCCAGTCTACAGCCTCCTCCAACTCATCCTCACTATCACTGGAGTTATCTGCTGTGTCTCTGAGCCTCTTAGACATAGTGTCACTCTCACTGCCACAATCACTAGCCACTCTCTTCACTCCCCTGTAATCTGCTTCCATAGCCTCCTCTGGCCTGAATCCTGCAAAGTCTTCTTCATCACTGGGAGCCAGAAAGATGTCACGAATGCGTTTCAGCTGGCGCTGATTCTCCTCTGTTTCTGCATCACTCCTTCTTCTTCTCCTACTACTAGTAGCAGGTATGGTGTCAGAATGCTGACTCACAACAACACGATTCAAAGTTGACTGGGTAGGTAGAAATGTGTCTTAAATTCCAATAGCTTATTTAGCTGTCTTTCTGACAAGCCATTCCATAGTCTTTGTGGGGCAGCCAATGAATCCAGTCCCTTCCCTAATAATGGGACTCAGGATGATTTGCAAATTATTAAAGTCTATTTTCTCATAATCATCCCCCCAAAAAGAGTAGATTATGTAACACCCTTGAAGGCCAAAGATTGAAAAGTTACATTTTTGAACCCCCTCTTCAAAATTCCCTTGTCACCACAGCTCCTGAGAAATTATGTGAATTGTAATCCAAAATATAATTTTCCTAATCTCTTGCCAATATTCCCTACTTTCCATACATATAAATTTAAGTATGCTTTAGCTTTATGTCTGAAAGTGATCAACAACTTCCCAGAAGAGTACCACCAAATAAATACAGAAATCATGATTAAATTGGCTAAAATAAAAGATTGCTACCTGACGAAGGGACTCTTGAGCGGCCGAATACCAGATCCGGTTTACCAGAGATGCCTCTTTCCTGTCAGGGATGGGCAGAAAGCTTAAAATATAAGCAATAATCTGGAAAAAGAAAACATTTGTTTCAAAGGTGTAACCTTTATTCAGCAGTGGGAGGCAGTGATTTATATCAAGGACTTTACACTCATGTGACTCTTAGGGCCTGTCCAGACAGTACGTTTATGCCAGGAGCTTCTGCAGCAAACAGAGGGTAGAGCCAGTCGCCGTTCCCTGTAAACACAGGAACAATCGCTACAAAAAGCAAAACGAACAAACAAACAAAACAAAACAAAACCCCCAAAACAAACAAAACAAAAAACAGGTGTGGGAATATTTATGTGTGCGAATATTGTTGTGTTCCAGGTACGGGAATATTGTTGTGCTGAGCTGAATATGCGGGTCTTCACATGTCTGTATGTCCCTGCAATTAGTTATCATGGGATTTTTTATCTGGGTTTGTTCCCAGGTTTTAGATGATTCTTCCTGATTGGTCGGTTCCTAAAAATAGGGTGACGCTTGAGTAGAAGGCAAAAACTTTGTTTGTGTGGAAGATACTTCAAGAAAGATGTGGAGGGCACATTTTCTCTGGCTAGGACAAAGTTGTTTTCTTTTCTTTCTTTTTTTTTTTGTCGTGTCAGGAACAACTTGAGAAACTGCAAGTTGCTTCTGGTGTGAGAGAATTGGCTGTCTGCAAGGACGTTGCCCAAGGGACACCTGGATTATTTGATGTTTTTATCATCCTTGTGGGAGGCTTCTCTCATGTCCCCGTATGAGGAGCTGGAGCTGATAGAGGGAGCTCATCCGCCTCTCCCCAGATTTGAACCTGCGACCTGTTGGTCTTCAGTCCTGCCAGCACAGGGGTTTAACCTTCTGTGCCACCGGGAGCTCCGGACAAAGTTATGACCCCCTAGTCAATATTGTACATCTTTTCACAAGCAGTGTGTAGTGATTCATACTTTTGGTAGGCCACAGCCTAGAAGTCAGTAAGCCGGCCTCCATGTTGGTAAGGCAGCTCAGTGTAGCAGACATCTTAGGAGAGGCAGCTAAGCAGAGGGGAGGAGCCCAGCTATCTCCTGATTGGTTAAGACCCAGTGGGAGGAGTTGGAGGGAGAGAGTGTAAAAAGGCTGTCAGTTCTGACAGAGGAGGGAGAAGGGTTTCTAACAGAAAGGAGAAAAGGGTTATGACAGAGAAGAAGGATTTCTGACAGAGAGAAGAGGGTAGATTTTCTTAGTGAGCTAAGGGTTTGCCTGTTAGAGAATAGTTTAAGGCAGGTGCTTCTACAGAGTTTGACTCGGAGAGTCAAAGTGAAGACCTGTATACTTGGGTTGACTTAGGACTCAAGTTGTTTTATTCTCTTAGGGACAGAGTAGTCTAGGAAAACATAGATACTCTGGGAGACAGCCAAGAGAGGCTTGTCAAAAGGACTCACTGCTACAAGGTATAGTGTATAGGGTTACAGCCTGTGCTGGATGGGGTCGCACTCCCCTTGAAGGCGCAGGTTCGCAGCTTGGGTGTGATCCTGGATTCATCGCTGAGCCTGGAGCCCCAGGTCTCGGCGGTGACCAGGGGAGCATTTGCACAGCTTAGGCTCGTGCGCCAGCTGCGCCCATACCTTGGGAAGTCTGACTTGGCCACGGTAGTCCACGCTCTGGTTACATCCCGTTTAGACTACTGCAACGCTCTCTACGTGGGGTTGCCCTTGAAGACGGCTCGGAAGCTCCAATTGGTCCAACGTGCAGCAGCCATGATACTAACAGGAGCGGGGCGCAGGGAGCATACAACCCCCCTGCTGTACCAGCTCCACTGGCTGCCGATCTGCTACCGGGCTCAATTCAAGGTGCTGGCATTGGCCTATAAAGCCCTAAACGGTTCTGGCCCAAGATACCTAACTGACCGCCTCTCGGCCTATGAGCCCACGAGGACTTTGAGATCTTCCGGGGAGGCCCTGCTCTCGATCCCGCCTGCCTCACAGGCACGGCTGGCGGGGACGAGAGATAGGGCCTTCTCGGTGGTGGCTCCTCGGCTGTGGAACACCCTTCCCGTAGACATCAGGCTAGCCCCCTCCCTGTTGATATTCCGCAGGAAGCTAAAGACCTGGTTGTTTAAGAAGGCATTTGAATAGAAGTGCAATGACTGGTAACTCGACCATAGGAATGGAACAACGGAAATGGTATCGGATTGTGAACTTGACGATGAGACGACTCGGAATGGCTTATAGTAATGTTGATGTTTTTGATGAGATGTTTTGATAATGATGTACTGTGGATTATTTTATTTTATGTTGTATTTTGCACCTGTTTTTCTATGTTGTACACCGCAATGAGTCGCCATTAGGCTGAGAATTGCGGTATATAAGCGAAGTAAATAAATAAATAAATAGAGTGAGGGAAATAGCTCATGTTAAAGAAAGGAAACTCAGTTTAAAGAAACCATTTCTTAAGAAGATTGTGCTTCAGTAACAAAATATGCTTGTGTACCTCATAGAAGTCAGTTGTATGTTTCAAAGATCGTAATAAACTTATTCTCTAGATCACTGTTTAAATTACCTCAGCCTTGATTCATTATATAAGATAAGTTCCAGTAATTTTCAACATCTTTACAATCCAGTCACTTGAAGGGAGCCAAAATAGAAGGAGCTGGTGTATAAGAAGATTTACCTCAAGTATAACAACAAGATACTTTCTCAAATTAAATTTTGAGTGGTGGCAGCAACCCTACCATTACACACTCACGTTTCCACAACACACAACGACGTGCTTTGTGACAGGATTGTGTCAGTGTTCAGCCAGAACCTGTATAAGAAAAATCCTGTACCCTGATCTTTCAAAGTGGTGGTCAGCTGTGAGATGTTTAACAGCTGAAGGAACGTGTGGGTGTGTGTGTCTGAGGGGATCTGTTAGTGAAATATTAGTTCAGGATCCTCTTAAGTCTTTACAGTGACCGTGTGTGGGCATATTCTTATTACATTGGTGCCAGCGGTGTGTCTTAAACTTTTAAACAGTGCAATCAGGAACAGCCATGCATAACCCAGGAACAGCACCCTGTTGTTTGATGCCACAAGAACACAAACAAATCTGTCTGGATAGATGGCCAGGCAGCCAAGCTCTTAAAAAGTGTCAATAATGATAAAGTTCTGTTCCTGGCTTGAAAGTGTGTGTTCATTTTTGACTGTGCAGCGCTGACTTGGGCAGAAGTAGTCCTATCCCGTAAACTTTGTTTGTGTGGCAGATACTTCATGAAACATCTGGAGGGCACGGTTTCTCAGATATGAGATTCGCATATCTGAATCTCAGCATAAAAAAACACTGAAGTTTCCGGCGGAAGTCCCGCAGTGACCATCTTGGGAGCCTCTATATCTCGCAACAAAGCATCAAGTCTGGAATACGGAGGCAGCAATCCCGGGACCAACAGGTCTGTATGTGAACCTCTTCTGAAGTCCCAGGACTTTTTGCCCCTGTTTAAAACCTGTGATTTAGTACTGTCTGGAAGCGCCCTTACAGAACAAAATTCATCCTGGTTTTAAAATAAGGAGGCTTACATCACCAAGCGAAACTAGTAAGATTCATTGATTCAAATCAAGATTTCCATGTTCTTTCCATAACATGGTTTAGTGGTTGAATTGCAGCTACAAGCATTCATTGCCATTACTATGTTGGCTAGGGGTGATTGAGAGTTGCAACCTACAAAATGCTTAGCACCAGATTGTAGTGGACCTGTCAAGCAGAGTGTCAGGTTCCTTTCACACATAGGACTCATACATTAATTGTACCTAGGGTCATAAAACAGACAGATCTTCAGATCCTCTGACTTTTTCTTCCTTTCCCACAAAAAGCAAAGGAAGTGATATTTATTGCATGCTAATAAAACTTCCCAGTTCCTGGCCATTTGCCACTACATAGCCTGGTGTCCACTTGTTCAATGTCTACTTGTCCATGTTGTGCAGACTACAGGACACACGTGAAATGTTAAAACCAAGTAATAGTTATGACAGAGGTCATCTGATCTGATAAGGTGAAATTCACCAGTTTGCCTGTCCACTCCTCCCTGCACACGGAATCTAACAGAGAAATAAACTGATAGGTTGGATACAAAGAGGGCAGAACATTAATACAGTATTTCAATAAATAATATGAGCACAATAAGCTAGACATGAAAGGTGAGCAAATAGCATTGGATGATTTATAGCACTCGTCAAAAGAGGAGGCAGCTGTAACTATATCTCATTGTAAACAAAAAGGCAAAGGTTTTGGTCTGTGCCAAGTATGATACCCACCTGAAGAAAGAAAAGTTAATAAAGCCAAAGATATACAGACAAACACCTGCCAGGAAACATTAGTTGAGCATGCATATAGAAAACCACACACGTCAGAGTAAAATTTGGGGGTGTATGCGCAGCGGAAGAGGTTGCTAGATCAAACAGACACAGGACTCCAAAAATCAGGACTCTGCAGTTTCTCAGTTTCAAAATAACACAAAGTTTACTAAGTACTTCTACACACGTCCATTCTAAGCGGGCAAAAATCAGGAACTACAAAGCACAGCACAAACAGTTTTCTGAACATCTGCTTATCTCACTTCTCTGGCCGGATCCTCCCTATTTCTTCCCAGCCAGAGAACGTGTTATCTTACTTCTGCCAAGGTTACTCTTCCTCTGCTTCTTTGCTTCTCACAGTATTTCTCATGCACAATTTAACATAACAGAATCCATATTGAATTACATCTTAACCCATTCTTAATTACATAGAAACACATTGAAAAAACATACATGCATACCTTCAATAATTCTGACAACACATACATATAGGAATTAGCCAATTGTAAGATATTGAGTTGGCCAATTAGCAGAATGCATGTGCTAAACAAAAGAGTATTAAAAAGTCTTACATAAAAAAGTTCGGTAGAACTTGTTACCTTTGTTACTAGCACAATGTGACTCCTTTTTGCACAAATCAGAAGTAAATTTCATATTTCTGAATCTTGGCAGTGACTACAGAGACCTATTCTAGATCCGCATGGTCTTTCACAAGGAGGACATTGATTTCCAGATGGAAGGGTTTCCTGACATGCCTTTCTCTTGCCACGCTTCTCCCTCCATTCGTGCCTGTTCAAAATCCACAACACTGTTGGTACCAAAGTGCTGGTTTTAACCTACAAAACCCTATACGGTTCCGGCCCGCTTTACCTGTCTGAATGTATTCTCCCCTATGAACCATCAAGACAATTAAGATCTTTTGGTGGGGCCCTGATCTCGGTCCCACCACTTTTTTCCTCCTTTATAGATAACAATAGTTGCCAGAAAGGCCCAGGGGTTCTTAATCTTTTCTGTTCTGAGTCTGTCTGTGACGACCTTGAGCGAAGCTCTTTCTTCTCTAGTTGATTTTGCCAAGTCCTGAAAGACTATTACCTTATTTCCATTATATTTTAAGTCCTGTACTTTCCTCAGGGTTTTTTTGTAGACTTTTAAACAAGTGGATTCTCTGGCAAAAGCAATTATCACTGTCCTTGGTCTTTGTTTTTGCTGGTTTTTATCTTTTTAAACATCTGAGGGTATTCTGTGTGCACGCTCAATGTCGTCTGGCATAGCTGGTACTTCAAATTCCTCCCACTATTCAGTCAAGGATTTGATCAGGTCTTTATCACTTAAGTACTCTGGAATGCCTGATAGAATAATGTTTCTACGCTTCTGACGGTTCTCCAAATCTGCTACTTTCTGATTCAGAAATTGCATATTTTGTTCTAGGGATTTTATTTTGGCTTTAGACCTTGACTGCTTCTGAAGTAAGAGCTGTACCTGCTCTTTAGTCTCTCTGACCTCAAGAGCAAGATGTCCCATTGAGTTTTGTAGCCCTTGGACCATTTCCATCCATTTATCCAGTTTGGAATCAGTGGAATTAAGGGTCTCTGAAGCCATATCGAACTGGTCCCTGTCTTGTGATCTGTTTCCTGACAGGGCCTTTTCTGTGGTGGCCCCTTGGCTGTGGAACTCCCTCCCAAGCGAAATTAGATCTGCTCCATCTCTCCTGACCTTTCAAAAACAAGTGAAATCCTGGCTATGGGATCAGGCATTCACAGACTAGGCTTCCTTGCTGGCAAAGTGACGGCTTTAATGGACTTGACGGACTTCTTTTAGGATGAGGACTTAAATTGGCGATTGATTGAATGTTTTTATACTGTTGTTATATTGTTTTTATTTAAATTGCATGCTTTTGGTTGTGGGCATCATGGTGTGCTGGTTGTTCGCCGCCTTGAGTCCCTCAGCGGAGGTCGAGATAGGATGGGATATAAATGTCCGAAATAAATAATTAATTAAATAATGCTGGCGGTCTTTGCTTCCTCTTCCAGAACGCTGACATTGGTCCATCTGTCTTCTTCCCAAGAGATTTGCAGAATTTTTTTGAAGCCTACGCTGATGGAATCTTTCCAGAAGTCAAGAGTGACATCTGTAAGTGTCCATGTTCCACAGACATACAACGGAGTTGGAGGACAATAGCTTAATAAACAAGCATCTTAGTATCCCTACAAATGTCCCAGTCCTCAATCATTTAAGAAAATGCTGCACTTGCAGAACTCAGACAATGTTATATTTTGGAGTTAGTCGGTTTTTGAGGAGAGGTGGCTGCCTAGGTAGCTGAAATGGTCAACATTTTCTAGCATTACACCATTGAGATTTATTTCTGGTATTTTGGTGCCTTTGGCTGGTTTTCTCTTTTGTTTTCTCAATGTTCAGTGAGAGGACAAGCTTTTCATATACTTTTGCAAAGGTGGGTTTAAAATGGCTTGGAGGTCTTCCTCTGAATAAGCACAGACTATATTATCATCAGCATATGGGGTTTCTATAACAAATGTTATTGTGATCTTACTTTTGGCTTTCAGCCTGCAGAAGTTGAAGAGCTTGAAGTTCAACGAAACCTAGAGAGTGATGTCACCCCCACCCCCTGGCCTAAACAAAGGTCATTTAGACACACACAGACATCCAAGGTAAGTTTACACCAAATACAAAAACCTTATGCACTGTTGTGTTTACAAAATCTGTTCCATTCCAGGTACCATATTTGCTTCTGTGTACATGGGTTATATTTTTAACATTGTCTAATTACCCTCTTAAAGTCTTTCTAAGTCTTAACAAACTAAGATCACAGGAAGCATGATGAGACCTCAGACAAGTGAGTCCCATAAAAAACTATGTTTATTTTCTCGTGGTCCCCAACAGGCCTGGCATAGCTCCCCTATTCTGCAATTTAAACACACCAGTACTACATAATAAATGCTCCAAAGTTATTGATGATGGTGGATATTTTCAGTCTGGACCCTCCCTCTAGGCAAGTAGACAAGACCATGTAAAGCATCAACTTCCACAATTCTGTAAATATTGAGCTATGGCAGCTAAAGTGTAGATCAGGGGTCCTCAAACTAAGGCCCGGGGGCCGGATACAGCCCTCCAAGGTCATTTACCCAGCCCTTGCTCAGGGTCAACCTAAGTCTGAAACGACTTGAAAGCACACAACAACAAAAACAAAAACAACAATGCTATCTCATTAGCCAAAAGCAAGCCACACAACCCATTGAAATACTAAGTTTATATTTGTTAAAATTTTTCTTCATTTTAATTGTTGTATTTTAAGAGTTTTTGCACTACAAATAAGATATGTGCAGTGTGCATAGGAATTCATTCATTTTTTTTCAAATTATTATCCGGCTCTCCAACAGTTTTAGGGACTGTGACTTAGCCCTCTGATTAAAATGTTTGTGGGCCCCTGGTGTAGATGCATTGTTGTGTTCATTGGTGAACTTGGCTTTCATGCATGATACTGTTGTGGGGAGTGGTGGTGGCAGTGCTAATTTCCATTTCTAAGCCGAAGAGCCAGCATCGTCCGTAAACACCCACAAGGTCATGTGGCCGGCATGACTGTACGCCCACTCGATTGACTGTCACCTTGTCATGGTGACGGGGCTTGCGTGTTCCAATGAACCTGCGTGCACAACGACTGGAGTCGTGCACTCCTAGGAGTGGTCGCGAGGAGGTTCCGGACTAAGCACAGTCCGAAGACCCAAACATCTCAATGGTGGAGCAGGCGGAGGATAACATGGTACATGTTACAACAGCTGTGAAGGCGGAGGAAGGCTGCAACAGATTGAGAAGCCACGGTCATCGTATTAAACTATGCCACCCATGGAACCTCACTCTGTGAAGACTGTGTGTTGATCAGTTGTGCACTGACCTCCACACATTACAAAAACTCACACACAGGCGTCTTCCAAGGAAATTTAAAACAAACCAACAGAAGTCCCATGGCGAACACCGTCCTATCGGGGATACCTAAGGAAGACAAAATCATCCTCCTGGGGGACTTTAATGCAAGAGTTGGGAGAGACTTCAACCTGTAGCCAGGGACCATAGGAAAAGATGGGGTTGGAAACAGCAACTTGAATGGCATCCTGCTTCTCACCAAATGTGCGGAACACAACCTTGTCATCACCAACACACTCTTCCGCCAGAAAAACAAGCTCAAGACATCATGGAAGCACCCCCGGTCAAAGCATTGGCACCTCTTAGACTACGTAATCACATGTGTCAGAGGCCGCTGTGATGTGCTTCTCACCAGAGCCATGACAGGTGCTGATGACTGCTGGACTGACCACAGGCTAATCCGATCCACAATGGCTATCAAGATCATCCCCAAACATCAAAACATCTCCATCTTGGGCAGAATTGCAACAATCAAATTGAATATACTCCCCAAGCTTCTCTTTCTTTTCCAAGCTTTACCAATCATAAGGAATGATTATCTCTTCAAAAAGTGAAACACAGACATAATAAAATTTATATGGAAAAACAAAAAAGCCAGAATCTATATATATAAATTTCCTCCTGGCGTCGTATGAGGAAACAAAACTCAAAAACCCCCCAACAAAACTCCACCAAACTTCCCATGCCCCAAGGGCAACCAACAAGGTACAAACTAATCCACTCAGAAATCAAAAACACACAACAACAACCACAATAAACGGCAAAGCAACTGAGCATGCGCACTGGCGCAAACTCCCTGGCGCACGCACGCACATGGCCCCTCACCCTCCCCCCCTGGCGCGGCACACACACACGCGTGCCCCCTCTCCCACCCGGCGCGGCACACACGCGCGCGCACCCCCAACCCCCCCCCGGCGCGGCACACACGCGCGCGCACGCGCCCCCTCTCCCCCCTCCGGCGCGGCACACACACACATGCACACACACGCGCGCACGCGCCCCCTCTCCCCCCTCCGGCGCGGCACACACACACATGCACACACACGCGCGCACGCGCACCCCCCGGCGCGGCACACACACACATGCACACACATGCGCGCACGCGCCCCCTCCCACCCCCCGGCGCGGCACACACACACATGCACACACACGCGCGCGCGTGCCCCCTCACACCCCCCGGCGCGGCATACACACACATGCACACACACGCGCGCGCGTCCCCCTCACACACCCCGGCGCGGCACACGCGCGTGCGCGCGCCCCCCCTCTCCCCCCTCCGGTGCGGCACACGCACGCACGCGCGCCCGCGCGCCCCCTCACTCCCCTGGCGCGGCACACACGCGCGCGTGTGCGCCCCCTCTCCCCCCCGCGCGGCACACACGCGCGCGCGCGCCCCCATCCCCCCTCCCCTCCTCACGTTACCTCCAAGCCACGCCCCCTTCTAAACCCATCCCCCCTCCCCTCCTCCTCCTCACTTACCTCCAAGCCACGCCCCCTTCTAAACCCATCCCCTCCCCCTCCTCCCTCACCCTCCTCACTATTCCATCTAACCCATCCCCCCTCCCCTCCTCACCTTACCTCCAAGCCACGCCCCCTTCTAAACCCATCCCCTCCTCCCTCTTACCCTTCTCACCTTACCTCCAAGCCACGCTCCCTTCTAAACCCATCCCCCTCCCCCCCCGCCCCCACCCCCCCCCCATCCCCCTCCTGTCTTTGGCGTCCCAAGCACGCCCCCTTCTAAACCCATCCCTCCTCCCTCTCTTACCCCCAAGCCACGCCCCTTCTAAACCCATCCCCCCTCCCCTCCTCCCTCCTCACGTTACCTCCAAGCCACGCCCCCTTCTAAACCCATCCCCCCTCCCCTCCTCACCTTACCCCCAAGCCACGCCCCTTCTAAACCCATCCCCCCTCCCCTCCTCACATTACCTCCAAGCCACGCCCCAAAGAGGATCTTTCTTTCTCTTCCTGTCTCAATTCAATATAAGTTCACTTCGTCTATCCCTTATAGTCATGGAATAAATCATAGAATCAAAGAGTTGGAAGAGACCTCATGGGCCATCCAGTCCAACCCCATTCTGCCAAGAAGCAGGAATATTGCATTCAAATCACCCCTGACAGGAGAGAAAGAGGGAGGGAAAGAAAGAAGGAAGGAAGGAATGAGGTAGAAAAGGAAGAAAGGAGAGACAGAGGGAGGGAAAGCAAGAAGGAAGGAATGAGGTAGAAAAGGAAGAAAGGAGAGAAAGAGGGAGGGAAAGAAAAAGGGGGAGGAAGGAAAGTTAGAGAAAGAAGGAAGGAGAGAAGGAAAGAAAAAAGGGACAGAAGGAAGGAAAGAAGGAGCGAAGGAAGGGGGGAAGATGTAGAGAAAGAGGGAGGGAAGGAAAGATGGAAAGAGAGAAGGAAGAAAAGAGACTGCAGAAGAGAAAAAGGAAGAAGGAAGGAAAGAGGGAGCGAAGGAAGGGGATAAAATGTAGAGAAAGAGGGAGGGAAAGAAAGGAGGAAAGAGAGAAGGAAGAAAAGAGACACAGCAAAAGAGAAAGAAAAAGGGGGAAGGAAGGAAAGCGATAGAGAAGGAAGGAAGGAGAGAAGGAAAGACGGGAAGGAAGGAAGGAAACAGGGAGTGAAGGAAGGAGGGAAAGAAGGGGAGATAGGGGGAAGGTTGGCCACAGCAACGCGTGGCGGGTACAGCTAGTTAATTATAAAATACTTACCGACGGAAAAAAAAAAAGAGGGGGATTAGGCCTACCAAATTTTAAAGCTTATTGTGAAGCATATAACCTAGTGGGATTTAAAGAATGGGCAACTCTAAAAAATCAGAAACTATTAACATTGGAAGGATTTGACCTTAGATCAGGCTGGCATGGATATATCTGGTACAATAAGAGGAAGGTGGAAAAAGATTTCAACAATCATTACATAAGGGCCGCACTAATTAAAACTTGGGAAAAGTACAAGCCAAGATTATACAACAAAACACCATTGTGGATATCTCCAGCAGAAGTAAAACATAAAAGAGAATTAGGCAGAGAAAATTGGCTAACATATAAACAAATTCTAAAAACCACAGACGGGAAAAACTTCGCTATAAAATCATTAGAGGAGATTAAACAATTAAATGCCAACCTTACATGGGTGCAATACCATCAGCTGCATCAAAGCTTTATAGAAGATAAAAAACAAGGTTTTTGCCCGCAACAAGATACATGGGATATAATTATGCAAAAGGAAAAGAAACTAATTAAGATATTATACAAACAAATTCTATCTTGGGCAACCGAGGAAGAACAAATAAAGGAATGCCAAATTAAATGGGCAAAAGATATTTGGCATAGTATTCTCTTAAAGCAATGGGAGGAAATTTGGAATACTAAATTAAAATATACAATAGCCAACGGCTTCTGCATCACTTCTTCTTCTTCTCCTACTACTACTAGTAGTAGGTATGGTGCCAGAATGCTGAGTCTCAACAAAACTGGTTTAAAATGTTTTTTAGGTGGTACTACTCCCCTGATAAAATTGCGAAATTCAGCAAAACAGCTTCAAATAAGTGCTGGAAATGTCAAAAAGAGATAGGGACTTTCTACCACCAATGGTGGGAGTGTAAAAAAATTAAGAAATATTTGAGAGAAATACATTCATCAACCCAAAAAATACTAAAAATCAATTTTGCGCAGCTCCCAGAAATGTATCTTTTAGGGATATCTTACCCAAAATTTAATAGCAACCAAGAAAAAATCTTCTTTCTATTAAGTACTGCGGCAAGGATGTTGCTGGCCAAAAGATGGAAACAGAAGGAAACTCCAACAATTGAGGACTGGATAACAAAAACATTCGACATAATCCAAATGGATTGTTTATCTCAGCATCTAAACAATTCAACAAAAAAGACGAACTGGGAAGGATTCAAAGATTTCATTAAAGATGACATTGATAATAGACCTGTCCAGCATTTGAAAAAGACTCATATACTGAAGCAACACTGGAAATGCAACGGAAGAAAGCACGATATTAACTCCAACTACTAACTGACTCTTTGAAGACTTTGGGAAGTCAAAGCACGGCGGGCAGGGTTATTTATGAACACTATGTGATTTTGTATCCTTTTTTTCTCTCTCTTTTTCTCTTCTCTTTCTCTACCCTCGTCCCCTTTCCCCCAATTCTCCTCTCTTATGTTTATGTCCACGTCTATGCCTTACATGTATTTTATGCTATTATGTCACTTGAAAATTTGCACAATAAAAAGTATTTTTTTAAAAAAAAAGATCACCCCCAAGCGCAGACTCCAAAGAAGAAAGACAAGGTGCAAAATGAACACCCAAGCCCTTCAGGAGCCCTCCAGACAAGCCCTCCTCCAAACAGCACTCAAGGACCATCGACCCCTAGAACACCCCGAAAATGTTGAGGAACATAGGAACAAACTGAAGACCTCCATCATCTCAGCCTGCGAAGAAACTATTGGATACCAAACCAAGAAACATCCCACTTCCCTTGTATAATAACAAAACGTTTTTTTTCTTCCTTTTTTGGAATGATAAAAAATCTATTAAAAAAAAGATTGGTTTGACGAAAATGACAACGAGATCCAACAGCTAATTGACAAGAAAAGGAAAGCCTTCCAAACATGGCAGTGATGTCGGAGTATAATGAAGTTTTGTAATATGTTTTAAATGTAATTCATGTATTGCCAATATGGATGCCCATAGAGTGTAATGCTGTGCTGAATTGTTTATCTTTGAGGCTGTGATTGAGTAGTCATGAGATAAGCTCTCTGCTGAGTTGTGTGAGAAATATAGGGAGTTTCCCTTTTGCAGCAGAAGAGCCAAGAAGCTGCAAGAACTGTTTTGACTGTAGTTTCCTGTGTGTTTTTTCCATGATTAGACGCTCGCTGTAGATGGACGTGCGTTTGCTCTGTGCTTAGTAAACTTGAACTTGCTTGTAACCTGATGTCTCCAGAATCCATGTTTTTCAGAGCTGTATCTGGTGAACCTGGCAGAGCTTCTGTGAATGGCGATTAAGCCTCACAAGAGAGACGTCAACTGTGCTGCTAAGAAAAAGATCTATGCCAGTGGAAAAGCTGAGGTCCATAGAACTCCGCTGGACCGGCCACATTGTCTGGATGCCGACCACTGTCTCCCAAAGCAGTTGCTCTAATCTGAACTCAAGAATGGAAAACGGAATGTTGGAGGACAGGAAAAGAGATTTAAAGATGGGCTCAAAGCCAACCTTAAAAACTCTGGCATAGACACTGAGAACTGGGAAGCCCTGGCCCTTGAGCGCTCCAGCTGGAGGTCAGCTGTGACCAGTAGTGCTGGAGAATTTGAAGAGGCACGGATGGAGGGTGAAAGAGAGGATCGTGCCATGAGGAAGGCGTGTCAAGCCAACCCCAACCGGGACCACCTTCCACCTGGAAACCAATACCCTCACTGCAGGAGAAGATGCAGGTCAAGAATAGGGCTCCACAGTCACCTATGGACCCACCGCCAGAACACTGATCCTGGAAGACTATCCTATTTGGACAACGAGGGATAGCCTAAGTAAGTAAATGACTGTATGGAGCGTCATTACCTTCCTGCAGAAGCGGTACCTATTGTTCTACTCACATTTGCATGTTTTCAAACTGTTAGGCACTGGGATTGTGGTGCAGCTGACTGAGTGTCAGCTGCATTAAGATCACTCTGACCAAAAGATCATGAGTTTGAAATCAGAGTGGGTTTCCAACCAATTGTGTGTAGCCTGTTGTCGACCTTTGCAACCCCAAAGACAATTGTATCTATCAAGCAGGAAAATTAGGTACCACCTTAAAAGTGTTGGGAGGTTAAATTAACTGATTTAGGAGGCTATAAAGAAGACTCCAGTCACTTCAAGGATGCCATCCATCCATCTTGGCCGACCAAGGGCAAGATGGATGGATGGCATCCTTGAAGTGACTGGACTGACCTTGAAGGAGCTGGGGGTGGTGACGGCCGACAGGGAGCTCTGGCGTGGGCTGGTCCATGAGGTCACGAAGAGTCGGAAACGACTGAACGAATGAACAACAACAACAAAGAAGACTCCAGCAAAGCATTCCAGCGGGGAAGCATGCGGGGAAGAATGCGGAAGTGCTTCATCAGCGTCGCAGATGGACGATGAAAGCGACAGCTCCCCTGGTGGCCAGAAAAAAAGTTAAATAGCCTCTGTGTATGTCTGTATATGTTTATATGTCAAAAATTGGCATTGAATATTTGCCATATATGTGTACACTGTAATCCGCACTGAGTGCCCTGCGGGGTGAGAAGGGCGGAATAGGAAAGGAGAGACCTTAAACTCTACTACGAAGCCTGCGGTCTAAGATGGATAAAAGACTGGATTCTATTAAGAAAGGAAAGAACATTAGAATTAGAGGGCTTTGACCTGAGAATAGGTTGGCATTCGTACCTTTGGTATGACCAAATTAAGAAGGAAAAGAACTTCAACAACCACTTCATCAGGTCCGCACTAATGAAAATCTGGACCAGATATAAGACCAAACTCTATTCAAAGACCCCCTTATGGATTTCCCCTTTGGAAGCGGGGCAGAGAAGATTACTGGGGTGGTCAAAGTGGCCCACCTATAAAGATGCGTGACTGCATCTCCATCTACGAACCCACGCGTTCTCTTCGGTCATCTGGAGAGGCCCTGCTCGTGATCCCACCGGCGTCGCAAGCGCACTTGGTGGGGACGCGGGACAGGGCCTTTTCCATGGTGGCCCCCCGACTCTGGAACACCCTCCCCAAAGACCTCAGACAGGCCCCTACATTGGCTGTCTTCAGAAAGAACCTGGCTTTTCCGATGCGCCTTCCCAGATTAGGAAATCTCCACCACCAAGTCCCATAAGCACTTTATCAGAACCAATGATTGCTGCACATCGCACATCGCACTTGCCCTGGAAGCCCTATATACACCTCCTGTCACATCAGCACCCATTGCTCTGGCCCGGCCCAGTTTTATTGTGTTTACTGTACTGTGCCTGTTGTTTATTTTGCTTTATTCTATTTTAATTGTTTGATTTACTTAGATTGTATTGTTGTGTTGTGTGTTGAGGCCTCGGCCTGTGTAAGCCGCATCGAATCCTTCGGGAGATGCTAGCGGGGTACAAATAAAGTTTAATAATAATAATAATAATAATAATAATAATGTTCTAACCAAAAAAGATGGCATGTTACAACTGAAAACAAAGGAAGAAATTTCCCAAAAATTTAACACTGTCTCATGGTTCCAGTATATCCAATTAAAGGAATATTTTAAGAAGGACAGAGAAATAGGCTTCAATGAAAAAGATGATTTCCAAGATAAGATCATACTGAAGGAGAAAAAAACGATAACGAAGATCTACAATAAGTTACTACACTGGGCAACAGAGACAGAGTTAATCAAGGAAAGCATGATTAAATGGGCATAAAACATCGGAAGAGAAATAAAACTGAGTGAATGGTAGAAGTTATGGACCAAGAAGATCAAGTATACATACTCGATAGATTTAAAGGAGAATCAGATCAAGATGATATATAGATGGTACATGACTCCTCAGAAACTAAGTGTAATGTATAAAAATTCCTGGAATAAATGCTGGAAATGTAGCACACAGGTCGGAACATTCTATCACGCTTGGTGGACCTGCCCCAAGATGAAAACATTCTGGAAGATGGTACAGGAGACATGTGAGAAGATATTTAAAACAAAGATCCAACTAAAGCCAGAGTATTTCCTGCTAGGTCTAGTAGATGAAGAACTAGAAAAAGACCGAAATAATGATATTCTATTCACATACCTCGCTACCGCAGCGAGAATGGTAACAGCAAAAAAAAGGAAGCAAAATGAACCCGCAACGAAAGAAGAATGGCTAAAAAAAATTCAAGAAATTAAGGGCGCGGACAAACTAACGTTTGCCCTTAAAGAATCTTATGGTAGACCCATTATAAAGACAAATTGGAAATTGGTGGAGGACTTTCTCACCGAAGAATACAAACCGGAAAATCAACAATAAGAAAAAGAACAGCAAGGACACAGGAAAACAGTAAAGAAGAGACAGGAATAAGAAGAAAAATGGTAATATCAAGAGTACAGTAGGAGTGGAGTGAAAGTTTTTCTACAAGCAAAAGGAAACAGAAGAATAGAGAGAAAATGGAGAAGAAGATTGGAAGACGACAGAAACCCCCAACCCGATCCCCCACCTCACCTCCACCCCCTTCTCACTCCACACCTCCCCCTCCCCCTCCCTTGCTTCCCCTATTTAGAAATTCTATGTATAGAACTGCCCAGACACACATATACCACCCAATAATAATAATAATAATAATTGTGCTGGTACAGCTGTACCAGGAGCTCCTATTTTGTTTGCTTTGCAGTTAATGTTTGTTTGCAATCCCAGGCTTGGGATTTTGCAGCAGGGTGGCTTCCTGTTATAGGCTGCAACCATAGGGTAAGCCACCTGCCAATTATAGTTAGGATCCCTGGTCCCGCCCCCTTTTTGCTTTTTGGATATTTGCATTTATAGGGTAAGCCACCTGCCAATTATAGTTAGGATCCCTGGTCCCGCCCCCTTTTTGCTTTTTGGAGGGAAAGGGCCATTTTTCAATTAGTTACAGCAAGAGAAGCCAAGGCAGAGGATGCATACAGACATTCCTCCTGTGCAAAAGCTTCGTCTTTTAAGACTTCCTGGGGAAGAACAGATTGAAGGCCTCTACAGATTCCCAAAGGGTTCCAGGGAACAGCTTTACAGCCCTGAGGACCTCCAGAGGGAATAACAGCTCTTCATCTTCAGCTAGGTGAATTCAAGCCTGATGGTACGTCTGTTTCGGTTCTGAGACGCAGTTCAGCCGGTAGCAGACTCAAACCAGTTAGGTTTAAGTTCACAGCAGCTTGGGAGGAGCTTTAAAGGGGAATTTTTCTGTTAAAGTTTTCTTGAAGATAGGATAAAAAGATAAAGTTTTTCTTGAAGAAGGATAAAAAGATAGGTTTTAATCAGGACAAAAACTTCTGGGATAATATAATGGAGTCAAAAAGAAAATTAATAACGAAGATATATAAAAAGCTGCTAGAATGGAAAATGGAAACAAAGGGAGAAAAAAATTACAGAAAAAGATGGAATGAAAATATTGGAAGAAATATTAAGCAAGAGGAATGGGAAAAAATCTGGAGAGAAAAACTAAAATACTGTTATGCCATTGATATGAAAGAAAATTGGCTTAAGACGGCGCACCGATGGTATATAACACCGAAATAATTAGGGGCGAGCAATAGCAGTGCCAGCACAAGGTGCTGGAAATGTAAAGAAAAGGAAGGCTCGTATTTCCATACATGGTGGACTTGTAGAAAGGCAAAAAAATATTGGAGGGAAGTACAAAAAGAATTACAAGAAATGCTACAAATTAAAATACCATGGAGGCCAGAGTTATTTCTCCTAGGGATGCATGATTTGAAAATAGAAAAGAATATTGATAAGATTTTGTTTCTGATAACAACAGCAGCAAGGATAACTTATGCTAGAAGATGGAAGCAGGAAGATACGCCAGATGAAAACGAGAGATTGACAAAAATTTTGGAAGTAAGAAATATGGACCGGCTCACTTTTCTAATAACAAGAAGTAAAGGAATAAAAATGAAGGAAACAAACTGGGAAAAAGTGATGGATTATTTCAAGCAAAGGAATAAAAAGATCCTGACATAACTGAGAAAGAGTGGGAGGGAAGGAAGAGGAGGAGAAAGAAGACGAGGAGAGAAGAAGGGGAAGAAGAGGAGAAGGAGGTCAGATGAACGACAGAGAAGACCCTGTGAAAACCCCGGGAAGTCGAAAGCAAGAATCTACTTTTTTTTCCTTTTTAACTCTGGGCTTTTGGGGCTAAATATCTTTTTTTTTCTTTTTTTTCTTTTCTTTCTCTTCCTCTTGCCTCTATTCTACTCTTTTTGGTCACTATATCATCTTCATATTTTGGGGAACTGATATACACATACTTTATATTTTGTTTCTTACTGGTAGCCTTGGCTACAAAGCTATATTTTAATTGTATTTGAAAAAACTGAATAAAGATTATATTAAAAAAAAGTTTTCTTGAAGATAGTGCCTGTTTCCTGCAAACAAGACTGCAGAAGCCAATAGACTATTTAGAAATTTTACAGTTCCTGCTTGTTCATTAATAAAGACTGTTGTATTTAAGCTCCAAGTCTCCTAAAGCCTGCTTAATAGGGAAAGTTCCTCTAAAGGCTCCTTCTCGGGCCCCCGGGCTTCCCGCTGGACGCAAGCCTTGCATCCTCTTTTAGAAGCACTTAATTTCGGCTCCAGCGGTGACAGAACAATAAGTAAAAGAGAAAATGTATTTAATAAAAAATATTTATAAATAAATAGATAAATGGGTTGGCAGAAGCTGGGGCTAACAGCGGGAGCTCACCCCTGCTCCCTGGATTCAAACCGGCGACCTTTTTGACATCAAGTTATTATATAATACATAATAATATTATAATAATAATAAACAATGATAATGATACGAGAGAATCAGGGTGACTATTCTTCTGCAAAGCAGACTCACCTCGACAGGCAACCTCGAGCTCTCCATCTCTGCCAAAAGCCAAACCCGCTTCTCTGCCTCCAGGGCTCGGCCACGCCCCCTTCGCGGCCACGCCCCCTCAGACAGGGTCACCATGGCGACGGCGCGGAGCATGTTGGGAATGACAGTCCGCGCCCTTGATGGCGTCATCACCTGTGCGCCGGAAGTCTGGATGTGCTGAGTTGGTGGAGGGTTCTTCGCTGGCTTGCTGAGGAAGGCTCGTCATGGCGGTGAGTAAGGTGCCAGCAGGGCCACTTCAGGATCCCTCCAGACTGTTGGGGCCGGGCTATCTTTTGTTGTTGTTGTGCCGTCAACTCTCTCCCAGAGTTTCCTTGCCAACATTTGTCCATAGCGGGTTTGCCTGTGTGTTTCCTCATCTATCTTCTATATATATATATAAATGTTCTATTCATAATGAGTTCCTTAAAAACAAAAGAACCAATGAACGAAATCACACCAAATTTGGCAACAAAACGTCTCACAACACAAGGAGTGATCATCACTCAAAAAATTATGATTTTGTCATTTGGGAGATGTTGTTGTTGTTCATTTGTTCAGTCGTCTCTGACTCTTCGTGACCTCACAGACCAGCCCACGCCAGAGCTCCCTGTCGGCCGTCACCACCCCCAGCTCCTTCAAGGTCAGTCCAGTCACTTCAAGGATGCCATCCACCCACTTTGCCCTTGGCCGGCCCCTCTTCCTTTTACCTTCCACTTTCCCCAGCATCATTGTCTTCTCTAGGCTTTCCTGTCTCCTCATGATGTGGCCAAAGTATGGACTGGTTGGATCTTCTGCAGTCCAAGGCACTCTCAGAACTTTCCTCCAACACCACAGCTCAAAAGCATCTCTCTTCCTTCGCTCAGCCTTCCTGAAGGTCCAGCTCTCGCAAAAATTAGGATGAATGCAATGAAAGAAGCTAGCTCAAACTTCCGTACAGTGGCCCTTATTTCTCATGCCAGTAAGGTAATGCTCAAGATCCTGCAAGGAAGACTCCAGCAATACATGGAGCGAGAGTTGCCAGATGTTCAAGCTGGGTTTAGAAAAGGCAGAGGAATGAGAGACCAGATTGCCAATATCCGCTGGATAATGGAGAAAGGCAGGGAGTTTCAGAAAAACATCTATTTCTGCTTCATTGACTATTCTAAAGCCTTTGACTGTGTGGATCATAATAAATTGTGGAAAGTTCTTGGTGGGATGGGCATACCAAGCCCCCTTGTCTCTCTCCCGAGGAATCTGTACAAGGACCAAGTAGCAACAGTCAGAACTGACCACGGAACAACAGACTGGTTCAAGATTGGGAAAGGCGTACGGCAAGGCTGCATACTCTTACCCAACCTTTTAAACTTGTATGCAGAACACATCATGCGATGTGCGGGGCTTGATGAATGCAAAGCTGGGGTGAAAATTGCTGGAAGAAACATTAACAACCTCAGATATGCAGATGACACCACTCTGATGGCCGAAAGCGAGGAGGAGCTGAGGAGCCTTCTAATCAAGGTGAAAGAAGAAAGCGCAAAAGCTGGGTTGCAGCTAAACGTCAAAAAAACCAAGATTATGGCAACAAGAATGATTGACAACTGGAAAACAGAGGGAGAAAATGTGGAGGCCGTGACAGACTTTGTATTTCTAGGTGCAAAGATTACTGCAGATGCAGACTGTGGCCAGGAAATCAGAAGACGCTTACTTCTTGGGAGGAGAGCAATGTCCAATCTCGATAAAATAGTAAAGTAGAGACATCAGAATGGCAACAAAGATCCGTATAGTCAAAGCAATGGTATTCCCTGTAGTAACCTACGGATGTGAGAGCTGGACCTTAGGGAAGGCTGAGCGAAGGAAGATCGATGCTTTTGAGCTGTGGTGTTGGAGGAAAGTGCTGAGAGTGCCTTGGACTGCGAGAAGATCCAACCAGTGCATCCTCCAGGAAATAAAGCCCGACTGCTCATTGGAGGGAAGGATACTAGAGACAAAGTTGAAGTACTTTGGCCACATCATGAGGAGACAGCAAAGCCTAGAGAAGACAATTATGCTGAGGGAAAGAGGAAGGCAAAAGGAAGAGGGGCCGACCAAGGGCAAGATGGATGGATGGCATCCTTGAAGTGACTGGACTGACCTTGAAGGAGCTGGGGGTGGTGACGGCCGACAGGGAGCTCTGGCGTGGGCTGGTCCATGAGGTCACAAAGAGTCGGAAGAGACTGAACGAATAAACAATGGCTATCATATCTCCTCTCAGCTTCTCTTCTTCAGGCTAAACATGCCCAGCTCCTTAAGCCACTCCTCATAGGGCTTGTTCTCCAGACCCTTGATATTTTAGTCACCCTCCTCTGGACACATTCCAGCTTGTCAATATCTCTCTTGAATTGTGGTGCCCAGAATTGGACACAATATTCCAGGTGTGGTCTAACCAAGCAGAATAGAGGGGTAGCATGACTTCCCTAGATCTCGACACTATGCTCCTATTGATGCAGGCCAAAATCCCATTGGCTTTTTTTGCCGCCACATCACATTGTTGGCTCATGTTTAACTTGTTGTCCACGAGGACTCCAAGATCTTTTTCACACATACTGCTCTCAAGCGAGGCGTCCCCCATTCTGTATCTTTGCATTTGCCAAAGTGGAGGCTGAAAGAGCGTGGCTTGCCTTGCCTAAAGGTACCCAGCGGGTTCAGAGCCACAATCCCAAGGCTCAAACTACAAGGCCATCCTTTCTGAATTCCGCATTCCTTCTCTCTTTTTTCTACCTCCTTTTTCTTTCTTTCTATTCTCAACTCAGTTTTAGAGGGAGGAAGAAGCGGATGGAAAGGATTCTCTTCATTGTATTGTTGAAGGCTTTCATGGCCGGAATCACTGGGTTGTTGTAGGTTTTGTCGGATGCCCGTAGGGATACCAAGGTGTTTGTTTATAGAGCTATTGTCCTCCCAACCCTGCTATATGCCTGTGAGACGTGGACTGTCTACAGACGTCACATGCAACTCCTGAAACGATTCCATCAGCGCTGCCTCCAGAAAATCCTGCAAATCTCTTGGGAAGACAGGCGGACAAACGTCAGCGTGCTGGAAGAAGCAAAGACCACCAGCATTGAAGCGATGGTCCTCCGCCATCAACTCCGCTGGACCGGCCACGTTGTCCGGATGCCCGACCACTGTCTCCCAAAGCAGTTGCTCTACTCCGAACTCAAGAATGGAAAACGGAATGTTGGTGGGTAGGAAAAGAGATTTAAAGATGGGCTCAAAGCCAGCCTTAAAAACTCTGGCATAGACATTGAGAACTGGGAAGCCCTGGCTCTTGACCGCTCCTGCTGGAGATCAGCTGTGACCAGCAGTGCTGCAGAATTTGAAGAGGCACGAATGGAGGGCGAAAGGGAGAAGCGTGCCAAGAGGAAGGCGCGTCAAGCCAACCCCGACCGAGACTGCCTTCCACCTGGAAACCAATGCCCTCACTGCGGAAGAAGATGCAGAGCAAGAATAGGGCTCCACAGCCACATACGGACCCACAAGAACACTGGAAGACAATCATCCTCAGAAAGCGAGGGATCGCCTAAGTAAGTAAGGTTTTGTCGGGCTATATGGTCATGTTCTAGAGGCATTTTCTCCTGACATTTCGCCTGCATCTATGGCAAGCATCCTCAGAGGTAGTGAGGTCTATTGGAACTAGGAAAGTGGGTTTATATATAACTAGTTGTCCCTTGCCAGGCATTGCTGTGGCCCAGTCTGGTGATCTGGAAAATAAATGAGAAAGTGTTGGTTTCTAATATATTTAATTATTTTATGCTTGTGAGTAAACTGTATTTCTTGTTGTTTCTTTGTCAGTGTTGATGTGGAGAGTGTCTGGTTTGCCTACTCTGGAATATTCAACATATCATAGTCCTTCTTTAGGGGTCTCTTTCAAATCTGTGTGTGTGAGAGAGAATCATATCTATCTATATTTATGACTAGTTGGCTCTTTGTCAGGAGAGCTCTGATTACATTTTCTTGCCCTGGTAAAGAGAGTTGGACTGGATGGCCTTAAGTATTTTCTGTTGGTCATGGGGGTTCTGTGTGGGAAGTTTGCCCCATTTCTGTCATTTGTGGGTTTCAGAATGCTCTTTAATTGTAGTGAACTATAAATCCCAGTAACTACAAATCCCAAATGTCAAGGTCTATTTCCTCCAAACTCCATCTGTGTTCATATTTAGGCATATGGAATTTTTTGTCAAGTTTGGTCCAGATCCATCATTGTTTGAGTCCACAGTGCTCTCTGGATGTAGGTGAACTACAACTCCAAACTCAAGGTCAATGCCCACCAAACCCTTCCAGTGTGTTCTGTTGGTCATGGAAGTCCTGTATGCCATGTTTGGTTGAATTCCATCATTGGTGGAGTTCAGAATGCTCTTTGATTGTAGGTGAACTGTTGGTTCATCAGGTGCTCTGCTATGGCTGACTTCTCTGGTTGAAGTAGTCTGCAGTGCCTTTCATGTTCCTTGATTCGTGTTTGGGCAGTGCTGCGTTTGGTGGTCCCTATGTAGACTTGTCCACAACTGCATGGTATACGAACCCCACCTCCTCCAAAATGAACCGAACCACCTAAACTGGGCTCTACAGGCCAATGGACACTCCACCTCAGAGATCAAAAGACCGAGAACAAGCCACGAGAGTCAAGACAAAGATCCAACCAGAGGAAAAGTGTTCTTGTCATACATCAAGGGAACCACTGACCGCATAGGAAAGCTGATGAGGAACACAACATACAAACTATCTACAGACCCACCAAGAAAATCCAACAAGTGCTACATTCAGCAAAGGACAAGAGGGATCCTCTCACTTCTGCAGGAGTCTACCATATACCATGGCAGTATACTTCTATACTGTCATACAATCCAGATTATTAAAGCAGATAATCTGCATTATCTGCTTTGAACTGGATTATCTGAGTCTATACTGCCATATAATCCAGTTCAAAGATGATAATCTGGATTTTATCCGGCAGTGTAGAAGGGGCTATAGAGTCTCAACCAATTCAACACAATTTGTGGCAGCCACAAAAATTAAGTTTCTGGAGTATAACGACTACCCCACAATTAAACAGGAAATAACACTTTCAAACCAGGAACATATTTTTTTTCAAATTTTGTTACATAGTATTATCATTATTATTATTAATATTATTATTACACCGATCTGTCTACAAAGCGCCTTCTAAATACATTTAGTTGAATGCAGATACAGAACTCCATGATGAAGAACTCTGGCTAGGCCTAATTCCTGATCATAAAGGTTTTATAGCTGTATCCAAGCAAATGGAGTAATGAAGTTCTATGAAGACCTTTGTGCTCTGAGCAAGAAGGCCTCTGACATTGCTGGGTGTGTGATCATATTCAAGATGTGGGGCTTGTGCACATGCTGAAGTCCCCATTTAGTTCCCCATATGGTCACCCAAATACTAAGAAGGAAGTTGTGATGACCGGTACAGTGTTTACAAGAAATGAGAAATCCAGGTTAAAAGCTAATTTGTGAGATATTGGCTTCCTCATAAAGTTAGGTCTGCTGCTGCTAGCAATGTATTAGTTCTAGTTGTTTAGTGTAAAATACAGTTTAATAGTGAATTTGGGATATGAACAAAACACATAAGCCAGCAGGGCTTTCTCTTTCTTCAGACTTTTATCCTGTTATTTACCTGGCTGCATTTTCTTATTTTATTTTCCAGCCAAAGGGAAAGGTGGGAACCAAAGGTAAAAAGCAGATATTTGAAGAAAACAAAGATACCCTCAAGTTCTACCTGCGGATCATTCTAGGCGCAAATGTGAGTGTATCTTGCCTGCTGAATAGTTTGCCTGATGTTTGGTCTTGTTTATCCTCAGAAGACAGCCTGTGTCTCTGGGTTTGGGCACAGATAGAGAGATAATAGATCTTCCCAGGCTGAAGTATTTGAGAGCCAGTTCCCAGTAGTTGTAGCATTGTGGCTAGGAAGAGAAGGGTTTTATTTTTGCCAGGAAGGCTATCTTCAGTTTCTGGCTTGCAGTGCATTCCCCATTAAATGTCAGAATGCCTTCAAAGACTGCTACTCTTTTCAAGATGCAAGGAAAGTGAAGTATTTATTTTTACCTGACTCTGCTCCTCACCACATGACAGGTGTGAAAAGGTAAGGAGAGAATAATAATAATAATAATTATTATTATTATTATTATTTATACCCCGCCACCATCTCCACAAAGGGGACTCGGGGCGACTAACATGAGGCCAAGCCCAAAGGTACAATACAGCAAAATAAAATACAGACTGCAGACAACAACAATTACATCAGAATAAAATACATACAGTAGCAAAATAAAATAAATAAAGCACATTGACACAATATAAAATCGAACAGAATGGGCAAGCCGAATGGACAAGGTAAAATGATAAAACCCTGGATGAGGTAGGAATAGAAAATATGTAATTGAGGGGAGCCCAAAAAGGATAAACAGTGAGGTAGGCTTTCAGTTTAGAATGGGGGAAAGTGCATCATAGGGACATGGCACACACACACATTTTATGCGAGAAATCTGGCTTTGGGGTTGAAAGTCTTGAAAAGGCATTTGTAAGATGATTGTCTTTTCCTCTTGACTGACTGTTCAGTTTCTGTGGCACAACATGAAAAATTAGGGTACAAAAATATTTTTTACTTTGAATGCTTTGGTAATAAAGCTTGTATGTGGTGGATGCTTCCTTGTTGGAATGTGAGGCCTTATCTATGCTGCCATTTAATCCAGTTTCTGAATCTAAATTATCTGCTTTAAACTGGTTTATATGGCAGTGTAGACTCATATAATTCAGTTCAAAGCAGATAATCTGGATTCAGAAACTGGATTATGTGGCATTGTAGATCCAGCCCGAGTCTAACTAATGACCAGAGTCAGTGTCATGTACTTGACAGAATACCAGCCTTGGAATCTCAAATATCAGATTCTCCATGGGATCAAACATAGGGCGCCTATGTTCTTTGTTTTTCCTCAGTTGTTTGCTAGTTCAGGAATACTCTCACTGATGTCAGTGGGAGCTTCTTTTCCAGAGAAAATAATAGATTTGGGAGACTGTTCTTTGGTGGTACTAAAACACGGGGGTGATTATATAAGCATTTCAATTCTCTCTGTACGTTTTAATCCCAGCCCTGCTTGTGCCGCCCCATGGCTGCAAGTTAGTGTTGTCATTGTTTTTTAAAACAACTTTAAATATATGCAACATTTAAGTCACGTAACTCATCTGTAGTTTGGCCTTCTGTCATGAAAATCACATTAGGCTTCGAGATTGCCTCAGTCTTAGAATTGTTGTAGAGTTAAAATGGGAAAGGAGATGTAATCAATATACATGCATTTTAACTCTGGAAAATGGACAGAATAACAAAAAATAAATCCCAACTGTGAAATAGTCACTTCATGTGTCTTTGTCGATCTTTCTTGCTTTTTACAAAAACCACTAGCTATCAATAACAATATGAACAACTTGTGTTCTCATGTGTAAGCTTGGTATGAACTTGCCTTTTCTTAAGCTTTGTGTTTGAAGATGAGAAGGTGGCTTTGGGTTTCAATGAACTAACTCTTTCATTTTGACTGTGACTAGACGTTACAGAGATTAGCAATATTACTAAAGGAGATTCAAAGGAGCATGTCTCTTTTCTTCCTTGGTTTTTCTTGGTTTGTGTCCTCATCTTCCTTTTTTACTAGGTTTTGACTTTTGTTTCCTTTGGTTTCAGGCGATTTATGGAATTGTAAACCTTGCGGTTTTCTATGTATCAGCCACTTTCTGGACATGGGTGAGTTCTACATCGCCTTAGATTTTAATCTAAAGGCTTATAATGTCCTTATTATGCTTCACACTGACATGTAAATAGTAATCCACTCCAGAGCCAACCAATATATCCCACCATCTCTGCAAGTCTTCCAAGCAAAGGTGATGTCACAACTACTCTATGAAGCATCCATTTGGTTAACCCCTGGTAACAGTGCCATCAGATCTTTCCACTCAAAATTCCTCCACAAATTATTTGGTGTCCCAAACTGTGTCCCATATGCAGTTCTATGTCTAGAATCTGGCCAATACTCTAGAGAGGCCACTATCTGGCTAAACATCATTAAATTTTGGTTATCTATCCACTACAAAAGTCCCAGCAACACTCTGACCCAACTTACCTTGAGTGAACTCCACCATTCAAAATGGTGCTCAACAGCTCTAGCAAAGATTGGGGAATTGGGCTATGATAGCAACTTCTTGAACTTGCTAACTTTCAATGAGATCTTTACTCTTATTAAAAAGAGCCTGCTAGAAAGGGACTATAACCAACTATTGAGTTTGACCAATAAATCCTGTTCACATATGAACATGGCAATTCCATTCATACAGGGAAACCCAGCCTTTTATATTGCAGTGCTCACTAACCCCTCTTACAGGAGAGTCTACATGCTGGCTAGATTTAATATTATGCCATCTTTGCACCATAGAGGAAGACTCAACGGTCTATCAAGCAATAAGAGGCTTTGTCCCTGTAACACACGACAGCTGGATTCCATCCTGCATATTCTTCTGCACTGCCCACTTTACCAGGATCTAAGATTTAGCTTAATACCACACGTTATAGATTCCTTGAAAAACTATAGTGACTCAGACAAAGTAAATATGCTTTTAAATTGTCAAGATTTTAACTGCTGCCTTTCAGTGGCAAGATTCCTGAATGAAATCTGTAAACGGAATGTGTAGCAAATGTGAAGTTCCTTTTCCCATGATTTGTACTGCATTTTATACCTCTTTGCTATGTATATGCCAATAAAGGCTTATTGGATTGGATATCTGTGGAGTGTCCAGAATGGGGGAGAGAACTCTTGTCTGCTTGAGGCAAGTGTAAATGTTGCAACTGGCCACCTTGATTAACATTTGATGGCCTTGTAGCTTCAAGGTCTAGCTGCTTACTACATGAGGCAATCCTTTGTTTGGAGTGATTAGCTGGCCCTGATTGTTTATTGTCTGAAATTCCTCTGTTTTTGAGTGTATAAAGAACAACACTCAAAAACGGGAATTCCAGACAAGAAACAATTCAAGCCAGACCTTGAAGCTGCAAGGCTAATCAAAGTAGCCAATGGCTGGTAGGCTGTTACGAATTGTTGGAGTTGAAGTCCAAAACACCTGGAGGGCTGAAGTTTGTCCATACCTGCATTAGAGCAATGGTGACACGTTAATTTGTCAACAGCAGACACCCTGTCCGTGTTGTAAATAGGTAGCAGGAGTGATAAAGTCGCAGCGCTCCAGATGTAGAACTGCAGTCCTGTCATTCTTCACAAATAGCTATGCTGGTTCAGTCTGGTGGGAATTCAATTCTAACAAATGGAGGTCCACAAGTTTCCCTCCCATTATCTGTTACGTTTCTAAGTGTTTTGTACTAAGTTAAACTTTTATATTAAGTTTCTAAGTGTTGGGAAAGTTAATTTAAATACAGCAGCTCCCATCAGCCCTTGCCAGCATGGGGCTGGGAGAGTTTGGGGGTTACAGCCAAATATATTTGTTCCTGGTTTTGTGCTTAAGTGCTCTCTGAGTGTTGGGCTAGGGCTCAGCTGCGTTTCCTGGCTGATCTCCATGTTCTTATTGTAGATTGCATTTGTGTTCAGCTTGATTGTCTATCTGGCCAGTTACCGCTCCATGAGCTCCATGGCGAAGGCTACTTTTGCGGAGGATGGCAGTCTTGCCGACGGCGGCGTTGACCTGAATATGGAGCAGGGGATGGCAGAGTGAGTGTCTACCCCACACAAGTCCAGGTGAGCAGGACCTGCTGCCTGAGCACACACACATCTCCCACCTCCTTCCCGTGACGCAGGGGAATATTAAAAGGCCGCAGCATTTATTGGGAACCTGGCTTTCCCAACTTCTTGCTCTACTCAATGGAATACTATCCTTCCTTCTTGTGTTCTCAGGGACCTTCCACACTGCCTTATAACCCAGAATATCAAGGCGGAAAATCCCACAATATCTGCTTTGAACTGGGTTATCTGAATCCACACTGCTATATATTCCAGGTCAAAGCAGATGATGTGGGGTTTTATTCAGCTGTGTGCCATAAAAACCCTGTCCAGGGCTTCTTATTAACATGGAGCGAATGCCTCCTTATTTGTCCTTTTGCTCCAATACCCTTTTCCATTCATTCCCATGACTTCCATACCTTGTTCTTTCTGCTGTATATTTTTCTAGCTGGTGCAAACAGAGTCACTGTAATGGAGAGATCTGACTCTGGCAAAGGAAAAAAATAATAAACATAATATTTAGAATGAGACCTAGGTAAAATAGAATTTAGATTTTGTTTAGCTCTACAGATTACACATTTCTGGGGAGAATTTTTCTTGCTATCTTAATCAATTCAAGTATCTGTGCTATTATTGTATTGTATAGGGAGTAGACTCGTACATTTGTATGGAATGACTATCCATTTCATTTTGTTTCATTCGTTTAGCCCTGTTTTCATTTTTGTTTGCTGCTTCCAAAACAGGGCACCTTTCCAATTATGCGTTTCGTTCAGTATCTGAAAGAATGAAAATTTTTGGACCATTGGCCAACATGGGCTTCCTTCCCACTCCCCTTGCCCTCAGATTTAGGGCTAGAGGAGTGAAAATTGTCACACATGGAGGGCACATCTATGACTCTTTGCCCACCAAGTTTTATAATGTTTGGGTCACCCCTGATTTTTTTTAGGGATTATTTTTCTTTCTATAAATAAAATCTCCTTAAAAGCACGGCATGGTTTGTACTTATATCCTTCATTAGGACCTGGATTAAAAGCATCAGAATTACTTAATGTGGTGAAGTGTAAATTTTTAATTTGCAGTTATATATAATTATAGATAGATGCATTAAAGGGTAAGTATTTAAAATTGTATAACTAGGGGGGATGGAAGCCAGCTCATCTCATGTTGAGCTAGGTTACCATGGAAACAGGGGCGGAGCCAACTACCACTTGGCAGGGCAGCCATTTTGAAGCAGTCAGTCTGTAGTCAGTGAGCTACAGGAGAGGCTGGTTCTAGCGTGTGTTGAGAACCAGTGGGTTGGTCTACAGTCTGTGAACTGTAGGAAAGGCTGATTCTATAGTGAGAGTCAGGAAGGTTTTGGCTTTTAGCCTGAGTAGTTTAAATAAGTCAAGTTGACTTATTTATATTAATAGTTAGTGTATGGGAGAAAGGGTGAGAGAAACCCAGTGAGGATCTCTATTGCAACAGAAACATCACAAAGAAAGAATAAGCTTGTAACTGAAATAATCTATTAAGGGAAGAAACACAGTTTGAAGAAAAATAAGTTTGAAACTTGTTTAGTGGAAGAGTCCTTTCCAGAGTTGTTTAAGAAACGTTAAAAATGTAACCTATGAAGATATGTGCCTCTAAGAGTAAGAAACATTGAAACCATTAGGCTCCTTCTACATTTCAATAAACTTGTTACTGTTTTTCTCTAAAGCCCGGTCTGTGTTACAATTCCTTTCCAAGTTAAGTCACGCTACACATTAAAGAAAGATCAAGTCAATATCACCAGCTATTAGCTACGCTATAAAATTAATAAACCCTTACAAATTGGTGGCTCCTTTACAAATTCTTTACAAATTGGTGGCCTCATTACACTTAAGATTTCACTAATTCTGAGAAGTTTAACTCTCCATCTGCAGAAGAGTAGTGAGTGTAAAGACAAGGCTTAAGATACTGCATGTAATGCTTTCCCCTCAGTCTGCAGAGTGGTGGTGGGTGAAATGAGGCAAGGCAGGCAGCAGGTGAGGCAGATGGCGTTCTTCTCCACTGCTTAGCCTGACAGGCAGGGCTCAGTGGTCTGAAAAGCAGGCAACCAAATGGTTTCTGTTCCTACTTTCCTATTCGTTTTACTGTTTTTCCCGTACCAGAAAGGGGTGTACTGTTTCGTGCCATCCGAATGAACATTACGAAACAAAAACACGAAAGAAACAAATGAGACAAATAAGTGACTAGAAAAGAGAAGAGTGAACAAATTTCATTACATAAACAGTGGCTTAAATGCTGTTCTGTAAGCCACCCCAAGTCCCTTTTTGGGAGATGATGGTGGGATATAAATAAAATTATTATTATTATTATTATTATTATTATTATTATTAAACTCCTTAGAGATTCAAACATTTTGGAATTATTTGTTCATATAATCATACAATATGGCAATAAAGGGAATCTTGAAAGTCTTCTAATCCAGCATTCCTAAAGTTTCCTAAACTTCTCTTTGAGTTTCCCAAAACTCCCCCTCAAGGCAAACGAGTGGAGGGAGCTTCTGAGGACCAGCCTAACCTGGATGTGAAGTTCCAACAGGAGGAAGGGGGTGAGGAGGACATTTCACATGCGGTCTGCATTAAAAGGGCAAGTCAAGTTTAGTTTTTCTGCTGAGTTCTGTACCCGTAGAATTGTTTTCATGTTTGTCTTTAGGCATCTGAAGGATGTGATCTTGCTCACGGCCATAATCCAAGTCCTCAGCTGTTTTTCCCTCTATGTGTGGTACTTTTGGCTCTTGGTAAGTCTCTCCCTCCACTTGTTATTCCATTTATATGCGTTCTTGGTGTCTTATTCTTTTTTCTTCTTAGCAGATAGAAAGAAGAGATTTGTAAAATTGTTTAAATAAAGCTTCTTTCCTTTTCCTAATTCCAAAGATAGGGAAAATGTTGGAGTAACTGATCCTCTGATACTGTCCTAAAAAAGAACAAGAGATTGATAACAAAAAAAGAAATAAAACAAATCTGTGCACAACTTCTGTGATACAGAAAGAGCTAGATGCAGGCTGTCCCCATGTTACAAACGAGATAAGTTCTATGTATTGTCAAAGGCTTTCATGGTCAGAATCACTGGCTTGTTGTAAGTTTTTCGGGCTGAATGACCATGTTCCAGAAGCATTGTCTCCTGATGTTTCACCTGCCTCTATGGCAGGCATCTTTAGAGGTTGTGAGGTCTTTGCAACCTTTGAGGATGCTTGCCATAGATGTGGGCAAAACGTCAGGAGAGAATGCTTCTGGAACATGGCCATGCAGCCCAAAAAGTTACAACAACCCAAGATAGGTTCTGTAGGTTTGTTCTTAAGTTGTATTTGTATGTAAGTCGGGACAGTTATATTTTTAAAGTGTGACTCCAGTCATATAAAGTCATATGTTTGTAACTTGAGGATTGCCTGTGCTCCCCCCCCCCTTTTTTTTCTTTTTTTTTCTTTTAGTTGTAGAAAGGATTTCATTTGGGGACAACGACTGGAATAAGATTCGAGTAAAATGGTCTTTGGGGAAGAAGGGTGGGGTAGAAATGCAAATAATAAATAAATACACAATTTACATTCTCTACATATTCATATTCTCCAGCAATACATGAGTCACCAATTGGCTGAGAAAGGTGATATACAAATACAGTAAATAAATAAAAATAAATAAAATACATGGAACAAGAGTTGCCAGATGCTGGGTTTAGAAAAGGCTGTGGAATGAGAAGCCAAATTGCCAATATCCGTCAGATAATGGAGGAAGGCAGGGAGTTTCAGAAAAACATCTATTTCTGTTTTATTGACTATTCTAATGCCTTTGACTGTGTGGATCATAATAAATTGTGGCACGTTCTTGGTGGTATGGGCATACCAAATCACCTTGTCTCTCTCCTGAGGAATTTGTATTAGGAACCAAGGAACAACAGTAAGAACTGACCATGGAACAACAGACTGGTTCAAGATTGGGAAAGGCGTACGGCAGGGTTGTATACTCTCACCCAACCTATTCAACTTGTATGCAGAACACATCATGCGATGTGCAGGGCTTGATGAATGCAAGGCTGGGGTTAAAATTGCTGGAAGAAACATTAACAACCTTAGATATGCAGATGATACCACTTTGATGGCTGAAAGCAAGGAGGAGCTGAGGAGCCTTCTAATCAAGGTGAAAGAAGAAAGCGCAAAAGCTGGGTTGCAGTTAAACATAAAAAAAATCCCAAGATTATGGCAACCAGAATGATTGATAACAGGCAAATAGACAGAGAAAACATGGAGGCAGTGATAGACTTTGTATTTCTAGGCGTGAAGATGTCTGCAGACATAGACTGCAGCCAGGAAATCAGAAAACGTTTCCCTCTTAGGAGGAAAGCAATGACCAGTCTCAATAAAATAGTGAAGAGTTGAGTCATCATACTGGCAATGAAGGTCCGCATTGTTAAAGCAGTGGCATTCTACTGTAGTAACCTATGGATGCAAGAACTGGACCATAAGGAAGGCTGAGAGGAAGATAGATGCTTTTGAACTGTGGTGCTGGAGGAAAATTCGGAGAGTGCCTTGGACCGCAAGAAGATGAAACCAGTCCATACTCCAGGAAATAAAGCCCGGCTGCTCACTGGAGGGAAGGATATTAGAGGCAAACATGAAGTACTTTGGCCACATAATGAGAAGACAGGAAAGCTTGGAGAAGAGAATGATGCTGGGGAAAATGGAAGGAAAAAGGAAGAAGGGCCAACCAGGGGCAGATGGATGGATGTTACCCTTGAAGTGCCAGCAGGTTGAGGGTGAATCCAGCAAAGATGGAGATCCTATGGCTGGGTCGACCGGGCAGTGGGGATATCCAGCTGCCTACCCTGGATGGTGAGGCGCTACGCCCGTCATCATTGGTCAAGAGTCTGGGAGTCCTTTTGGACCCTCTGCTGACGATGGAGGCCCAGGTCTCCGCCGTTAGCAGAACCGCCTTCTTTCATCTGCGGCAGGCTGGACGGCTGGCCCCCTACCTGTCCAGGGACGACCTAGCTACGGTGATCCAGGCTACGGTCATCTCAAGACTGGACTACTGTAATGCCCTCTACATTGGCCTTCCTCTGTCTGTGATCCGGAAGCTCAAGTTGGTACAAAATGCAGCTGCTCGGCTTCTTGCAGGAATTCCGATGAGATGCCACATAACACCAATCTTACTACAGCTGCATTGGTTACCAATTGAGCACCGGATCACTTTCAAAGTGATGGTACTCACCTTTAAGGCCTTGCATGGTCTGGGGCCGATGTACCTGAGGGACCGCCTCACCCCCTACCAACCCCAGAGATCCCTCCATTCTGAGGACCAAGATCTATTGGAAATTCCCAGTGTCAAGACTTGCGTCTAACAGCAACCAGACGCAGAGCCTTTACAGCAGTGGCACCATCACTCTGGAATACTCTGCCACCTGAAGTCCGTGCCTTGCGGGACTTATCAGCTTTCCGCAGGGCATGTAAGACATACCTGTTTCGACAGGCCTTTGATTGCTGATATAGCAGTTTTTAAATTGTTTTAAATTGTGTTAGATTTTAGTCATTCTTGGAAGCCGCTCCGAGCCCCTGGGGAGTGGCGGCATATAAGTTCGAATAATAAATAAATAAATAAATAAATAAGTGACTGGCTTGACATTGAAGGAGCTAGGGGTGGCCACTGCCAACAGGGAGCTCTGGCATGGGCTGGTCCAGGAGGTCACGAAGAGTCAGGAGCGACTGAACAAATAAACAACAAACATATTTATTAGTATAAGCTTTAATTTAGTGTTCTCCCCCAAATCCTCCAAGCCTTTTGCTGATGTTCAGGGATGGTTTTCTGTAACAAGATTGCTGTATAATTAGAGAAATGATCAGATCTTGTTTGTCTCTTGCAGGCTCCAGGACGAGCGCTCTACCTCCTATGGATTAACATCTTGGGACCATGGCTGACCACAGATCCTTCAGCCACCAACCAGGAGCCCAACGAGAAGAAGCAGCGTCGCCAAGAACGCCGACAGATGAAGCGTTTCTAGCAGAGTTTACGGGTGTGGATGTTGTGCCATGTTTAGTCTCCATGTGGCTGTTTATCAGGGATGATTTTTTAAACCTGGTAAAAAAAAAATCAGGGGCTTCTCTTCCCCAGAACGCAACTCCATAAATAATCTTTTGCCCAAGACCTCATTTCACCAGGCAAATACTAGGCCTTCCATTACTTTTGACAAGGGGCGTGGACTCTGGGAGACCGAAGGTGTGCAAATATCTATTTGAAGAGGCAATATAATATGAGATTGGAAGTTCTGGGGGTTTGAAGATATGACAATTAAAAACAACAACAAATCAACAGAATCTGTGTAAGAGTGCTTTTGAATAGTACTGAATTTATATTAGCAGCATATTTGCCGAATCACATTCTAGGAAGTGATATATGTATAACCAAAATACAAAACAAGCAGCAAGCTAAAACAGTGATTGAAGCCAACAGTCATAAAACAACAGTCACTTCAGGGAAAGGAAAAATTGAAGGATGTTCAAAGTTCATGCTGAAAGTCTGGATGTTCTTTGAGGAGATGGCAAATGCCTAAAGCAGTGTTTCTCAACCTGGGGGTCACAATGGGGTTTCAGAAGGGTCGCCAAAGACCACCAGAAAATGTATTTTTGATGGTCTTAGGAACCCCTTTGGCAGAGAAGGCTGAAGATCTCTCTGCCTGTCCTTCACTTTCTTTTTGGAAACAGACAGGGAATCCTCCCACCAAAAGCCCTCCTCTGTTGTGATGGCCAAGTTCTCAGCCAGCTTCTCGGTAAAGGAGAGGGCTGTTCCTGAGACCCAAGCAGGGAGGGGAGAGCAGGCACGCTAGGCACATGGGTAGGCGGAGGAGAGAGCACAAAGACCAGAGGGAGGCTTGTGCCAGTGAGTTCCTCCAAGGCATGGGGGTTCTGTGTGGGAAGTCTGGCTGAATTCTGTTGTTGGTGGGGTTCAGAATGCTCTTTGATTGTAGATGAACTATAAGTCCCAGCAACTAGAACTCCCAAATGTCAAGGTCTATTTTCCTCAAACCCCACCAGTGTTTACATTTGGGCATATTGAGTATCTGTGCCAAGTTTGGTCCAGATCCATCATTGTTTGAGTCCACAGTGCTCCCTGGATGTAGATGAACCACAACTCCCAAACTCAAGGTCAGTGCCCACCAAACCCAATATTTTGTGTTGGTCAAGGGAGTTCTGTGTGCCAAGTTTGGTTCAATTCCATCATTGGTGGAGTTTAGAATGCTCTTTGATTGTAGGTGAAGTATAAATCCCAGTAACCACAACTCTGAAATGACAAAATCAATCCCCCCCCTCGCACCTGGAAGACATAACCCTTATCTTCAAATGGAAAAGATGTAATTGCAGGGAACAAAACACAATATGGCAGGGCAGAGAGAATCATAGAATCAAAGAGTTGGAAGAGACCTCATGGGCCATCCAGTCCAACCCCCTGCCAAGAAGCAGGAATGTTGCATTCAAATCACCCCTGACAGATGGCCATCCAGCCTCTGTTTAAAAGCTTCCAAAGAAGGAGCCTCCACCACACTCCGGGGCAGAGAGTTCCACTGCTGAACGGCTCTCACAGTTAGGAACACCACGAAGACCCCAGTCTTCTACAGCAAAAGGCTTTAGGTATCAAATTATACAGTCCAGCTCCTTCCTCTTCTTTCTGCCTCCTCGAGTGTTGCCCTCTACAGGTGGAGCCTGTGATGTCTCTGAAGAGAATCCACAAGGAACTGAATGACCTGGCACATGACCCTCCTGCCTAACGTTCAGCAGGGCCTGTTGGAGATAACATGTTCCATTGGCAAGCAACAATAATGAGACCAAATGACAGTCCCTATCAAGGTAGGGTGTTGTTCTTGACAATTCGCTTCCCAACAGATTAGCCCAGGGGTCCTCAAACTACGGCCCGAGGGTCGGATACGGCCCTCCAAGGTCATTTACCCGGCCTTCGCTCAGGGTCAACCTAAGTCTGAAAAGACTTGAAAGCACACAACAACAACAATCCTATCTCATCAGCCAAAAGTAGGCCCACACTTCCCACTGAAAAAGTAATAAGTTTATATTTGTTAAAATTGTTCTTCATTTTAATTATTGTATTGTTTTTAAAGTGTTTTTTGCACTACAAATAAGATACATGCAGTGTGCATAGGAATTCATTCATGTTTTTTTCAAATTATAATCCGGCCCTCCAACATTTTGAGGGACTATGACCTTGCCCTCTGTTGAAAAAGTTTGAGGACCCCTGGATTAGCCCATCAAACCACCTAAGGTTGCATTTACAACAAGAATTTACCATCCAAATATTGACTGTAATGGCAGTATTTGTCTTGATATTCTATGGTCACAGTGGTCTCCAGCGTTAACTATTTCAAAAGTACTTTTGTCCATCTGTTCTCTATCGTGCAATCACAATCCAGACGATCCTTTAGTGCCGGCGATTGCATGAGGGAGATTGCACTGCTGGGGGAATCCTTTGTTGGGAAATGTTAGCTGGCCCTGATTGTTGTTGTTTGTTTATTTATTTCATATACCTTTACCCCACCCTTCTCACTCCCGAAGGGGGACTCAGGGCGGCCTCATAGCAAACACCATTTGGTGCCACCATAATAAGAACAATCAACAGGTCACTCTTCGTGACCTCATGGACCAGCCCACACCAAAAATGGCGAATGCAAGACTGAAGTTAAAATTGCTGGAAGAAACGTTAACAACCTTAGATATGTAGATGATACCACTTTGATGCCCTGATTGGGTAACAGTAAAGGTTTTCCCCTGCCAAAGAGCTGGTGTTTTCTGCAGACACCTCCAAGGTCATGTGGCTGGCTTTACTTACTTAGGATAATCTTCCAGGATCAGTATTCTTGTGGATCCGTAAGTGGCTGCGGAGCCCTATTCTTGACCTGCATCTTCTCCCGCAGTGAGGGCATTGGTTTCCAGGTGGAAGGCGGTCTTGGTCTGGGTTGGCTTGATGCGCCTTCCTCTTGGCACATTTCTCTCTTTCACCCTCAATTCGTACCTCTTCAAATTCTGAAGCACTGCTGGTCACAGCTGACCTCCAGCTGGAGTGCTCAAGGGCCAGGGCTTCCCAGTTCTCAGTGTCTATGCCAGAGTTTTTAAGGTTAGCTTTGAGCCCATCTTTCAATCTCTTTTCCTGTCCACCAGCATTCCATTTTCCATTCTTGAGTTCGGAGTAGAGCAACTGCTTTCGGAGATGGTGGTTGGGCATCCAGACAACGTGGCCGGTCCAGGGGAGTTGATGGCGGAGGACCATTGCTTCAATGCTGGTGGTCTTTGCTTCTTCCAGCACACTGACATTTGTCCGCTTTTTGGAGACGGCGCTGATGGAATCGTTCCAGGAGTTGCACGTGACATCTGTAGACTGTCCATGTCTTGCAGACATATAGCAGGGTTGGGTGGACAATAGCTTTGTAAACAAGCATCTTCCTACGGATGTCCCGGTCCTCAAACACTCTGCTTCATTCGGAAGAATGCTGCACTCACAGAGCTCAGGCGGTGTTCTATTTCGGTGTCGATTGTGACTTTGGTGGAGAGGTGGCTGCCAAGGGAGCGGAAATGGTCAACATTTTCTAATGTTACACCATTAAGCTGTATCACTGGCATTGGGGAGGGGATGGCTGGTGACTGCTGGAAGAGCACTTTGGTTTTCTCGATGTTCAGTGACAGGCCAAGCTTCTCGTATGCTTCTGCAAAGGTGTTTAGAGTGGCTTGTAGATCTTCTTCTGAATGCGCACAGTCGACATTGTCATCAGCATACTGGAGTTCCATAACAGATGTTGTAATAGGCAGTAAGCGCACCTAGAGCTTCGGAAAGCTTCTGTTCAACCATCTCAAAGCTCCCTGCTTGAGCGGTGATGGCGCGATCATCAGCATAGATGAAACTCTCTGTCCCTTCTGGCAGTGGCTGGTCATTTGTGTAGATGTTGAACATGGATGGAGCAAGTTTTTTTCCCTGATTGATTCTGTTCTCTTGGAGGGAAGGCCTGTCTTTTGTGGTCAGAGACGCTATGCCGGCCGCCTGCCAGCAGGGGGCAGCCGTCTCCCGGCTGAGCTTTTTGCTCTGGGAAGGAAGGGGCGTGGCTTGGAGGGAGGAGGCGTGGCTCGGAGGAGGAAGGAGGAGCGTGGCTGTGGGCCTGGCTGTCGCCATGGAGACGGGCCCGCGGCCTGACCCGCGCCCCGGGGCCTCCGCTCCGCTCGGGCCGCCGTGAAGAAGGGCAGCCGCCATCGCCCTCCCGCTCTCGGGCATGAGGCGGAACGTGGCCGCAGGGAGACACCGCAAGCTGTGGGAAGGTGAGGAGGGGCCTCCGGGAAGCGGGCCTCGGCCTCCAAGCCAGACCCTCCCTAGAGTGAAGAGCGGGGGGAGACCACAGGAAGTGAGAGGACGCTCCCCCACAGAAGGAAGGAAGGGAACCCCACACGAATGTTCCCTCATCCCTATGCTATCCAAAGCTAACGCGCGTATATATACTAGCTGTTCCCCTGCCACGCGTTGCTGTGGCCCACATGGGGGTTCTGTGTGGGAAGTTCAGCCCAATTCTATCGTTGCTGGGGTTCAGAATGCTCTGTGGATTGAAGGGGAACTGTAAATCCCAACAACTACAACTCCCAAATGTCAAGATTCTATTTTCCCCAAACTCCACCAGTGTTTACCTTTATTTATTTTATTCAAAAGTTTTGTATACCGACCTTCTCACCTCTCTTGAGGGACTCAGACCGGTTTCCAACCATAATATCACATACAGTCAATAAAACATCATAATTCATATTACAATAGAACATTAAAACAGCAATTACATTCAATAAATACAATGGTCAGTTGTCCCACTAAAATCGGTGTTCATCCTCCTACATCCATATCTCAGGGTGTTGACTCACTCGTCGAATGCCTGTCTCCATAACCACGTCTTCACCTGCTTCCTGAATGTCAGGATAGACAGGGCGGTTCTGATCTCCAGTGGGAGAGAGTTCCAGAGTCGAGGGGCCACCATCGAGAAGGCCCTGTCCCTCGTCCCCACCAGACACGCTTGCGAGGCCGGTGGGACCAAGAGCAGGCCTCTCCAGACAATCTTAATAATCTTGATGGTTCATAGGGGAGAATATGTTCAGAGAGGTAAACAGGTCGGAGTCGTTTAGGGCTTTATAGGTTAACACCAGCACTTTGAATTGTGCTCGGAAGCTAATTGACGGCCAGTGGAGCTGGTGTAACAGCGGAGTGGTGTGCTCCCTGTACCCAGCACCCGCTAGTAGTCTGGCTGCCGAGCGTTAGACTAACTGCAGCTTCCGGGCAGTCTTCAAAGGCAACCCCACGTAGAGAGCGTTGCAATAATCTAAGCAGGATGTAACCAAAGCGTGGACCACCATGGCCAAGTCACACTTCCCAAGGTACGGGCGCAGCTGGCGCACAAGTTTTAATTGTGCAAAAGCTCCCCTGACCACCGCCAAAACCTGGGGCTCCAGGCTCAGCAATGAATCTAGGAGAACTCCCAAACTGCGAACCTGCACCTTCAGGGGAAGTGTAACCCCGTCCAGCACAGGCTGTAACCCTATACCCTGTTTGGCCTTGTGGGCATATTGAGTATTCGTGTAGAATTTGGTCCAGATCCATCATTGTTTGAGTCCACAGTGTTCTCTGGATGTAGGTGAACTACAATTCCAAAACCAAAGGACACCGCCCACCAAACCCTTCCAGTATTTCCTGTTGGTCATGGGAGAAATGTGTGCCAAGTTCGGTTCTATTCCATCGTTGGTGGGGTTCAGAATGCGCTTTGATTGTAGGTGAACTATAAATCCCAGCAACTACAACTCCCAAATGACAAAATCAATTTTTTTTAATGAAGGACATACATTGGATTGTTAGGAGTCTTGTGTCCAAATTTGGTGTCAATTCCTCCAGTGGTTTTTGAGTTCTGTTAATCCCACAAACAAACATTACATTTTTATTTATATACTAGCTGCACCCACCACGCGTTGCTATGGCCAACCTTTCCTCCCTCTTCCTCTCCTCTTTTCTTTCTCTCCTTCCTTCCTTCCCTTTTTTTCTTTCATTCTCTCCTTCCTTCCTTCTCTTCTTCTTCCCTCCCCCCCCCCTTCCCTTCCTTTTTCTCCCCTTTCTTCCTTCTCTCTCTATTCTTGGACTGCAACTCCCAGCAGACCTCCTGATCAATCTATCTACCTCTCTGTCTGTCTCCATCTAATCGTCCAGCTGAGCTCTTTCGAGTTGTCAGGGGTCTGTTAAATCCACCGAAAAGCGAGATCCCTGACAGCTCTGGAGCTCGCTGTGAAGCGTTTGCTCGATTCTTCGCAGATAAAATTGTGCGGATTCGGTCGGTTTTCGACACCACTTTACCTGCAGTCTCTGAGAATGTGACGAGAGCATCTGCTTGTCAGGTTTTATTGGATTCATTTCAATTGGTTCAGCTTGAGGATGTGGACAGGATCCTTGGAGAGGTGCGACCCACCACATGCATCCTAGACCCCTGCCCATCCTGGCTGATAAAAGAAGCCAGAGGGGGGTTGGCAGAGTGGGTGAAGGTGGTGGTTAATGCCTCCTTACAGGAGGGCAAGATTCCAGCGAGCTTAAAACAAGCTATTATCAAACCGCTGTTGAAAAAACCATCACTGGACCCCACTCAATTAGACAACTATCGGCCAGTTTCCAATCTCCCCTATTTGGGCAAAGTCCTGGAACGTGTGGTGGCAGCACAACTCCAGGGATTTCTGGTAGACACTGATTATCTTGATCCGGCACAGTCTGGCTTTAGACCGGGACATGGAACGGAAACAGCCTTGGTCGCCTTGGTAGATGATCTTCGCAGGGAGCTGGACAGGGGGAGTGTGTCCCTGTTAGTTCTGCTGGACCTCTCAGCGGCCTTCGATACCGTCGATCACGGTATCCTTCTGGGACGCCTCATAGACATGGGTCTCGGGGGTACTGCTTTGCAGTGGCTCCAGTCATTTCTTGAGGGACGGTCCCAGAAGGTGTTACTGGGTGACACCTGTTCGGCCCCACAACCGTTGTCGTGTGGAGTCCCACAGGGTTCGATTCTGTCCCCAATGTTGTTTAACATCTACATGAAGCCGCTGGGAGAGATCATTCGGAGTTTCGGACTGAGATGTTATCTCTACGCAGATGATGTCCAGATCTGTCACTCCTTCTCACCCGTCACCAAGGAGGCTGTCCAGACCTTGAATCGGTGTCTAGCTGCTGTGTCGGACTGGATGAGAGCTAACAAATTGAAATTGAATCCAGACAAGACAGAGGTCCTACTGGTCAGTCGTAAGGCCGAACAGGGTATAGGGTTACAGCCTGTGCTGGACGGGGTTACACTCCCCCTGAAGACACAGGTCCGCAGCTTGGGAGTGATCCTGGACTCATCGCTGAGCCTGGAACCCCAGGTCTCAGCGGTGGCTGGGAGAGCTTTTGTGCAATTAAAACTTGTGCACCAGTTGCGCCCGTACCTCGGGAAGTCTGATCTGGCCACGGTGGTCCACGCTCTTGTTACATCCCGAATAGACTACTGCAACGCTCTCTACGTGGGGTTGCCCTTGAAGACTGTTCGGAAACTTCAACTAGTCCAGCGAGCGACAGCCAGACTGCTCACAGGAGCGACATACAGGGAGCACACCACCCCCCTGCTGTGCCAGCTCCACTGGCTGCCGGTTCAGTTCCGAGCACAATTCAAGGTGCTGGTTTTGACCTACAAAACCCTGTACGGTTCCGGTCCAGTGTATCTGTCTGAACGTATCTCCCTCTACGTCCCACCCTGGAATCTGAGATCATCTGGGGAGGCCCTGCTCTCGACCCCACCACTCTCACAAGTGTGCACTCCGGCAATTAAATCAGACCATCAGGCGAGTAAGACCAGCAGGATTGATGAAGTGGAACGTAAAACTAGATCTATGAGTTAGCGAACGCTGACCAGGTAAAAGGAGAAATTGGGTTTGTATTGGTTTTTATTGATTTTATTGATTTTATGTTAATAATGTATGAATTTTTTGTTAACTGTGTTCTGATGTAATTTTGTGTATTTTGTGTATGATTGTTTTATGATGCAGGCATCGAATTGTGCCTTTGCTTTTGTAAGCCGCCCTGAGTCCCCCTCCGGGGTGAGAAGGGCGGGGTATAAGAACCCCAAATAAATAAATAAATAAATAAATAAATAAATATCTTATCTATCTGGAGGATTGCTGGGAGTTGCAGTCCAGGAAGAGGAAATTGGAAATATGCAGGGATTGGGATGCTCTCAAAGAAATCCAAGGAGAAGAATCTTGCAGCTTGGAAGCAGTGCATTTGGATCCTCCTCCTCTCTTAAAGGGCCTGGTCTAGGGGATGCTGGGAGCTGTAGTCTGGAAGAGAGTGTGGATATGCTGTTGTGTGTTTTGTTTACCGGGGGGAGTCGTTTCTGTGCATGCTCTGCAGCGTCAAACCAACCTGCACACTCTCTCAGGCATGGGCAAACTTGTGCCCTCCCTCCAGGGGTTCTGGACTTCAACTCCCACAATTCCTAACAGCATCATGCCCTTTCCAAGCGGCTGAAGGAGGAAAGGATAGGGCCTGAGGCTGTTAGGAATTGTGTAAGTCCAAAACTTATATTGCTTACATTGTTTCTGTGGCAGCTCCGTCCATATCAGCTTGCAATAGCACATCTGTTTCCATTTGAATTAATTGTAGTTAATTTGGGGGGAGAAGGATGGGGTATAAATATAGGAAATAAATAGTTTGAGGGAAAGCCTTAGAGCTTACTTGACCTTCATAGGTATGACAGGACAGTATACCATTCTAAGAAAAGTAATATAACATTTCCAATAATCACGCTTTCTTTCCAATAACTGGTTTTATTGAAAGCATTCAAACTTTTTTTAAAAACCCACTCTCTTAATGTTATTTTCAGTATGTTATAATCCTTTTAATATTTGTTGAATGCATTCATGGACAGAAGAGAAAACTGTTGGACTTATGAAAACACTTTAAGAGCTTCATGATTGGATTAAAGGGTGCCTGAGCTGTGAAACCGAGGCTATCGTCTTGAGGTTGGGGTAAGAGAAACTTATGTGATTTCCGGAACTTTTATAATGTAATAATAATACTTTATTTGCACCCCACCCTATCTCCCCAGGGGGACTCAAGACAATTTTTCTTGTCTTTCAGCTGACTTGAGGTCATTTAGATCTAAATGTTACATTCATCTCATGTTTTAAAATTTTCTTATGAGGTTTCTGTTGATTTGCCATGTGCATTCATCTATGTCTTGAATCTTCCACTGTTTATTTCAGGAATTCATGTGGCATAATATTGCATTGTAAGTGGAATATTTATATTATGTTTCCATGGCAGTTATTTTATCAGTTTAAACTGCTTGTAATAATATTATCTATGGGCAGGTGGAACATTTAAAATGCTACTGTTAAAAAGTTGGAATACAGTAATATTTAGTTAGATTCATAGGCAGAATATTTAAACTTTTTCTATTAATATCAGTTGTGGGTAGGTGGAATAATTGAATGGGAAAAATAATAAGAAATTATATTTAAAAGTGTAAATTATATTTAAAAACATGATCTTTCATGTTTAATCAAAAAGTTAAATCTGGGGAATCATAAAGTTGGAAGAGACGTTGTGGGCCTTCAAGTCCAACCTCCTGTCAAGAAGCAGGAAAATCGCATTCACAGCACCCTCAACAGATGACCATCCAGCCTCTGTTTAAAAGCCCCCAAAGAAGGAGCATCCACCACACTCCAGGGCAGAGAGTTCCACTGCTGAACAGTTCTCACAGTCATGAAGTTCTTCCTAATGTTCAGATGGAATCTCCTTTCTTGTAGTTTGAAGCCATTGTTCCGTGTCCTAGTTTCCAGGGCAGCAGAAAACAAGCTTACTCCCTATTGTTTCCTCTCACATATACATGGCTATCATGTCTCCTCTCAGCCTTCTCTTCTTCAGGCTAAACATGCCCAACTCTTTAAGCCGCTCCTCATAGGGCTTGTTCTCCAGATCATCTTAGTCGCTCTCCTCTGGAAGCATTCCAGCTTGTCAACATCTCCCTTCAATTGTTGTTGTTATTATTATTATTATTATTATTATTATTATTATTATTATTATTATTAATTGTGGTGCCCAAAATTGGATACAGTGGTCTAACCAAGGCAGAATAGAGGGGTAGCATGACTTCCTTGGATCTAGACACTATACTTCTATTTATACAGGCCAAAATCCCGTTGGCTTTTTTGCCGCCGCATCACATTGTTGGCTCATGTTTATCTTGTTGTCCAAGATCTTTTTCACACGTACTGCTGTTGAGCCAGGAGTCCCCCATTCTGTACCTTGGCATTTCCTTTTTTCTGCCTATGTAGAGTATCTTGCATTTGTCCCTGTTGAACTTCATTTTGTTAGTTTTGGCCAATCTCTCTAATCTGTTAAAATCGTTTTGAATTCTGCTCCTGTTTTCTGGAGTATTGGCTATCCCTCCCAATTTGGTGTCATCTGCAAAGTTGAGGATCATGTCTTCTAACCCTTCATCTAAGTCATTAATAAAGATGTTGAACACGACCAGGACCAGGACGGAACCCTGCTCATGGCACTCTGCTTGTCACTTCTTTCCAGGATGAAGAGGAAGCATTGGTGAGCACCCTCTGGGTTCGTTCGCTTAACCAGTTACAGATCCAGCTAACCGTAGTTTTGCCTAGCCCACATTGGACTAGTTTCCTTGCCAGAAGGTCATGGGGGACCTTGTCGAAAGCCTTACTGAAGTCCAGATATGCTACATCCACAGCATTCCCTGCATCTACTCAGCTTGTAACTCTATCGAAAAAAGAGATCAGATTAGTCTCGCATGACTTGTTTTTGATAAATCCGTGTTCACTATTAGCGATGACCGCATTAGTTTCTAAGTATTTACAGACCACTTCCTTAACAAACCTTTCCAGAATCTTGCCTGGTATCAACGTGAGGCTAACCGGACGGTAATTGTCTGGGTCATCCTTTTTTCCCTTCTTGAAGACTGGGATCACATTGGCCCTCCTCCAATCTGCTGGGACTTCTCTTGTTCTCCAAGAACTCTCAAAGATGATTGCCAATGGTTCCGAGATGACTTCCGCTAGTTCCTTCGATACTCTTGGGTGTAGTTGATCTGGCCCTGGTATTCCTGGACAACTTATTTACCAATTTGGGGTTGGATGTCCTCTAATCCCTCATCCACTCCATCTTGCTGAGGTTGAAGATGACTTTCTTTTTGTGAGAAGACCAATGCAAAGAAGGCATTAAGTAGTTCTGTCTTTTCCCTATCCCCTGTCAGCATTGCACCATCTTCTCCTCAAAGAGGCCCTATCACCTCCTTCTTCTTTCTTTTTCTACTGATGTAAGAAAAGAAGCCCTTTTTATTGTTTCTAATGTCCCTGGCAAGCCTGAGCTGGTTTTGTGCTTTAGCTTTGCGAACCTTTTCCCTACAGGAGTTGGCTATTTGTTTGAATTCTTCTTTGGTGATTTCTCCCTTTTTCCACTTCTTGTTCATGTCTCTTTTGAATCTTAGCACAGTTAGAAGTTCTTTGGACATCCAGATAAGATATAATTAATTTCATTCGAATAAGATAAGATAAAATTAATTTCATTTGAAAAGGGATGAAATTGGGGAAGACTAAGATAATAATTTAAAGACTTGAAAATCTATAAGACTTGAAAATTTAGTAAAAGTGCATAACATTTTGATATGAATATTACTCGTGGTTGTGTATTTATGTTAAATATGTTTTATGATTAGCAGAAAAGTAATCAAACGCAACAAAAAGTATGTGCAATAATTTGATATTTGCCTTGGGTTGATGAAGAGAAAATCCATTGTGTTTTTAATGATTTTTGTTTTGTTTTGTTTCTTAATTTTTGTTCTATCTAGGTAGGGACAGTGGGTTGGCATATTTTGATTTGGAATTATGTGTCATTTTGGTTGTTGTCTTTTTAGCATATAATAAAATGAAATAAAAAAAATACAAGTATGGAATTCAGATATGTGACATTGCTATTTGTGTGATTTTTACAGATTTTTCTTTTATTGTAGAAGATTTGCCACTGTAACTTTGCCTTCTGAAATTCTTTAAAATTGGCATTTTCAGCAACTCATTTTAATTGAGGGCTCTTTTTCTTTTTTCTTATGGCAGATGAACATCTGCAGGAAACCACCCAACAAAACAGCCCCAGAGAAGAGTGACGAAGCGGCTCTTGAGGTCTATCCGCAGGAAGCCCGGAGAAATGGCTGGAGCTGGCCTCCCCATCCCTTCCAATTCCTTGCATGGCTGCTGTACTTCTTTTTTGCCCTCGTGGGCTTTGGCATCCTTGTGCCGCTCCTGCCTGTTCACTGGGTCCCTGCTGGATATATTGTATCCTTATGTCCTCAATTGTCAGTGTTCATTTGTAAGCACGTTCCTCAGGGATGTGATGATCAGTCATATGCAAATGATATTGTCAAAGGTGTTTATTTTGATGTAATTGTCTGTATGGTTTCTTTCCAGCAATTGAATGTTTGCCTACGTGTTGGAAACCCATCCTGAGTCCCTTTGGGGAGATAGGGCTGTATACAAATAAAGATGATGATGATGATGATTATTATTATTATGGAGCCCCCCGTGGCGCAGTGGGTTAAACCCTGTGCTGGTAGGACTGAAGACCGACAGGTCGCAGGTTCGAATCTGGGGAGAGGTGGATTAACTCCCTCTATCAGCTCCAGCTCCTCATATGGAGACATGAGAGAAGCCTCCCACAAGGATGATGAAAACATCAAATCATCCAGGCATCCCCTGGGCAACGTCCTTGCAGACGGCCAATTCTCTCACACCAGAAGTGACTTGCAGTTTCTCAAGTCGCTCCTGACACAACAAAAATTATTATTATTGTTGTTGTTGTTGTTACTAAATGATGGAGAACATGTAGTAATATATCTGTCATTGCAGACTGCTTTTCCTGACTGTAGGATTGTTAACATTTGAAGCATTATGTTATGCTTCTATAAGTAATATATTTATGCTTAGAATAATAGAATTGGAAGAGACCACATGGGTCATCTAGTCCAACCCCTGCCATGCAGGAAAAGCACTCCCGAGAGATGTCCATCCAAGGAAGGAGGCTCCATCACACTCCAAGGCAGAGTTACACTGCTGAACTGCTCTTATAGTCAGGACGTTCTTCCTAATGTTCATGTGGAATCTCATTTCTTGTAATTTGAATCCATTGCTCCATATCCTAGTCTTCAGGGAAGCAAAAAGCAAGCCTGCTCCCTCTTACTTATGACATCCTTTCACATATTGGTACATGGCTCTCATGTCTCCTCTTGCCCTTTTCTTCTGAGGCTACATATCCCCAGGTCTTCAAGTCATTCCTCAGATGAATTAATGGTCTCAAGACCTTTGGTAATCTTAATCACCTGGCTCTAGACACCTCCCAGCTTGTCAGTATAATAATAATAATAATAATAATAATAATAATAATAATAATCTTTATTTCTATACTATCTCCCCTAGGGGACTCAGGGCGGTTTACAAAGAAAACTGGCAAACATTCAATGCTGGCATAACATAACAAACAAATCAAATCATAAACAATAAAATAAACAACATCAGGTGTACTTATAGAACAACTCAAAAATAACAAACTTAGATATTTAAATATATAAATCAAACATTTAGAACATGTTTAGTACTAGATCTAATGATAGCAAACACTCAAAACATTAAAAGTAAAAAGGCATTTACAAGTCAACAGGGCTGAGGTGGTGTCCCAAGTCAGAGTGATTAAGGTGCTGGCCGAAGAAAATTATATTGCACAATTCCACAAGTTAAAGAGGACCTATAAGGGTCTAGTTCTTGGCTCATGTTCAACCTGTTGTCCATTAAGACATGGTACTTGTGCCGTATTGATGTCTGTTTTACTTTTTTACATGAATAGTTATTTTTACCTGTAGAGCTAGTTGGTGAAAAAAGCCTTTGGAATTTTTTTAACTGAAATGATTTAAAATTGATGTTGTGTTCTTGTGAAGAGGAGCTTGAAAGGTAGCAATCAGTGAATTCACAGAAAGAGTCCTTAACTGTACCTATATCAGTGTCCTGGAATATTTTTTCTCTGCCACCTAATTGTTCATCTTACAGCCGTGTCTATTGACCCAGCCGATGACAGCGTGCGGCAGAAGAATTACAAGGGGCCACTGGCTGCATTCAGTCGGAGCCAGCATTCTCATGTCATTGAAAACCGTCACTGTCACATCTGTGATGTTGATGTGCAAGTATTTTTTAAGTCATACCCTTGTTTGTCCTATGAGCTTAAAGGACAGTTAGTATTGAAAATATCAGGTGAAGCATGCAAGAGCCATAAAAGTTGTGCAATAAGATCTTATCATTGTTTACTTGCACCTTGAGCAGTTAGGGAACTAGGAATTCCCTGAGCTGATGCTATAAACATGTTGACTAAATATCTCATAAAGAAATCCATTTTCGTTTAACTTCTCCAATTATAGTTATGCAAAGAATATCACTATGTGTTGTCGAAGGCTTTCATGGCAGGAATCACTGGGTTGCTGTGAGTTTTCTGGGCTTTGTGGCCATGGTCCAGAAGCATTCTCTCCTGATGTTTCGTCCACATCTATGGCAGGCATCCTCAGAGGTTGTGAGGTCTGTGGGAAGCTAGGCAAGTGGTTTATATATCTGTGGAATGTCCAGGGTGGGAGAAAGAACACTTGTCAGCTTGAGGCAAGTTTGAATGTTGCAAATGGCCACCTTGATTAGCATTTAATGGCCTTGCAGCTTCAAAGCCTGGCTGGGTGATGCCTGGGGCAATCGTTTATTGGGAGGTGTTAGATCCCAATAAGGCCGCCCTGAGTCCCCCCTCGGGGGTAAAAATATAAATAATAAATAAAATTAGCGGGCCCTGATTGATTCTTGTGTGGATTTCCCCTTCTATTTGAGTGTTGCTCTTTGTTTCCTGTCCTCATTTTAGACTTTTTAAAATACCAGTAGCCAGATTTTGTTCATTTTCATGGTTTCCTCCTTTCTGTTGAAATTGTCCACATGCTTGTGGATTTCAATAGCTTCTCTGTGTAGTCTAACATGGTGGTTGTTCGAGTGGTCTAGCATTTCTGTGTTCTCAAATAATATGCTGTGTCCAGGTTGGTTCATCAGGTGCTCTGCTATGGCTGACTTCTCTGGTTAAATTAGTCTGCAATGGTTTTCATGTTCCTTAATTTGTGTTTGAGCAATGCTTCTGCATTTGGTGGTCCCTATGTAGACTTGTCCATAGCTGCATGGTATATGGTAGACTCCTGCAGAGGTGAGAGAATCCCTCTTGTCCTTTGCTGAACATAGCATTTGGGGAATTCCAGACAAGAATCAATCAGGGCCAGCTAACAGCTCCCAATAAATGACCCCCCCCCCCAGGCAGCAACCAGCCAGGCATTAAAGCTGCAAAACCATTAAATGCTAATTATGGTGACCAATTAAAACATTCACACTTGCCTCAAGGAGAAAAGAGTTCTTTCTCCCACCCTGGACATTACACAGATATATAAACCTTACTTGCCTAGTTTCTAGCAGATCCCTCAACCTTTGAAGATTTATTATGTCAGGGGCAGACCAAACAGTTGCAGTGCATTTTTTAACAAACAAACAAACAAAACACAAAGTTTGCAAGCTTGGTAGTTGAATAAATGTCATTTGACCAGTAGCTAGCCACTTGGAGTGCCTCTGGTGTTGCTGCAAGAAGTTCCTCCATTGTGCATGTAGCAGGGCTCATGTTGCATTGCAGCAGGTGGTCTGTAGTTTGCTCTTCTCCACACTCACATGTTGTGGTTTCTACTTTGTAGCCCATGTCTTAAGGTTGGCTCTGCATCTCGTGGTGCCAGAGTGCAGTCTGTTCAGCACCTTTCAAATCGCCCAGTTTTCTGTGTGCTCAGGAGGAAGTCTCTCATTTGGTATCAGCCATTGATTGAGGTTCTGGGTTTGAGCCTGCCACTTTTGGACTCTCGCTTGCTGAGGTGTTCCAGCGAGTGTCTCTGTAGATCTTAGAAAACTATTTCTTGATTTAAGTCGTTGACGTGCTGGCTGATACCCAAACGGGGTGGGCTGGAGATGTCACTGCCTTGGTCCTTTCACTATTTCACCTTTGAAGATGCCTGCCATAGATGTGGGCAAAATGTCAGGAAAGAGTGCTTCTGGAACATGGCCATACAGCCTGGAAAACTCACAGCTGCCCAATATCACTATGGCAGTGGTTCTTTTCATGTCGGCATAGTTCTGTGTTACTTCTTTTCTTCAATACAGAAGCTTTTCCCAAATTTTATGACAGTGGCACCACTGTCTTGTACTGGTAGCATCGATAATACTGAGAAGGGACACTTCTTTTTGTTTACTAGGCATGTGCAATCCATGCTCCAAAATGGTTCTAAAGTACTTACAAAACTAAAGTTCTGGTGGTGAAAACTAGGGGGTGCTGGTGCATTGCTTCTACAGTGTTGCTAAAGTTCTGGTGGTGAAAATTTTAGAACTCTAACAAAACTTCGAAAATTTCATTATAAATGGCAGTTCCTAATTGGTTCTGTCATAAAAATCATCAATAATGAAATAATAATGAAATTTTGCAAGTTTTTTTTAAAGTTCTGAAATTTTGTAAGTACTTTAGAACCATTTAGAAGCATGGATTGCACATGCCTATTGTTTACCCAGTGGACTGCCCTGTGCTAATGATTCTGTTATTGTCTAAAATGAAGTTTTGCAAATACGCTGGCCTCAACCAAAGAAGGCAACATTAGTTAAGAGCGCAACTATAGTGCAATCCTCTACTTTTTGTTGGGATGTGGATTATACCAAATATATGAATAGGCTTAATTGAAAGAGAAAGTGAATATATGGAATCAGTCTTCAATTCCAGCATGCTACACTGACATACATTTTTCATCGTGTTGTAAGCATATAATGTAGCTGGAGTTTATGAAAGTTACTTTTTGGGTTGTAAACCCCAGAATCTCCAACCAAAATGGCTTGTGGTAGTTATAGCCCCCAAAATTGTGTTTCTGTACTGGGGTTTAGAACACATGTAGACTGTCATTTGCTCTGATCTGTTTCTTAAAGTCTAGATTAACATGAACCTTTCATTCTTACTGTTAGGAGCTCGAGATCAAAGCACTGCGGGACCTGCAACAAATGTGTGTGTGGATTTGACCATCACTGCATGTGGCTCAACAATTGTGTGGGACAGAGGAACTATTGGTATGGACTGTTGACATCTCCTTATTGACTCACACAGGCAAACTTTCTATGCAATAGAATCATCTATGTGTATTGTTTTACTGTGTACTTCAGCTACTTCAAGACTTGTTACTGGCTTTCTGCTTTAATAAGCTACATATTACTACATGACGCACAGGAAATACATTTAAAATAAAATTTGTATTTACAGTTAAGAGGAGCACAGATTAGAATTTATAGAGCCAAACAATGGGGACCTTTGACTCAGGCTAGGACAAGTGGACATTCAGTTGATTTTCTTGGTCTGTTATATTTGGCTTTTGAAAACTAAGTTTTCTGTTTGTTTAATAATCCTGGAATAAATTTTGTCTGTTGTAATTCATCTTGACTTCAGTATCCCAGGTCAAATACAATATTTGATAAAGTGTTACTCCAGTGTTGTTGCACACACTGTGTTTCCCTGAAAATAAGACAGAGTCTTAATATTAATTTTTGCTCCAGAATACGCATTAGGGCTTATTTTCAGGGGATGTATTATATTTTCAACTTTCATTTATTCATGTACAAAAATGTACATTTATTCAAATAGAGTCATGTCTTCTGGGACATCATCATAATATTATATCATTTTTTTTTCATGTCAGGGGTGACTTGAGAAACTGCAAGTCGCTTCTGATGTGAGATAATTGGATGTTGTTTAGGGGGCGTTTTACCATCCTGTGGGAGGCTTCTCTCATGTCCCTGCATGAGAAGCTGGAGCTGACAAATGGGAGCTAACCCCACCTCTGGATTCTAACCGCCGACCTTTGGTCAGCAGTCCTACTAGCACAAGGGCTTAACTCATTGTGCCACGGAGGCACCATTAGATCAATAATATTATTTATTTATATTTTATTATATCTTAATATTATTTTATAATTCAATACACGTTTGGCGGGGACGAGGGTCAGGGGCCTTCTCGTTGGTAGCCTGTGGAATTCGCTTCCCGTGGAAATTAGGTCATCGTCATCCCTCCTCACCTTTAGAAAGAAAGTAAAAACGTGGTTGTGGGATGAGGCCTTCGGGCAATTAGGTTAAAGAACTATTGATGATGTTTGACTATGGCTTTGAAGTGGATTTGGATAAGTTTTTTAATTGTTATATTTGCTATTTTGTATTTTATGATGCGGCATTGAATTATTGCCAGTTGGAAGCCGCCCTGAGTCCTCCTAGGGGTTGAGAAATAAATGCTCGAAATAAATAAATAAATAAATGCATCCGTCATGTGTTAAAACAGATGTACTACCGGTAAATACCTCCTTCTGGCTGACGATTTAAGCTGGGCTTGTTCTGGGAGGTAGAGCTTATATTGCGAGCATCCTGAAAATTCATGCTAGGGCTTACTTTCCAGTTAGATTTTATTTCCAGGAGTATGTGTTCCTCTGGGCTTTGTGCTCATTCTTTTTGTTCCTGAGCCTAACCAGCAATGTAATACTCAAATCAGGCAGGAGCATAACCATGATAGCATACTTTAAGCCAGGCATGGGCAAACTTTGGCCCTCTAGGTGTCGTGGACTTCAACTCTCACAATTCCTAACAGCTGGTAAACAGGCTACGATTTCTGGGAATTGAAGTCCAAAACAAGGAGGACTGAAGTTTGCCCATGTTTTCTTTAGGCAGTCATGTGGTCCTATAGATATAGCACATAGATTATAATCCTGTATCAGTTTTCGTAACATCCAAACTTTTTCTATTAAGCATTTTGCTAAAACAGAACTAAGGATTCTTCTGCTTTTTTGGCAGGCTCTTTCTGAACAGTGTGATATCTGCCATCCTTGGCCTTCTCCTAATCCTGCTAGTCGCTTTCTACGTCTTTGTGGAGTTTTTCCTTAACCCTATGAGGTTGCGCACGGACCAGCACTTTGAAGGTATCAGACTGCAATCTGTCAGGGGATATATGCAATTGTGGCAGAGTTTCCCCATGATTTTCTTGGGTACTTGCAGGCAAGGGGACACCTCAACTAACAAGTGTTCTGACAATCATGTACTGTTATGGTCCTCTCTAGGACCAATAGAGCACTGTGTTGTGTATGCTCAAAAAATCTTGGATGTTACCCCCTATAACCTGTAAACCTGCTTACGTTTATTTTTTAGAGAAAGCACTTTCCACATCCTCTCTCCCATTGCCTTACTTCAGATGTTCCGCTGGAGAGACATGGCCTACATTACGGTTGTTTGATCTTTCTGTTTTCTAGGCTTGCAGAACCAAACAGATGTATGGTTTGTGTTCCTCCCTGCTGCCCCCATTGAAACCCAGGGACCAGCCATTTTGGCTTTGGCTGGAGTGCTGATTCTCCTGGGATTGCTGACTCTGTTTTTATTGGGCCACTTGCTGATCTTCCACATTTATCTCAGTAGGTATCACATTATTGCTCATTAATTGTATTCCTGACCCATTGCACGCTATAGAAGCAACTGGAAATGTTATCTCTCATTTCAAATTCCTTGTTTTCTCTATTATTTATTTATTTTTACTAGCTTGGGGACCCGGTGCTGGCCGGGTTATTTGAGAAAGGAATTTTGTATCAAGGTTGGTCATATGGCTCCCAGTAGTCTCAGGAAGTTAGTGTACTGCGAGTCTCATCATCTGTGGTCCATCCTCCTACAAACTGCCCCAGGATGGAGAGTGGGTCATGGGGGCTCTGTGTGCCAAGTTTGGTCTTGATTGGTCATTAGATGAGGGTTGCAGCAGTCTTGGGAAGTGAGTGGAGGTTCTGCATCATCCATGCTCTGTCCTCAAAAGTGCACCAGGAAGTAGAGTGGGTGTAGTGAAATCTACCTTTTAGGCGACCAGGCCGAAGCCTGAATATCAGTAGCTTTCATCTTGAAAGACAGGCAGAAGCAGGAGGAGGAGTCAAGCCGACTCCTGATTGGGTAGAACAATTAGGGGAGGAGTCGGTTGAGAGAGGGAAAAAGAGGCTGTCAGTTTTGACAGGAGAGAGAAGTGTCTTAACATCAGACACAGAAGGAAGGGATTTTTAGGAGAGGAAGCTAAATAGAGTTCTGACAGGGAAGAAGAGTTTTTAAAGTGAGCCTTAAGGTTAGGGAATAAGGTTGAGACAGAGGCTAGGGTTTTACTGTGTTGAGAGGACCAGTAAAAGAGAGTTTTGTCTTCTTAAACTTAGGAGAAGTTTAAGATATCTTATTGCCCTGTGTGTGAGACAGATAGGAGTCTGTTCTCCAGTAGATACTGTTTCTAAGAATAGAATAGTGTGTTTAAGGAAACTCACAGTTAATAAAAGCTTTATTGTCAGTAGAACTAACTGTTTAACCCAACCAAGTCTCTACAACTGAATTACGCTTCTGTACCGCTCATTCCATGAGTAGATGTTTGTTTAAAGCTCATTAAACCTTTTCTAGTTCACTTTGAACTGGTGTCAGCTTCAGTTTGTCAAGCACTTTTAAAGTCCAGTCAGCCAGTTGAGAAGCAATAGAAGAACCCAGGGCAAACACACCTTACCTACAACACATTCACACCTTTGGTTCCTCAGACCAATAAAGCTGAGGTGGCGGCGGCTAATACTACCAATAACATCGGTCATTTATAATACTTTATCATCCCTTGCTTTGGTGGCAACGGTGGGATTCTTTGACCACCCTGCCCAAGCTGTGGCGTTTTAATTTTACTATACTGGTAGCAGCGGTGGGATTCTTTGTTCCCCCCTGCCCAGATATCTTTAATTTTACTATAGTGGGTCATGGAGGTTCTGTGTGCCAAGTTTGGTCTTGATTAGTCATTGGATGAGGGTTGCAGCGGTCTCGGGAAGTGAGTGGATGTACTGCAAGTCCCATCATCCATTGCCCACCCTCCTCCATGCAGCAGTAGGTTGTAGAGTGGGTCATGGTGGCTCTGTGTGTCAAGTTTGGTCTTTATCCGTCTTTGTTGTGGGCCGCAGTAGTCTGTGGGAACAAAAGGGGTGGGAAAGTACTACAAATCCCATCATCCATTGTCCATCCTCCCCCAGCCCTCACCAGATCGCAAAGAGGGTCATGGGGGTTATGTGTGCCAAGTTTGGTCTTGATTGGTCATTGGATGAGGATCGCAGCGGTCTCGGGAATTGAGTGGGGGTACTTCAAGTCTCATCATCCATGGTCAGCTCTCCTCCAAACTGCAGTAGGATGTAGAGTGGGTCATGGGGGCTCTGTGTGCCAAGGTTGGTCTTTATCAGTCTTTTGTTGGGGGCCACAGTGGTCTGTGGGAACCAAAGGGTTTGAAAGTACTACAAATCACATCATCCTTTGTCTGTCCTCCCCCAAACTTAACCAGGACATAAAGTGGGTCATGGGAGTTATGTGTGCCAAGTTTGGTCCAGGTCCATCACCCATGCTTGTCACAGTGGCCTGTGAAAGTGGCAGCCAATCAGAAAGCTGCCACATACACCGCCCTCCCTCCGCATACAAACACTGACTTTTATTATATACATAGATTTACAGTATTTATATCCCCCCCCCCCCCCGATGGGGATCACAATGCACATAGAAATGGCAGACTAGGGCCTCTTCCACACAGCAGTATGAAACCCACATTGAACTGGGTTATATGTTGATGTGGACTCAGACAACCCAGTTCAAAGCAAATGTTGTGGATTATCTGCCTTGATATTTTGTATTATACGGCTGTGTGGAAGGGCCCTGGGACACAATGGAGCAGTTGATTCAAATTGCAGAAAGAAAGATTCCACTTTATCACATACTGCTTACTTAAAGATTGTTTTTATACCGTGATAGGATGCAGATTTGTGCTGACTTTCAAACAATGAGATATTCGCAAGTAGCATAGACCTGCCCACTCATGCATTGTGACTATATTAAATATCACATTATCTTGCCTTTGAATTTATTTATTTATTGTGTCAGGGGCAAATCAAACAGTTGCATTGCATTTTTAACCAAACAAACAAACCACAAAGTTTGCCAGCTTGGTACTTGATTAAATGTCCTTTGACCAGTATCTGGCCACTTGGAGTGATTCTGGTGTTGCTGCAAGAAGGTCCTCCATTGTGCATGTGGCAGGGCTCAGGTTGCATTGCAGCAGATGGTCTGTAGTTTGCTCTTCTCCACACTCGCATGTCGTGGATTCCACTTTGTAGCCCCATTTCTTAAGATTGGCTCTGCATCTCGTGGTGCCAGAGCGCAGTTTGTTCAGCGCCTTCCAAGTCGCCCGGTTTTCTGTGTGCCCAGGAGGGAGTCTCTCATTTGGTATCAGCCATTGATTGAGGTTCTGGGTTTGAGCCTGCCACTTTTGGACTCTCGCTTGCTGGGGTGTTCCAGCGAGTGTCTCTGTAGATCTTAGAAAACTATTTATTGATTTAAGTCATTGGCGTGCTGGCTGATATCCAAACAGGGGATGAGCTGGAGATGTCACTGCCTTGGTCCTTTCACTATTGGCTACTACCTCCCGGCAGATGTCAGGCAATAACGGCAAAGCAGTGTAATTTCTCCAGTGGTGTAGGGCGCAGACACCCGTGATAATGCGGCATGTCTCATTAAGAGCCACATCTACTGTTTTAGCGTGGTGAGATGTGTTCCACACTGGGCATGCATACTCAGCAGCAGAGTAGCATAGCGCAAGGGCAGATGTCTTCACTGTGTCTGGTTGTGATCCCCAGGTTGTGCCAGTCAGCTTTCGTATGATATTGTTTCTAGCGCCCACTTTTTGCTTGATATTCAGGCAGTGCTTCTTGTAGGTCAGAGCATGGTCCAGAGTGACTCCCAGGTATTTGGGTGTGCTGCAATGCTCCAGTGGGATTCCTTCCCAGGTAATCCTCAGAGCTCGGGATGCTTGTCTGTTCTTAAGGTGAAAAGCACATGTCTGTGTTTTAGATGGATTAGGGATCAGCTGGTTTTCCCTGTAATAGGCAGTAAGAGCACCTAGAGCAGGGGTCCTCAAACTTTTTACACAGAGGGCCAGGTCAGAGTCCCTCAAACTGTTGGAGGGCCGGATTATAATTTGAAAAAAATATGAATGAATTCCTGTGTACACTGCATATATCTTATTTGTAGTGCAAATAAAACACTTTAAAACAATACAATAATTAAAATGAAGAACAATTTTAACAAAAATAAACTTATTAGTATTTCAGTAGGAAGTGTGGGCCTGCTTTTGGCTGATGAGATAGGATTGTTGTTGTTATGTGCTTTCAAGTCGTTTCAGACTTAGGTTGATCCTGAACGAGGGCCAGGTAAATGAGCTTGGAGGGTCGTATCTGGCCCCCGGGCCTTAGTTTGAGGACCCCTGACCTAGAGCTTCGGAGAACTTCTGTTCCCTGCTTGAGCAGTGATGGCATGATCATCTGCATAGATGAAACTCTTTGTCCCTTCTGGCAGTGGCTGGTCATTTGTGTAAATGTTGTACATGGATTGAGCAAGCACGCTTCCCTGAGGCAGGCTGTTCTTCTGTTTTCGCCATCTTCTTCTCTGGCCCTGGAACTCAACAAAAAAGCTCCTGTTTTGTAGCAGATTTGTAGCACCTTATATATAACTATGAAGTGAAATCTAAGATGTTATATCTATATAACATCTTATCTATATATTATATAGATAATTGCACCTTATATATAACTATATATAACTATAAAGTGAAATCTAAGATGTGACTGAGACAAGTGTTCAGTGATTGTTTCAAACTAGTTTTAGGCTGGAGTTATAAAGGCTGTGGGAACAACTTACAGATACCCTCGATGTTGAATTCTTTAATCATAGCAGCTTTGTTCTCCTGACAAATGAAGTGGCAGAATATCTGTCCTTTTTGCCCCTTTCCCCCTCTTTAGTGTGCCATCGAATGACCACCTATGAATACATTGTGCAGCAACGTCCCTCACAGGAGATGAAGGACCCAGACAAGCAGCTAGAATCCTGTCCTCCCCAAGTGAAGCCCATTCAGGTAATGGCTCCTTTCAGAACTTTATGTGTTTGATGCTTTGCCATTGTTTTGGTCTGCGCAGTAACTAATAAGCATTATCCATGGTGCCATTGCCATTGTCTCTGATTGAGAGGTCCTTTGCCAGTGTCGCATCCCGCTACTGATGCTTCCCAAATGGTGGGAAATAGGGAGATGGTTATTTAGTAATTGAGGGAGTTCTAGCACTGGAACTTTTAAAATTCTAAACTCACTCAAGCATTTCATAATCTTAAAACTGTTGCCAGCCAACTCTTTCACTTTTATCAACTCAAAATTGCAATCTGGGGGAATGGATGAGGGTTTTCCATTGTCGTTGAAATGAGTTGTGCTGACATCATTTAGTATCTGTGCTAAACAATCCAAACATTTCTTCGTTGTCCTGAGTTGTATAGGTAGTTTGCAGCAGCAGGTTTTGCAATAATTCTGAGTTGTGAAAAACTTAGGATCATGCCATGTCTGTTTACTTAAAATTTCTCTTCTTTGTTTCAGGAAATGCAGTTTTATACAAGAAGCTTTGGCTATACCAATCCTGAGATTCAGATAGAAGACTCTTCTGGATTGGCATCTGGAAAAGAGTGAGTAGGCCCAGTGCTAAACTGAGGTTTCCTGTCATTTAGTTTAATCCAGAAGTTACTGCAATGCAGTGGTTCTCAACCTGTGGGTCCCCAAATGTTTTGGCCTTCAACTCCCAGAAATCCTAACAGCTGGTAAACTAGCTGGGATGTCTGGGAGTTGTAGGCCAAAACACCTGGGGACACACAGGTTGAGAACTACTGTTGTAATACCACATTTAACTGTGAAATAAGTTTCTATGTGATCTGTTCAGTATAATAGTGTCAATAAAAGCATTTCGAATGACAGTCTGACATTATAGTCAAACTAGAACTGATGAAGTAAGGCAGGTATGGGCAAATCCAGGCCCAGGGCCCAGATGCAGGCCCTTTTCTCAAACCCTTCTCTCTCTCACCATCCTATCTTTCCTTCCTTCTCTTCCCTTCCTCCTTCCCTCCCATCTTTCCTTCCCTTCCACTCTTTCGTCCTTCCTTCTTTCTTTCATCCCTCCTTCCTCCTTCCTTCTTCCTTCCTTCCTTCCTCCTCCTTCCTCCCCCTCCCTCCCTCCCTCCCTCCCTCCCTCCCTCCTCCCTTCCCTTCCTCCTCTTTTCTCCTCCTTCCCTTCCCTCTTCTCTTCCCCTTCTTTCTCCCTTCCATCTCCCTTCCATCCATCCATCCTTCTCTTCCTCCCCTCCCTCTTCTCTCCCCCTCCCACCTTTCTTCCCTTCCATCCTTTTGTCCTTCCTTCGTTCCTTTTTTTCTCTTTTTCCCTCCTTTCTCCTTCCTTCCCTCCCTCCGTCCCTCCCTCCCTCGCTTCCTCCCTTCCTTCCTTCCTCCTCTCTTTCCTCCCTCCCTTTCCCTTCCACCCTTCCTTGCTTTCATCCTTCCTTCCTCCCTCCTTTCTCTCTTCTCTTTCCTTCCTTCCTCTCTCTCCCTTCCTTCCTCCCTTTCTCCCTCCCTCCTTTCTTCCCTTCCACCCGTTCATCCTTCCTTCCTTTGCTTTTTTCTACCTCCTTTTCTTTCTTTCTTTCTTTCTTTCTTTCTTTCTTTCTCCTTCCTTCCTTCCTTCCTTCCTTCCTTCCTTCCTCTTCCCCCCCCTCCTCCTCCCTTCTCCCTCCCTCCTCTCTTTCCTCCTCCCTTCCTTTCCACCCTTCCTTCTTCCATCCTCTCTTCCTCCCTCCCTTCCTCCTCCTCCTTCCTTCCTCCCTCCCTTCTCTCTTCTCTTTCCTTCCTTCCTTCCCCTCTCCTTCCTTCTCTTCCCTCTTTCTCCCTCCCTCCTTTCCTTTTCCCTTCCACCCTTCTTCCTTCCTTCCTTTGCTTTTTTTCTTCCTCCTTTTCCTCTCTTTCTCCTTCCTTTCTTCCTTCTCTCTTTCCTCCCTCCCTTATCTGTCTCCCTCCCTTCCCCTCCACTCTTCCTTCCATCCACCCTTCTCTTCCTCCCTCCCTTTCGTCCTTCCTTCCTTCTCTTTTTCCTTCCTCCTTTCCTCCTGGGGGATGTTTACCTGATGTTGCCTTCTTTAGATGCAAATGCTTAGTCTTTAAAACATAGTCCTCAAGGATTATTCTCACCTGCATCTATGCCAGGCATGCAGGCAAAACATCAGGAGAGAATGCTTCTGGAACAGGACCATACAGCCTGGAAAACTCACAGCAATTCAGTGATTCCATCCATGAAAGCCTTTGACAATACATAGTCCTCAAGGCTAAATAGATTAATCCCATTTTGTAAGTCAATTCAGTGGCTCTCAACTCCTCACAGAAAAAGGCTCAAATATCCACTCCCTTTATAAGGTATGTGTTTTGCAAGTGAGACCCTGTCTGACTTGGGCATGTAATTAAACTTGGTATAATAAGTTGTGTTCTTATGGTTGTGTTCCATGTACAAGTCCATGACAGATTGGTACGTGAGCCACTGACATCTTATTTTCTACTTTTAGCTTATCCACATTCTGCATCCACAGTGATGGAACAGAGTCCAAAACCATCCTATTCTCTGAACAGTTCGAAGCACAGACTAGAGACCAGCCACAGGTGGGTGGAAGTAGTTCCTTACTATATACCTTACTGTGCTCCTATGTCTCCAGCTCCTGAACTGTTACACTTTTCACATACTGAATTCATAATCATCTGAACTTTGTATTTGCTCTTCATCTCTTCCCTGTTGGGTAATCATGCCCACTCTGCCTCAGTTAGAGGGCATTTTAAATGTTTCATTATGAAATTATGTCTTTGGTCCAAAAGCAAGGGGCTGGCTGCTGGAGCTGATGAACAACTGCACTGCATCCTGTCGGAAAATCTGGAGGAAAGCAAGAGTCATAGCCATCTTGAAACCAGGCAAAGACCGTAATGATCCAAAAAGCTACAGACCAATCTCCCTGTTGTGCCACCTCTACAAAGTTCTGGAGAGACTTATTTTGCACAGAATTATGGAAAAAATAGACCCATGTCTGATTCCACAGCAAGCTGGCTTCAGGAAAGGCAAAAGCTGCACATCGCAAGTGCTGAACCTGACTCAGCACATAGAAGATGGCTTTGAAAGGCAGCAGATCACAGGAGCCGTCTTCATAGACCTGTCAGCAACTTATGATACTGTGAACCACCGCCTCATCCTGAGAAAAATGTATAATATCACAAAGGATTACCACCTCACCCGCCTCATAGGAAATCTGCTACAAAACAGGAGCTTTTTTGTTGAGTTTCAGGGCCAGAGAAGCAGATGGCGGAAACAGAAGAACGGCCTGCCTCAGGGGAAGTGTGCTTGCTCCATCCATGTTCAACATTTACACAAATGACCAGCCACTGTCAGAAGGGACAGAGAGCTTCATCTTTGCTGATGATCGTGCCATTACCGCTCAAGCAGGGAGCTTTGAGATGGTTGAACAGAAGCTCTTCGAAGCTCTAGGTGCTCTTACCACCTATTACAGGGAAAACAAGCTGATCCCTAATCCATCTAAAACACAGACATGTTGTGCTTTCCACTTTAAGAACAGACAAGCATCCCGAGCCCTGAGGATTACCTGGGAAGGAATCCCACTGGAGCATTGCAGCGCACCCAAATATCTGGGAGTCACCCTGGACCATGCTCTGACCTACAAGAAGCACTGCCAGAATATCAAGCAAAAAGTGGGCGCTAGAAACAATATCATATGAAAGCTGACTGGCACAACCTGGGATCACAACCAGACACAGTGAAGACATCTGCCCTTGTGCTATCCTACTCTGCTGCTGAGTACGCATGCCCAGTGAGGAACACAGCTCACCACACTAAAACAGTGGATATGGCTCTTAATGAGACATGCCGCATTATCACAGGGTGTCTGCGCCCTAGACCACTGGAGAAATTACACTTACAATGTGGCTCTTAATGAAACATGCCGCATTATGGCTGATACCAAATGAGAGACTCCCCCCTGGGCACATAGAAAACTGGGCGACTTGGAAGACAATGAACACACTGCGCTCTGGCCCCACGAGATGCAGAGCCAACCTTAAGAAATGGGGTACAAAGTGGAATCCACGACATGCGAGTGTGGAGAAGAGCAAACCACTGACCACCTGCTGCAATGCAACCTAAGTCCTGCCACATGCGCAATGGAGGATCTTCTTGCAGCAACACCAGAGGCACTCCAAGTGGCCAAAGGACATTTAACTGGTCAAAGGACATTTAATCAACTACCAAGCCTGCAAACTTTGTGTTTTGTTTGTTTGTTTGTTAAAAAAAATGCAATGCAACTATTTGGTCGGCCCCTAACACGATAAATAAATGAAATTGGAGGACACATTACTGTTAATATTTCAGCTCATAGCTAATAGCATGGCATCCTTTTGATTTTATATGGCTGTAGTTGTATTTTTATTCATTTATGTTTTACCTTTCCTTCATGAAGTTCAAGGTGAAGTACATAGCCATATTGGCACTGCCTCTAAATTGAAACTATTTGTCTTGATGTGTAGCTGCAGAAAAAGAAGAAACGGAAAAAGAGAAAAAAGTTGCATAAGACACCTTCTTCATTGCGGAAAGAGAGATTGAAAATGAGCACAGTTCCATGGTCTGCTCCTCTTCCAGCTTTACAGTCAGGTAAGATGAGAAGGAGGAATATCTTCTGTGGAGTGTCTTCCTTTATCTTCTTGAAACATTTCCTCTTAGGAGAGCAAAATGCCTCCTCAGCAGCACAGAGGATACAAATCGTATAATCACATTCGAAGGGAAGGAAGAGAGAAAGAAATAAAGACAAGGGAAGGAAGGAAGGAGAAAGAGAGAGGGGGAAGGAGGGCAGAAAAATATACATGTCATTAATTAATGAATTAAAAGCTTCTGTGTGTCTTTTAAATGATTTTATCATTTTAAATCAGAGTTTTTGATGATTTTAATTGTTTTAAATTGTATTGCTTGGGGGTTTTATAACTGATCCTTTCTGGAAGCCACCTTTAGAGCCCACACTGGGAGAAGGGCAACACACAAATTACATAATAATAATAATAATAATAATAATAATAATAATAATAATAATAATAATAATAATAATCTTTATTTATACCCCGCCATCATCTCCCCAGCGGGGACTCAGAGCGGCTTACATGAGGCCAAGCCCGAYCAACAAATTACAATAAAAATAAAACCAAAACACAACTGAAAARGCAAACAGTAAATAGCAACATCATAATAAAATAAAACATGTAAATACATAACAATATAAAGTTACAATAGACGCAATCACAATGACAATGGGCGGGCTGCATGTAATGATTAAAAGAGAGACTAATTAAAACTACCGTATATATTTGAGTATAAGCGAGGCACCTAATTTTACCACCAAAAACTGGGGAAATGGATTGACTCGAATATAAGCCGAGGGTGGAAAATGCAGCAGCTACTGGTAAGTTTCAAAATAAAAATAGATAGCAATAAAATTATATTAATTTAGGCATCAGTAGGTTAAATGTTTTTGAATATTTACATTAAACTGTAATTCAAGATAAGACTGTCCAACTCTGATTAAACCATTATTCTAACCTTCAATGTAAATATGCTTACATGTCCTCCAATAATAATAGAGTAAAATAATAATAATAATAAATGTAATAATAACAACAACAATAATAACAACAACAAAGTAAAATAATAAATAACATTGACTCGAGTATAAGCCAGGGGAGACTTTTTCAGCCTAAAAAAAGGACTGAAAACTAGGCTTATACTCGAGTATATACAGTAATTTAAAACTCGGGCGAGATTTATTTATCGTGTCATCAGCAACCATACCATTGTATTAACAAACAAACAAACAAACAAACAAACCACAAAGTTTGCAAGCTTGGTAATTGATTAAATGTCCTTTGTCCACTATCTGGCCACTTGGAGTGCCTCTGGTGTTGCTGCAAGGAGCTCCTCCATTGTGCATCATGTGGCAGGGCTCAGGGTGCATTGCAGCCACTGGTCTGTGGTTTGCTCTTCTCCACACTTGCATGTCATGGATTCCACTTTGTAGCCCCATTTCTTGAAGGTTGGCTCTGCATCTCGTGGTGCCAGAGCGCAGTCTGTTCAGCGCCTTCCAAGTCGCCCAGTCTTCTGTGTGCCCAGGGGGGAGTCTCTCATCTGGTATCACCCATGGATTGAGGTGCTGGGTTTGGGCCTGCCACTTTTGGACCTCGCTTGCTGGGGTGTTCCAGCGAGTGTCTCTGTAGATCTAAGAAAACTATGTCTTGATTTAAGTCGTTGACGTGCTGGCTGATACCCAAACAGGGATGAGCTGGAGATGTCTCTGCCTTGGTCCTTTCACTATTGGCTGCTACTTCCCGGCGGATGTCAGGTGGTGCTAAGCAGTGTAATTTCTCCAGTGGTGTAGGGCGCAGACACCCCGTGATAATGCGGCATGTCTCATTAAGAGCCACATCCACTGTTTTAGTGTGGTGAGATGTGTTCCACACTGGGCATGCGTACTCAGCAGCAGAGTAGCATAGAGAGACAGATTATTTGCGGAGAAGAGCTCATTATAGCGGGGGTTGAGGAATCAAGCTTTCCCACAGAGGGGGGACGACATATACTCCAATGACAGAACATTGAGGCTAAGCAGTAGTGTGGGATTGTATACCTACTCTAAGAGCCAGATTTAAGATCCTTTTTAAAGGTTTCTAGGCTCTAAATAACATGCTGTTCCTGCTTTTAAAATGTATTTCCAGAGTTGTCCTTCTCTGCTGCCACCTCTTCAGCCTCCTCCTCCTCCAGCCTCTGCCTCTCGGTGCCGCCCATCCTTCCTAAAGCTGTCACACCTCCAGGCAGCAACGCTCCTGTCCAGGCCGCGGGTCCCCCTGCTGATTACCATTCGGAGTCTGCTGAGTCCATGGAAGAAATCCCTGTGGCTCAGACACGTCTGGGGAGCAGTGCCTCTAATGCAGCTCCCAAGGGAAGTTCTCGGCATCTCCCTTTGCCTGCAGTCCACTTCCGAGGGGAAGGGCAGATGCACCCGAACGCTGGGCCCAGCACAGAAAGCAAGAACTGCCAGATGCCACCAGGGAAGCAGGTGGAGGAGCTACAAGCCTCTCCTCAGACCCCAGCTGTGTTTGTGAGCAGAAGCAGCGGGGAGCCACCTGTCCTCAGCCCCTGGTCCGAAGACATGTCGTCTGAACCCTCTCACAGAAAACACTCCAGCAAACGGCACAAAGCAGGCCACCAGGACAGCCAGCTTTGGGACTCAAGTGCCAGCTCAACAGCAGCTTAAAGACCTCTTGTCCTAGAAGCCATAACATCCAAGGAGAAACAGGGGCATGGGGATTGGTCATTTTCCAAATATATTTCTGTTCAAGGAATTAATCCGGAGTGATCTTTCTTGCTCTCTGGAGCTGACTGGTCTTGGCTCCTGGCTCCTTGCCTTTTTTGTGTGTTATGGGAAATAGGTTTATTCACTAACTTTGAAAACTCCTGCAACCAGGTCTGTAGTCTTCCTTCAAAGTTTGATCAGAAGCCTGAAGATTTCCCAGCTGATTGGGAGATTTATTTACTTATCGTGTCAGGAGCAAACAGACAGTTGTATTACATTTTTAACAAAACAGACAGACAGACAAAACACAAGGTTTGCCAGCTTGGTAGTTGATTAAATGTCCTTTGACCAGTGTCTGGCCACTTGGAGTGCCTCTGGTGTGGCTGCAAGAAGGTCCTCCATTGTGCATGTGGCAGGGCTCAGGTTGCATTGCAGCAGGTCAGTGGTTTGCTCTTCTCCACACTCGCATGTCGTAGATTCCACTTTGTAGCCCCATTTCTTAAGGTTGGCTCTGCATCTCGTGGTGCCAGAGCGCAGTCTGTTCAGCGCCTTCCAAGTCGCCCAGTTTTCTGTGTGCCCAGGGGGAGTCTCTCATTTGGTATCAGCCATTGATTGAGGTTCTGGGTTTGAGCCTGCCACTTTTGGACTCTCGCTTGCTGGGGTGTTCCAGTGAGTGTCTCTGTAGATCTTAGAAAACTATTTCTTGATTTAAGTCATTGACGTGCTGGCTGATACCCAAGGGGATGAGCTGGAGATGTCACTGCCTTGGTCCTTTCACTATTGGCTGCTACTTCCCGGCGGATGTCAGGTGGTGCAATTCCGGCTAAACAGTGTAATTTCTCCAGTGGTGTAGGGCGCAGACACCGTGATAATGTGGCATGTCTCATTAAGAGCCACATCCACTGTTTTAGTGGTGAGATGTGTTCCACACTGGGCATGCATACTCAGCAGCAGAGTAGCACAGCGCAAGGGCAGATGTCTTCACTGTGTCTGGTTGTGATCCCCAGGTTGTGCCAGTCAGCTTTCGTATGATATTGTTTCTAGCACCCACTTTTTGCTTGATGTTCAGGCAGTGCTTCTTGTAGGTAAGGGCACGGTCCAGAGTGACTCCCAGTTATTTGGGTGCGCTGCAATGCTCCAGTGGGATTCCTTCCCAGGTAATCCTCAGGGCTCGGGATGCTTGTCTGTTCTTAAGGTGGAAAGCACATGTCTGTGTTTTAGATGGATTAGGGATCAGCTGGTTTTCCCTGTAATAGGCGGTAAGAGCACCTAGAGCTTCGGAGAGCTTCTGTTCAACCATCTCAAAGCTCCCTGCTTGAGCAGTAATGGCACGATCATCAGCATAGATGAAGCTCTCTGTCCCTTCTGGCAGTGGCTGGTCATTTGTGTAAATGTTGAACATGGATGGAGCAAGCATGCTCCCCTGAGGTAGGCCATTCTTCTGTTTCCGCCATCTGCTTCTCTAGCCCTGGAACTCAACAAAAAAGCTCCTGTTTTGTAGCAGGACTGGGGGATGCTTGCTTTCTTATCCAAAGTGATCTTGCATAACTTATCTTCCCTTTTGCTTAGTACAGCATGTCTCCAAGGTGTTTAAAACAGCTGTAAGTCCTCAACTAGCATCCACTGACATCTTTTTTCACATCTCTGAATCGGAAGATGCAAAGGGTATGACACCCCATACAGCAGGCCTTGGAATCATGCAGCTCTGTTGGGCTGCAACACCCAGCACTCCTCACTCCACCATATATATCTTTGCTCTTCAGAGATGGTTTAGTCACGCATTATAAGCGTTGAAAGGGCAGAGTCCTCTTGAATCAGTTCTCACCGCTATGCTTGAAATACCATAGTTACTTTCTCCACAAAGTCATGCTGGATTGGGGACATGGGAGCTACATTTCTGAAATATGCTTTTTTCCAACCTCTGGTTTCTCCCTTCCCTTTTGGAGAATGACCACCCGGTGGCAGCTATAATTTGCATCCAGAGGGTGCCCTTCCTGACATTTTAGTTAAAAAAGAATCTGGTTGCAGCAGACGGAGAAAACACCTGCCTGAAGCCCCAGAGAGCGGCTGCTGGGCAAAGCAGCCAACATTGTCTGGTCTTGTAAGGCAGCTTCTTACATTCATGCAGCAATATTCTAACACACCTTGAACCGCTCTGATAACAATAAAACATTTCTACAGTTTTTAAGAAATACTGTTTTTCCTGTTTGGTGCCTTCCCTCTGCTAAGGAATCTTGCAGTGGAAATCTGTTTGGATATTTAGCGCAGTGTCCTTAAGGAGCCCCCGATGATGCAGTGGGTTAAACTGCTGAACTTGCTGAATGAAAGTTCGGCAGTTCAGATATGCTCTCTGGATGTAGATGAACTACAGCTACAAAACTCAAGGGCAATGTCCACCAAACCCTTCCAGTATTTTCTGTTTGTCATGAGGTTGTGTGCCAAGTTTGGTTCAATTCAATCATTGGTGGGGTTCAGAATGCTCTTTGATTGTAGGCGAGCTATAAATCCCAGCAACTACAACTCCCGTATGTCAAGGCCTATTTTCCCCAAACTCTGTCAGTGTTCACATTTAGACATATTGAGTATCCATGCCAGGTTTGGTCCACGGTGCTCTTTGGATGTAGGTGAAGTCCAAAACTCAAGGTCAATGCCCCACCAACCCTTCCAGTATTTTCTGTTGGTCATGGGAGTTCTGTGTGCCAAGGTTGGTTCAATTCCATCGTTGGTGGATTTCAGAATGCTGTTTGATTGTAGGTGAAGTATACATCCCAGCATCTGCAACTCCCAAATGACCAAATCAATCTCCCCAACTCCACCAGTATTCAAATTTTGGTCCAGTGAATGAAAATACATCCTGCATATCAGATATTTACATTATGATTCATAACAGTTCAGTTAGGCGATCCCTCGCTTTCCGAGGATGATTGTCTTCCAGTGTTCTTGTGGGTCCGTATGTGGCTGTGGAGCCCTATTGCTCTGCATCTTCTGCAGTGAGGGCATTGGTTTCCAGGTGGAAGGCGTGGTTGGCTTGACGCACCTTCCTCTGGCACATTTCTCTCTTTCACCCTCCATTCATGCCTCTTCAAATTCTGCAGCACTGCTGGTCACAGCTGACCTCCAGCTGGAGCGCTCAAGGCCAGGGCTTCCCAGTTCTCAGTGTCTATGCCAGAGTTTTTAAGGTTGGCTTTGAGCCCATCTTTAAATCTCTTTTCCTGCCCACCAACATTCCGTTTTCCATTCTTGAGTTCGGAGTAGAGCAATTGCTTTGGGAGACGGTGGTTGGGCATCCGGACAATGTGACCGGTCCAGCGGAGTTAATGTTGGAGGACCATCGCTTCAATGCTGGTGGTCTTTGCTTCTTCCAGCACGCTGACGTTTGTCCGCCTGTCTTCCCAAGAGATTTGCAGGATTTTCCAGAGGCAGCGCTGATGGAATCGTTCCAGGAGTTGCATGTGAGGTCTGTAGACAGTCCACGTTTCGCAAGCATAGAGCAGGGTTGGGAGGACAATAGCTTTATAGACAAGCACCTTGGTATCCCTACGGATGTCCCGGTCCTCAAACACTCTCTGCTTCATTCGGAAAAATGCTGCGCTCGCAGAGCTCAGGCGGTGTTGTATTTCGGTGTCGAAAATTACAGTTATGAAGTAGCAACAAAAATAATTTTATGGCAGGGGCTCACCAGAACATGAGGAACTGTATTAAGGGGTCGGGACATTAGGAAGGTTGGGAAACACTGGTTTAGATCAAAGGTTACTCGCTGTTGCACTTAGTTGAACCTTCACTCTAGGCCAGGGGTCCTCAAACCTTTTAAACAGAAGGCCAGGTCAAACTGTTGGAGGGCCGGATTACAATTTGAAAAAAAACATGAATGAATTCCTATGCACATTGCACATATCTTATTTGTCTTGCAAAAAAAAAAACACTTTAAAACAATACAATAATTAAAACGAAGAACAATTTTAACAAATATAAATTTATTAGTATTTCAATGAGAAGTGTGGGCCTGCTTTTGACTGATGGGATAGGATTGTTGTTATTGTTGTGTGCTTTCAAGTCATTTCAGACTTAGGTTGACCCTGAGCGAGGGCCGAGTAAATGACTTTAGAGGGCTGTATCCGGCCCCCGGGCCTTAGTTTGAGGACCCCTGGTCTAGGCTGCCCATGTAGGGCAGGTTATGAAGTGACTGTGCAACTTGGTTTGGCCATGCTGGTGGTGGCCTCTAGAGGGCTCAGTCTGACTAGCTGTCTAGCAAAGCCTTGAGACCGTACTGGCATCAACACGGTTAAACTTACTAGTTTTCTTGCTCAAGTCTCAAATTTGACATTGGCAGCAGCAGGCATACTCCTCCAGCTATCTCTATAGGTTGTGGTGGGTGGAAGATCTACAGGCCACTCTAAACACCTTTGCAGAAGCATACAAGAAGCTCGGATTGTCGTTGAAAATCAAGAAAACCAAAGTGCTCTTCCAGCAGTCACCAGCCAATCCCTCTCCAATGCCAGAAACAGCTTAATGGTGTAACATTAGAAAATGTTGACCATTTCTGCTACCTTGGCAGCCACCTCTCCACCAAAGTCAACACGACACTGAAATACAACACCGCCTGAGCTCTGCGAGTGCAGCATTTTTCCGAATGAAGCAGAGAGTGTTTGAGGACCGGACATCCGTAGGGATACCAAGGTGCTTGTTTATAAAGCTATTGTCCTCCCAACCCTGCTATATGCCTGCGAAACGTGGACTGTCTACAGACATCACATGCAACTCCTGGAACGATTCCATCAGCGCTGCCTCCAGAAAATCCTGCAAATCTCTTGGGAAGACAAGCGGACAAATGTCAGCGTGCTGGAAGAAGCAAAGACCACCAGCACTGAAGCGATGGTCCTCCGCCATCAACTCCGCTGGACCGGCCACGTTGTCCAGATGCCCGACCACCGTCTCCCAAAGCAGTTGCTCTACTCTGAACTCAAGAATGGAAAACAGAACGTTGATGGACAGGAAAAGAGATTTAAAGATGGCCTCAAAGCCAACCTTAAAAACTCTGGCATAGACACAGAGAACTGGGAAGCCCTGGCCCTTGAGCGCTCCAGCTGGAGATCAGCTGTGACCAGCAGTGCTGCAGAATTTGAAGAGGCACAAATGGAGGGTGAAAGAAACGTGCCAAGAGGAAGGCGCGTCAAGCCAACCCCGACCAAGACCACCTTCCACCTGAAAACCAATGCCCTCACTGCGGGAGAAGATGCACACAGTCACCTACAGACCCACAAGGATACTGATCCTCGAAGACTATCCTACTCGGCTAACGAGGGATCGCCTAAGTAAAGTAAGGTGGGTGGAAATAATGCAATCCTCCAGATGTTGGATTGCAACTGCAGCAGTCCCAACTAACCTAAGCAAAATAGTGAAGACTCACTAAGTCTTGCAGTCTAACCATCTCTGGAGGGCTGAATGGTTCCCATGCCCGAGAGAAGGAGTGAGTTAAATTGGGAGGGATAGCCAATACTCCAGAGGACAGGAGCAGGATTCAAAATGATCTTGACAGATTAGAGAGATGGGCCAAAACTAACAAAATGAAGTTCAACGGGGACAAATGCAAGATACTCCACTTAGGCAGAAAAAACGAAATGCAAAGATACAGAATGCGGGACAATGCCTGGCTCGAGAGCAGTATGTGTGAAAAAGATCTTGAGTCCTCGTGGACAACAAGTTAAACATGAGCCAACAATGTGATGTGGCAGCAAAAAAAGGCCAATGGGATTTTGGCCTGCATCAATAGGAGCATAGTGTCTAGATCTAGGGAAGTAATGCTACCCCTCTATTCTGCTTTGGTTAGACCACACCTGGAATATTGTGTCCAATTCTGGGCACCACAATGCAAGAGAGATATTGACAAGCTGGAATGTGTCCAGAGGAGGGCGACTAAAATGATCAAGGGTCTGGAGAACAAGCCTATGAGGAGCGGCTTAAGGAGCTGGGCATGTTTAGCCTGAAGAAGAGAAGGCTGAGAGGAGATATGATAGCCATGTATAAATATGTGAGAGGAAGCCACAGGGAGGAGGGAGCAAGCTTGTTTTCTGCTTCCTTGGAGACTAGGGCACGGAACAATGGCTTCAAACTACAAGAGAGGAGATTCCATCTGAACATTAGGAAGAACTTCCTGACTGTGAGAGCCGTTCAGCAGTGGAACTCTCTGCCCCGGAGTGTGGTGGAGGCTCCTTCTTTGGAAGCTTTTAAACAGAGGCTGGATGGCCATCTGTCAGGGGTGCTTTGAATGCAATATTCCTGCTTCTGGCAGGGGGTTGGACTGGATGGCCCATGAGGTCTCTTCCAACTCTTTGATTCTATGTTTTACAGATACACTGCTTCCTAGGGGACTTAAATCAGAGCTTGGTATTGTCACTTTTTGGTGGGGGGATTCTGGGAGCCGCTGCTCAAAAAATAACTCTTCCAAGCTCTCTCTAGACATAATACACACACTTGAAGCCTAACATAGAGTTGATATGGCTTACCATCCATGATTCTATCTATTGCTGACTCCCCGCTCTGTTCTCAGGTTTCTGCTCTCTCCTTCCCATGACTCTTAATGATTCACTCTGGAGACCCTGTTTTTTTCCATATTTTTTATATTTTTCTGCTTCTCACAGTCTCTTAGGACCTCTTCTATGGATAGTGATGTCATTGGGATTCCGTTAGTCATGCTCCTGCCAAACAAACTAATCCTGAAGATCTCGGTCTTCTGCCAAGACAAAAAGTGAAGTGTAGTGCTGTCTTAAACACTCCAAAATGTGTCATTGAAAACCCAAGCCACAATGTTTTGGGCTCGGGTGGGACTATCAACACTTGCTGCCTTCCTGCTGTGCACCCTTCGCATTCTCCGGGGAGTGCAGTTTCTCCCGGGTCTCCTTTCCTTCCCCTGCTGTGCTCAGCTGCTGAAAAGAATGTGGCAGCTGCCCACATGGTTTCAAGATGTCTGCTGTGTCACTTGTATCCACTTCTTTGCTTTCAGATCCTCCCCAAGGGTTTTCCATATTGCCCCACTCCTTAATCTTGGCTCCAGGAACTCTCATCCTTCACTTGCTGGGTTTCTTGTCATACTTGGGGATCTCTGAGCAGTTGTGGGTGTTGCAGAAACTTCCTTGCTCCTGCGGCTTGTCTAGACCAGGCATGGGCAAACTTCGGCCCTCCAGGTGTTAGGAACTGTGGGAGTTGAAGTCCAAAACACCTGAAGTGTCGAGACACAGACGCCTTAAAGGGCCACACACAGTGTAAGTTCCAAAGTAAAGTTTATTGCAACAAAAACAGAAGCTCAGAAACACTTAACCTTCTGGCCAAAACTCAAAAAACTAACCAAACTTGGTTCAAAAAGCAAACAGAAATATAATCCGGATTAACCAGAGGAAAAATCCGGATTAAAGAGTAGTTCTTAGCGGCAAACAAACAGCGCCGCATACAAACAGTTAACAGCAAGCAGAAACCGCAGAAAGAGAAACCGAAGCCAGCCGAAGTCCAGAAGTCGTCGTAGAAGTAGTCCAAAGAAGCGTCGTTTCCAAGTCCATCAAGCAGCATCATTGTCAAGTCAGTCCAAGATTCAGGAAGGGAGAAATCCGCACTCACAAGAAGTCAATCCAAGTCAAAACACACAAGAACAGGATCTACAGGCTGCAGAACCCAGACCCAAAGCCCAACACGAAAACAGGCAGCGACAAATCCACACGATACACAAACGTAACCAACACTTTGCCTTCTGCAAAGATCTCTCATTTCAGAGCCTACTTTTACCTTACACATCATCATCAGAAGATGAGCTGACCTCCGTCCAGTCATTATTTCTTACAGCTGTTCTTGTCTCCACACGTGAACTCCTGTTTTCATCCCTCCAGTTCCTCCATCTTCTGTCAAGACTTAGATCCCCCCAAGACTCAGATGTGTTACCTGTTTGCAAGTCCTCAATTACCAGAGAAACCCATGAATGTGTCACTAGATGTTGGCTCTGCACATACATCCTGTACCTCTTTAACCTTAGTCCAGTCCAATGTGTCATCCCCATCCTCATCACTCCCAGACCCATCACTCCCAGAGAAACCCATAAATGGTTCATCATCTGTGAGAGCAATAAGCATATTCCGGATCCTTTTCCTTTGTTGTTCTTCATCTGACTCCTGCTCACGAGTACCCCCTTTCCCCCTTCTGGCACTCATACTACTGCTTGCAACGTTACTTACAGGCTCTACTACAACATGGAGGGCTGAGGTTTGCCCATGCCTAGTAATAATAACAATCATCATCATCATCATCATCATCATCATCATTGTCGTCGTTATTTATACCCCGCCACCATCTCCCCCAACAGGGACTCGGAGCGGCTTACATGGGGCCAAGCCCGAACAACAAATTACAATACAAAAATACAAATTGCAATAAAATAAACAAGACAATAAGCCTAGTCTAGACTATCCCCTTCTTTCCTACACGGGTATACTGGTTTTTTGTGGTGGTGGGCTCTACAGAGCAATTAAAATGGGAAGTGTAAAAAGTTGCCAATGGCACTCATATTTTCATGTCTTTGAAAGCTAAAATATTGTCACGGTGGAACGTGTCCAGGGAAGGATGACCAAAATGGTCTAAGGTCTGGAAGCCAAGCTCTGTGTGGAGTGGCTTATGGAGCTGGATACGTTGAGCTTGAAGCAAAGAAGTCTGAGAGAACGTGGGAGCCATTTTGAAATATTGGGAAGGATGTCATATTGAGAAAGGAGTAAGCTTGATTTCTGCTACTCTGGAGACATGGATTCAAACTCCAGGAAACAGATTCAAACTCCAGGAAAAGGCATCCCACCTAAACATCAGAAAGAACTCCCTGAGAATGTATTGTCAAAGGCTTTCATGGCCAGAATCACTGGGTTGCTGTGAGTTTTCTGGGCTGTATGGCTATGTTCCAGAAGCATTATCTCCTGATGTTTTGCCCATAGAATCCTAGAGTTGGAAGAGATCTCATGGGCCATCCAGTCCAACCCCCTACCAAGCAGGAATATTGCATTCAAACCACCCCTGACAGATGGCCATCCAGCCTCTGCTTAAATGCTTCCAAAGAAGGAGCCTCCATCACCCTCCGGGGCAGAGAGTTCCACTACTGAATGGCTCTCACAGTCACTAAGTTCTTCCTCATGTTCAGATGGAATCTCCTTTGGCCAGCATCTTTAGAGGTTGTGAGGTCTGTTGGAAACAAGGCAAGTGGGGTTTCTACATCTGTGAAATGTCCAGGGTGGGAGAAATAACTCTTTGTCTGTTTGAGGCAAGTGTGAATGTTGTGAACTCCCTTACAATTAGAACTGTTCAACAGTGGAATACACAGCCTCAGAGTCTCATGGACTGAAAGATTTTAAATAGAGGCTGGATGACCATCTGTTGGGGCTATTTTGACGGTGTGTTCTGTCAGAAATATTAAAAATTAACTAGGTGTTTTTAATTACAAATATGTGAGTCAAGCACTGAAAGGGTTAAATGGATGCAATGACTCAGCAAAAGCTGCAGTTCAATGTAACTTAGTACGCCTCAGTGTTAGTTGCCCTCAGTATAAAGAGGCTTCAGTCTGAGAGAGGCCTCAGTCTGAGAGAAGCCTCAGTGTGTTAATAGGCCTCAGTGTGAGAAGGCCTGGTGTGAGAAACTTCAGAGTGAATGCTGATGTGTAAAACAAGCTACTGTGTGAAGCGCCTGTGTAAGTTCGGTGTGAGAGGAAGCTCAGTGAGAGCTGTTTATCTGCATGAGTGTCACGTTGCCAGAGTTCTGCCTTATTTAGGTAGAGATGAATCAAACTCCCAGTTTTAACAAACAATTTAATTAAAACAGCACTTACTTGCTGGCTGTTTTTATAGTCCAAAATATAAAACACAAAGATAGCACACAGTTACAGAATAAACAAAAACGGATAGCAAAAATAACTTCGTAGTCAAAAGGGTCCAATCCAATGGTCAAATGCCGAGAGTTCAATAAACAAAGTCCAGGGATCAAGAGTCTATACCGTAGTCAAAAGCCGGTTCAAGGTTCCAGGATTCCAAGATTACAGGAGACAGGTCAGGATACCGAAAATCCAACAGACCTGGAGGACAAACCAGCAGCATCCACCACCAAAATGCAACAGATACTTTTCTCCCAAAGATCAGTCTCAAGGTTAGCTCCTTAAATCCAGTAACACCCAGCTGCAACCCATCTCCTGCACACCTCCACCCCTAATTGCTTTCACCCATGAACTCCCACTTGCCGATTACCAAACCTTCTCACATTAACTCTTCCATCACCAACCACCATCAACTGCAGAACATATGACAATGAGAAAGAAGCCCAGTGTTGTAGCAAAAAGGGAAGTATAACGAACTTTATTTGTGTTATGGAAACCTTGTTCTTGTAAAAAGTGCAACCATATTATTTTGCTTTAAAGAAAAGCCTCCTATGGAAGAGATAACATTGGCCTGTGTGTTTTTGTTCTTTTTATCACTTTGGGCTCCTGCTGCTGGGTCACGCTGCTGCTAATCAGTTACTCTGCTGTACATTTATGAGGAGCGTCTCAACATGTTCCTGCATGACAGAAGGGGATTAGATGGGATGGTCCTTGTGGTCTCTTTTGGCTCTAGGATCCTATGGAAAAGGAAACCTTGTGTTTTCTCTCTCTCTTCTCAGCCTGTTCTCTCTTAAGACAGTGCAACAAGGATATTTAATATTTGATCCCATTCTATGATAACTCTTCCTCCTTATAATTGATTATTATTTTTGGCTTCTCTTCCATAATCCCATAAAGGTTAAAATTAGATTCTGTCAGTTGACCGAACTGCTCTAACCTTCCACTCTAAGACGGAAGAGTGGTTAGCTAAAAGGCCTGTGGGTTCTGAGATAATGGGCAACGAGGCCACGGCTGGGGATGAGAGCGAGAAGGGCATGTTTCTTCCCAGACTGAGGTGGCTTTCTGTACCATCTCCCTGCCACTGCTATGCAGTAGTCCAGAAAGGGCCTTATGCCATTTGATTATATGAGTCTACATTGCCAGATCCGCATAGTCAAAGCCATGGTATTCCCTGTAGTAACCTACGGATGTGAGAGCTGGACCTTCGGGAAGGCTGAGCGAAGGAAAATAGATGCTTTTGAGCTGTGGTGTTGGAGGAAAGTTCTGAGAGTGCCTTGGACTGCGAGAAGATACAACCAGTCCATCCTCCAGGAAATAAAGCCCGACTGCTCACTGGAGGGAAAGATACTAGAGACAAAGTTGAAGTACTTTGGCACATCATGAGGAGACAGGAAAGCCTAGAGAAGACAATTATGCTGGGGAAAGTGGAAGGCAAAAGGAAGAGGGGCCGACCAAGGGCAAGATGGATGGATGGCATCCTTGAAGTGACTGGACTGACCTTGAAGGAGCTGGGGGTGGTGACGGCCGACAGGGAGCTCTGGCGTGGGCTGGTCCCTGAGGTCACGAAGAGTCGGAGATGACTGAACGAATGAACAACAACAACATTGCCAGATAATCCAGTTCAAAGCAGATAATGTGGATCATCTGCTTTGATCATCTGGATTATATGGCAGTGTAGAAGGAGCCTCGGTGAATATGAAACTTGGGTTTGTTTCTCTTCTGCAGAGAAATATGTGTCTGTGTCATGAAAATATTATTGCTGATTTGAGAAATGTGGAGTTGATATAACGATGTGTGGGAATGAATGGAAGAATGAAAGCTGTATGGATGGAGTTAATAATTTTGGAAACACCAGTATAATATTAAGGTCTGCAATGACTAACTATCTGCTTGCTGGACTTGCTAATAAGAAGCTGTGATAAGAATTGGGACAGTGATAAAGGAAATGTTTGCAACCTTCCTTATGTTAAAAAGGAAGTCAACACAAGCCTTGTGTTTGTTAACACCAATCAAGAAGATCAACACTGAGATGGATCCAGGATGGAAGACATCTATCATTAATTTACAACTTTGGGACTACATCAACAGAATATTCCTATAAAAGACCCAGTCTAATAATGCTCAAATTGTGACAGAGAGAGACGCTGTTCACCCGCTATGCTCTGCTCCATGAGAAGGAGAGAGATAGTGTACTATGGAGTGGCAGATCTGCACGGGAGCAGTCTGGTCACTTTGGGGCTTCTTTCTCAAGGGAAGAGGAAGAAGTGCACTTTTGGAGTCTTGGATTTTGTGCAGGGCGTCAGGTTCTGCTGTATGGAAAACAGAGATCTGGTCCCTGGCATTGTTCTTAGGGAAAGGAGTTTTGGCATCTCAGCATTTTGAAGTTATGGAGTTGAAGTCGAGGAGGAATTTAGAAGGGTCTCGCTCTGAAGGAGAGACCCTGCGGACCCACCAAAGAGGGCTCACTACTTTGGTGAGCAAAAGAAAAGAAGCTGCAGTTTAAAAGATTTCCCTGAGTTCCCAAAAGAATCTCACCAAAGTTGAAGGAAGCGCCACCGAGTTGATTTTATTGCGATCCAGCTGGAAAGGATGCAAAGCCGCAATAATTCGTCAAGCAAAGCATACATTGAATACAAAATAAAGCCTTTTTATACATATACAGAGCTGTCTGATTGGTTGGTACTCTACAGCTGGGAGGAGGCTTGGCCACCTCCTGAGCTCCTTAACCAATGGGTGAGCTCACGCCACTTCGGCCTCCTGGCCAATCAGGAGAGAAGGAGGCGGGACGAGAGGGAAACAATGAGAACTGGAGTGGATTATGGAAATATGTGGTGTCCATGTGGTCGGCGAGTCCTCAGGGGGCCTTCTAGCCGACCAGCCTATTGTCTTGAGGGGTGGCAATCAACGTTGATGTCTGGCGAGATGGCCAGAATCCGGATTTTTCTTGAACTGAGATATGGAGACAATGGGGTAATCCTGGCTGTAGTTTTGGTGGATGGAAGATAACTGAGAGAACAGATCAGGACAAATTGTGGCTTTCCGAAGGCCCTTTGTCCTGTTGAGATATGATCAATCATGCCAAGTGGGCACCTTCTGCTGGGGGGCCAAACTCCGAGCCCCAGGGTCAAAGCCCATTGTATTGTCCATGCAAATATGTCTTTTGACAAAGTTCTTTTCAAACAGAAGATTTCCTCCTTCCAGGGTCACAGAGAGTGGCTTCTTATAATTTTTTATAGATTTTTTTAATAAAAGGGAATAGGACAGAAGGGTCAGGAAAAGGTCATTCATAGGGGGCTTGAAAAGGTAAAGTTTCCAAAAAGTTTCTAAGAGTCCTTCAGAAGGGAAAAAGTCCCATAGAAGTTCAAGAGACTACATAAGTGTAAAGGGAGGTGGTTTCTCAGTAATAAAATGTGCTACCTTCTGCTATATATGAAACCTAGGGCATAAAACCTTGATTAAATGTACACACTATCTAACATGGAAAGGGTCCTTGTTGCTGTTAGTGTCTTGGCAAATTGACCAAGGCTTAACCCTTATTATCCAGTCTGGTGTCCTTGTCCTTAGCAAAACTATAAGTTACTATCTTTTATGGGGGGGGGGGGTCATGTTCGACTTCAGAGTTATGGAACTATACATTGGCAGGCTGCAGGAAAGCAGGGTCTGGCCTAACAGGTGCTTCTCCAAGGAGGGAGAAAAGGATATGGTAATATTTTGGATGCATGTGGTGCGAATGTTGAGTGAAAATATAATTCCCCTTTGTTAGTTTGTTAACCAATGTAATTGTGAATCCACTGTAGTTGCATACAATAATATCTGTTATAGAACTCCAGTATGCTGATGACAATGTCGTCTGTGCGCATTCAGAAGAAGATCTACAAGCCACTCTAAACACCTTCGCAGAAGCATACACGAAGCTTGGCCTGTCACTGAACATCGAGAAAACCAAAGTGCTGTTCCAGCAGACACCAGCCACCCCCTCCCCAATGCCAGAGATACAGCTTAATGGTGTAACATTAGAAAATGTTGACCATTTCCGCTACCTTGGCAGCCACCTCTCCACCAAAGTCAACATCGACACCGAAATACAACACCGCCTGAGCTCTGCGAGTGCAGCATTTTCCCGAATGAAGCAGAGAGTGTTTGAGGACCGGGACATCCGTAGGGATACCAAGGTGATTGTGCAAGTGCAGCATTTTCCCGAATGAAGCAGAGAGTGTTTGAGGACCGGGACATCCGTAGGGATACCAAGGTGCTTGTCTATAAAAGCTATTGTCCTCCCAACCCTGCTATATGCCTGCGAAACGTGGACTGTCTACAGACGTCACATGCAACTCCTAGAACGATTCCATCAGCGCTGCCTCCGGAAAATCCTGCAAATCTCTTGGGAAGACAAGCGGACAAACATCAGCGTGCTGGAAGAAGCAAAGACCACCAGCATTGAAGCGATGGTCCTCTGCCACCAACTCCGCTGGACCGGCCATGTTGTCCGGATGCCTGACCACCGTCTCCCAAAGCAGTTGCTCTACTCTGAACTTAAAAACAGAAAACGGAACGTTGGTGGACAGGAAAAGAGATTTAAAGATGGCCTCAAAGCAACCTTAAAATCTCTGGCATAGACACTGAGAACTGGGAAGCCCTGGCCCTTGAGCACTCCAGCTGGAGGTCAGCTGTGACCAGCAGTGCTGCAGAATTCGAGGAGGCACGAGTGGAGGGTGAAAGAGAGAAACGTGCCAGGAGGAAGGCGCATCAAGCCAACCCCGACCGGTACTGTCTTCCACCTGGAAACCAATGCCTTCACTGTGGGAGAAGATGTGGGTCAAGAATAGGGCTCCACAGCCACCTACGAATCCACGAGGAAACCCATCATGGAAGACCATCTTACTCATCCAACGAGGGATCGCCTAAGTAAGTTAATGTCCAATGTCAGTCTTTGTCTAAATGTTTTCTGAAATCTGATATACCTTCTCACACTGGAAATTGCAATAAAAAGAACCTATGCTTCAAAGTCATTGAAAAGTCATTCATGACAGCTGGGTTTTAATCAGGAAAGTTAGAAAGAAATGGGAAAAAAGACTTTCAGGCACACAGAGCCAGATTTGCACCGTGGGAGTTCATTTGAAGGTCATGGCCCTGATTTTCTAAACCGGGAATGAGCCCCAAGCAGCCATTATAAAGGGGATGTATGCTCAAGGAAAGTCTCTTCTGCTTCCCTATGTAAAGCTTTCAGTGACACCTTGCGAGCCACAGGACACTGGCTCACAGGCGGGACAGATTGGCTTGGGTGCCGCCGCCACTGCCCTTGTTGCTAGTTGCGCTGCACCGGCTGCCGTGGAGACGCCTTTGCTTTCACTACAGCGAAAACATTTCTCCCTTGTGCAGCCTGTTTGTTCTGTTCTTGGCATCCTCTCCATTCAGAATGAAACAATGCAGCATGTGAAAGGCAGTGACGGGTTGCACCGTCCGTTGACCTCTCTCACCCCAGCCCTACTTTAGCCGCTTGGTTGCCTTCCCAGTTCCCCTCCCACCCGGCCTTCTGTCTCTATAGCAATACTTTGATCTTGTGTGTTCTTTGACACTATGGAGATTGCTTCCATGGAGGCCTAAACAGGCATTCTCAGGCAGCTATCCATATGGCTTCTGGAACAATTCTCCAGGTTCCTTGTGGTGTAGGTCACCATTGTTTTACTATGCTCCCACCACGGTTGTTTGGCTGCTGGACAGCACAGCATGTCTATGCATAGCTGAACCAGCAAGGGACAAAGATGGGGAGAAACAGCAGACCTTTGAGAAGTTACTTTTTGGGATGCCAACTCTCAGAATTTCCTCATTAGTAGAGCAGGCATGTTTTGCAAGCCTTCGATGGGAAAAATGTTGGGCAAGTGGGCTTATTAACAGAAGATCTTCTCCAATGGGATTTTGGCCTGCATCAATAGGAGTCTAGTGTCTAGATCTAGGGAAGTCATGCTACCCCTCTATTCTGCCTTGGTTAGACCACACCTGGAATATTGTGTCCAATTCTGGGCACCACAATTCAAGAGAGATATTGACAAGCTGGAATGTGTCCAGAGGAGGGCGACTCAAATGATCAAGGGTCTGGAGAACAAGCCCTATGAGGAGCGGCTTAAGGAGCTGGGCATGTTTAGCCTGAAGAAGAGAAGGATGAGAGGAGATATGATAGCCATGTATAAATATGTGAGAGGAAGCCACAGGGAGGAGGGAGCAAGCTTGTTTTCTGCTTCCCTGGAGACTAGGACGCTGGAACAATGGCTTCAAACTACAAGAGAGGAAATTCCATCTGAACACGAGGAAGAACTTCCTGACTGTGAGAGCCGTTCAGCAGTGGAACTCTCTGCCCGGAGTGTGGTGGAGGCTCCTTCTTTGGAAGCTTTTAAACAGAGGCTGGATGGCCATCTGTCAGGGGTGATTTGAATGCAACATTTCTGCTTCTTGGCAGGGGGTTGGACTGGATGGCCCATGAGGTCTCTTCCAACTCTTTGATTCTTTGATTCTATGATAAATGCCCAGAAGAGTAACTTATTAGCAGCAGTGACCCAGCACCAGTAGTCCAAAGTGATAAAAAGAACAAAAACACACAGACTAATGTTATCTCTTTCATAGGAGGGTCTTCTTTGTAGTAAAATAATATAGTTGCACTATTTACAATAACAAGGTTTCCATAACACAAATAAACAAATACACAGTAGCTTTTTACACACAGCAGCCTTTACGCACTGGAGCTTCACACAAGGCATCTCTCACACTGAGGTTAACCTCACACTCCTCAGGACCACACTAGCTTTGGCCCAATAACTCTAACAGGCTTCGGCCTACTCATTCTCCGGGCTATATGGCCCTGTTCTAAAGGCATTTTCTCCTGACGTTTTGCCTGCATCTATGGCAAGCATCCTCAGAGGTAGTGAGACTTACTGAAATCAAACATCTCTTGATTACAGTAAGGCCTTTGACAAGATCCCCCATTATCTCTTTGCAAACAGACAAGTACAATTTGGGCTAGACAGTACTGCTGTTAAGTGGACTTGCAAGTACCGTATATACTCGAGTATAAGCAGGCCCAAATATAAGCTGAGACACCTAATTTTACCACAAAAAACTGAGAAAACGTATTGACTCGAGTATAAGCCAAGGGTGGGAAATGCAGCAGCTACTGGTCAATTTCAAAATAAAAATAGATACCAACACAATTATATTAATTGAGGCATCAATGCTTTGAATATGTACATAAAACTGTAATTTAAGATAAGACTGCCAACTCTGATTAAACCATTATTCTAACCCTCTTCATTGTAAATGTACTGTTAGCAATGATTAATAGATTGTTGTTGTTCATTCGTTCAGTCGTCTCCGACTCTTCGTGACCTCATGGACCAGCCCACGCCAGAGCTCCCTGTCGGCGTCACCACCCCCAGCTCCCTCAAGGTCAGTCCAGTCACTTCAAGGATGCCATCCATCCATCTTGCCCTTGGTCGGCCCCTCTTCCTTTTACCTTCCACTTTCCCCAGCATAATTGTCTTCTCTAGGCTTTGCTGTCTCCTCATGATGTGGCCAAAGTACTTCAACTTTGTCTCTAGTATCCTTCCCTCCAATGAGCAGTCGGGCTTTATTTCCTGGAGGATGGACTGGTTGGATCTTCTCGCAGTCCAAGGCACTCTCAGAACTTTCCTCCAACACCACAGTTAAAAAATGCAATAGTATGTAATAATTGTGATAAACTAATAAAAATTTAAAAAAAAAAAAAAAAGCATCGATCTTCCTTCGCTCAGCCTTCCCTAAGGTCCAGCTCTCACATCCGTAGGTGACTACAGGGAATACCATGGCTTTGACTAGGCGGATCTTTGTTGCCAGTCTGATGTCTCTACTCTTTCACTATTTTATCGAGACTGGACATTGCTCTCCTCCCAAGAAGTAAGCGTCTTCTGATTTCCTGGCCAGTCTGCATCTGCAGTAATCTTTGCACCTAGAAATACAAAGTCTGTCACGGCCTCCACATTTTCTCCCTCTATTTTCCAGTTGTCAATCATTCTTGTTGCCATAATCTTGTTTTTTTGGGTTTTTTTTTTATGTTTAGCTGCAACCCAGCTTTTGCGCTTTCTTCTTTCACCTTGATTAGAAGGCTCCTCAGCTCCTCCTCGCTTTCGGCCATCAGAGTGGTGTCATCTGCATATCTGAGGTTGTTAATGTTGCTTCCAGCAATTTTCACCCCAGCTTTGCATTCATCAAGCCCCGCACATCGCATGATGTGTTCTGCATACAAGTTAAAAAGGTTGGGTGAGAGGATGCAGCCTTGCCGTACGCCTTTCCCAATCTTGAACCAGTCTGTTGTTCCGTGGTCAGTTCTGACTGTTGCTACTTGGTCCTTGTACAGATTCCTCAGGAGAGAGACCAGGTGGCTTGGGATGCCCATCCCACCAAGAACTTGCCACAATTTATTATGATCCACACAGTCAAAGGCTTTAGAATAGTCAATGAAGCAGAAATAGATGTTTTTCTGAAACTCCCTGCCTTTCTCCATTATCCAGCAGACATTGGCAATCTGGTCTCTCGTTCCTCTGCCTTTTCTAAACCCAGCTTGAACATCTGGCAACTCTCGCTCCATGTATTGCTGGAGTCGCAACACAATAATAAATACTGTAAAATAATAATAGAGTAAAATAATGTAAATATAATTATAATAATAAATAGAGTAAAATAATAAATGTAATAAAATAATACTAATAACAGAGTAAAATAATAAAGCCGATTGGCCACTACTAACAAAATGAATTTCAACAAGGACCCATGTAAAATATGACACTTAGGCAGAAAAAAATGAAACGCACCGATACAGGACAGGTGACACCTGGCTAGACAACAGTCAATGTGAGAAAAATCTTGAAGTCTTAGTAGTCAAGAATTTGAACATGAGCCAGCAGTATGATGCAGCAGCTTAAAAGCCAATGGGTTTTTGGGCTGCATCAAAAGGGGTACAGTGTCCGGATAAAAAGAAGTAATTGTGCCTCTCTATTTTGCTCTGATAAGACCTCACCTGGAATCACACTGCATCCAATTCTGGGCCCCACAGTTCAAGAGGGATATTGATAAGTTGGAAGGTGTCCATAGGAGGGGGACTAAAAGGATCAAAGATCTGGAGACTGTGATGAAGTGTAAATGTTTATCTACAGTTATGTATTGTTATAGATAAGTGTTTGTTTGGAGAAGTATATAATGTTGCATGATATTGGGGAATGGTAGCCAGTTCAGCTCGCTTTGAGCTGAGTTGCTATGGAGATAGGGGCGGAGCCAACTGCCTCTTGGCAGAGCAGCCATTTTAGAGCAGTTAGTCTGTGGTCGGTGAACTGCAGAAGTGGCTGGTTCTGTTGTGTGTGGAAAACCAGTGAGGATTCTGTAGTCAAAGAACTACAGGGGAAGGCTGATTTTTTGGTATTAAGAATCAGAAAGGGTTTGGCCTTGAGCCAATATAGTTTAGATAAGTCGGGTGACTTATTTATATTAAAAGTAACGGTTGTGGAAAAAAGGGGGAAACCCTAATAAGCATCTTATTTGTAACAGAACCATCATAAAGAAAGGATAAGCGTGTGCCTGAAGCAATCTGTTAAAGAAAGAAACATCTCTTTAAAGGCACTAAGTTTGAGACCTGTTTGTCAGAAGAGCACCGGGATTGTGGAGCAGCTGGCTGAGTGTCAGCTGCATTAAGATCACTCTGACCAAAAGGTCATGAGTTCGAAGCCAGCCCGGGTTGGAGTGGGTTTCCAAACAATTATGTGTAGCCTGTTGTCGACCTTTGCAACCCAAAAGACAGTCGCATCTGTCAAGTAGGAAAATAAGGTACCACCTTAAAGTGTGGGGAGGATAAATTAACTGATTTATGAGGCCATAAAGAAGACGCCAGCAAAGCTTTTCAGCGGGAAAGCATGCGGGGAATGCGGAAGTGCTTCATCAGCATTGTAGATGGATGATGAAAGCAACAGCTCCCCTGGCAGCCAGAAAACGTTAAATAGCCTCTGTGTATGTCTGAATATGTTTGTATGTCAAAAATTGGTAGTGAATGTTTGCCATATATGTGTACATTGTAATCTGCCCTGAGTCCCCTGCGGGGTGAGAAGGGCGGAATATAAAAGCTGTAAATAAATAAATAAATAATAAATAAGAGTTAGACCTCCTAAGAGTTATTTAAGAACTGTTATGAATGTAACCATTGAAGATCTGTACCTCTAAGAGAAAGGACACTTTGAAACCATCAAGCTTCTGTACCTCAATAAACTTGTTACAGTTTCCCTTTTAAAGTCAAGCCTATATTACCATTCCTTTCCAAGTCAAGTCACGCTACATATTGAAGAAAGTCCAAAGCAACATTACAAGCTATTGATTGTGTTTTCAATATAATAAGCCCCCACAAAGAGGTGGTTCCTTTTACCAGCTCTCTACATATTGGTAGCAGTTATATTTATACATCCTTACAATTTGGTAGCATTATTGCAAATTAGTGGCCAATTCTTTACAATTAGTAGCAATAATATATGGGCTCCTTCACAGAGACCATCAATCCCTCTGAGGAGAAGCTTAAAGAACTGGGGTTGTTTCGCAGGCAGAAGAGAAGGTTGATGGGAAGTTTGCCCGTGCCTATTAGACATGCATTAAAGGTAGAGGAGCCAAATCCACAACCTTAAGTGATGTAGCGATGAATTGGGAGGCATCTTTTGTCCTTGCTTCAAAATATCTTGGACCCCATCAATAATGAATTTTGGCGTGACTATAACCTGAAAGGCACTGTGGAAAAGAGAGAGGCGGGGAGAAGACGCAATCAAGCACATTAGGGCAGTGAGGGGAAACGTTACATAAGAACGAGATTGGAGAACTGTGGAAGGGGAAGCGCTGGGAAAGGAAGGCGCAAAATAGCCGTTAGTATGAGCTAAGAGAGAAGGCTGTGTTCTCGTCCCATTTCTGGGATGAACTGCTGGTTGCCAAGTGAGTTTTGCTTAACAACCGAGCTGTGTCCATAAACAAAACAACTACACAATAAATAGCCGGACGCATCACATCTAACAGAGAGAGCCTTGCAAGCCCAGCTACAGCCTTGACTGGTTCTTTTGGGGTTGCCATGTGGAAGAGAAACTCTCACAAATGTCAACAAAAGCCCCGAAACTCTGCCCAGAGGCAAACTCTCCTGTGGCAAACCACACTTGGCAACTGATGCTTCCCTTCAGTGGCTCCCACTCATCCCAGACCTCAGGCGGCCCAGGACCGTTGGGCAGGCTACATTCACTTAGTTCAGCAGTTTTCAAATTAACTTTCAAAGGATCCTTGGTTTCCCTTGGGATGGAACTGCTTCAGGTTTATAGGGTTTTTTTGTTTTTGGTAGAAATGCTCTATAATATATCTTCCTTTGCCTAAGAATTCAAGCTTTAAATATACTAAAATCCTACAAGTCACATTGCTCTCAAAACAGAATAATAGAATCATAGAGTTGGAAGAGACCTCGTGGGCCATCCAGTCCAACCCCATTCTGCCAAGAAACAGGAAAATCGCATTCAAAGCACCCCCGACAGATGGCCATCCAGCCTCTGTTTAAAAGCCCCCAAAGAAGGAGCCTTCACCACACTCGGGGCAGAGAGTTCCACTGCTGAACAGCTCTCACAGTCAGGAAGTTCTTCTTAATGTTCAGGTGGAATCTCCTTTCCTGTAGTTTGAAGCCATTGTTCCGCATCCTAGTCTCCAGGAGCAGAAAACAAGCTTGCTACCTCCTCCCTATGGCTTCCTCGCATATATTTATACATGGCTATCATTCTCCTCTCAGCCTTCTCTTCTTCAGGCTAAACATGCCCAGGTCTTTAAGCCGCTCCTCATAGGGCTTGTTCTCCAGACCCTTGATCATTTTAGTCGCCCTTCTCTGGACACATTCCAGCTTGTGAACATCTCCCTTCAATTGTGGTGCCCAGAATTGGACACAGTATTCCAGGTGTAGTCTAACCAAGGCAGAATAGAGGGGTAGCATGACTTCCCTGGATCTAGACACTATACTCCTATTGATGCAGGCCAAATTCCCGTTGGCTTTTTTTTGCTGCCGTATCACATTGTTGGCTCATGTTTAACTTGTTGTCCATGAGGACCCCAAGATCTTTTTCACACATACTGCTCTCGAGCCAGGTGTCCCCCATTCTGTATCTTTGCATTTCATTTTTTCTGCCTAAGTGGAGTATATTGCATTTGTCACTGTTGAACTTCATTTTGTTAGTTTTGGCCCATCTCTCTAATCTGTCAGATTAGAATTCTGCTCCTGTCTTCTGGAGTATTGGCTATCCCTCCCAATTTGGGGTCGTCTGCAAACTTGATGATCATGCCTTCTCACCCTTCATCTAAGTTAATAATAAAGATGTTGAACAGGACCGGGCCCAGGACGGAACCCTGCTGATGGCACTCCCCTCGTCACTTCTTTCCAGGATGAAGAGGAAGCATTGGTGAGCACCCTCTGGGTTCGTTCGTTTAACCAATTACAGATCCACCTCACCGTAGTTTTGCCTAGCCCACATTGGACTAGTTTGTTTGCCAGAAGGTCATGGGGGACCTTGTCGAAGGCCTTACTGAAATCCAGGTATGCTACATCCACAGCATTCCCCGCATCTACCCAGCTTGTAACTCCATCGAAAAAAGAGATCAGATTAGTCTGGCATGACATGTTTTCGATAAATAGAATATTCTTAAAAAAAAATAAAATTTGTTCAAAGGCTCTTCCAAATCTGTGTCTTTGAATCCGGCACTGCTTCCAGCTTAATGGGTCCAGGCAACAATAACAATTTCATGCCAGGTGGATGCATCTGAGTTTCCTACAATGTTCCCAGGAGTCCTCTTTAAAATCTCTTAACATCATTACCTTTTTAAAAAGATAATGGTTATCAGTTGCTTTTCTGTTGCCATAAAGTAGTTTTCTTCAATAGAGGGACAAGAGCAGTAACAACATACTTACTTACTTACTTACTTACTTAGGCGATCCCTCGGAGTTCAAGGATGATGGTCCTTCAAGTCTGGTATCTTGGCACTGGGTTTGTAGGTGGCTGTGGAGCCCTAATCTTGATCTGCATGTTCTCCAGCAGTAAAGACATTGGTTTCCTGATGGGTTAGCTTGACCCACCTTCCTCTTGGCATGTTTCTTCCTTTCACCCTTTCTTTCATATCATAAGGACAATGATATGTTGCATGTTCCAGAGTAGGCAAACCAGACACTCTCCACATCAACACTGGCCAAGAAACAGCAAGAAATACTATTCACCCACAAGCATAAAGACATTACATATATTAGAAACCAACAGTTTCTCATTACTTTATTTACCAGATCACTAGACTGGGCCACAGCAACATGTGGCAGGGAACCACTAGTAGCTTGATAAACGAGCACCTTGGTCTCCCTATGGATGTCCTGGTCCTCAAACACTCCCTGCTTCATTCAGAAAAATGCTGCACTCGCAGTAACAACGTAGGCACGTGAATGATAATGATAAAGACAACACAAAAAGAAAAAAAGGGTTTTGATTTTGGGAAAAGGATGAGCTTTGAGTTCTTAACCTTTTGGGAAACCAGAATCTCCAAAGCCTTTTGGAAGTGTGACCTTTTGGAGATGAATTGGCATCCACTACCATTTGGAATGATCGTGACCTTTTGGTAAAGTATGATCTTCCTGAGAAGGGCTAAAAACTTGTTTGAGTCAATCTTCTCTTTAGTGGTAAATCTCCACTAGTATTTATTTATTTACTTACTTACTTACTTTATTTGTATACCGCTGTTCTCAGCCCTTAGGCGATTCACAGCGGTTAACAACAGAACAGCAAAAATACAGTACACGGTAAAAAACAATAACATCATAACACCTAAACAATCCTATATAATTAACAACAATAGCCATTCACTGGCGTCTCATCACTGAAAACATGATCCAAATCCGTCATCCATTGTTCCATTCCTATGTTCATTACACTCATTGCACTGACTATTCAAACGCCTGCTCGAACAACCAGGTCTTCACTTTTTTGCGGAATACCAATAATGATGGAGTTAGTCTAATATCTGTGGGAAGGGCGTTCCACAGCCGAGGGGCTACCACCGAGAAGGCCCTATCTCTCGTCCCCGCCAGCCGTGCCTGTGAGGCAGGCGGGATCAAGAGCAGGGCCTCCCCGGAAGATCTCAAAGTCCTGGTGGGTTCATAGGCAGAGATGCAGTCGGATAGGTATCTTGGGCCAGAACCGTATTCATGTTTAAGCAGCTGAGGGGGAAAGGGAAAGGGCCTGAGGCTGTTGGGAATTGTGGGAGTTGAAGTCCAAAGCACCTGGCCAAAGTTTGCCCATGCCTGCTCTATACCTAGAAGGGGAGCCCCTGGTGGCGCAGTGGGTTAAACCCCTGTGCCAACAGGACTGAAGACCGACAGATCGCAGGTTCAAATCCGGGGAGAGGCGGATGAGCTCCCTCTACCAGCTCCAGCTCCTCATGTGGGGACATGAGAGAAGTCTCCCACAAGGATGATAAAAACATCAAATCATCCGGGCGTCCCCTGGGTAATGTCCTTGCAGGCGGCCAATTCTCTCACATCAGAATCGACTCGCAGTTTCTCAAGTCTCTCCTGATATGAAAAAAACAAACCTAGAAGTGGATGTCTGCTGCTTGCGGAGTCCCATGACCACCTTTTCTCTGTAGTTTGCATTCTTTCCTACACCGAACCAAAGAGAATTTCACCCCTTTGCCGCAACCCTAAAGCCCAGCCACTGTATAATGTAATGACATCATATTTTATTTGTACTTGAGAGGTGACATTGCCAATAATAGTATACTGCGTCAACAGTAAGTCCAGAGAGAGCCAAAAACAGGCATCTCCAAAAAATAAAGACTTCGTATCTTAGGCTGCAATCTTATGCATCAAGCAGGGAGGAGCCTTTGGCCCTTTGGTTACTTTGGACAAGTCCTACAGTGTTTCACCATTGGCCATGCTGGGAAGGACTTCTGGGAAATGCAACTCAAAGCAACAGGAGGCCTGAAAATTCCCCACTTCTGCTTTATACTCTTCCCTATAATGCCAACATTTCACAGATGAGAACCAGGTCACATAAGGCTAAGCAAAATCAGAATATGGTCAAGTTGGCAGAAGTTATTAAATAGGAAAATAATAATAATAATAATAATAATAATAATAATAATAATAATAAACCTTTATTTGTACCCCATTAGTTACAGTTATGAAGATAGTGCCTGTTCCCTGTGGACAAGATTGAGAGAGAGCCAATAGACTCTAACTGTATTTCCTGATGCAACTGAACAGGCCTCTGAACATGTATCTTTCCCTGATGGTTTTCAAACTGTTGATTCTGAAGTCAGTGACGAGGAAAGTGAAACTAAACTTCCTGATGAGAATGTTTTGGAACCAAGCAGTGATAGCTCTCCAGAGGAACTCACACCTGGGTTTTTTAATGAGGATCGAAGAGAACAGATTTGGAAAAACAGGAGTGAATCGCAGGGTCTGCGAAGGTCAAGTAGATTAAAGGAAAGGGAGGCTCAGGCTTCAAAGTCTGGAGGCGTGTCATGAAACAGTTTCTTTGGTTTAAGGGGCCTCTCCCCGGGCTGTCTCGTCAGGTCACGCATCGTTTAGACTGAGGCAACACCTTGACAGATTTCCCAGAGGCTTCTAGTTTTCAAGTACGGTTAGTGAGATGCTAACAGGTTCCAGGTTTTTGTATTGTGGCTTTTGGAATTTTGCTCTAGTTCAGAGATTTTTATGACTGCTGAGTTTCTACTGTGATTTTTGACCTTGCATTTACCTTTCTTTTGTAACCATTTTTCATCAATAAAAAGGATTGTTTTTTCCCACAGTCCAGTGTGCTGGATTTAATCTTATGGTCTCGTTTCCTGATCTGGGACGCAACAGATACCAAGGTGCTTGTCTATAAAGCTATTGTCCTCCCAACCCTGCTATATGCCTGCGAAACGTGGACTGTCTACAGATGTCACATGCAACTCCTAGAACGATTCCATCAGCGCTGCCTCCGGAAAATCCTGCAAATCTCTTGGGAAGACAAGCGGACAAACATCAGCATGCTGGAAGAAACAAAGACCACTAGCATTGAAGCAATGGTCCTCTGCTATCAACTCTGTTGGGCCAGCCACGTTGTTCGGATGTCTGACCACTGTCTCCCAAAGCAGTTGTTCTACTCTGAACTTAAGAACGGAAAACAGAACATTGGTGGACAGGAAAAGAGATTTAAAGATGGCCTCAAAGCCAACCTTAAAATCTCTGGCATAGACACTGAGAACTGGGAAGCCCTGGCCCTTGAGCGCTCCAGCTGGAGGTCAGCTGTGACCAGCAGTGCTGCAGAATTCGAGGAGGCACAAGTGGAGGGTGAAAGAGAGAAATGTGCCAGGAGGAAGGCGCGTCAAGCCAACCCCGACCAGGACCTCCTTCCACATGGAAACCAATGCTTTCACTGTGGGAGAAGATGCCAAGGCCTCAAAACACAACATAACAATACACAACCTAAAGGAAATTAAAAACAGTTAAAGCAATATTAAACAGCAAGCAATAAAACAATACTCCAGGACACAATAAAACTAGGCCGGGCCAGAATAATGGGTACAGATTAAAAGTGCTGACGTGACAGGTGGTATGTAAGGATTATGGGGTTAAGTGCAGTGTGCCAGCAATCTTAATTTCTAATAAAGTGCTTGTGGGACTTGGTAATGGAGGTTTCCTATTCTGGAAAGGCACATCGTAACAGCCAGGTCTTCAAGTTCTTTCTAAAGACTGCCAATGTAGGGGCCTGTCTAAGATCTTTGGGGAGGGTGTTCCAGAGTCAGGGGGGCACCACAGAAAAGGCCCTGTCTTGCATCCCCACCAGACGCGCCTGCAACGCAGGCGGAATCGCAAGCAGGGCCTCTCCGGATGAACGAAGTGAGTGCATGGGTTCATACATGGAGCTTCGGTCACGCAGGTAGGATGGTCCCAAACCGTTTAGGGCTTTGTAGGTAAACACCTGCACCTTAAATTGGGCTCAGAAAATAAACGGCAGCCAGTGAAGTTCCTTGAACAGAAGGGTTGACCTCTCTCTGTAAGGATCCCCAGTTAACATCCTGCCCACTGCCCGTTGGACCAGTTGAAATTTTCGAGCTGTTTTCAAGGGCAGCCCCACGTAGAGCACATTATAGTAGTCCAATCTAGAGGTGACCAAGGCATGGACCACCCCGGCCAGATCAGCCTTTGCGTGGTACGGACGCAGTTGACGCACAAGTCTCAGTTGTGCAAAAGCCCTCCCGGACACCGCCGACGCCTGAGCCTCAAGCGTAAGCGATGAATCCAGGAGGACTCCCAAACTGCGGACCTGTGACTTCAGGGGGAGTGTAACCCCGTCCAGCACAGGTTGCCACCCTATACCCCGATCCGGTATACGATTGACCAGAAGGACCTCTGTCTTGTCGGGATCTTCAGCTTGTTCTTCCTCATCCAGACAGCCACAGCGGCCAGGCACTCGTCCAGTACTCGAGGGGCCTCCTTGGAATTAGGTGGAAATGAGTAGTAGAGTTGTGTGTCATCTGCGTAGAGATGGCACCTAACTCCAAAACTCTGGATGACCTCTCCCAGCGGTTTCATGTAGATGTTAAAAAGCATGGGAGACAGAATAGAGCCTTGCGGGACCCCACAGGTCAATGGCCAGGGGTCTGAGCAGGAGTCTCCCAGCTTCACCATCTGGGATCGACCCTCCAGGAAGGACCGAAGCAACGACAGAACCATGCCTCCAAGACCCATCCCAGAGAGACGCCCCAGAAGGATACCATGATCGATGGTATCGAAAGCCGCTGAGATGTCCAAGAGAACCAGCAGAGTCACACTCCCCCTGTCCAGCTCTCTACAGAGGTCATCCACCAAGGCGACCAAGGCTGTCTCGGTGCCGTGACCAGGCCTGAAACCAGACTGTGACTGATCTAGGTAGTTGATGTCATCTAGAAAACCCTGGAGCTGGGAGGCAACCACCCGCTCCAGCACCTTGGCCAGAAAAGGGAGGTTGGAGATCGGCCTGAAGTTGTTCACCACCGTGGAGTCAAGGGAAACCTTTTTAAGAAGTGGACGGACCACCGCTGAGTCCAGAGAGAGGAGTTTGGATTTAGGTTAATAATGGATATGATGTATTGCCAAAGGCTTTCATGGCTGGAATCACTAGGTTCTTGTGGGTTTTTTCGGGCTATAGAGCCATGTTCTAGAGGCATTTCTCCTGACGTTTCGCCTGCATCTATGGCAAGCATCCTCTGGTTGAGTAGTCTGCAGTGCCTTTCATGTTCCTTGATTCATGTGTTTGGGCATTGCTGCGTTTGGTGGTCCCTATGTAGACATGTCCACAGCTGCATGGTATACGGTAGACTCCTGCAGAGGTGAGAGGATCCCTCTTGTCCTTTGCTGAACGGAGCATTTGTTGGATTTTCTTGGTGGGTCTGTAGATAGTTTGTATGTTGTGTTTCCTCATCAGTTTCCCTATGCGGTCAGTGGTTCCCTTGATGTATGGCAAGAACACTTTTCCTCTGGGTGGATCTTTGTCTTTACTCTCGTGGCTTGTTCTTGGTCTTGCAGCTCTTCTGATGTCTGAGGTGGAGTATCCATTGGCCTGGAGAGCCCAGTTTAGGTGGTTCAGTTCATCTTGGAGGAGGTGGAGTTCACAGATTCTTTTTGCACGGTCTGCCAAGGCTTTAATGGTGCTTCTTTTTTGACTTGGGTGATGGTTGGAGTTTTTATGTAGATATCTATCTGTGTGTGTAGGTTTTCTGTAAACTGTGTGACCCAATTGTTGATCTGGTTTGCGGATGACTAGGACATCTAGAAATGGCAGTTTTCCGTCATTTTCTTTTTTCATGGTGAATTGGATGTTTGGGTGGATGCTGTTAGATGGTCCAGGAACCTCTTGAGTTCTTCTTCTCCATGGCTCCAAATGGTGAAGGTGTCATCCGCATATCTGAACCATATCGTGGGCTTTTTGGTTGCTGTCTCCAAGGCTTGTTTTTCAAAGTGTTCCATGTAGAAGTTAAACACCTCCCAACAAAGGATTCCCCCAACACCTTTATTATTGATCTAGGTAAAGGCAAAGGTTTTCCCCTGACATTAAGTCCAGTCGTGTCCGACTCTGGGGGTTGGTGCTCATCTCCATTTCTAAGCCAAGGAGCTGCCATTGTCCATAGACACCTCCAAGGTCATGTGGCCGGCACGACTGCATGGAGCGCCGTTACCTTCCCGCCAGAGTGGTACCTATTGATCTACTCATATTTGCATGGATTGAACCCTCCATGATGACATGATGGCAATGGTTCTGGACAGCAGTGGCTCCCAAAGTGACCCATTTAAAGTGGAATCCGGTGTCAAACAGGGACGTGTTATTGCCCCAACTCTATTCTCCATCTTCATCGCTATGATACTTCACCTTGTTGATGGGAAGCTTCCCACCGGAGTGGAAATCATCTATCGGACAGATGGCAAGCTATTCAACCTCAGCAGACTGAAAGCCAAAACCAAGGTTACAACAACATCTGTTATAGAACTCAGGTATGCTGATGACAACGTGGTCTGTGCGCATTCAGAAGAAGATCTACAAGCCACTCTAAACACCTTCGCAGAAGCATACGAGAAGCTCGGCCTGTCATGGAATCATTGAAAAAAACTCAAGGTGCTTTCCCAGCAGTCACCAGCCAACCCCTCCAATGCCAGATACAGCTTAATGGTGTAACATTAGAAAATGTGGACCATTTCTGCTCCCTTGGCAGCCACCCTCTCCACCAAAGTTAACATTGAGGCTGAAATACAACACCGCCTGAGCTCTGCAAGTGCAGCATTTTCCCGAATGAAGCAGAGAGTGTTTGAGGACCGGGACATCCGTAGGGATACCAAGGTGCTTGTTTATAAAGCTATTGTCCTCCCAACCCTGCTGTATGCCTGCGAAACGTGGACTGTCTACAGACGTCACATGCAACTCCTGGAACGATTCCATCAGCACTGCCTCCGGAAAATTCTGCAAATCTCTTGGGAAGACAGGCGGACAAACGTCAGCGTGCTGGAAGAAGCAAAGACCACCAGCATTGAAGCGATGGTCCTCCAACATCAACTCCGCTGGACCGGCCACGTTGTCCGGATGCCCGACCACCGTCTCCCAAAGCAGTTGCTCTACTCCGAACTTAAGAACGGAAAACGGAATGTTGGTGGACAGGAAAAGAGATTTAAAGATGGGCTCAAAGCCAACCTTAAAAACTCTGGCATAGACACTGAGAACTGGGAAGCCCTGGCCCTTGAGCGCTCCAGCTGGAGGACAGCTGTGACCAGCAGTGCTGCAAAATTTGAGGAGGCACGAGTGGAGGGTGAAAGAGAGAAACGTGCCAGGAGGAAGGCGCGTCAAGCCAACCCCGACCGGGACCGCCTTCCACCTGGAAACCAATGCCCTCACTGCGGAAGAAGATGCAGAGCAAGAATAGGGCTCCACAGTCACCTACGGACCCACAAGGAAATCCATAATGGAAGACCATCTTACTCGTCCAACGAGGGATCGCCTAAGTAAGTAAGTAAGTAAGGATTGAACCCTCTTTATGGCACTTTGCTAATCACTTCTTTCCAGGATGCAGAGGAGCCATTGGTGAGCAGCATCAGACATCAGGACTAGAGCTGATGGGAATTGGGACACAGGAACATCTGGAAGGCTGCCTTTGGTTCTACTGAGTCCAGAGAGAGGAGTTTGGATTTAGGTTAAGAATGGATATGATGGCCATTATTGTTGTGCTGTTGGGTTCCCATTATCCCCATTAACCAAAAGCGAGAGCAGTTGTCCTTCCATGACACTGTGCCTAAGAGCACCAGCCCCATTGAGATGCCCGCCAGGAGAGATCCATCACTGTCATGTTGCTAATGGTCCCTTTGGCTCAGCGCCCAGGGCTTTGCCGCAGCGGAGGGAGGGGGAGGAGGGAAGGGAAGGGCGGCGCCTGCCCCGCCCACCGGCTCTTCTCGCTTCTCCCCATCCCTCCCCCCCTCCGCTGTGTCCCCGGGGTCTCTATGGAAACGGGAGTCAACAGCGGGACCTCGCCCCGGAGGCTGCTGCTGCTGCGCCGCTGCCCTGCTCGGAGTCTCTTCCCTCGGGTTGGAGAAGGCGCGCCTGGGCTGCGGGGTAAGTGCCTTGGATCCAGCCTGCCTCCAGGTGCTTTGGACTCCAACTCCCACCATTCCTAACAGCCTCAGCCCCCTTCTGGGTCCTTTCCCCCCACATCTATGGCAGGCATCCTCAGAGGTTGGGAAGTCTGTTGGAAACGAGGCAAGTGGGGTTTATACATCTGTGGGAAAATGTCCTGGGTGGGAGAAAGAACTCTTGCCTGCTGGAGGCAAGTGTGAATGTTGCAATTGGCCACCTTGACCAGCACTGAGTGGCCTTGCAGCTTCGAAGGCTGGCTGGTTGCTGCCTAGGGAAATCATAGAATCATAGAATCAAAGAGTTGGAAGAGACCTCATGCGCCATCCAGTCCAACCCCCTGCCAAGAAGCAGGAATATTGCATTCAAATCACCCCTGACAGATGGCCATCCAACCTCAGGAGGAGAAGGAGGAATCCTTTGTTGGGAGGTGTTTATATATCTGTAGAATAATGTCCAGGGTGGGAGAAAAAATTCTTTGTCTACTTGAGGCAAGTAGCCACCATGACTAGCACTGAATGGCCTTGCAGCCTCAAAGTCTAGATGATTACTGCCTGGGGGAACCCTTTGTTGGGAGGTGTTTATATACCTGTGGAATAATGTCCAGGGTGGGAGAAAAAAACCTCTTTGTCTACTTGAGGCAAGTGTGAATGTGCAATTGGCCACCTTGATTAGCATTGAATGGCCTTGCAGCTTCCTGCCTTGTTGTTTTCTAGAATCATAGAATCAAAGAGTTGGAAGAGACCTCATGGGCCATCCAGTCCAACCCCTTTCCAAGAAGCAGGAATATTGCATTCAAATCACCCCTGACAGCCTCAGGAGGAGAAGGAGGAATCCTTTGTTGGGAGGTGTTTATATATCTTTGGAATAATGTCCAGGGTGGGAGAAAAAAAAGCTCTTTCTCTACTTGAGGCAAGTAGCCACCATGACTAGCACTGAATGGCCTTGCAGCTTCAAAGACTAACTGATTCCTGCCTGGAGGAATCCTTTGTTGGGAGGTGTTTATATATTTGTGGAAACATGTCCAGGGTGGGAGAAAGAGCTCTTGCCTGCCGGAGGTGTGAATGTTGTAACTGGCCACCTTGACTAGCACTGAATGGCCTTGCAGCTTTGAAGCCTGGCAGGTTACTGCCTGGGGGAATCCTTTGTTGGGAGGTGTTTATATATCTGTGGAATAATGTCCAGGCTGGGGAAAAGAGCTCTTTCCTGCTGGAGACAAGTGTGAATGTTTTAATTGGCCACCTTGATTAGCACTGAGTGGCCTTGCAGCTTTGAAGCCTGGCTGGTTGCTGCCTGGGGGAATCCTTTGTTGGGAGGTGTTTATATATCTGTGGAATAATGTCCAGGGTGGGAGAAAGGAACTCTTTGTCTACTTGAGGCAAGTGTGAATGCTGCAATTGGCCACCTTGACCAGCACTGAGTGGCCTTGCAGCTTCGAAGACTGGCTGGTTGCTCCCTGGGGGAAGAGACCTCATGGGCCATCCAGTCCAACCTCCTTCCAAGAAGCAGGAATATTGCATTCAAATCACCCCTGACAGCCTCAGTAGGAGGAGGAGGAATCCTTTGTTGGGAGGTGTTTATATATCTGTGGAATAATGTCCAGGGTGGGAGAAAAAAACTCTTTCTCTACTTGAGGCAAGTAGCCACCTTGACTAGCACTGAATGGCCTTGCAGCTTCGAAGCCTAGCTGATTCCTGCCTGGGGGGAATCCTTTGTTGGGAGGTGTTTATATATCTGTGGAATAATGTCCAGTGTGGGAGAAAAAACTCTTTCTCTACTTGAGGCAAGTGTGAATGCTGCAATTGGCCACCTTGACCAGCACTGAGTGGCCTTGCAGCTTCTAAGCCTGGCTGCTTCCTGCCTGGGGGAATCATAGAATCAAAGAGACCTCATGGGCCATCCAGTCCAACCCCCTTCCAAGAAGCAGGAATATTGCATTCAAATCACCCCTGACAGCCTCAGGAGGAGAAGGAGGAATCCTTTGTTGGGAGGTGTTTATATATCTTTGGAATAATGTCCAGGGTGGGAGAAAAAAACTCTTTCTCTACTTGAGGCAAGTAGCCACCTTGACTAGCACTGAATGGCCTTGCAGCTTCAAAACCTAGCTTATTCCTGCCTGGGGGAATCCTTTGTTGGGAGGTGTTTATATATCTGTGGAATAATGTCCAGGGTGGGAGAAAAAACTCTTTGTCTATTTGAGGCAAGTAGCTACCATGAGTAGCACTGAATGGCCTTGCAGCTTCAAAGCCTGGCTGGTTGCTGCCTGGGGGAATCCTTGTCCAGGGTGGGAGAAAGAACTCTTGTCTGCTGGAGGCTAGTGTGAATTGGCCATCTTGATTAGCACTGAAGCTTTGAAGTCTGGCTTATTCCTGCCTGGGCAAATCTTGTTGGGAGGTGTTTATATATCTGTGGAATAATGTCCAGGGTGGGAGAAAGAACTTGAGGCAGGTGTGAAGTCTACTTGAGGCAGATGTGAATGCTGCAATTGGCCACCTTGATTAGCATTGAATGGCCTTGCAGTTTCAAAGTTTTTTTTAATACTGGTAGCCAGATTTTGTTCATTTTCATGGTTTCCTCCTTTCTGTTGAAATTGTCCACATGCTTGTGTATTTCAGTGGCTTCTCTGTGTAGCCTGACATGGTGGTTGTGAGAGTGGTCCAGCATTTCTGTGTTCTCAAATAATATACTGTTTCCAGGTTGGTTCATCAGGTGCTCTGCTATGGCTGATTTCTCTGGTTGAAGGAGTCTGCAGTGCCTTTCATGGTCCTTGATTCGTGTTTGGGCAAAGATGTGTTTGGTGGTCCCTATGTAGACTCCTGCAGAAGTGAGAGGATCCCTTTTGTCCTTTGCTGAACGTAGCATTTGTTGGATTTTCTTGGTGGGTCTGTAGGTGGTTTGTATGTTGTGTTTCCTCATCAGCTTCCCAATGCGGTCAGTGGTTCCACACACAGATAGATATCTACATAAAAACTCCAACCATCACCCAAGTCAAAAAAGAAGCACCATTAAAGCCTTGGCAGACCGTGCAAAAAGAATCTGTGAACCCCACCTCCTTCAAGATGAACCACCTCAACTGGGCAATACAGGCCAATGGAGACTCCACCTCAGACATCAGAAGAGCTGCAAGACTGAGAACAAGCCATGAGAATAAAGACGAAGATCCACCCAGAGGAAAAGTGTTCCTGCCATACATCAAGGGAACCACTGACCACACAGGGAAGCTGATGAGGAAACACAACATACAAACTATCTACAGATCCACCAAGAAAATCCAACAAATGCTACATTCAGCAAAGGACAAGAGAGATCCTCTCACCTCTGCAGGAGTCTACCGTGTACCATGCAGCTGTGGACAAGTCTACATAGGGACCACCAAACGCAGCAGCATTGCCCAGATATGAATCACGGAACATGAAAGGCACTGCAGACTACTCCAACCAGAGAAATCAGCCATAGCAGAGCACCTGATGAACCAACCTGGACACAGCATTTTATTTGAGAACACAGAAATGCTGGACCACTCTCACAACCACCATGTCAGGCTACACAAAGAAGCCACTGAAATACACAAGCATGTGGACAGAACAGAAAGGAGGAAACCATGAAATTGAACAAAATCTGGCTACCAGTATTAAAAAAACTCTAAAATTACAACAGCACAACAACAGAGAGAAAACAAAAAACAAGGACATCTAATCACCTCTTAACAAAAGTTTGCTCCAGGCACTGTCAGGCCATTATATGCCAATCAAGGTGGTCAGTTGAAACATTCACACCTAGCTCCAGCAGACAAGAGTCCTTTGTCTCACCCTGGTCATTCCACAGATATATAAGCCCTTTTTCCTATTTCCAACAGACCTCACTACCTCTGAGGATGCTTGCCATAGATGCAGGCGAAACGTCAGAAGAAATGCCTCTAGACCATGGCCATATAGCCCGAAAAAACCTACAACAACCCATCAACATCTCAGCAAGTGACCTTCCTGGGTCCTTGTGCCTACAGATTACTACTAAGGGCACCCAGTGGCACAGTGGGTTAAACCCTTGTACCAGCAGGACTGCTGATCGAAAGGTCGGTGGTTCGAATCCAGGGAGTGGGGTGAGCTCCCATCTGTCTGCTCCAGCTTCTCATGTGGGGACATGAGAGAAGCCTCCCACAGGATGGTAACATATCCAGGAGTACTCTGGGCAACATCTTTGCAGATGGCCAATTATCTCACACCAGGAGTGACTTGCAATTTCTTCAGTTGCTCCTGACACAATACCGCCCCCCAAACTACACAAATGTTGGATGGTGCTTTGTCTTTTGTTGCTGCCATTGTGTGCAAGTCCTTTCCAACCCCAAAGCAAACCCTGACTCAACATCACACGGTTTTCCCCATAATTATTAGACTAGACTGCCATATAATCCAGCTCAAAGCAGATAATCTGGATTTTATATGGCAGTGTAGAAGGGGCCTGAGGATGAGCACGGATTTCAAGGGCTATCAGCTGCTCTCCATTATTCTGGTGCTGTTCCAGTTAATTTTGCCCAGTGTGAAAATGTGAGAAGGTGGGTAGACTGTTATTTCCTTCTGGCATAATGCAGGGATGGACTGAAATTGTTACATTAATTGGCTGGTATGTAAATGCTACTGAGGAACAAAGACCACAGTCCATTTATCTCAATATTAAAATGCACCATTTAAAACCGTCTTGGTCACCTGTGTCTAATCTAATTTGCCTGGTAATCTTTCCTATTGCTGCTTTATTGCCCTGTCCCGAAAGCTTGGTCCCACAGCCAAATTTTTACCATCCTTCTAAAGGACAGGAGGGAGGGGGCCGACCTGATCTCACCAGGAAGGGAGTTCCATAGCCGGAGGGCAATCACCAAGAAGGTCCTGTCTCTCGTCCCCACCAATCGCGCCTGTGACAATGGCAGGACAGAGAGCAGGGCATCCCTGGAGGATCTTAATCTCCATGATGGTTCATAGGGGGAGATGCATTCGGATAGGTAAATTGGGCTGGGGCTGTTTAGGGCTTTATAGGCCAAAGCCAGCACTTTGAATTGTGCCCGGTAGCAAACTGGAGCCAGTGGAGCTGGCGTAACATTGGAGTTGTATGCTCCCTGCATGCCGCCCCAGTTATTAACCTGGCCACCTCTTGTTGGACTATGTGAAGCTTCCGAACAGTCTTCAAAGGCAACCCCATGTAGAGTGCATTGCAGTAGTCTATCCTGGATGTAACGAGAGTGTGGACCACTGTGGCTAAGTCTGGCTTCCCAAGGTACGGGTGCAGCTGGTGCATAAGTTTTAATTGTGCAAAAGCTCCCCTGGACACCACTGTAACCTGGGCTTCCAGGCTCAGTGATGAGTCCAGGAGGACTGACCCCCAAGCTGTGAGCCTGTGTCTTCAAGGGAAGTGTAACCCCATCCAGCACAGGCTGTAACCCTATACCCTGTTGTGCCTTGCAACTGACCAGGAGGACCTCTGTCTTGTCTGGATTCAACTTGAATTTTCTCACCCTCATCCAGACCATCACAGTGGTTCAGGACTTGGACAGCCTCCTTAGCATCTGGCGGAAATGAGTGATAGAGTTGGACATCATCTGCGTACAGATGGCATTGGACTCCAAAACTCCTGATGATCTCCCCCAACGGCTTCATGTAGATGTTAAACAACATGGGGGACAATACTGAGCCCGGTGGGACCCAAGCAGGAGTCCCCCAATAACACCTCCTAGGTACGATCTTCCAGGAAGGACTGGAGCCACTGCAGAAGAGGACCTCCAAGACCCATCCCCAGAAGGCGACCCAGAAGGATACCGTAGTCTATGGTATCAAAGGCTGCTGAGAAGTCCAGGAAAACCAACAGGGACACACTCCCCCTGTTGAGCTCTCTGTGGAGATTATTCTCTGAGGCGACCATGGCTGTTTCAGTTCCATGATCCGGTCTGAAATCAGACTGCAACGGATCCCGATAGTCAGTTTCGTCCAAGAACCCCTGGAGCTGCGAGGCCACCACACGTTCCAAGACTTTGCGAAAAGGGGAGATTGGAAACTGGCCGAAAGTTGTTCAAATCAATGGGATCCAGAGATGACTTTTTCAACAGTGGTTTTATCAGTCTCTTTTAAGCTCATTGGAATTTTGCCCTCCCAAAGGGAGGCATTCACCAACACCGTGACCCACTCTACCAAACCCCCTCTGACTTCCTTTAACCGCCAGGATAGGCAGTGGTCCAGGATGCATGTGGTTGCCCTAGTCTCTCCAAGAATCTTGTCAATGTCCTCAGGTTGCACAAATTGCCCGGTGGGACCCCACATTAAAACCGGACAAACAGGTGCTCTCGCTACTGTAGTAACTGTGGCATCCGAGTCGGAGCGAATCAGACCGAAATACAACACCGCCTGAGCTCTGTGGGTGCAGCATTTTTCTGAATGAAGCAGAGAGTGTTTGAGGATCGGGACATCTGCAGGGATACCAAGGTGCTTGTTTATAAAGCTATTGTCCTCCCAACTCTGCTATGCGCCTGCGAAACATGGTCTGTCTACAGACGTCACATGCAACTCCTGGAATGATTCCATCAGCGTTGCCCTTGGAAAATCCTGCAAATCTCTTGGGAAGACAAGCGGACAAATGTCAGCGTGCTGGAAGAAGCAAAGACCAACATTGAAGCGATGGTCCTCTGCCATCAACTCCGCTGGACCGGCCACGTTGTCCAGATGCCCAACCACCGTCTCCCAAAGCAGTTGCTCTACTCCGAACTCAAGAATGGAAAGCAGAATGTTGGAGGACAGGAAAAGAGATTTAAAGATGGGCTCAAAGCCAACCTTAAAATCTCTGGCATAGACACTGAGAACTGGGAAGCCCTGGCCCTTGAGTGCTCCAGCTGGAAGTCAGCTGTAACCAGCTGTGCTGCAGTATTTGAAGAGGTACGAATGGAGGGTGAAAGAGAGAAATGAGCCAAGAAGAAGGTGCGTCAAGCCAACCTCAACTGGGACCTGCTTCCACCTGGAAACCAATGTCCTTACTGCGGGAGAAGATGCAGATCAACAATAAGGAAAAACAAGGAGGCGATAGGGCCTCTTCGAGGAGAAGATGGGGCAATGCTGACAGGGGATAGGGAAAAGGCAGAACTACTTAATACCTTCTTTGCCTCGGTCTTCTCACAAAAAGAAAGTCATCTTCAACCTCAGCAAGACGGAGTGGATGAGGGATTTGAGGACATCCAACTCCAAATTGGGAAACAAGTCATACAGGAATACCTGGCCGCTCTAAATGAGTTCAAGTCCCCAGGGCCAGATCAACTACACCCAAGAGTATTGAAGGAACTAGCGGAAGTCATTTCGGAACCATTGGCAACCATCTTTGAGAGTTCTTGGAGAATAGGAGAAGTTCCAGCAGATTGGAGGAGGGCCAATGTGGTCCCAATCTTCAAGAAGGGAAAAAAGGATGACCCAAACAACTACCGTCCGGTCAGCCTCACGTCAATACCAGGCAAGATTCTGGAAAAGATTGTTAAGGAAGTGGTCTGCAAACACTTAGAAACAAATGCGGTCATCGCTAATAGTCAACATGGATTTATCAAAAACAAGTCATGCCAGACTAATCTGATCTCTTTTTTTCGATAGAGTTACAAGCTGGGTAGATGCGGGGAATGCCGTGGATGTAGCGTACCTGGATTTCAGTAAGGCCTTCGACAAGGTCCCCCATGACCTTCTGGCAAGGAAACTAGTCCAATGTGGGCTAGGCAAAACTACGGTGAGGTGGATCTGTAATTGGTTAAATGGACGAACCCAGAGGGTGCTCACTAATGCTTCCTCTTCATCCTGGAAAGAAGTGACGAGCGGAGTGCCAGCAGGGTTCCGTCCTGGGCCCGGTCCTGTTCAACATCTTTATTAATGACTTAGATGAAGGGCTAGAAGGCAGGATCATCAAGTTTGCAGACGACACCAAATTGGGAGGGATAGCCAATACTCCAGAGGACAGGAGCAGGATTCAAAACGATCTTGACAGATTAGAGAGATGGGCCAAAACTAACAAAATGAAGTTCAACAGGGACAAATGCAAGATACTCCACTTATGCAGGAAAAACGAAATGCAAGCTACAGAATGGGGGATGCCTGGCTCGAGAGCAGTACGTGTGAAAAAGATCTTGGAGTCCTCGTGGACAACAAGTTAAACATGAGCCAACAATGTGATGTGGCGGCAAAAAAAGCCAATGGGATTTCCTGCCAAAGTGGAGTATCTTGCATTTGTCACTGTTGAACTTCATTTTGTTAGTTTTGGCCCATCTCTCTAATCTGTCAAGATCGTTTTGAATCCTGCTCCTGCCCTCTGGAGTATTGGCTATCCCTCCCAATTTGGTGTTGTCTGCAAACTTGATGATCATGCCTTCTAGCCCTTCATCTAAGTCATTAATAAAGATGTTGAACAGGACCGGGCCCAGGACAGAACCCTGCGGCACTCCACTTGGAGAAGGGAAACACTCAGCCTGTTCTAAGCTAACTAACTTGTTCCTCATTCAGGACTAGAGACTTGGGTAGTGTGGAATTGTGGGAGTTGAAGTCCAAAACACCTGGATGGGCCCAAGCTTGCAGTCCCAAACAGTAACAGTTGTGTCAGGGACACTTATTTTGAGTGCTCTTTACTGTTAAGGCCCCTGCTTCTAGTCCAGGGAAGAGATGCTCTTTTGCATTTTTGGCATGCTCACCTGTTCTTCCAACTGGCCATGTTTATGGCAGGCAACACCATGGAAGTCACAGCAAACAAGACTGACATATAAGATTGTGAAGCCGCCAGGTAGAGAGAAGCAACTCTTAATCCCCATATTTATTCAGAACGTTTCTTCTGTTCCGCGTTTCCACAGTTGCTCAAGGTATTTGCTCAAGCGTTGCACAAGTATCACAGGGATTCTTTCACCGCAAAGCCTAACCAGCTCAGGCATCGCACCCAGTCGGTTAGTTGCACCCTCTCCAAAGGTCTTGGATACATACACAAACAAACACACACAAATTGCACTGGCAACACTAGGCATGTTCATACAATGCTCTGCCTCAATGCAGACATGGCACCAAATCCATCATTCACACCAACCGTGGTTTTGAAAATAACCCCAGGCAGGTTTCCAACTTGCAAAGGTATGACAGGCCAATCAGGGTCAATTCGATGACCTGTCTGCTCTCATCTTTTTTTTTTTCTTGGCAACATTCAGTTCCTTACATTCATCTTTGTTTTCATGGTGGCAGAATGATGTCCAAAACTTGATCTTGCTAAATCAGACACTGTTTCCAACTATAGTTAGCAGAAACTGTGGTTTACAAACTCTCTTTTTGTGTATTGTCAAAAACCCCCACACACAGATAGAGATATCTACATAAAAACTCCAACCATCCCCCAAGTCAGCCATAGCAGAGCACCTGATGAACCAACCTGGACACAGCATATTATTTGAGAACACAGAAATCCTGGATGTCCGAATGCATCTCCCTCTACGTCCCACCTCGGAGTTTGAGATCATCTGGGGAGGCCCTGCTCTCAACCCCACCGCTATCACAAGTGAGGTTGGTGGGGACGAGGAGCAGGGCCTTCTCAGTGGTGGCCCCTCACCTGTGGAACTCACTCCCTGGGGAAATTAGGTCATCAACATCCCTCCTCTCCTTCAGGAGGAAATTAAAAACGTGGTTGTGGGACCAGGCCTTTGGGCAATCTGACAACTAGATAAAGACAATTGGACGACTAGGACTGACAAAGTGGAATTGGAATTTGGACTATGAGATGGCGAACGCTGAGCGTTAATTAGGTGAAATCGGTTTTATTGGTTTTATTGGTTTTATTGTTGCAGTGCAGAAACTGATTGTTAATTGTTTAATTGCTGCTATATTGTTTTTATTCTACTGTTATGTTGATGCCGGCATCGAATTGTGCCTTTGTAAGCCGCCCTGAGTCCCCCTCTGGGGTGAGAAGGGCGGGGTAGAAGTAACAGAAATAAATAAAAAATAAATAAACAACCACCATGTCAGACTACACAGAGAAGCCATTGAAATCCACAAGCATGTGGACAATTTCAACAGAAAGGAGGAAACCATGAAAATGAACAAAATCTGGCTACCAGTACTAAAAAAACTCTAAAATTAGAACAGCACAACAACAGAGAGGAAACAAACAAGGACATCTAATCACCTCTCAACAAAAGATTGCTCCAGGCACTGCCAGGCAATCAAATGCTAATCACGGTGGTCAGTTGAAACATTCACACCTAGCTCCAGCAGACAAGAGTCCTTTGTCCCACCCTGGTCATTCCACAGATATATAAACCCTTTTCCTAGTTCCAACAGACCTCACTACTTCTGAGGATGCTTGCCATAGATGCAGGCGAAACGTCAGGAGAAAAATTGCCTCTAGAACATGGCCATATAGCCCGAAAAAACCTACAACAACCCAGTCTCTTTTTGTGGTATGACGTGTTGACTTTTCAATGAATAGTTCTCTGAATTCCACTCACAATGCCACTTTTGTTTTGCCAACCAATCTCAGGGCGCTTCCAGACAGCACTGAATCATGGATTTTAAGCAGGGGCAAAAAAATCCCGGGACTTCAGAAGAGGGCCACATACAGACCTGTTGGTCCCGGAATTTCTGCCTCTAGACTTTCCCAGCCAGCATGCATCACTGGGAATTCTGAGAATTATCATCCCAAAAGAATAACTTTCCCAAGTCAGTCACCCACAGATCAAAGGGAACCTTGACTGGTTGTGGCTTCACATCTTGCGGTTAATATGGAATCTTTTCTGTTTTTATAGCCAATCAGGACCATGTCCACAATTAGTTAGGGACACAAATTTTATGTGGGAAGTGAAAAGTCATACCAGCTATAACTTGAAATAGGGAAGGTCTGAGAGTGCTCTGCTTTTCTCCAGGTGCTTCTACAAGTGGCGCGATCCGTCACCTGCTGATTAACTTGTGAGGCCCAAGTCTCATTTTGCTCACTTCCAAGAGTGAACTTGATCTACATTTTGCACACATGTGTGTTTCTGTGGTGTCAATGCTAATCCACACCACCCTCCCCACGGCAACGGCAGGGTCCAATTTGCACAACCCACCCCTAGCAACAGTCGCTGGGCAACACAAACTGTGGCCACCCCAGCAGCCAAGCCCACAAGCCTGTTTGTGTTTGATGTCGGGCTGTAACTAAGGTGGACCTGGCAAACCCCCAGGTTGGCTGGTGCCCCATTTGGCGGCCCTGGGCCTGGGTGGATCCTGGTAAGGCGCCAGAGGAAGAAGCATGGGGCAAGGGGAGACGGGCAGCATTTCCCAAGGGCTGCGTTCATGCCGGGTGGGAAATGGGGGCCCTGGGCAGGAGCAATCAGCTAGGGTTGGCAAGCTGGAGCTCAGAGATGCTGTGCATGCTATGCTGAGTCTGGTGGGCCTCATTGGTTGACCAGCCTTCTGTGGAAGCTTTAGTTCTGCAAGATTTACAATCGTTGATCATAATTGCTCAATCCCAGTTGTGCATTTAGAATCCCAGTGGTGCAAAAGATTAAACCAACAGGTCACGGGTTCCAATCCGGGGAGAGCGCGGATGAGCTCCCTCTGTCAGCTCCAACTCCCCATGTGGGGACATGAGAGAAGCCTCCCACAAGGAGGGTAAAACATCAAAAACATCCGGGTATCCCCTGGGCAACGTCCTTGCAGACGGCCAATTTTCTCACACCAGAGTTGACTCACAGTTTCTCAAGTCGCTCCTGACACACACACACAGACACACACAAAATAGAACTAGAGTTTAGCCACCCAAATAGAAGGAGCAGGCAACGTTAACAAAGGAATATGAACATAGCAAATCTAAGAGTTCTAGGTAATATTAAACATTTGATAGCATATTTCATGCTACTGTAACCCTTATAGTGCTATGACATTTATTATAATACTGTTATTCCTTGTTGACTGGTACAGATCCATCCCATGGAATGCTGGAATTTGCAGTTCAGTGAGGGGCATTTTGAATTCTCAGAGAACTCTAGTGATGCCCAACTCCAGGATGTCATAAAATACAGCCGTGGGAGTTTTTGGGTGGGACTGTGGGGGCAAATGTGAGAACCGATAACATTTGGATGAAGTGAGAGACCGAGAGTTCCTTTGGGGTGGGTTTCATGGGGTCTTCCTTGCCCAGGATGCACATGGGAGATGATAAAGTTTCAGGATGAAGGAGAGGGATTTGGTTCATTTTTGGATGGGTTTCAGGGGGCTCCCTTGCCCAGAATGCATATGGAAACTGATAAATCTTATTAGATATCAAAGAGAAAGATATTAGGGGCATTTTGTGGTGGGTTTCGAGGGACTTCCTTGCACAGGATGCACGTGGGAACTGATAAAGCTTCAGGAGCAATAAGAAGAGAGTGATTGGGGGGGTCATTTTGGGGGGCAAATGTGAGAACTGATAACATTTGGGGGAAGAGAGGGACAGAGAATTCCTTTGCGGTGGGTTTCGGGAGGTCTTCCTTGCCCAGGATGCACATGGGAACTGATAGAGTTTCAGGACAAAGAAGAGTGATTTGGTGCATTTTTGGATGGGTTTTGGGGGGCTCCCGTGCCCAGGATGCATATGAAAACTGATAAATCTTGTCAGATAGTAAACAGAATGATACTTGGGGCATTTTGGAATGGGTTTTGAGGGACTTCCTTGTACAGGATGCACATGGGAACTGATAAAGCTTCAGGAGCAAGAAGAAGAAAGCAATTGGGGGTCATTTTGGGGTGGGTTTTGGGGGGCAATTTGAGAACTGATAACATTTGAGGGAAGAGAGGAACAGAGAGTTCCTTTGGGGTGGGATTCAGGGGTCTTCCTTGCCCAAGATGCATATGAGAACTGATAAATCTTGTCAGATAGTAAACACAATGATACTTGGGGCATTTTGGAATGGGTTTTGAGGGACTTCCTTGTACAGAAGAGAGCGATTGGGGGTCATTTTGGGGTGGATTTTGGGGGGCAATTTGAGAACTGATAACATTTGAGGGAAGAGAGAGACAGAGAGTTCCTTTGGGGTGGGATTCAGGGGTCTTCCTTGCCCAGGATGCATATGAGAACTGATACAGCTTCAGGTGGAAGAAGAAGAGAGAGATTGGGGGCATTTTTGGATAGGTTTCATGGGACTTCTTTGTCCAGGATGCATATGGGAACTGATAAAGTTTGAAGAAGAAGGAGCGAGGCCAAAGATAATTTTGGGGTGGGTTTTGGGGGGCAAATGTGCAGCATTGAATTGTTGCCTATTTGTAAGCCACGGGGTGAGAGAGGGTGGGGCATAAATACAGAAAATAAATAAATAATAAATTACATTGGAATCATTAGTAGTGTAATGTAAAAGAGCCCAGTGTCTCACTCTTTGCAATGCTAGAAATCTAATGGCTAAATGTCTTTTGTGGGGACAGAATTGTTGTTTGGGGAGTCCATGGCCTCCTGTTGCTTCCTTTCATTACTAGTGGCATCTCCAGCCTTTCCAAAGTGTGTATATTGAAGCCCCTGCAACCTCCATTGCCTGCATCTGAGCATTTGCTGCTCCTGTTCTTTACAGAGCATCATGGCAGAGAGCGTAGACATGGCCTCATTGGAGGAGAGTTTCCGGAAATTTGCCATATATGGAGATACCAAAGCTACGGGCCAGGAAATGAATGGCAAAAACTGGGCCAAGCTGTGCAAAGATTGCAAAGTCATTGATGGCAAAGGGGTCACGGGCACTGACGTGGATATCGTCTTCAGCAAGGTGAAGTAAGTATCTACTCCTGCCCCATAGTTTACAAGAAAGGTAAGTAAAGTGGTGGTGTATCGGAATGAATCCCAGGAAAGCCCACAATCTGACTCTAAGGGCCCTTTTACACAGCCCTATATCCCGGAATATCAAGGCAGGAAATCCCTTATTATGAGTTCAAAGCATATATTGTGGAATTGTCTGCTGCTGAGCCATAATGGGTAATGTGAAAGGGAGAAAAAAGGTGGGAGACCCAGAATAAATCAAGCTCAAACTCTTCCTAGAAGCCAGATGACCCAGCTGAGGTTGTTGTATTTTGGGCATATCATGAGAAGACATGACTCCCTAGAAAAGACAATAATGCTTGCAAAGTCAGAAACCTGTAGGAAAAGAGGAAGATGGCATTACAAATGGATGCATTGATTCAAGGAAACCACATCCCTGAATCTGCGAGAAGAGCTGCGGTGGACCAATGGGTTAAACCCTTGTGCTGGCTGAGCTGCTGACTTGAAGGTCTACGGTTCGAATCCAGAATAATCCAGAATAATAAGCTCCAGCTTCTCACAGGGGGACATGAGAAGCCTCCCACAGGATAGTAACATATCCAGGTGTACCCTGGGCCACATCCTTGCAGATGGCTGATTCTCTCATACCAGAAGCGACTTGCAGTATATTCTCAATTCACTTCAGACACAATTTTTTAAAAAATTGAAAAGTATTCTGATTTTTTTTTTTAAAAAAAAACATCTTCCAGGTAACTAGACCAAATTTGACACAAATACCCAAAATCCCCAAATTCCAAATATTGGTGGGGTTGGGGAGGGGATTGATTTGGTCATTTGGGAGTTGTAGTTGCTGGGATTTATAGTTAACCTACAATCAAAGAGAACTCCACCAACGTGAAATTGAACCAAACTTGGCACACAGAACTCCCATGACCAACATAAAATACTGGGCATTGACCTTGAGTTTTGGAGTTGTAGTTCACTTACATCCAGAGAGCACTGTGGACTCAAGCAGTGATGGATCTGGACCATACTTGGCATGAATACTCAATATGCACAAATGTGAACACTGGTGGAGTTTGGGGAAAATAGAGCTTGACATTTGGGAGTTGTAGTTGCTGGGATTTATAGCTCATCTACAATCAAAGAGCATTCTGAACCCCGCCAATGATAGAATTGGGACAAACTTCCCACACAGAATCCTGTGACCAACAGAAAATACTGATATTTGGTAACCCCTCTGATGCCCCCATCGTGACCCCCCAGAGGTCCCGACCCTCAGGTTAAGAAACACTGATTTAGCATAAAGGAAAACACCACTTATTAAAAACTTGAAGTGGATTTCCAGTGAACTTGAGCTGCTCCCTTTTTTCATTCTGAGCATTTGTTGAACCCCCAGAAGGTCCTGGAGGAGGAAAATGGGCCCCCGGATCTGCCACAGTGGGTCGTGCTTGTGTTTCTGCACTAAATAATAGCTTTGCAAACAAACAAACATTCATTTCCTTGCATCAGTGCCAGCTTTAATTTGGCATCGCTGCAGATCACATCTGTGCTTCTGGGGCAACGGAGCGTATGTGGCGCGGTGGTGCTGTCCAGCTTTGATTCAGCAATATTGGCAGAGACTCTTGCACTGTTTCTCTGCTTAATGTCAGCTGCTGTTTGAGAGTTTTAGGCCTTTTGGTTTCTGGCAATGAGGCACATTGCTTCAAGCTGTCAAGAGTTTCCTTATAAAACAAAGTACTTGGGCTGAATCAGCCAAATGCCCAATCCATGAATTAGTCCCCTATTTATCTTTAAGGGAATATTTCCTTAAAAAAAAGAAGATACCCCTCTCTCAATCTAAGCAGATCTTGGAAAAGTTCCTTTTCAACGTGTACCTCCCCCAAACCTTCAGGTCAGCAGCAGCGCAAGAATTTTAACTCACTGCAGACCCACTACATAGAATTTCTATGAAAGTCGGATCAGGTACATTTTACTCCAGCCAAATATATATATTTTTTAACTTTGAATAGTGTAACGTAAAGGTGAAGGTTTTAATAATAATAATAATCATCATCATCATCTTTATTTGTACCCTGCTACCATCTCCCCAAGGGACTCAGTGCGGCTTACATGAGACCAAGCCCAAAATACATCAGTAAACAAACATCAATACACAAAACATCAATAAAACAATCAACAAATCATATACAAATCATATAAATCAGATAAACAAAAAATAAGCAATAAAACAATCGACAGTGGCATATAGACATTTAAAACCAATGGCCGGGCCAAATGTAATAGGTTAAAATTAAAAATAATGCTGATGTGAACAAGGTAGGACATAACTAGGATAGGGTTTTCAGAAATGAGGGGACACAATCAATCCTTAATCTGTGGTAAAGTGCATTTTGAGGGCATATTGCTGAGAATTTTCGTTATTCTGGAAAGGCACATTGGAACAACCATGTTTTCAGGCTGCTCCTAAAGACTGCCAGCGTTGGGGCATGTCTGATGTCCCTGGGAAGTGAATTCCAGACTCGGGGGGGCTACCACCGAGAAGGCCCTCTCCCTCGTCTCCACCAATCGCGCCTGCGAAGGAGGTGGGAGCGTGAACAGAGCCTCTCCAGATGATCGAAGAGATCGTGTAGGTTCATACACAGAAATGCGGTCACGCATGTAGGCGGGTCCCAAACAGTTCAGGGCTTTGTAGGTAAGAACCTGCACCTTGAATTGGGACCGGAAAATGAATGGCAGCCAGTGGAGCTCCTTGAACAGGAGGGTTGACTGCTCTCTGTAAGAAGCACCAGTTATTTTCCCCTGATATTAAGTCCATCTCCTTAACCTTAACCCACTCCCCAGATTCGAAACTGCGACCTTTCGATCAGCAAGTTCAGCAGCTCAGCAGTTAAACTCACTGCGCCACCGGGGGCTCCAAAGCCTAGGGAAGTGTTAATACCCCTGTGGCAACAAGGATTGGTGGTAAAGTCTCATGGAGACACCTTTTCCCCAGGACAACTCTTCCAGGAGTGGATTTCCTTTCTTAGGAGTCCATTTCTCTCACGTCCTTTTGGCTCATTTCTGTTCTTAACTATGAGTTGTATGTACGTTGGATGTCTGTAACTCTGCCAGTAATTTGTTGATACTTGTGCTTGGTTGTTTTAGCTTCACAATATGGTAACCCTAAACTTGTTCATGTCAACTTTGTCCCCATTATGAGCTCAAGCAGTGAAGGCAGGTCTTATATCCAGCCCGCCAACTCTGAACTCTGTGTTCCCCTTCCATTCCAGGGGGAAGACGGCCAGAGTCATAAACTATGAGGAGTTCAAGAGTGCCTTGGAGGATTTGGCCCCGAAGAGGTTTAAGGACAAAAGCAAGGAGGAAGCCTACGAATCTATCTGCAAACTGGTGGCAGGGAAAGAACCAGCCAATGTGGGCGTCACGGTGAGAAATGAAGTGCTTTGGGTGGGTGGTGAGCAAAGAAGGAAAGAACGCTTGCTGTGGGACTCAAATATTTGGGGGATGATCCAGAGTAAGGAGTTAGCAACACACCCCAGTTTGTTTGTCAGACAAGCAATAGCTTAGTTGAGGGTTTTGTTCTGAAGTTTTTGCAAAATGAGGAGTTTGGTTTTGGAATTTCTGCAAAATGTGGGGTTTTATTTTGGAATGGGTTTGCAAAAAAATATGGGATATCACTTTTACATTTTTGCAAAATGTGAGGTTTTGTTTTGGAATTTTTGCAAAATGTGGGATTTTGCTCTGGAAAATTTAGCAAAAAAAGTAGTATTGCATTTTAGATTTTTTTTTGAAAAAAATGTGAGGGGTTTTTATTTTTTTGTGCAAAATATATAATTTTGTTTTGGAATGTTTGCAAAAAAATGGGATTTTGTTTTGAAATTTTGCAAAATGTAAGCTCTGGGTTCAATCTGTAGAGTTCATATAAGGGAGACTTAGAAGGAAAGAAGTCTTGTTCATGCAAGACTTGAGTTATTTGGTGTAGAGGACCAGCAATCATTTCTGCTACAGATCAGCACCATATTTGTGCCCATTGACAGCAATGACTTTCTCTTTCCTGGACATTAACCAGGGATCAACAGTCAATGGCTTGGGGACCAGCCCTGGTCCGGGGGCCACCACTTTGAGTAGCACAGATGCAGTCAATAGTAGGTGATACAAGGTTGGCATACCTTCCACCTCTCCAATTTGGCAGAGTCAGTCCCAGTCAATTCCTTGCTGTACCACTTTCTCATTTTTTTTCTAAAAGGACCTGGCCACTCACCTCTCTTCCTGTTCTGCACCATCTTACTTCAGTTGCTACAAACTTAGTTCAAAGTACAAATAATTAATACAGCAGAAGGTAGAGAAGGCATCTTGCTCTTCCCAGTCGGCTCAGTGCTTAGCACACAGATTTCAGGATATCCTTCCTTAAAATAGTACTACTGGGTGTATTCCCTCTTTGTACCTTCTCCCTTCATTTTGCCTCCGTCACCCCTTCTGTCCATACTCTGCTGTTGCTCAGCCACATGTGTCCAAGTTATCTGTGAAATGCTGGAGAATATGGGTTAGGTCTGTGGTTCCCAACCTTTTTTTGACCAGGGACACTTGACCAGGGACCACTCTCCAGCATTAGTACTAAAAGGGTTACAAATCAGTTTTTCGTCAACTTAGATTCAGTTTGGTTATTTGGGGTGTGGATTCAGAAAATTGCATTGGATAAACCACATCACGTGTTCTGATACAGAACACATGCCACCCACTAGTCGCCATCTGCTCGCCCACAGAAAACTACATTTAATAATATAGAGCTGATGAGGTCTATCCAATGCAATTTTCTGACTCAGCACCCCAAGTAACCCCAGGAACAGGCCTAAAAACAAAGACATGGGTAGTCAACCTCTCTCCTCCCGACATCCCCGTTGCATTGACACTATAAGCTTTCGCAAGACCAGCCACTCTCATTGCAACAGTGTAGTAATGGTGAGGCTGAGGACCATATTTCAGTTCTTGGGGACCACTGGTGGTCCACGGACCACAGGTTGGGTAAATGAATAACATGACCCTCTGGATATTACTGGGCTGCAGCTCCCATTATCCCTCCACATTGATTTTGCAGACTGTGGGTTGATAAGAGCTGCAGATTGGTGCCATATGAGAAGTTGTGGGAACCGTCTCTCTCTTGAGATAGCAAAGTGAGGTGGAAGCTGGGTTCACAGGTCATGTTGTAGGGTATTGAAAAAAGTGTAGTTCAGACTCTACCTCTGTTCTCCTTTTCATTGGCAGAAAGCCAAGTCTGTGGGGGCCGTGGAGCGACTCACCGACACGTCCAAGTACACGGGTTCCCACAAGGAGCGCTTTGACGAGAGCGGGAAGGGCAAAGGCAAGAGCGGGCGGGAGAACATCGTGGACAACAGCGGCTATGTGGGCGCCTATAAGCACGCAGGCACTTACGACGCCAAAGTGAAGAAATAGCAGCAGCCCCTCCTGCTCATGCCTCTTTGGGGGAGAGGTCACCCTAATGGCACGCATCCTGCCTGCTCGGCCTCCTCCAGCCTCAGAGCTATTGCTGGGACAGATGCCTGCCTTCTCTCAGGCAAATGATGCCGCAGTGGTCCTCCTTGGCCATGTGCTCACTTTCCAATATTACACAAAGCCAGAGGTATATCTGCAACCCTGCCCCCAATATACAGCTCATCCAAAGCTTTATTACCTCAGTCCCCCTCCCTCTTCCACAGGCCTCTTCTGCTTCAGAAGCTTCACCCACACCACTGCTCTGTTCACTAATGCTAAAGCACTTACTCATGACAAAACAATAGTAGTTAAAGGTGCTGAGCTTCTGTCAAGGAGGTGAGATCTCCATAGCTCTTGCCCTGGGCTTTTGCAAACATCTCATTCCCTTCTGCCCAGTCCAGTAACCACTCCTTCTCTCTCGTGGCAGCTGTCTCCAGACGACTGCCCTCCAGATGTGCTGGAGTATTACCATCTCAGCTGGTTCTGCTGCTGGCTGGGTATATGAGGAGGGCGCACACCTGCAAGGTCCTCAGGTTGGAAAGGAGTTCCCATTGTGCATCACTTCTCTGCTTCTGTGCTGTTTATAAAGAAAGTGCTAATTATAATCCTTAGGCCAAGGCAACTACCCCGTGTTAAGTACCATATCTCAAGACTGCACATGTCCCTCCTCCATCTCTTAAGGAAAAACACATCTCAGTTTTCGAAAATATATTTACAAAACATAATAGATCAGTCTGTGGCAGCCTTACCCCACCAAGTGTCTTTAATTACTGTCAATAACAGCAATAGGCAATAATCAATATCCAAAGAGTACTTGTCATAATAGTTTCAAAAACAATATATGGTTCCAACAGTGGGAATGTGGCTTATATGTCATGAATGCATGTCATGTAGTTCTGAAAGTGACAGAGTAAAGTCTGAATGTCAATTACTCTAACAACGCCGAAGTCCAAATTCAATCTAGGTAGCAACAAATGAGATTCTTCCACATAACTGCTGTCCCTATCCTTGCCGTAGACAGCAAGGCACATATACCATAATATCTGTATAGATCAGTGATTCTCAACCTGGGGGTCACGACCCCCAGGGGGGTCTCTTGGCCATTTTTGAGGGGTCATGAGGCTGCCTCCTTTGGCACCACCCCCTCCTCAAAATGGCTCCCCGGCAGGGCCCAGGCCTGTATAGATGATGTTTTAAAGTTTTGAGTAAAGAAGCTCTTAACCCCAGATAAGAAAACCAGTCACAGAATTATGCAAGGAGCCCTATGGACCATCGTCTCCAGTTCCCTGCTCAGTGCAGGATCTCTTGCAAGAACATCCCAAGCAGGCAGCTGTCTAGCCTCATTTTGAAGACATCCAGAAGACCCACCACTTCCCCAGTCAATTACCAAACTGATATTACAGTCCAGAGTTCCCATCTAATGTTCGATCCAAATCCACCCTCCTGTGACTTCAAACCATTAGACCTAGTTCCATCCCTTGAGGCAAAAGAGAACAAACCTGCATCCTCCTCTTTGTGGCATCCCTTAGGCCCTCAACCTTTCCTTCATGAAGAGTATTTCCAGTTCCTTCATTTTGTCATATCTTTTGTTCTCCATACCTTTTATCATCTTCGTTGTCCTCCTCTGAACTTGTCTATATGTTTGTTAAAGTGAAATTCACGGAACTAAAGTCAGTACGGGCAGTTCCCGAGTTATAAACATCCAACTTACTAATGACTCCTAGTTAAGAATGGGGGTGAGGCAACAGGAAATGAGAGAAATCTACACCTTGGAAGAGAAATCCACTCCTGAAAGTGTTATTTTCATGAGGAAAGGGGTCTCCACTGAAACTTTATCATCAGTTCTTGTTTCCGCAATAAGCCAATTTTTCCAAAATCCAATTGTCACGGGGACAGAAAGTAGGGTGAAATCTTTTGAACAGAAACACAGACAGCAAAACAAACAGGAGTGTTGACCCCTATGCTCTCCAAAGCTATCTGTCTGTCTGGTTGGAGTTACACTTAAAATGTACCTGTTCCAATTTACATACAAATTCAGCTTAAGAACAAACCTTTATTCATAACTTGTGGACTGCTTGTACTCCGAATCTGCACAGAATATAGTGAGAGTATTACTTTTTGTGACTTGGAAACTATGATTCTATTAATGTGGATTAAAACAGTGCTTGCCTTCTTTGCTATAGCATCACACCGGTGCCTAAAATACAATTTATGGTCAATGATAATCCAAGGTCCTTCTCATGCGTAGTACTACTGAACCATGCATTCTCCCATGCTTTGTGTATTTAGTTTTTGTGACTTGAATGTAAAACTTTGCATAAGTTTCACCGAATTTTGTTTTACAAATTTCAACCCATTTTCCAAGCATATTAAGCACATTGTCTCCTTAATCACATTGATTGCATGTCAACCTTTTCAGAGTTAAACATTTAAAATTATGAACTTAGAGGAGTGAACCTGTATGCTTTACGTTTTTATATATCAGCGTTTCTCAACCTGGGGAGTGTTGGAGGGGTCACCAAAGACCATCAGAAAATACAGTATTTTCTGTTGGTCATGATGGTTCTGTGTGGTATGTTTGGACCAATTCTATTGTTGGGGGGTAGATTGTAGGTGAACTATACATCCCAGCAACAACAAATTCCAAATGTCAGAGTTTATTTTCCTCAGACTCCACCAATGTTCACATTTGGGCATATTGAGGATCTGTGGTTTTTTATTTTTTTTATTTTAAAACATTTATACCCCACCCTTCCCACCCCAGTGGGGGACTCAGGGTGGCTTACAATACACGGCATACAAAGCCGCATTACACATATAATAATAAACATAATATATGAATTTAAACAATTAACATATCAATTTAAACATACAATAATAAACATGAGATAATAATTTGAATATAAATACAATAACAAGCTTAGAAGTAATTCAAATAGAAATACAATAAAAAAGCTTAAAAGTAAACATACAATAATTCAAATATAAATACAAAAAAAGAGCTTAAAAGTAAACATTGAATCCCAACCAAAGTGGGCTGATGGAAAAAGTGGTCTGAAGCAACAGGAGAGGCAGGGGAACCCCAAAAACGAGCACCCGCACAGGTGTTAGAATGTCCAAATGATGGGCAGCGTGGCAATGGAGGCACCTGGCGCAGGTATTCCGCCATTAAAGTAGCAGCGCAGCAAGGTTGCGGGGGCCATGTTGGCTGGAATGAGGGTGTGGCTGCAGGTCTCCTCGTGGGTAAGCCCAGGGCTGAGCAGGCAGCAAAGCTGGATGGCAATACTCAGGCCCCAGGGTCCCTCTTGCAGCAGAGCCCAACCGTGCCAAGTTTGGTCCAGATCCATCATTGTTTGAGTCCATGGCACTCTCTGGATGTAGGTGAACTACAACTCCAAAACTCAAGGTCAATGCCCACCAAACCCTTCCAGTATTTTCTCTTGGTCATGGGAGTTCTGTGTGCCAAAATTGGTTCAATGCCATCGTTGGTGGGGTTCAGAATACTCTTTGATTGTAGATTATCTATAAATCCCAGCAACTACAACTTCAAAATGACAAAATCACTCACCCCAACCCCACCAGTATTCAGATTTAGGTGTATCGGGTATTTGTGCCAAATTTGGTCCAGTGAATGAGAATACATCCTGCATGTCAGATATTTACATTATGATTCAGAACAGTAGCAAAATTACAGCTCTGAAGTAGCAACAAAATAATATTATGGTTGGGGGTCACCACAACATGAGGAACTGTATTAAGGGATCGCGGCATTAGTGTGCCGTTGCTGCCTGGGGAACTATAGTTCTTAGTGAAAAAGCAAGGACATGGGAACTTTTCCCCAGGGGATTGCTTCTTGCCTTCCTTTAGAGAACTAGAACTCTCGAGGATCAACAAGACACTATAGATAACTTGAAATAGGCTTTATTGTTTACAGAGAGTTATTTTTCTGAGGCATTAAACTTGATGTTCCAAAAAGGGTGTAAAATACATTACGGTCTCTGGTTGTCTTGGGTCCTAGGAGTTTTCCAGCTGAGTAGCTTCCAAGTTCCCTCTTTCTCAATGGCTATGAGGTCAAAACACTCCAAACCCCAGTCCAATGGCCTATATTGAAGGCACAAAGTCTTCCTCTTGATGCCAAAAGACTGGTTTGAAGGCGCTTAAGATTCCTCAATGTCGTCCAGATGAGCTGGGCATGAAGTATGAATCCTAAGGGTATAAACTTGAGAATTGGTGGTAAGAAATGACTTGACCAAGGGCTTTGAGCCAAGCCTTTCGCACATCCATCTGTTGAGCTTTTGGTGGTAAGAATGAAAACAAAAGTGTTGTTTTTCTCTATAAGAAGGGGTGGAGCCAAACAATTGAGCTGGGGGAGCAAGCCAACTGATGTAAAACAACATTGATTGACAGCTGTAGATAACCAATCAATTCAACTATACATTTACAAGGTAACCAGGCAAGTCTGGACATGTTACAACAGTTCAAACCTTTGCAACTTAAAGTTTTACATACAGGTGGCGCCAGTTGCGCCGTCACAATTAGGAAGGTTGAGAAACACTGTTATATAGGATGTCTACTTGATAGTTCGAAACTTGCCTTTTCTTTTAAATGGAATCACTGGATTCCATTTTTTGTAAAAGCCCCTCATAAAGACATAAATATGTGCGTTACATTGTCTATAAAAATGAACAATACACAAATTTTACAAGGACACATGATTAAGGAAACAGAAATCAATATTTTCATTGGGTATTTAAGCACAACCCAAACATAGTAAAATATCCTTCCTGTATGCCAACCCGACATGTCATGAATTTTAACAGACTTTTCTGTTTCAAAAACGAAGCAACACTGACACCTACACACCAGTTAGGGAGGAAAAAGTGGAACGACTGCACTCTGTGTGGTTGTTGTGTTGTGTTGTGTTTTTTTTTTGCTAGCAGTGCTAGATGCCCTAAGTTGGACCATAACAACTGACCAAGAACTACTGTTTCCCTAAAATAAAATAAGGTCTTTTTGGCTCCAAAAGATGTCGTATTTTTCCAATTTCAGGGATGTCTTGTTTTTCCAAATTGACTTTTTAAATGAACTGTAACTAGGGCTTGTTTTTAAAGTAGGGCTCACATTTCAAGCATCAAAAATTATGCTAGGGCTTATTTTGGGGGGTAGCTCTTATTTCTGGGGAAACAGGGTACTAATGCTCAGTATAGACAGAACTTCCTTAACCCAGTGCTCTCCGGGTGCATTGGACTATATTTTCCATTATTTGACCAGCATAGTCTTGATATCGAGCTCTTTTGGGGGGTCCCTCCGGGGGGGGAGCCCTAGGACTACACCAAAGAGAGTCCTGGATACCTTGGTGAGATTTTCCGGAAGCCAATCCAAGAGCGCAGGAATATTTTAAAATATAATCAGCTCACCAGAGGCGGAAGAAGTCCAGCGATCGAGGTTTATTTGCGATTCAGCTGAGTCGGATGCAATTGTAGGGATAGTTCCTCTACAAGCATACTGATACAAAGTTTTCAGGCATTTTTATACAGTACAGGACAAAAGAAAGCAGTTTGAAACTCCCGCCGCCCCTTGCCGGCCGGCTTGACGCTGATTGGCTGGGGCTGGAACAGCTGGGAGGAGGCTTGGCGGCCCGCCTCTGCTTCCAGCCAATCAGAGCGTTCCTGCGCCTCGGGAGGGCCAATGGGCGCCCTCTGCTCGCTTCTGAGTTTGGACCAATCAGGAGCGCGGAGGCGGGACGGCCGCAGACAAAGGGGAAAGATGATGGGATTTGGATTTCCTGCCCGCTGGAATGCGGGCTTTGTCTTGGGCGGGAAAAGGGTGATAATTGGCAAACAAAGAGCTTTCCTGCCCTTGATGGGTCTGGCGAGTGATTTTGAATGGGCTGGTTCGAAATCGGGCCTCCCGGGGGGTCAACGACATCTGGGTGAATTAATCAGTCTCTTTTTCCGGGGCTCTGCTGACCCCCTTCCCTCGCTGGCCTTGCTCCGATGGCTAGGGTTGGGGATCAGCAGCATTGTCCATGCTGATGAGTCAATCAATAGGTGATTGAGGAAGAGGCTGGGGCTCTTTCCTCAGGCAGTTCCTGGTCACGCCGGTTTTGTGGGGCGAAGGTCAAGGGGGATGAGGATTCAGAGGAATTCATAAGGGTTACATATATCATAATCATAAGGCATAGGCATCACTAATTTACAGGCATTTCATATTTTTACAACCCATCCCAACCCCAGTTCATTACAGTAGGAAAATATTTTATTTATTTCATAAAAAAGAAAAGGAAAACTGGAAATCCCAAAGTCCGGGCGAAGGGGCTTGGAGGTGGAGGCCAGCCCATGGCCCGGGCTGGCCAACAGAAGATCGGTTCTTCCTTGAAGCAGGAGCTGGAGCTGAAGGGGGAGCTGGGTTCCACTGCTCTGTCCTTGGTAAAACTAGCGCTCCCAACCGAGGATCGGGCCTCCCTGCCCGACCCTCCTCTCCCAAGGCTCCCCCTTGGGCAACGGCGGTGGGTCCCCGGCGGCGGGGGCCATGCAGGAGCAAGCGGCAGCGAGCGGGATGAAGCAGTCCGGAAAAGCCGGCGAAAATTTGACAATCAGCTGTTGACTCGGCCAGATTTAATATTTAAACAAAAACAATTATTTCCCGGGTGCGGGAGTCCAAAATGAAAAAACCAAGATGGCAGTTAGTCTTAGAATTTAATGTAGAAAAATATGAAATTTGAACGGGGCCGATCCGCCATGTTGTTGTTTTGGCGGATAAGGGGGCCCATTAGGAAAACCTCCGTATCCGCGGTTTTAACTAACGCAGATTTGGGGGCCCGGGGAGGCCGGGAAGGCATCCCCGGTGAGCTCACGGTTCCCCGGAGCTCAGAAAAAGGCTTATTTTATGTTAGAAAAGTTTCAGTCAGTAAAGGACACAAAGTATCAAGCGGAAAGGATTTAAAGTTTCAAATCTTAAGTGTTTTATTAGGGGCTTTGTTACAAAGAGAGGGAGAGGGGAAAGTGAAAGAAAGGCTTCTTGCCTTGAGCTGCTCGCTGGGGCACATTCCATCAGTCAGACCCAACTTGGCTCTCCGGAACTGCGGAACTCCCTGCTGCAGTTCAGACTAGCTTGAAGGCGGGAGATTCTGCCGCCTGGGGGGACATCATTCTGGGGATGTTTGGAGTGCTAGTCTCCAAATTCCACAGGATCTCTGGTTTGAGAAAGATTGGAAAGGCTGCATATTGAAGTAGATCTACGTGGGAAATGAGTAAACAGATCAACCAGGCTGTTTCCGTGAGCCCACGTTCACACACATTTCTCACACAAATCAAAGTTTCTAGGAAATTTTCCATTCAGTCATTTCCATTTTGTGCAGGGAGGGGGGAGGTCTGTGGAGTAGGAACTTCCTAGCACTTGTGGAACGCACAAGCAAAGATCCCACCACCCCAAATTCTAGCCATGCTCTGTTTCTCAATGCAAAGAGTTACTGGGATCATCTCTCCGGGTACCCTGACATTTTCCTGAACTAGGAAAGATGTGCCATCTGAGGAGTTTTATGGCCAGTTTGGAATGTGTTACTTGCAGTGATGAGAATAGCTTCCCGCCAGGCCTCTTGGAGCCTTTGTGGGCCTGTCTCTCAGCCATTAATTTTATGGCCTTGCTATTTTCTCCCTCACATTTGTCTCTTGTTAGCACTTATTACTGTACAGGTTTCCCACCCCTGCTCCTCCTTCATACACCATTGCTTTTCTCGCTGATTGAGGCCTGTGCTGTCGCACGCTGGGCCCGAAATAATGTCTGTTTACAGGACGTGCTCTTTGTATGCCCAACGGGACTCCGGGGTGCCTCAGCTGAAGGGCCCTTTAGATTTCCCAACACAAAGTTCTATTGAGGCTCAAAATAAGTTCAACAAAGTTCTTTATTTGGGCTTAAATCTTCAAACAAATGAATTAAACACTTTATAACCTTGGAAAACTGGTAGCTTCCTCAATCTGCCATCAAGGGCAGGCAACTGGTGGTAAACTGTTCCTTTCTTCCTTAGGGAAATCTTCTGACAGATGGCCATCCAGCCTCTGTTTAAAAGCCTCCAAAGAAGGAGCCTCCACCACACTCTGGGGCAGAGAGTTCCACTGCTGAACGGCTCTCACAGTCAGGAAGTTCTTCCTATGTTCAGATGGAATCTCCTTTCTTGTAGTTTGAAGCCATTGTTCTGCGCCCTAGTCTCCAGGGAAGCAGAAAACAAGCTTGCTCCCTCCTCCCTATGACTTCCTCTCACATATTTATACATGGCTATCATGTCTCCTCTCAGCCTTCTCTTCTTCAGGCTAAACATGCCCAGCTCTTTAAGCCGCTCCTCATAGGGCTTGTTCTCCAGACCCTTGGATCATTTTAGTCGCCCTCCTCTGGACACATTCCAGCTTGTCAATATCTCTCTTCAATTGTGGTGCCCAGAATTGGATACAATATTCCAGGTGTGGTCTAACCAAGGTGGAATAGAGGGGTAGTATTACTTCCGTAGATCTAGACACTATGCTCCTATTGATGCAGGCCAAAATCCCATTGGCTTTTTTTGCCGCCACATCACATTGTTGGCTCATGTTTAACTTGTTGTCCATGAGGACCCCAAGATCTTTTTCACACGTACTGCTCTCGAGCCAGGCGTCCCCCATTCTGAAGCCCACAATTACCTTTTCTCATTTCAGGTGACTGCTCAGTGAACTTGTCACAAGTTGCATAAGCACTACATATACATCCCTCACCTCAGGGCATGGTTCAGCATTTACTTTGGGAATAACCGCAATCCCTTCACAATTCCCTGGAAGACACATCCCTTGGAAGACTTAGGAAGAGCCATGGGGTTTCCCCCCAGATTTTATCTTTGTTTATTCCTGGGAACGTTTCCTTATACTGATTGCCAAATTGGACCCCATCCTTGGAAATCCCATTCAAGGTGTGCCAACACCCTCAGTACCCATTGTATGGTGAGTCAAATCCCACTGTCCTATTCTGGTTAAGCAGGTACAGGGCCATCAACTCCAACTCACACACTTTCTTTTCTTCCCACACCCATGACATGCTTGGGAAGCTTGACACACCGGGCTTCCAAAACTGTGGTTCCTGCGGAGCTGAAATCACTCAACACTATGATAGGATTCTGCTGGTGAACTACACTGTTCTGCCCTAAATGTCATTATGTAAGCAGTTGTACCTTCTGAGAAGTTGGCACAAGCAGTGTGCTAGCAGTGCAAACATTGCACAAATTGTTTTGTTTTCTTGGAGGTTCCCCCAATTCTTCATTTTACTTAGTGGTTGGGAGTAATGGCACTGTTGTGCAATAGGCAACCATGAAGTGTTGCAAAAAGATGTATAACCAGTAGCAGTTCCATTTTGGTGTAAATCTATTATCTCCAAACACAGAACAGGATCCTTGGTGCATTTTATCCTCACAGTAATCAGTGGTAGGCTAAGCTGAGAGAATCACATGTGAAAATGTGAACTTCATTACTGAGTAAGGATTTAAACCTGATTATTAACCACAACCTTGGGGGTGGGGGGCGGGGGGCGGGGGGAGAGCTACATAAATGACAGTTTGATGTTTTATAGAATCATAACTAAATTAACCACAATTTGTCGGGCTTTAATAAAAATGGAAGCAGCTGCACTGGAGAATGAGAAGTGTGCTGGCACGGCTGTGCCAGGAGATTTGATTCTTTTTCTTGCACTGTTAGCATGAATCTATTTGGGCCATGCATTTTGCAATTGGGTAGCTTTCCCCAGGTTGCAGTCATAGGGCCAACAACCTATCAATCATCATTAGAGCCTTTAGATCCACCCCTTTCCCCAGGTTTGGAGGGAAAAGGGGACTTTTAGTTCAGTCTCACAGTTTGGAGCCTTACAGCAGGATGTGTGGGCTTTTCTCTGTCCCACCTGTAAAAAGCTTCGCTTCTTACAGCTCTGCCAGGGTTAAAGAAATAGATCTTATAGCTCTGCCACGGCCAGAGATATAGATCTACAGCCAGCTTTTGCTGGGGAAAAGAGAGTACAGCTTTGCAGTTCCACAGCCTTCGTGGAGAAACTAAAAGGACGCAAGCTTGGCAGATCTGCGGCAACCATTGCCTGGTAAGGGACCACTCGGGCTATCCATAACGCAGCTTGGAGCCGGGAGTTGGGGCCTCACGCCAGCAAGGTTAAGAAAGATTGCCCAAGGAGGGGTCGGAAGGTTCCCCTAAAGAAGATAGGAACAGTTTGTCAAGCAGTTGCCTGTCCCTTGTCAGCAGATCGAGAAAGCTACCAGTTTTTCAAGATTATATGGCATTTTATTCATTTGTTCAAAGATTTAAGCCTTAATAAAGAACTTTGTTGGACTTACTTTGAGACTACAGAACTTTGTTTTGGGAAACCTAAGGGACTCTTTAGTTGAGGCATACAGAAAGCACGTCCTATAAACAGACATTGTCATAGGCCCAGCGTTCGACAGCACAAGAAGAGCTGGGCTGAAACAGGCTAGGAATATTCCCATCACAACAAATCATGGTTTGTCCTGCGATCGGCATGCAGGTCTTCCAGGATGAATCAATGGTCAGCTTCTGCTGGAAACTGAACACAGAGTTGCATTGGGGTGACTGAAGAGATTCCTAGAGAGCTGTTCTTTCTAAAAATGTCAAGGGACTCAGTCATGACGAGAGGAATTTGACCTTGGACGACGTAGAAAATCATAGAGAAACCTGAGTTTGTCAAATTGTGGATACAAAAAGAATGAAAAATAAGGGATTGAACCTGTTTAAGAAAAAACACGAGACACAAGGAGAAACTGATCAGAAGACCACAAGAAGCAGAGCAAACAATGGCACCATCTGCTGGGGAAAATAAGGTGGTTAAACAAGGATTACAATTTTGGCATCCAGTATTTGTTTTTAGTGTATTCATAAGTTAAGAGCCTGATCTGCATCGATAGGTGGACATTGTTCAGTTTTAAAGCAGAACTATATATGAATTTCAATAAGATTTTAAAAAGATTTTAAAGCTTTTTCATGGAACCTCCATAAACCTAGTGTTCCAAGGAACACAGTCTGGGAACCACTGCTGTATAGAAACAAGAGAACAATTACGAGGGGTATTTTTTAAGTAAGGTCCGTTTTGTTGTAGACACTAGTAATTCGTGCGCATACCGCAACGAGCGTGTGCGTCGTGTACCGGCATGCCTCGGGAACAACTGTGCTCAGTTTCCGCTCTGTAGCTAACCTGTACGGTTCTGTTCTGTGCTTTAAAAATGTTTAAGACTATCAACTCACCCGCCATGTGAGGTTCGCTCAGTGATACGGTTTTTGTCAGCAAGGAACCTGCCTGCTGCAGAAATTCATCGACAGATTTGTGAAGTGTACGGTGATACTGTTATGAGTGAAAGCAAAGTGCATAAGTGGGTACGACAATTCAAAGATGGCCGTGACAACGTCCATGATGAGGACCGCTCCGGTCGCCCTTCTTTGATTACAGATGATTTGGTGGCTTCAGTTGAAGCGAGGATTTGTGAGAACAGGCGCTTCACAATAACAATAATAAAAATATTTGAATTGTCGTACCCACTTATGCACTTTGCTTTCACTCATAACAGTATCACCGTACACTTCACAAATCTGTCGATGAATTTCTGCAGCAGGCAGGTTCCTTGCTGACAAAAACCGTATCACTGAGCGAACCTCACATGTGGAGGGTGAGTTGATAGTCTTAAACATTTTTAAAGCACAGAACAGAACCGTACAGGTTAGCTACAGAGCGGAAACTGAGCACAGTTGTTCCCGAGGCATGTCGGTACACGACGCACACGCTCGTTGCGGTATGCGCACTGAACTACTAGTGTCTACAACAAAACGGACCTTACTTTAAAAGTACCCCTCGTATGTTTCATCTTCTGCAGGATAGCATGCAAGACATTTCTCTTCATCTGACACCTTGTAGAATGCTGCAGTTGGAAGAGACCAGAAGAACAACCTGAGAAACCCCCTCCCATGCAGGAACACACAAGTGGTACTGTGCAATGACCATCTGCATGTGCCAAGTCCAACAGCGCCACAGGCACAACTCTGCTTCCTCAATCTTTTATCTCCATTGGACATGGCCCAGTGGCGCAATGGGTTAAACCCTTGTGCTGGCAGGACTGCTGATGAAAAGTCAGTGGTTCAAATCCAGGGAACATGGTCAGCTCCTGTTCGTCAGCTCCAGCTTCCCATGTGGGACATGAGAGAAGCTTCCCACAGGATGGTAAAACATCTGGGCATCTCCTGGGCAATGTCCTTGCAGACGGCCAATTCTCTCACACCAGAAACAACTTGCAGTTTCTCATCGCTCCTGACCAAAGAAAAAAAAGGACAAAACTGTCTAATGACTTTTGAAGGGAACTTACATAAGCATTTTGGGCTTCAAAATTTCAAACATCGTATAATAGTTTAATCACATAATAGTCATATCCCCCTTTTTGGGGGGTTCCAAAATGGTATTTTTGTTTCCTTCATTAATGGTTGCACCCTGATTTATCAATCCATCCACTCGCCCAACCAAAAACGTACATGCTTTCTTCACTCATTCATTCACTTGGCCACCAATCCACCCACCCACCCGGCCAGCCAGCCAGCCAGCCAGCCAGCTAGATCAGGCATGGGCAAACTTTGGCCCTCCAGGTGTTTTGGACTTCAACTCCCATAATTCCTAACAGCCAGTAGAGTTGAAGTCCAAAACATCTGGAGGGCCAAAGTTTGCCCATGCCTGAGCTAGACACTCACTCAGTCACCCATCCACTTCAAGCAGTGTTTCTGGAAGGGGATGGTCTGAGAATGGATGCGTGAATGAATGAGTGAGTGCATGAGCAAGTGAGTGAGTAACGAGTGGGTGGGTGGGAGAGTGGGTGCTGAAAACCACCTTCCTACATACTCATTCAACTACACACTCACTTGCTTGGTTGCCCATCCAGTTCCAAGCCATCTCTTCCAAGAACTGCATCAGTTCTCTAAATGGGAAGTTAGTGTGTGACTGGTGTCAAGTGAAATACAAGTTTGAGAAAATCACCCTTACTTGGTGTGCATTTAGTCCCAAAACAGGCAAGTTTCCTCAAGCTGATGAGGAGATGTTTGCCTATGTGATGGCTGCAGTGTATCCCACGAGATGTTGCAAAGCAAAGCACAAGAGGAAGCCCGCAAACATGTCATTCCCCCAATTTGGTTGAAGGCAAGTCATAGTTGGATGATAAGGTTTATGCGCCAACAAAACCTGTCTGTGCAAAGGAGAACCACCCTGTGCCAAAAGCAGCATAATTACACCGAGAAAGTGGAAAGCTTTCACCATTTTGTCTTGCTTATATGCAAGGAAATGTCATACCTCTTTTCACAAATTGGCAAATGCTGATTATTGTGCAAATAGATACAGTATTTCACATCAAGAAGAAATATGCAAGACCTCTCTTTTGAGGAAAATATCATGAATGTTATGAATTGAAACTTTTAGGAATAGGCTTGTTTACCTCCACACATGAGTCAACTCAACCTGCTTTCTATATGACACGAGGCCAATTATAATGGTTGCTACTATTATTAAATTAACTTGCTCTGTTAAGAGGAAAGGCATCACCTCCTCATTCAAGTGCCATCCATTGAAACAGCATTGTGTGAAAAAGCTGGAATTATTTGTTGATGTCTAAATACTTAATGTCTGTCAATCCTGGAAGAATGGAAAATCAGATTAAATACTACATAGTTGTAAATTGTTTTAAGTGGACCCATTCTATCAAGAAAGATTTTTTAATCATTGGTTCCTCACAAGCAACATGTACTTACAATCCGAAGCAAATCCAGCTAAGAGTCATGCTGATTTCATGTGTGGCTAGACAGCAATGACTACGGGGGGTTTTTTTTTCTTCGTATCAGGAGCGACTTGAGAAATTGCAAGTTGCTTCTGGTGTGAGAGAATTGGCCATCTGCAATGACGTTGCCCAGGGGACGCCTGGATGTTTGTTTTACCATCCTTGTGAGAGGCTTCTCTCATGTCCCCGCATGGGGAGTTGGAGCTGGCAGAGGGAGTTGAACCCACTCTCCCCGGATTTGAACTGCTGACCTATTGGTCAGCAGTTCTGCCGGCATAAGGGTCTAACCCAGATTTCCACATATTCTCCTCCCATCAAAACCTGAGTAAAGGGAATGACAATGCACTGCATCCTTATGAAATTCTGCCTGAGGCATGACATTTTGCTGCCTGAAGCAAAGCTGTAAATGTATTCATATATTTACTTAATTCATTTGTATTCCTTTTTTCTCTCAGTAATGATACCCAATCCTTATTTAAAATAGAGAAAATTATGCAAGCTTGGAAGAGTGGCCATTTTGAAAATTGCAGTCCAAAAAGGAGCTCCCCAACCCCAATCCCATGATCAGATTATGCTCTATGTTTACATTGAGAAATTCAAGTGATGTGTCATACTGATAAAAGCAGTACCTAATTTTCCCCATCCTATATCCTGTTATTAGGAGCCCCCAGTGGCGCAGTGGGTTAAATGGCTGAGCTGCTGAACTTCCTGACTGAAAGGTCACCGGTTTGAATCCTGGGAGTGGGATGAGCTCCTGCTGTTAGCCCCAGCATCTGCCAACCGACCAGTTTGAAAACATATAAATGTGAGATCAATCGATACCGCTCCAGCGGGAAGGTAACAGTGCTCCATACAGTCATGCCGGCCATATGACCTTGGAGGTGTCTACGGACAATGCCGACTCTTTGGCTTAGAAATGGAGATAAGTACCAACCTCCAGAGTTGGACACGACTGGACTTAATGTCAGAGGAAAACCTTTACCTTTATTTATATCCTGTTATATGGCACTCTTTTCAAAATATTTCCTGAAAGCTGTTTATAAATATCAAAGTCCTTACATTGTGTTGTATTTTTAAAAGTTCGTGGATATTGGAAAGTCTCTTTCATCGCGACTGACATATGAGAATACTGAACAGATATTTGCTGGCGTGACCATTGGAGTACATTGATAATAAAACCCTGACGGGAAGCATTACATTTGATCATAATGGTTCAGGACTGGATTTGACAACAGAGGAGGCAGATAGCAAAGTTGGACACATTCTGGGTTGACTCACCACAATGACTGGAACTTTCAATTCCTATCTTAAGAGAAAATAGACTAGGTGGGTTGGGAGATCAAAGGGCTTCAATGTGTTGATGAGCAACTATACCCCTCACCGGCCATTCTGTCAGAGGCTGATAGGATTTAGTGTCCAAGAATATCTAGAGGGCTCCATGATTCCCCAGGCTTGAAATGTGTATCTATAGTCAACAGGTTGGATCCAAGACCTCTGGTGGCAGAGATTCTTAACAAAGTGCCTCTGCACAGCCTAGAATCACAGAATAATATGAGTTGGAAGAGACCACGTGGGCCATCTAGTCCAACCCCCCGTCATGCAGGAAAAGCACAATCAACAGATGGCCATCCAGCCTTTGTTTAAAAAGCTTCCGAAGAAGAAGCTTCCACCACACCGCAAGGCAGAGAGTTCCACTGCTGAACAGCTCTTCTTATGGTCAGGAAGGCCTTCCAAAAGCTCATGTTTCTTCAAGTGGTCAACTGTGAAATTCACACCTGTGGTATTTCCTGCGTCCACGCAGCTGATTCGGATCCTTATTGAATTAGGCACAATATTCCAGGTGAGGTCTGAATAGAGGGGCACCAAGACTTCCCTTGATCTTGAAACTAGACAGCCTAAAGTCCCATTGACCTTTTTACCTGCTGCATCACATTGTTGGCTCATGTTCAGCTTGTTGTCCACTAAGACTCCAAGATCTTTTTCACATGTTGATGTTGAGCCAGGCATCACCCATTCTGTATCTCTGCATTTCATTTTTTTTTTCTGTCGAAGTGTTGCATCTTACATTGGTCCTTGTTGAAATTCATTTTGTTAGTTTTGGCCTAGCTCTCTAATCTGTTAAGGTCATTTTGAATTCTGATCCTGTCCTCTGGAGTTTGTCCTCAGATTTAATTATTAATGGAACTGATTAAAATGTTCTCTCCAGGAATCTCTAAACCCCATAGTGTGGCTGTGTAGTCAACCATTACGGACAACTAGCAATACAAAGAATCATAGTTGGAAGAGGTCACAAGGGCCATCCAATCTAACCTCCTGCCATGCAGATATACACAATCAAAGCACCCTTGATGGATGGCCACCCAGATTCCAAAGAAGGAGACTCCATTACGCTCCGAGGCAGCATATTCCACTGCCAAACCGTTCTTACCATCAGGAAGTTATTCCTAACATTTAGGTATAATCTTTTTTCTTGCTATTTGAATCCATTGCTTCTGTGTCCTAGTCTTCAGAACAACAGAAAACAAGCTTGCCACCTTCTCAATGTGACCTCCTTTCAAACATTTAAACGTGGTCCTCATATTCCCTCAGCCTTTTCTCCAAGCTAAACATACACAGCTTCTTAAACTGTTCCAAACCTTTGGTTTGTTTTGGTGGTCCTTCTCTAGAAACGTTCAAGCTTGTCCATCTCCTTTCTGAATTGCTTTTCTCAGAAGTGGATATGGTGTTATTCCTGGTGAGATCTGATCAAATCAGAATAGAGTGGGACTATGACCTCCTGCCACCTCTAAACACTATACTCCTATTGATGTAGTCTAGAATTGCATTGGCTTTTTTAAGCTGCTACATTACACTGTTGTTTCATGTTCATCTTCAGTCACACTGATCTAGAGATTCCTGAAGAGAATAATAATCTAGTAATCTCTACATCAGTGGTTCTCAACCTGGGATCCCCAGATGTTTTTGGCCTTCAACTCCCAGAAATCCTAACAGTTGGTAAACTGGCTAGGATTTCTGGGAGTTGTAGGCCATAAACATCTGGGGACCCCAGATTGAGAACCACTGCTCTACATTCACAAGGGGGATTCTATGGATAGCTTCTGGCGGAGTAGACCATGGATTCATGTTGGAGAACTTACAAAAGTGTTCTCTCGGGCATTTTTTTTTTAGTTCTTGGCTTTTCTATTTTTATGGGAGTCCTGCACTCCTGATCCCAGAAAATGCTATCACTTCCAAAAATTCAGTATGAGAAGCATTCCTGGGGAGATGCCTTCCAGAAGTTGAGCTCAGAGGGAAAAGGAGGGGAACAAAAATACCAGTAACATTTAGGTTGCACCTCTTATTGCCTATAACTTCAACATGTAAGAAACCTTTATGGAAAGCATTAACATGCTTTAGAGTATTGTTCTGTCGCCACTGGGCCTGTACACAATGTCTTTATTCTACAGGACGCACACTTTAAACCCAGTGGGAAGCTGGGGTGCCCAAAGCGAGATTGTTAGAGACTTCCAAAAGTAATGGGCTTTAGAGTCTATAAAAGTACAACAAAGTCTTTATTAAGGAACAAATCTTCAAACAAAACTTCAAGGCTTTACTATTTAAGTCTTTAAGAGACTGGCACTAACTTGGTTTGACTGTACTATCTCAGCATAAGGAAGAACTCTTTATAATCCCTCCCAGGCCGCTTTCTATCTATGCCTAGTCGGTGTGGGTGCTGCTACCGAAATCCACGTGCGTCTGGGTATCGAGCAGACCTTACCGGCTGAGGTTTGAAGATATAGCAGCTGGAGTTCCGTTGTTCTGTAATGCTGTCCTGTGGAAACTTCAGGGCTGGCTTCCTCCTCTGGTGCTGTGAGGCTGAGAGGCTGTGAGCTCTCAGCCAGAGCCTTCGGGACCTTTTCCTTCCGTTTCCCTGGAACTTGATAGTCAGTTTGGACCCCGGATGGTCACTGGATGGACCGCAGGTCGCTGTTTCTATTTCCCCAGAAGGTTTTGAGGAATGAAGCCTTTTCTACGGGACAAACTGATTTGCGTTCTATAGGCTGGCTTCCTTGTGAGTGATTGCCTGAAAAATGGCCCCTTCCCTCCAAAAAACCCAGAGAGGGGCGGGACCAGGGATCCTAACTATTATTGACAGGTGGCTTGCCCTATGAATGCAGCCAAAGGAAGCCACCTATCTGCAAAGTCCCTGCAACTTAGGACGATAAACAAACACTCAGTGCAAAACACAAAATTGGAGCCCCTGGAACAGCCGTTCCAGAACAGTAGGGAAATATCCGCAGGAAAGATAGGAAAACCCCTAAATGATGTCATGGTGGTGGTGGAAATACCTATCGCAGGAGAGCTGGATTTACCTGTATATACTCAAGTATAAGCTGACCCGAATATAAGCCGAGGAACCTAATTTTACCACAAAAAACTGGAAAAACATATTGACTGGAGTATAAGCCGAAGGTGGGAAATGTAGCTGCTACTGGTAATCGTCAATAGATTATATGTTTTTGAGTATTTACACAAAACTGTAATTTAAGATAAGACTGCCCAACTCTGATTCAACCATTATTCTAACCTCCATCAATGTAAATGTGTTTACCTATTACCTATAATGATAGAATAAAATAATAAATGTAATAACATGTAATAATAATAATAATAATAATAAACAGTGGAAATTTAATAACAATAATAGTAATAATAATAAAGTAATAAATGTAATAATAACAATAATAGAGTAAAACAATAAATGCAATAATATAATACCGTAAAATAATGTAAATGTGATAATAGAGTAAAATAACAAATGTAATAAAAGTAGTAATAAGGTAAAATAATATAATAATAATAATAATAATAGAGTAAAATAATAAATGTAATAAAAATAATACTAATAGCAGAGTAAAATTAAAGATAATTCGAGTATAAGCCAAAGGGATTTTTTTCAACCTAAAAAAGGGGCTGAAAAACTAGGCTTATACTTGAGTATATGCAGTATTTGCAGAGAGAGGACAAGCTGAAGACTGGATCTTCATTCACATTCTTGTCTAATCTAGAATGCAATGTAAGTAGTCTTAATGATAACCTGCTTTGCATTTTGTCCAACCTTAAGGCAGAGCCGCTGTCTATTCTGCTATCTGCTCTAAAATTGTATACAAGAAAATGAGAGGGTGGAAAGACCCAGTGCTGAGCTCATCTTCCGAAGTGGTTCCAAATCTGAAATTCAATCAGGGCTGATGAGTGATCACGTCCAGTGTCGCTTATGAATCTGCTGCCGAAAATTCCAAGGCATCAGCCAGGAGACTTCCCAAATTCTGACACAGTCACAACATATCATCTGGATCAATGTGCTATAAATAAATACATACATAAACAAGCTAGAATCAAAGACCTGAGTTAAAAATAACTGAAATCTGAAACTAGAGGATGACACACTTACTACCAAAATAAGCAGCCAAGGGGTTTGCCATTTGCTGGTAAGAGTTTCCTGTAGGTGAGCCCCAAGCAGCACATACAGAACAAACCAGCCTTTAAAAGAAAATGTTGCAATGTATTCTTAACTCCTAAGAGGAGCCAAATTCACGTTGGATTACAACTCCCAGAATCCCCTGACTAATGTAGGGATTGTTCTTGCTGGCTAGGGAATTCTGGGTGTTGTAATCCAAAATTCTAACTTTTCTAAGATCTCAGTAGGCATGCCCCTATTTAGTGGTATTATTATTATTAACTTTATTTATACCCCGCTAGCATCTCCTGAAGGACTCGATGCGGCTTACAAAGGCCAAGGCCACAATAAAACAACAATATAACAATTACATATAAACCAAAAGCAAATCAAAAACATTAAAGCAATAACAGTAACCAATAAAACAACACACCGTGATACAATAAAAACTAGGCCGGGCAAATGTAATGGGTACAGATTAAAAAGTGCTGAGTATGCTGAGTGATATATAAGGATTTTTGGATAGGTGCAATGTGCGGACAATCTTAATATCTAATAAAGTGCTTTTGGGATGTGTTGCTGGTGTTTTCCTATTCTGAAAAGGCACACCGAAATAGCCAGGTCTTCAAGCTCTTCCTAAAGACTGCCAACGTAGGGACTTGTCTGATGTCCTTGGGGGGGAGGGAGTTCCAGAGTCGGGGGGCTACCACAGAGAAGGCCCTGTCCCTCGTCCCCACCAGCCGCGCTTGCGACGCAGGTGGGATCGTGAGCAGGGTCTCTCCGGATGAACGAAGAGAGCGTGCGGGTTCATAGACGGAGATGCGGTCATGCAGGTAGGCAGGTCCCAAACCGTTAAGGGCTTTGTAGGTGAGCACCTGCACCTTGAATTGGGACCGGAAAATGAACGACAGCCAGTGGAGCTCCTTGAACAGGAGGGTTGACCTCTCTCTGGACTAGTTGAAATTTCCGAGTCGTTTTCAAGGGCAGCCCCACGTAGAGTGCATTACAGTATAGGCAGGCAGGGAGATTCTCTCTCGGATACTTTCTCTTATAATTTCTCCTCTTTATTCTAATCTCTTTTATTATTTTTTCTAACCAATATTCAATATTCATGGCTACTGAGACTTGTTCAGTTTTTATTCAACTTTGAAAGCATTACAATTAAAAAATAAGGACTAGTTTCAAAAAAAAAGAGGAGACAGGTGTACACTAATTTGATGTTACTAGAGAAAAGACAGGCTGTATATACAGACAGAGATCTTTCGTCTGAGATCTGACTGTTCTGCATTGGGCTTAAACAGCAGATAACAGGCTATCCATTGTGTTTCCTTGTGAAGAGGCGCACGGAGGAGGGATGTGTTGATCCAAGCCAAATAGACCCTGTCCGCTGAAGTGAGCAGCTTGGCCGGGTGCCACGTCTGTTGCTTCAAGGGAGCCCTTCGCCTCCTTGACGAGTGGCCTTGACTAATTCCAACTGACAAGGATGTTCCTTTGCTGAGAGAGAAGCTGAGGGCTGTCGCTGAGAGCAGCCTGTGACCTTTCTTTGTCACATTAACACTCTTCGGTGTAATCAGTCAGGCAAAGGGGAGTAAAACAATTCCACCAAGTGATTGATAATCTCCCTGTAGGAGTGATGCAATAGGGGCGCTAAAGAGCAAAGCAATAAACAACAACACATAGCAACATACTCACCTCTGAATGCTGGGCATTTCAGCCTACAGAGAGGCGAATCTGGGAATTGTGAGCTGAGTTTAGAAGTATTAGGGGATTCTCCAAAATAGCTGAGCATCTAAAAATACAAACAGGATACTTAATTGAGCAGTCAGCCTACAGAAAGCAGAAAGGTGATGTTTTGTGTGGCTACAAAAGAATTTCGAGTATAGCAGGCAAAGATGCAGAGTTCAATCTTTGAAGTTACCAAAAGGGTTTAGTTACAAATAAGAACTACGTTCCTTGATAGGAAAGAATTGGGTCTAAGCTTCTAAATCCATAATGTCTACGTTCCAAAACATGAGGGAAAACCTCCAAACACCAAATCTCTTCAAACACACAGAGTAGAGAAAGGTCAGAATGCAAAGATGGAAGTCTTAAACAAAGGCATGAAACCTGAAGAGTATCCATTCTACTTCACAAATCAGGGTGAGAGCAGAAAGAGAGAGTGGGAACAAATAAATAATTCCAACTGACATTCAGGAGTCAGGGAGGAAGAGATTCCCTCAGTCTATTCTAAAACTAATTGTTCCTCATTGAGGAGTGCAGATTGACCTACAAAACCCTATACGGTTCTGGCCCAGTGTATCTGTCCGAACGGATCTCCCTCTACGTCCCACTCCGGAGTCTAAGATCTTCTGGGGAGGCCCTGTTCTCGGCCCCGCCTCTATCACAAGTGAGATTGGTGGGGATGAGGAGCAGTGCCTTCTCGGTGGTGGCCCCCCACCTGTGGAATTCACTCCCTAGGAAAATTAGATCTGCAACATCGCTCCTTTCCTTTAGGAAAAAACTGAAAACATGGATTTGGGACCAGGCATTTGGACAATTGGGCAGACAAAGAAAGGACTTTGACAATGATTAGGAAATGATCAGTGGAATAGAACTATGAAACTCTGAAAAACGAAACGCTGAGCATGAGAATAGTTTTTATATGATATGTTATATACTGATTGTTTTGATTATTTTAACTGTGATAATTGTTTTAACTATGGTTTTGTACATTATGTGTAATTTGTATAGGCATCGATTTGTGCCTTTTTTGTAAGCCGCCCTGAGTCCCCCCTCGGGGGTTGAGAAGGGCGGGGTAAAAGTACCTGAAATAAATAAATAAAATAAATTGGAGCAATGTGAGGTTGACTTCCAACAAAAAGAATGTTGCCCCATTATGTTTCCAATCATTAACTGTGCAGGATACTGTTTAGATCAGTGGTTCTCAACCTGTGGTCCCCAGGTGTTTTGGCCTCCAATTCTCAGAAATCCCAGCCAGTTTATCAGATGTTACAACTTGTGGAGTTTGAAGGCCAAAACATCTGAGGGTCCACAGGTTGAGAACCACTGGTTTAGATCTATTGTTCACTCTGGAATCCTTCACCTTCGGTCCTGAATTCAATAGTGCAGTGAATAAACTCTCAATTCTAAGGCAAATGTTGAAGGGACTATCCATGGTGCTGAATCTTTTTTTTTTTTAGTGGAAGTGGGGACTAGGACAATGGCTGACGACATTACAAAGCCATACAAACAGCTCTTCAAGCAAAGGAGAAGGAGTGACACCTTGCATGCAGCCACTACTACAAAGGCACTGGAGGACAAGGTACTTAAGGGACACTCCTACAGAACTGCAACTTTTCTACTTCAACAACTATGGTTCCATCCTATGCAATCCTGGGACTTGCAATTTAGGGAGAATTCTCAGCCGCAGGGACTGAGTGCCTCACTGCATGACAGGCCCATGACTCCATGGGATACAACTATGATAGTTAGAGAGGCAGAGACATCTCCAGCTCATCCCCTGTTCGGGTATCAGCCAGCACGTCAATGACTTAAATCAATACATAGTTTTCTTAGATCTACAGAGACACTCACTGGAACACCCCAGCAAGTGAGAGTCCAAAAGTGGCAGGCCCAAACCCAGCACCTCAACCAATGGGATACCAGATGAGAGACTCCCCCCTGGGCACACAGAAGACTGGGCGACTTGGAAGGCGCTGAACAGACTGTGCTCTGGCACCACGAGATGCAGAGCCAATCTTAAGAAATGGGGCTACAGAGTGGAATCCTCGGCATGCGAGTGCGGAGAAGAACAAACCACTGACCACCTGCTGCAATGCACCGTGAGCCCTGCCACATGCACAATGGAGGACCTTCTTGCGGCAACACCAGAGGCACTCCAAGTGGCCAGATACTGGTCAAAGGACATTTAACCAACTACCAAGTTTGCAAAATCTGTGTGTCCCCCCCCCCTCTTTTTCTGTGTTTGTTTTGCTCTGTTAGAATTGTAATACAATGGTATGGTTGCTGATGGCACGATAAATAAATAAATAAATGATAGTTAGCATTAAACAAATAGCACATTCATTCTGTAATATGAATGTGCCCCCCAGATAAAAGGATGGGGATTCTCTAAGAACTGTTTAATATTTTTTTTTCCTTTTGAAACCATTTATTTCTTTCATGTTTGTGCAAGTGTTGAAGAGAAGTCTGGAACTCTGATAGTATTTCATACACCTGGGACAATGAGGAGCGGCTTAAGGAGCTGGGCATGTTTAGCCTGAAGAAGAGAAGGCTGAGAGGAGATATGATAGCCACGTATAAATATGTGAGAGGAAGCCACAGGGAGGAGGGAGCAAGCTTGTTGTCTGCTTCCCTGGAGACTAGGACGCGAACAATGGCTTCAAACTACAAGAAAGGAGATTCCATCTGAACATGAGGAAGAACTTCCTGACTGTGAGAGCCGTTCAGCAGTGGAACTCTCTGCCCCGGAGTGTGGTGGAGGCTCCTTCTTTGGAAGCTTTTAAACAGAGGCTGGATGGCCATCTGTCAGGGGTGATTTGAATGCAATATTCCTGCTTCTTGGCAAGGGTTGGACTGGATGGCCCATGAGGTCTCTTCCAACTCTTTGATTCTATGACAAAGCTCTAATTGGGACATAATGCTAACATATTCAGATAAGAGGGACAAACAACAAACATGGGCTGCAAACCACTTGTGGATACCAAAATCCATGGATGCTCAAGTATAATTTTATATGTAAATGGCAAAAATCAAGTTTTGCTTTATGGATTTTGTTTCTTAATGAATATTTTAAAGGAATATTTTCAAGCCATGGATGGCATCACCTGTGGGTGCAGGATCCGTGGCAACAAAGAGCTGGCTTTTCACATTAATTCCTCCTTGCATCCAGGTGCCTTTCCCATCAATCAGCCAGCATTTCATGGTCACTGATTGCACTCAGCCTTCATCAGGATATTTTTAGGATTTCTCCTCCTGAGGTTTTAAAGAAGTCCTCTTTATTTAGTTATGTATGTATGTATTTATTTATTTATATGTAGCATTTCTGAAAACCTTGGAGTTCTGTCAGCCTTGTTGATGCCTCCTTCTTGTGAGTGGGTGGCTGGCATCTTGACTACATAAGGACTGGCAGTGGAGAATAGAGACTGTCATAAATAAAATACATTCATTGTTTTTGATGCTTCTCAGCCCCTGATTTCTATAAAGGATATTGTTTGGTTTTATTTCAAAAGGTATATTAAACACTATTTTGGAACCCACTGGGCAAAAGTGGTTAAATAATTGTTTAAATCGCATTAATATATTTGGTAGTGCTTAAGGCACTAGGTAAATAACCTATAACCAGGACCAATCAAAGCCATTTTGCTGCTTGCAACAGAGTAGAAATGGCAGGTGTCCATGACTCAGCCAAAGTGAGCAATTCCCAAAGTCAGCCAAGTTATTTTAGTATGCTGGGAAGAGGGGAAAAACTTTCTCCATTGTGACTCTAAAAATGAAAAAGTAAATATTGCCTGCCCTTTCAATGATATCTCAAATCTGCTATCTAAAGCAAATTCCTTTAGAACGGTGTTTCTCAACCTTGCTAATGCCACGACCCCTTAAATACAGTTTCTCGTGTTGTGATGACCCCCAACCATAAAATTATTTTCCTTGCTACTTCATAACTGTAATTTTGCCACTGTTATGAATCGTGATGTAAATATCTGATATGCAGGATGTATTTTCTGCTTTGAGTCACCCGTGGGCTGAGAAAAGCGGTATATAAATATAGTAAATAAATAAAATAAATTTTCAGTCACTGGACCAAACTTGGCACAAATATCCGATACACCCAAATCTGTATACTGGTGGGGTTTGGGGAGGGGTTGATTTTGTCATTTGGGAGTTGCAGTTGCTGGGATTTATAGTTCACCTACAATCAAAGAGAATTCTGAACTCCACCAAAGATGGAATTGAACCAAACTTGGCAAACAGAACTTCCATGACCAACAGAAAATACTGGAAGGGTCTGGTGGGCATTTAACTTGAGTTTGGCAGTTGTAGTTCACCTACATCCAGAGAGCACTGTGGACTCAAAAAATGATGGATCTGGACCAAACTTGGCAGGAATACTCAGTATGCCGAATTGTGAACACTGGTGGAGTTTTGGGGAAGATAGACCTTTGGGAGCTGTAGTTTCTGGGATTTATAGTTCACCTACAATCAAAGAGCATTCTGAACCCCACCAACAATAGCATTGTGCCAAACTTCCCACAAAACCCCCCATGAACAACAGAAAATACAGTACTGTGTTTTCTGATGGTCTTTGGTGACCCCGGTGACACTCCCTCGTGACCCCCCCCAGGGGTCCCGACCCCCAGGTTGGGAAACACTGCTTTAGAAGGAATTGAAGACTTGGATGTTTGGACAAGCCTTTGAGAATGTCTAACCCCAATGGTAATTACAACACTGCACTTTTGTCCCATTCCCTAGTTCATGAGCTACAACTTGCACTATCCCATTCCCCTGCTCCTGGTTACGGTTGGCCATGTTTTACGACGGTTCTCACCATAGGTCATTTGGTGCTGTTTTAAGTTTAAATAATTGTTTATTTGCTGTGGTTTTATCTCTTATTGTACTGTATATCTTTTTCTTGCATTGTTCCATGCACATTGTGCCAGATGTAAGCCACCCAGAGTTCCTTTGGGGAGATGGAGGCGGGGTACAAAAATAAGCGGCTGAGGCGGGGAAAGGAAGGGGCCTGAGGCTGTTAGGAATGGTGGGAGTTGGATCTACAGAGACACTCACTGGAACACTTCAGCAAGCGAGAGTCCAAAGGTGGCAGGCTCAAACCCAGCACCTCAATCAATTGCTTTTTTTTTTGTCGTGTCAGGAGTGACTCCTGGTGTGAGAGAATTGGCCGTCTGCAAGGACGTTGCCCAGCGCCCGGATGATTTGATGTTTTTATCATCCTTGTGGGAGGCTTCTCTCATGTCCCCGCATGAGGAGCTGGAGCTGATAGAGGGAGCTCATCCGCCTCTCCCCGGATTCGAACCTGCGACCTGTCAGTCTTCAGTCCTGCCGGCACAGAGGTTTAACCCACTGTGCCACCGGGGGCTCATCAGAAGAGCTGCAAGACAGAGAACAAGCCACAGAGTCAAGACGAAGATTCACTCAGAGGAAAAGAGTTCTTGCCATACATCAAGGGAACCACTGACTGCATAGGGAAGCTGATGAGGAAACACAACATACAAACAATCTACAAACCCACCAAGAAAATCCAACAAATGCTACGTTCAGCAAAGGACAAGAGGGATCCTCTCACCTCTGCAGGAGTCTACCGTATACCATGAAGCTGTGGACAAGTCTACATAGGGACCACCAAACGCAGCGCCCAGACACGAATCAAGGAACATGAAAGGCACTGCAGACTACTTCAACCAGGAAGTGAGCCATAGCAGAGCACCTGATGAACCAACTGTACAAAACCCTATACGGTTCTGGCCCAGCGTATCTGTCCGAACGTATCTCCCTCTACGTCCCACCTCGGAGTTTAAGATCTTCTGGGGAGGCCCTGCTCTCGGCCCCGCCTCTATCACAAGTGAGATTGGTGGGGACGAGGAGCAGGGCCTTCTCGGTGGTGGCCCCTCACCTGTGGAATTCACTCCCCGGGGAAATTAGGTCATCGACATCCCTCCTTTCCTTTAGAAGGAAATTAAAACATGGATTTGGGACCAGGCGTTTGGGTAATCTGGCAGATAAATAAAGGACAACGACGACTGATAGGAATGGAGAAGGTGGAATGAATTTATGGACTCTGAGTTGGCGAACGCTGAGCTTGAGATTGGTTTATTGACTGTGATATATATTGATTGTTTTAACTGTCTTAATTGTTTTAATTCTGTTTTACACGTTTATTTGTATTATTGTGTAGGCATCGAATTGTGCCTTTTTGTAAGCCGCCCTGAGTCCCCTCTCGGGGGTTGAAAAGTGCAGACTACTTCAACCAGAGAAATCAGCCATAGCAGAGCACCTGATGAACCAACCTGAACACAGCATTTTATTTGAGAACACAGAAATGCTGGACCACTCTCACAACCACCATGTCAGACTACACAGAGAAGCCATTGAAATACACAAGCATGTGGACAATTTCAACAGAAAGGAGGAAACCATGAAAATGAACAAAAGCTGGATACCAGTATTAAAAAAAACTCTAAAATTACAATAGCACAACAACAGAGAGGAAACAAACAAGGATAACTAATAACCTCTCGACGAAAGTTTGCCTCAGGCACAGGCATGTAGCCGGGGGGGGGCTTGGGGGGCTTCATTCCCCCCCCCCCGAAATTCTCATGGTGGTCCGCGAGAAGGCCTTACTGGTACATTATTTAAACTGTTTGTTGTTCATTCGTTCAGTCGTCTCCGACTCTTCGTGACCTCACAGACCAGCCCACGCCAGAACTCCCTGTCGGCCGTCACCACCCCAGCTCCTTCAAGGTCAGTCCAGTCACTTCAAGGATGCCATCCATCCATCTTGCCCTTGGTCGGCCCCTCTTCCTTTTACCTTCCACTTTCCCCAGCATAATTGTCTTCTCTAGGCTTTGCTGTCTCCTCATGATGTGGCCAAAGTGCTTCAACTTTGTCTCTAGTATCCTTCCCTCCAATGAGCAGCCGGGCTTTATTTCCTGGAGGATGGACTGGTTGGATCTTCTCGCAGTTCAAGGCACTCTCAGAACTTTCCTCCAACACCACAGCTCAAAAGCATTGATCTTTATTCATATAATGATCTGATCACCATACTCAATATATCCCATATGCATGGTGGTATTGGGGTAATGATACAAAAGGTTTGCTAGGGTAGACCCTCTTTCACTCAGACTCAGCCCCCCCCCCCCCCCCCCCGAAACAAAATCCTGGCTACGGGCCTGCTCAGGCACTGCCAGGCCATCAAATGGCAATCAAGGTGGTCAGTTGAAACATTCACACCTAGCTCCAACAGACAAGAGTCCTTTGTCCCACCCTGGTCATTCCACAGATATATAAACCCAATTTTCCTAGTTCCAATAGACCTCACTACCTCTGAGGATGCTTGCCATAGATGTAGGCGAAACGTCAGGAGAAAATGCCTCTAGACCAGTGATGGGCAACCTTTTGAGTTTGGTGTGTCAATACTCGCTGAAAAACCGAGCATAACTCGGGTGGGGTGTCACTGAGAAAAAAACCATAATTTCATGATATTTATTGTTTAATAACAAAATATATTACTGATATATATAACTGTATTTAATAAACCAAATACTAATTATTTAACTTACCTGCTTTTTCTATAATGCCATATATCTCGGCATTATAGAAAAATACTGGTGTAGGAGCCGAGGATGAAATGTCCTTCTTGGGATGCGGTCCCATCTTCTCTGTATGCGGCCGCATGCGGTGTGTCATTGAAAATGGCTACGCGTGTCAGTGCTGACACGCATGTCATAGGTTCGCCATCATGGCTTTAGACTATGGCCATATACAACAGCAAACAACAGAAGGGAAACCATCAGGCAGATCTAATCACCTCTCAACAAAAAAGATTACCTCAGGCACTGCCAGGCTATCAATTGTTAATCAAGGTGGGCAGTTGAAACATTCACCCCTAGCTCCAACAGACAATAGTTCTTTGTCCCACCCTGGTCATTCCACAGATACATAAACCCATTTTCCTACTTCCAAATAGACCTCACTACCTCTGAGGATGCTTGCCACAGATACAGGCGAAACCTCAGGAGAAAATGCCTCTAGACCATGGCCATATACAGCAGCAAACAACAGAGGGGAAACAATCAGGCACATCTAATCACCTCTCAAAAAAAGATTGCTCCGGGCACTGCCAGGCTATCAAATGCTAATCAAGGTGGTCAGTTGAAACAGTCACACCTAGCTCCAACAGACAAGAGTCCTTTGTCCCACTCTGGTCATTCCACAGATATATAAACCCATTTTCCTACTTCCAAATAGACCTCACAACCTCTGAGGATGCTTGCCACAGATACAGGCGAAACGTCAGGAGAGAATGCCTCTAGAATATGACCATATATCCCGAGGAAACCTACAACAACCGAATCCATTCTTCTTTTCTCCTCAGGAAGGGGCTTCTATGACGCACCAGGAGGAGGAGGATGATGACAAACGAGGGGAGCGCTCTATTCTAATTCGCAACCTGATTGGAGGACGGGTTGAGCCGACGTCACGAAGGCGGAGCATCCGAAAGAGTATAAATAGACGCGCGAAGTTCTGTCATGAGGTGAGTGAAAGAAGCAGGGGAAGAAGCAGCAACAGTGTCTGTGTCAGGAGTTTCTGAGGTAAGTGGCGGATATTGGAGGGAAAGGACGCCTCGAAGGAATGGCAGTTGGGCCCCGCTGGAACTTAACTCTTTTTCTCCATCTTTCCCTCAGGATGACGCTCAACCGCAGCGCCCGCCTGAACGTTCCCGACCGGAGGCGCGGCAGCACGCCCTTCGCGGCCCAGCAGCAGCTCCAGCACCAGGCGGCCCTGCACCGGCGCAGCATGCCGGTCGACGAGAGGCAGCTCGCGGCTCAGGAAGAGGAACCGGAAGTGGAGGTGGAACTGCCGCGCCGGGCCTCGGGCTCTTCGGACTCGCTGGCCTCCACTTCCTCTTCCGGCAGCGACGCGGAAGGGAGACTCCACAAAGTCCTGCTGCTCGGGGCGCGAGGCGTCGGGAAGAGCAGCCTGGCGCGCGTCTTCGGGGGCCTGGAGGAGGGGCCTGAGGCGGAAGAGGCCGGTGAGTGGCAGGGGAAGGGAAGGGAAAGGGGCCAGCCTGCCTGACACTATTGCAGTGTTTCTCAACCTGGGGGTCGGGACCCCTGAGGGGGTCGTGAGGGGGTGTCAGAGGGTTCGCCAAAGACCATCAGAAGACACAGTATTTTCTGATGGTTATGGGGATTCCATGTGGGAAGTTTGAGCCAATTCTATTGTAGGTGGAGTTCAGAATGTTCTTTGATTGTAGGTGAACTATAAATCCCAGCAAGTACAACTCCCAAATGCCAAGGTCTATTTTCCCCAAACTCCACCAGTGTTCACATTTGGGCATATTGAGTATTTGTGTCAAGTTTGTTCCAGATCCATCATTGTCTGAGTCCAAAGTGCTCTCTGGATGTAGATGAACTACAACTCCCAAACTCAAGGTTAATGCCCACCAAACGCTTCCAGTGTTTTCTGTTGGTCATGAGAGTTTTGTGTGCTAAGTTTGATTCAATTCCATCGTTAGTGAGTTCAGAATGCTCTTTGATTGTAGGTGAACTATAAATCCCAGCAACTACAACTCCCAAATTACAAAATCAATCCTCCCCCAACCCCACTAGCATTCACATTTGGGTGTATTGGGTATTTGCGCCCAGTTTGGTCCAGTGAATGAAAATGCATCCTGCATATCAGATATTTACATTATGATTTATAACAGTAGTAAAATGACTGTTATGAAGTAGCAACAAAAACAATGTTATGGTTGGGGGTCACCACAACATGAGGGACTGTATTAAGGGGTCACGGCATTAGGAAGGTTGAGAACCACTGGTCTAAAGGAATGGTTTCCTAACAGCCTCAGGCCCCTTCCTTTTCCTCCCCTCCCTCCCTCCTTCCTTCCTCCCCTCCCTCTTTCTCCTTCCACCCTTCCCTTTAGTCTTTTTTCCCTCCCTCTATTCTCTTCCTTCCTTTCATCCTTCTTTTCCTTCTCTCTTTTCTCTCTCCCTCTGTTCATTTCCTTCCTTCCATCCTTCTTGTCCTCCTTCCCTTTTTCCTTCGTCCTTTCCTCCCCTTCCTTTCTTTCTTCCTTCCTCTTTCTCCTTCCATCCTACCCTTCCACCCTTTCTCCTTCCTTCCTTCCTCCTTCCTTCCTTCCCCTTCCTTCCTCCTTCTTCTTTCCTTCCTTCTTTCCTCCTCTCTTTCTCTCTCCTTCCCCTTCTTCCTTCCTTCCTTTTTCCTTCATCCTTTCCTCCCCTTCCTTCCTTCCCTCTTTCTCCTTCCATCCTACCCTTCCACCCTTTCTCCTTCCTTCCTTCCCTTTAGTCTTTCCTTCCATCTTTCCTCCCTCTATTCTCTTCCTTCCTTCCATCCTTCTTGTCCTCCTTCCCTTTTTCCTTTGTCCTTTCCTCCCCTTCCTTCCTTTCTTCCTTCCCTCTTTCTCCTTCCATCCTACCCTTTCTCCTTCCTTCACTTTAGTCTTTCCTTCCTTCTTTCCTCCCTCTTCACTTCCTTCCTTTCTCCTTCTTGTCCTCCCTTCCACCCGTTCATCCTTCCTTCCCTGTTTCCTTCCTCTTTCTCCTTCCTTCCTTCCTTCCTTCCTTCCTTCCTTCCTTCCTTCCTTCCTTCCTTCCTTCCTTGTCTTTCCTTCTTCCTTTCTCCCTCTTCCTTCCTTCCTTCCTTCCTTCTTTCCTCCTTCCCTTTTCTTCTCCTTTCTCCCCTTCCTTCCTTTCTTCTTCCCCTCTTTCTCCTTCCCTCCCTTCCCCTTCTCCTTCCTTCCTTCTCCTTCCCTCCCTTCCTTCCTTCCCTTTAGTCTTTCCTTCCTTCTTTCCTCCCTCTATTCTCTTCCTTCCTTCCATCCTTCTCGTCCTCCCTCCCTTTTTCCTTCCTCTTTTCCTCCTAGGGCAGTATTTCTCAACCTGGGGGTTGAGACCCCTAGGGGAGTCATGAGGGAGTATCAGAGGGGTCGCCAAAGCCCATCAGAAAACACAGCATTTTCTGTTGGTTTCTGTGTGGGAAGTTTGGCTCAATTCTATCGTTGGTGGTGTTCAGAATGCTCTTTGATTGTAGGTGAACTATAAATCCCAGCAACTACAACTCCCAAATGTCAAGGTCTAGTTTCTCTAAACTCCACGAGTATTCACATTTGGGCATATTGAGTATTCGTGCCAAGTTTGGTCCAGATCCATCATTGTTTGAGTCCACAGTGCTCTCTGGATGTCGGTGAACTACAACTCCAAAACTCAAGGTCAATGCCCACCAAACCCTTCCAGTATTTTCTGTTAGTCATGAGAGTTCTGTGTGCCAAGATGGTTCAATTCCATTGTTGGTGGAGTTCAGAATGCTCTTTGATTGTAGACGATTCATAACAGTAACAAGATTACAGTTATGAAGTAGCAATGAAAATAAAGTTATGGTTGGGGGTCACCACAACATGAGGAACTGTAGTAAGGGGTCACGGCATTAGGAAGGTTGAGAACCACTGTCCTAGGGGATCATTAGCTGGGAAAGGAGAAAGTAGAGAGGGAACATGAGAGCCATGTTTCAAGATTTCAAAGGATGTCCCATAGAGGAGATGGGGACTGACTTTCTGCTGCTCTAGAGATCTGGACACAAGGGAGCCATGGGTTCAAATGGCAGGGAAAGAGATTCGGCTGAAAGGATTAGGAAGAACTTCCTGAGAGTAAGAGCGGTTGGAGAGTGGCATAGGCTGTCTGAGAGTGTGGTGGAGTCTCCTTCTCAGGAGGCTTTTCTACAGAGGCTGTCTATTGGGAGTGCTTTGATTTGTGCCTTCCTGCATGGCAGGGGGTTGGATTTGATGGCCCTTGGGGGGCTCTTCCAGCTCTAGGATTCGAGGATAATATATCAGGCAGGAGTAGGCAATATGGGGTCTCATGGATACACTTTTTCTCTCCTGTCCACCATCTCATCCTTTTGGGATCCAAACGTTTCCCGTCTTTCCTTCGCTTTCTGCCTCTGATAGAGAAGAGGAAGGGGAGGAAAGGACAGGGAGAGGACTTGGGGAAACCTCCCTCCCAACCCATTCCGCTCCAGCCCGCCATGCGGCTCCCAAGTTAGAAAGTTTGCCCATGCCTGGGTTAAACCCTTGTGCCGGCAGGACTGCTGACCGAAAGACTGGCGGTTCAAATCCAGGGAGCAGGGTGAGCTCCCATCTGTCAGCCCTAGGCAGTGTCCTTGCAGATGGCCAATTATCTGACACCAGAAAAGAATTGCAGTTTCTCAAGTTGCTCTTGACACAGAATTTGTTTTTATCACAAACAGTGGTGTGATATTTCTGTTTCGTCCAGCCTGGCTGCTTTTTTTTTTTCCTGAGCAAAAGAAAATTAAATTTTAAAAAGTGTCACTTGAGTTACATTCCTTCTACGTCTTTTTCTATTAATGTCTTTACCAGAACTGTTTGTACAATAGTAAATTTGGAAGGGGGAAATAACTGGAATTAATACAAGGAGAACAGCTGCTGCTTTGCTCAGACAAAGATAAAAGGTTCCATCTCTGCCTCTCATTAGTTCAGGTTAATAGCTACATCCAGCTGATATATTTTAGTTTTCAGTTGGCTTGGCATCTCACAAGAGCTGCCCTGGAACAGGCTGTTGTCTAGGACAAGGTGGCACCCGTCGCCCCAGTTCCAGAAAGGACTGCCAGGTGAATCTGGCTTTGATATTAAGGGGATAGCAATTCATTTGGAGCCACTGGTAGCATTTACCCTGGGACTATTGCCTCAGTCCTCAGAATGGCCAGGTTGCTTCATAGGAAACCTGCTACAAAACAGGAGCTTTTTTGTTGAGTTCCAGGGCCAGAGAAGCAGATGGAAACAGAAGAACGGCCTGCCTCAGGGGAGCATGCTTGCTCCATCCATGTTCAACATTTACAGAAATGACCAGCCACTGCCAAGCAGGGAGCTTTGAGATGGTTGAACAGAAGCTCTCCGAAGCTCTAGGTGCTTACTGCCTATTACAGGGAAAACCAGCTGATCCCTAATCCATCTAAAACACAGACATGTGCTTTTCGCCTCAAGAACAGACAAGCATCCCGAGCTCTGAGGATCACCTGGGAAGGAATCCCACTGGAGCATTGCAGCACACCCAAATATCTGAGAGTCACTCTGGACCGTGCTCTGACCTACAAGAAGCACTGCCTGAATATCAAGCAAAAAGTGGGCGCTAGAAATAATATTATATGAAAGCTGACCAGCACAACCTGGGGATCACAACCAGACACAGTGAAGACATCTGCCCTTGCGCTATGCTACTCTGCTGCTGGGTATGCATGCTCAGTGTGGAACACATCTCACCACGCTAAAACAGTAGATGTGACTCTTAATGAAACATGCCGCATTATCACGGGGTGTCTGCGCCCTACACCACTGGAGAAATCACACTGTTTAGCCGGTATTACACCACCTGACACCCGCTGGGAAGTAGCAACCAATAGTGAAAGGACCAAGGCAGTGACATCTCCAGCTCATCCCCTGTTTGGATATCAGCCAGCACGTCAACGACTTAAATCAAGAAATAGTTTTCTAAGATCTATAGGAACACTTTCTGTAACACCTCAGCAAGTGAGAGTCCAAAAGTGGCAGGCTCAAACCCAGAACTTCAACCAATGGCTGATACCAAATGAGAGACTCCCCCCTGGGCACACAGAAAACTGGGTGAATTGGAAGGCGCTGAACAGATTGTGCTCTGGCACCATGAGATGCAGAGCCAACCTTAAGAAATGGGGCTACAAAGTGGAATCCACGACATGCGAGTGTGGAAAAGAGCAAACCACTGACCACCTGCTGCAATGCAACCTGAGCCCTGCTACATGCACAATGGAGGAACTTCTTATAGTAACACTAGAGCCACTCCAAGTGGCCAGATACTGATCAAAGGACATTTAATCAACTACCAAGCTTGCAAACTTTGTGTTTTGTCTTTGTTAAAAAAATGCAATGCAACTGTTTGGTCTGCCCCTGACACGATAAATAAATGGCCAGGTTGTCCTGCGCTCTGCCTTTAGAGACGTATGCTTTGATGCACGTTTCAGGGATTTAGTGAACTAGGTATCTTTTCTGCGCCCCGGTGGCGCAGCGGGTTAAACTACTGCGCTTCTGAACTTACTAACCGAAAGGTTTGTGGTCTCAATCTGGGGAGTGGGGTGAGCTCCCGCTGTTTGCCCCAGCTTCTGCCAACCTAGCAGTTTGGAAACATGCAAATGTGAGTAGATCAATAGGTACCGCTTCAAGAGGAAGGTAATGGTGCTCCATGCAGTCATGCTTGCCACATGACCTTGGAGGTGTCTATGGACAACGCCGGCTCTTCGGTTTAGAAATGGAGATGAACACCACCCCCAGAGTCGGACACAACTAGACTTGTGTCAAGGGGAAACCTTTACCTTTTTACCTTATCTTTTCTAAAGAGTCCCTTGTACTTTATAGAAAACGTCACAGGGAAAGCTCATATTTCTTTTTCTCATCTCTCTCTCTCTCTTTATAGGCAATACATATGACAGATCAATTATAGTGGATGGTGAAGAAGCTTCTCTGGTGGTGTTTGACATATGGGAGCAGGTAAAGTGTATATTTCTTACATGTTCTATGTATCATAATCTGTCCTATATAGTCCATAGAGCGCCCATGTATATAGAACAGTCATGGGTAAAACTGGGCTCTCCAGGGGTTTTGGGCTTCAACTCCCACAATTCCTCACAGCCTCAGGCTCCCCCCCCCCCCCCCCCCCCCCCCCCCCCCCCCCCAGCCGCTAAAGGAAAGGGAAAAGGAAAGAGCCTGAAGCTGTTAAGAATTGTGGAAGTTGAATTCCAAAGCACCTGGAGAGCTGAAGTTTGCCCATGCCTGATCTGTCACCATATAACTGTTGCAGTTACCTTAAAGAGCTTGGTAAACTTACTTTTGTCGTCATGTTGGCCATAATAGTGGAGATAATTTTACAGTTGCTGTCCCAGAAATGAGATATTTATTTATGATATTTCTACCCCACCTTTCTCACCCCAGAAAGGACTCAAGGCGGTTTTACATACAGGCAATGATTTGATGCCTTAAAACACAATGTACACTTAAATAATTAGTTCTCTAAAGGCTTGGCCACAAAGCCATGTTTTCACTCTCTTGTGGAAGCCATGTTATTGCACAAGTTCTCTAAAGGCTTGGTCACAAAGCCATGTTTTCACTCTTGTGGAAGGTCAGGAGGGAAGGGGTTGATCTAATATCCCTGAGGAGGGAGTTCCACAGCCGAGGAGCCACCACAGAGGAGGCCCTGTCTCTCATCTCCGCCAGTCATGCCTGCAAGGGAGGTGGGACCAAGAGCAGGGCCTCCGCAGATGATCTTAAACTCCGCGGTGGTTCATAGAGAAATACACGTTCGGACAAATAAGCTGGGCCACAACTGTTTCAGGCAAGGGTCCTCAAACTTTTGAAACAGAGGGCCAGGTCACAATCCCTCAAACTGTTGGAGGGTCAGATTATAATTTGAAAAAAAAAAATGAATGAATTCCTATGCACACTGCACGTATCTTATTTGTAGTGCAAAAAACACTTAAAAACAATGTAATAATTAATATGAAGAAGAATTTTAACGAATATAAACTTATTAGTATTTCAATGAGAAGTGTGGGCCTGCTTTTGGCTGATGAGATAGGGTTGTTGTTGTGTGCTTTCAAGTCATTTCAGACTTAGGTTGAATTTGAGTATCCGGCCCCCGGGCCTTAGTTTGAGGACCCCTGGTTTAGGGCTTTATAGGCTAAAGCCAGCATTTTGAATTGTGCTTAGTAGCAGATGGTTAGCCAGTGGAGATGATGTAACAGGGAGGCTGTATACTCCCTGTACGCTGCCCTGGTGAGCAATCTGGCTGCCACCCATTGGACCATTTGTAGATTCCGAACAGTCTTCAAAAGCAGCCCCACATAGAATGTGTTGCAGTAGTCTATTTGGGTTGTAACCAAAGCGTTATTTTTATGGCCTTGCCTTTTCATGGCTTATTTCATCATTTCCTTTTCTACTTGTTTGTCCTTATATGACAGTAAAGTCCAGAGTTTCCAAAACCAAAAACAAGCAGGATAATATGAATAGAACAATGTATTAAAAAGATATGTAATAGATAGAGTAATATAAAGAAAACATATATACAATATGGCAGATGTTTGGATGTCAGATTTGACCAAAAGAACCAGCCCTCCTGTTTAAGGAGCTCCACTGGCTGCCGTTCGTTTTCCGGTCCCAATTCAAGGTGCAGGTTCTTACCTACAAAGCCCTGAACGGTTTGGGACCCGTGACCACATTTCTGTGTACGAACCCACACGATCTCTTTGATCATCTGGAGAGGCCCTGCTCGCGCTCCCACCTCCATCACAGGCGCGATTGGTGGGGAAGAGGGAGAGGGCCTTCTCGGTGGTGACCCCCCGACTCTGGAACTCACTTCCCAGGGACATCAGACATGCCCCAACTCTGGCAGTCTTTAGGAGGAGCCTGGAAACGTGTTTGTTCCAGTGTGCCTTCCCAGAATAAGAAAAACTCTCAGCAATATGCCCTCAAAATGCACTTTACCACTGATTTAGGATGGACTGTGCTCCCTCATTTCTCGCTGAAAAATCCCATCCTGGTTATATTTTACCTTGTTCACGTCAGCATATTTTCAATTTTAATCTATTACATTTGGCCCGGCCATTTTTAAAATTGTTTATGTCACTATTGATTGTTTTTTGTTTATGTGATTTATATGATTTGTATTTTATTGATTGTTTATTGATTGATATTATTATTATTATTATTTAGAGCTTTTATAACCCAGTCTTCTCGACCTCCGAGGAGGGACTCAGGCTGGCTAACAACAAAGAATCAATATACAAATAAACTAAAGCATAATAACATCATAGTACATTAATACATTAAAACACATTAAAATACAGATCAAGAATTACATAAAGCCAATTCGTCAAGGTAAATCACAAATTCACCACCATCCGCCTTGTGATCAACAGTTATTGATTTAATCATCAATTTGAGAATGCTAAGTTCCAGAGCCAAGATTTTACCATCTTTCTGAAAGTCAGGAGAAAGGGGGCTGAATGCACTTTACTGCTGATTTAGGATTGCCTGCGTGCCCTCATCTCTCTTTGAAAACCCTATCCCAGTTATATCCTACCTTGTTCATTCCCAGTATTATTATTTTTTTCATTTTAAATCATTACATTTGGCCCGGCCGTAGGTTTTTAAATTCTTGTGTGTTACTGTTATTGTTTATTTTTTATTTTTTGTTTATGATATTTATTTTAACCATTTTGTATTGATTGTTTTGTTATTGCCTTTGTTTATTGATGTATTGTGGGCTTGGCCTCMYGTAAGCCGCACCGAGTCCCRTGGGGAGATGGTAGYRGGGTATAAATAAAGATTATTATTATTATTATTATTATTATTATTATTATTATTATTAAAAMAASAAGATTTGTAGTATCTTAAAGATTGTTTAGCACCTGTACCCTAATCCTTTAGCCTTCTAGACTAGCACCTTATATCTCTTTACCCCATGGTAATAATGCATAAGACCACTTTCGCTAGCAGGCTTTTGTTTGGCCTGTGGGGGGAGAGTGATTGGGAAACTATGTTTTAATCTGTTTTATTGCATTTGTATGTTTTAAYGGTTTTATAATTTGATAAGTTATATTTATTATTTGTATGTATAATGAGGCATTGAATTTTGCCATAATCTGTAAGCTGCTCTAAGTCCCCTTCAGGGTGAGAAGAGCGGGGTATARATATAGATAATAATAATAATAATAATAATAATAATAATAATAATAATAATAATATTCTGGACACTAAAACATACCATTACATTCAAAAGAAATTCAAAGAGTGACAGAAGAAATCAAAAGTAATACTAACAGCACAAGAAAACAGTGATGCATAGATTGGAAAATGCTCTTTTAAAAACAAAACATCTAAAAGTAAAGGGAATCTTAATTGCAATGGTCTTCATTCCTCTTTTTCGCTTTAGGATGATAACCAATGGCTTCAGAACCACTGCATGAAAATGGGGGATGCTTACATTATTGTGTACTCAGTGACAGACAAAGTCAGCTTTGAGAAAGCCTCTGAGCTACGAATTCAGCTGCGAAGAGCAAGGCAAACGGAAGATATCCCTATCATCCTTGTAGGAAATAAAAGCGATCTTGTCCGATCACGGGAAGTCTCTGTAGATGGTAAGAGAAGCTACAGCAATGTAAACTCAGATGTGGGGCAGATTTACATTTGAGTTGGTGGGGTTTTGTAAGCCCAGGCCCATGGCTGACCTTGTCTTGAGGACACCGTGTCCGAACAGGATCACTTCCCCGTCATGTTGGCTCTGGATAAAGAGAAGCTAGAGAATATTTGTACTTATGAGAACCAGGTTTGTATCATCAAAATAAGCGACACTCACTTAAATACTACTCTCCTGGCAGCTTACATTTTAAAAGGTGGAATACTATTTGGTTCCTTTAATCCCTCCCTAATAATTTTAAAGAATAAAATAATTATTCTGGTGTTAGGTTTTAGGAGAAGGCTAAAACAACCCCAAACACACTACGTATGGTTTGCTTTGAGTTTTCCAGGCTGTATGGCCATGTTCTAGAAGTATTCTCTCCTGACATTTTGCCCACATCTATAGCAGTCATCTTCAGAGGTTGTGAGGTCTGTTCAAAACTAGGCAAGTGAGGTTTGTATATCTCTGGAATGTCCAGGGTGGGAGAAAGAACTCTTGTCTCCTTGAAGCCAGTGTGAATGTTGCAATTGGCCACTTTGATTAGTGCTGCTTCAAGGCCTGGCTGATTGCTGCCTGGAGGAATCCTTTTTCTGGAGGTGTTAGCTGGCTGTGATTGAAATCCACAACAGAAAGGAAGAAACCATGAACATGAGCAAAATCGTTGGGAGATAATGCTTCTGGAACTTGGCCATATAGCCCAGAAAACTCGCAGCAACCCAGTGATTCTGGCCAAGAAAGCCTTCGACAACACATACACTATGTATGTGTGTATAATTCACGTGTGTGTGTTTGCGGTACCTACTGCTTATATGTCTTTAAAGGATAGAGAGAAATGTATGTACAATGAATAGCCACGATGGCAAAATAGGGGCAGATCTTTTTGCAGGACTTCTGGATTGTGTCCTGCTTTCCCCCCCAGTAACTTTTCTATATGCTGCTTAAAAAAACATACCCGTATATACTCGAGTATAAGCTGAGCCGAATATAAGCCGAGGCACCTAATTTTATCACAAAAAACTGGGAAAACGTATTGACTCGAGTATAAGCCGAGGGTGGGAAATGCATTCACTATGGGTCAATTTCAAAATAAAAATAGATACCAATAAAATTACATTAATTGAGGCATCAATAGGCTAAATGTTTCTGAATATTTACATAAAACTGTAATTTAAGATAAGACTGTCCAACTCTTATTAAACCATTATTCTAACCTCCTTCAATGTAAATATACTTATTATTAAAATAATAAATGTAATAAAAATAATAGAGTAAAATAATGAAAATGCAATAAAAACAGTAATAATAGAGTAAAATAATAAATGTAGTAATAATAGGGTAAAATATTGTAAATGTAATAATAATAATAATAAGAAGAAGAAGAAGAAGAAGAAGAAGAAGATTAAAATAATAAATGTAATAATAATAATAATAATAATAATAATAGTAAAGGTAGTAAAGGTAAAGGTAGTCCCCTGACATTAAGTCAATAATAATAATAAGATAAATAATAAATGTTAATAATAATAGGGTAAAATACTGTAAATATAATAATAATAATAATAAAAGATTAAAATAATAAATGTAATAATAATAATAATAATAAATAATAATAATAATAGGGTAAAATACTGTAAATGTAATAATAATAATAAATAGATTAAAATAATAAATAGAATAATAATAGAGCAAAATAATGTAAATATAACAATAATAGAGTAAAATAATAAATGTAATAAAAAATACTGTAAATATAATAATACTAATAATAATAAAATAGATTAAAATAATAAATATAATAATAATAGGGTAAAATACTGTAAATGTAATAATAATAATAGGGTAAAATACTGTAAATGTAATAATAATACTAGAGCAAAATAATAAATAGAATAATAATAGAGCAAAATAATGTAAATAGTAATAATAGAGTAAAATAATAAATGTAGTAATAATAGGGTAAAATACTGTAAATGCAATAATAATAATTACTATTAGATTAAAATAATAAATGTAATAATAATAGGGTAAAATACTGTAAATGTAATAATAATAGAGCAAAATAATAAATACGATAATAATAGAGCAAAATAATGTAAATATAATAATAATAGAGTAAAATAATAAATGAAATAAAATAATACTAATAACAGAGTAAAAGAATGAATAACCTTGACTCAAGTATAAGCCGAGGGGAGCTTTTTCAGCCTAAAAAAGGGGCTGAAAAACTAGGCTTATACTCAAGTATATACAGTAATTGCAAACAAATAGCCCAACTGCAAACATAGTTTCAGCAAAGATAAATGCTAAAGAGAACTATTTAAAAATAAATTTGTAAGTACTTTTCAAACATTTAAATCAGAGTTGTAAGGAGGAAAAAACCTTCCAGCTATCTATTAGGTACTAATTGCGATTTTCTTTTGTAATCCTAATTTTGGCTACATAGAGCCTCCATAGTCTAACTAACTTACCGGAGTTGCCAGCAAAGGCGAAAGGGAGGGATTGTAGGGAAAGCAATGCCTCTGGCCCTTCTTATGGGCTTTCAGGAGGCATTTGGTTGACTGAACATTGAACTTCATGGGCCATCAGCTGAAACCTCAGTCAAACTGGTGGCTTTTGGTTCTTAACTGATGTTCCTATCCTCCTCTCCTTCAGAGGGACGTGCCTGTGCTGTTGTCTTTGACTGCAAATTCATTGAGACTTCAGCAGCTCTGCATCACAATGTCAAGGACCTTTTTGAAGGGATTGTCCGGCAAATCCGGCTACG
>NW_026847993.1:21236023-21339201 GCF_025583915.1 Anolis sagrei ordinatus | reverse complement strand
CGCCCCCCCCCCTCTCCATCCGCTCTCTCCTTTCTCAGTCCACCTCCCTCCTTCCGCTATCTTGGTCCTGGCTCTCGATGCCTTCCTCCCCTCCCGCAGGGTACCGTTTCCATCCCCGCGCTCCACGAACAGCACTCCCCCATCTGCTGCTCCCCCCGCGTCCCCTCCCCCCTCTTCTCCCCCCCCCCCCCCGCTAAATAGGTAATATACTCTTTCTTTTTTGCCCTGGTAAATTGCCTTCGTTTTGAAGGTTTCAGCTAGAATGGGTGTAATCTATATAAATAAATATGTAATTTCGTTTGTGAGATTAACAGAACTCAAAAATGGACGAATTGACACCAAATTTGACACAAGACACAACAACCCAATGTATGTCCTTCACTCAAAGAAATTGATTTTGTCATTTCGAGTTGTAGTTGCTGGATTTATAGTTCACCTACAATCAAAGAGCATTTGAACTCCACCAACAATGGAATTGAACCAAACTTGGCACACAGGACTCCCCTGACCAACAGAAAACACTAGAAGGGTTTGGTGGGCATTGACCTTGAGTTTTGGAGTTGTAGTTCACCTACATCTAGAGAGCACTGTGGACTCAAACAATGATGGATCTGGACCAAACTTGGCACGAATACTCAATGTACACCCAAATATAAACACAGATGGAATTTGGGGGAAATAGACCTTGACATTTGGGGGTTGTAGTTACTGGAAGTTATAGTTCACCTACAATCAAGGAGCATTCTGAACCCCACCAATTATGGAATTGGGTCAAACCTCCCACACAGAACCCCCATGACCAACAGAAAATACTGTGTTTCTGGTGGTCTTTGATTACCCTTCTGACACCCCCCTGGTGACCCCCCCCCCTCCCGTCTTGACTTCCCAGGTTGAGAAATGCAGTCTTAAGGCCATCCAGTCCAACTCCCTTCACCAGGGCAAGAAAACATAATCAAAACCCTCCTGATATCTATCATCTATCTATCTATCTATCTATCTATCTATCTATCTATCTATCTATCTATCTCAAGGCTTGCGTGTCCTAGCTTAGCCTCAGATGAGTATCATAGCCATCCGAAGATTTTGTTTTCTGACAAAAGTCAAGTTGGCACTTTTTTGGCATTTCATGATATGGTGTTTAGCCAAGATAATGTTCTCATTGCACACTTATAGTACTTTGATTCCTCTTTATATGCCCTGGCTCCATCCTATGAAATCCCGGGCTTTGTATTTTGGAAAGGGATAGAGCTTTCTGGCATAGAATTGAAAATACCTTACAAAAATAGAAATCCCAGAATTCCATTCGTTAGAGCTAGGGGACGTGAAGTAGCATTCAAGTGTTGGAATAGTGTTGTGTGACAAAAACAGACTGATGGAAGGACTTTACGTCATCACCAGCAGGAGAGCACTCTCAAATCTAAGCACTTATTTTGTAAATTATCCATATTGTTCTAATTATGCAAATTAGCATAATTAGAATAATGTGAATTCTAGCTCTACAAATTCAGCGCATTAATTGTTAACGTCATTTATTACACTATGATTCAGCCATGCGGACTCATCTATAAAGTATTAAATTTGGACCAGGAAGCTCCCAATTGCTTCTTGGCTATGGAATTTACCCTTCCATTACCTCTCAACATGTTGGAAATAGCAGGGGCGGCTCAACCCATTACGCAAAGTAAGCATTTGCAGTATAGTTGATTTTGCCAAGGGGCGCTCTTGAGGCACTCTTGGGGAAAATAGACCTTGACATATGCGAGTTGTAGTTACTGGGATGTATAGTTCACCTACAATCAAAGAGCATTCTGAACTCCACCAATGATGGAATTGAACCAAATATGGCACACAGAACTCCCATGACGAACAGAAAATATATATCAATGATTGGTTGGGGGGGGGCAAAATCCTGTTTGCTTACCGTTGAAAATTACCTAGGGCCACCTCTGGGAGTGACTAAAGAAACTTCAAGTCACTTCTGGTGTGAGAGAATTGGCCGTCTGCAAGGAACATGACCCCCCCCCCCAATAAAAGATAGTAACTTATAGTTTTGCTAAGGACAAGGACACCAGACTGGATAATAAGGGTTAAGCCTTGGTCAATTTGCCAAGACACTAACAACAACAAGGACCCTTCCCATGTTAGATAGTGTGTACATTTAATCAAGGTTTTATGCCCTATGTTTCATATATAGCAGAAGGTAACACATTTATTACTGAGAAACCACCTCCCTTTACACTTATGTACTCTCTTGAACTTCTGTGGGACTCTTTTCCCTTCTGAAGGGCTCTTAGAAACTTTTTGGAAACTTTACCTTTTCAAGCCCCCTATGAATGACCTTTGCCTGACCCTTCTGCTCTATTCCCTTTATAAAAAATGTATAAAAATATAAGAAGCCACTCTCTGTGACCCTGGAAAGAAGGAAATCCTCTGTTGAAAAGAACCTTATCAAAAGACTTATTTGCATGAACAATACATTTTAAGCCATCCTGAGTCCCCCTTCGGGGGTTGAGAAGGACGGGATAGAAATGCGAGAAATAAATAAATACATACAGTTATGAAGTAGCAGCAAAAATAATTATTTGGGTGAGGGTCACCACAACATGAGGAACTGCATTAAGAGGTCACGGCATTAGGAAGGTTGAGAAACACTAGTATAAATGAAAACTGAAGACTGGGGGCCAGTACCTTGCAATATCCTTGCCCAAGTGTTTGGAAGACAGAGTGCAAGATACTCCACTTTGGCAGGAAAAACAAAATGCAAAGATACAGAATGGGGGACAATGCCTGGCTCGAGAGCAGTACGTGTGAAAAAGATCTTGGAGTCCTCGTGGACAACAAGTTAAACATGAGCCAACAATGTGATGTGGCAGCAAAAAAAAGCCAATGGGATTTTGGCCTGCATCAATAGGAGCATAGTGTCTAGATCTAGGGAAGTAATGCTACCCCTCTATTCCGCTTTGGTTAGACCACACCTGGAATATTGTGTCCAATTCTGGGCACCACAATTCAAGAGAGATATTGACAAGCTGGAATGTGTCCAGAGGAGGGCGACTAAAATGATCAAGGGTCTGGAGAACAAGCCATATGAGGAGCGGCTTAAGGAGCTGGACATGTTTAGCCTGAAGAAGAGAAGGCTGAGAGGAGATATGATAGCCATGTATAAATATGTGAGAGGAAGCCACAGGGAGGAGGGAGCAAGCTTGTTTTCTGCTTCCCTGGAAACTAGGACACGGAACAATGGCTTCAAACTACAAGAGAGGAGATTCCATCTGAACATGAGGAAGAACATCCTGACTGTAAGAGCCGTTCAGCAGTGGAACTCTCTGCCCAGAGTGTGGTGGAGGCTCCTTCTTTGGAAGCTTTTAAACAGAGGCTGGATGGCCATCTGTCAGGGGTATTTGAATGCAATATTCCTGCTTCTTAGCAGGGGGTTGGACTGGATGGCCCATGAGGTCTCTTCCAACTCTTTGATTCTATGATTCCTTATGTTAAATGCAATACTTTCTTTCCACTCCCACTCCTTTTAAGGACCTGACTTTTAATATGAATGGCACAGTGTTTGCATTATATGCCTCAATGGAGAAATTACCACTAGTCCAAGGAAAAGGCCATTGCAGACAGAGGAGACGGGCTGGAAGACAACGGCAACCATGAACAAGTACACAGTGGCGCCTGCGGTTCATTGCCTCCCCGCCTCTTGTGCAGAGATAACCAGAATAGTACGTGTAGAGGTGAGAAATGGAGTTTCTTGCTCTTTGGGATTAACACTTTCCACTTTACTTGCTATCAAATGGGCCCTGTACAGTAAACAAGAGAGAAAAAATAGAAACCTCGTGACCGAGGGTTTCATTGCCTTGTGTTGCTGTGGACAGAGGTTCTGCAGCACTGGCTTACTGATGTTTAGTGGGAAATGTCAGGGAAGAGATAAGCAAGCTAAAAGAAGCCTCTCTCTCTCCTTCTCATTCTGTTTCTCTCACAAGCCGCCCTGTTCTATCAATAGGGAGAGAGATAAACTTCACAGTATATTTTTAAACATCAAAAGTTGTTATTTTTAAAAAGTCAGCTGGAGCATTTTCAAGGTTTTCTCCAAGAGAGATAAAGCTTCATTTAGTTCAGCGTTTCTCAACTTTCCTCATAACCGTGACCTCTAATACAGTTCCTCATGTTGTGCTGACCCCCAACCATAAAATTATTTTCGTTGCTACTTCATAACTGTAATTTTGCTACTGTTATGAATCGTTATGTAAATATATGATATGCAGGATGTATTTTCATTCACTGGACCAAATTTGGCACAAATCAGGCCTGTAGCGAGGGGGGGGGGTTAGGGGTTCAACCCCCCCCCCCCAAATGTTTCAGATTTTTAAAAAAACTGGTTTACTCATGAATTTTAACTGGTTAACCAAATCCCCATGCTAAGTCTATGAGATGCAAAAAATTAAGAGTCCCTCCAGAACTGCAAGCACTATCTCAGGCAAATATTGACAATTTATTCACACTGTTTGGGACCCGCCTACCTGCATGACCGCATCTCTGTGTACGAACCCACACGATCTCTTCGTTCATCTGGAGAGGCCCTACTCACGATCCTACCTGCATTGCAAGCGCGATTGGCGGGGACGAGGGATAGAGCTTTCTCGGTGGTGGCCCCTCGACTCTGGAACTCTCTCTCTAAGGACATCAGGCAAGCCCCATCGCTGGCAATTTTTAGGAGGAGCTTGAAAACATGGTTGTTCCAGTGTGCCTTCCCAGAATAAGGAAACTCTCAAGCATTATGTCCCCAAACGCACTTTATCTGAGAGCCAGGATATCTGCATGTCCATACCCCTCCAAACACCTACCCTTTTCACCTGGTCATGCCCAGCACTTTTTAATTTTAATTATTACATTTGGCCCTGCCACAGATTTTAATTGCGTCATGTGTGTTGTTAATGTTATTGCCTTGTTTTTGAGTTATTTTGCTGTATTGTTGTTGTTGTTTTTACTATTGTATTTGGGCTCGGCCTCTTGTAAGCCACACCGAATCCTCCGGGAGATGGTAGCGGGGTACAAATAAAGGTTTATTATTATTATTATTATTATTAGTAGTAGTAGTAGTAGTAGTAGTATTGTCATTGTGGGGTGTGTGTGTTGAATGTTCTCATTAAGGAGGCCAGACTTGGTGGAGGTGGTTGACAGGGGCGGAGCTGCAGACTATTGAAGGCTGCTCTGCCCCCTGCTGTGCTCTTTGCTTCAGCGTGAGCTAGGAGGCAGGTTTCAACACACACCCCCGGCGAAATTTTCAACCCCCCCCGAAAATTTCAACCCCTTCCAAAAAAATTTTCTGGCTACGGCCCTGGCACAAATACCCAATATGTCCAAATTTGAATGCTAGTCAGATTGGGTGGGGATTGATTTGGTCATTTGGGAGTTGTAGTTGCTGGGATTTATAGTTCACCTACAATCAAAGAGCGTTTTAATCTCCATCAAGGATGGAATTGAACCAAACTTGGCACACAGAACTCACATGACAAACAGAAAATATTGGAAGGGTTTGGTGGGCATTGACCTTGAGTTTTGGAGTTGTGGTTCACGTCCATTCAGATCCACAGAGAGCACTGTGGACTCAAACAATGATGGATCTGGACCAAACTTGGCACAAATACTCTATATCCCCAAATGTGAAAATAGACTTGACATTTGGGAGTTGTAGTTTCTGGGATTTATAGTTCATCTATAATAAAAGAGCATTCTGAACCCCACCAACAAAGGAGCAAACCAGGAATGGGAAACTTGGAAGTCCCTGAACCGACTGAGAAGTGGACAGATCAAAAGACAACCTGGCAAAATGGCACTACCTAGAAGAATTCTCTGTTAGAGCATGTAAAGAAAGTGAATGTGTGTGTGTCAACTGTAAAATAACATGCATGAAGCTGATTTGTCAGGTCTGGAGAGATGGCTGGGCCTGGGACTTTTGAATACTGTTACATTTTTCAGGCTTGAGCTGTGTGCAGGTGCTCAGAGAGCAGCAGAGAGAGAAGCAGAGAGAGACAGAGTTTGGCGTGCGCTCTTGCTTCATGAGCTCCTGAGAAAGATTCTCCACATGGACAAAGAAAGATCATTTTAAGTCTCTCATAAAAGAACTTTATGTGAGTCGATGCAGCTGATCACATGACTGTAAATATGTTGTTCTGAACTACGAAGAGTAAACTACTAGTTTTTTTTTTACTGTTCATCTGCATGGCATATTTTCTTTCTCTAGCAAGGCTGATTAAACATGAACTACACATGATTTTAATTTTGTCACATTCTCCACCATGTGTGACTGTGGAGCAAAACAAACAACTCCACATCTGTATGCTTACGCACAATGCCTTGCCTCATACACAGAGGAAGAACTGTTTAAAGCTACAGACAATGTGGTTGCTGTTGCCTGGTGTGAAGGAGCCCGTATATTACTACTACTAATTGTAAAGGCTTGGCCACTAATTTGCAATGATGCCACCAAATTGTAAGGATGTATAGGTATAACTGTTACATATATGTAGAAAGTTGGTAAAAGGAGTCACCTCTTTGTGAGGGCTTTTTAAATTGATGACACAACCAATAGCTTGTAATGTTGCTTTGGTCTTTCTCTAATATGTAGTGTGACTTAACTTGGAAAAGAATGGTAACACAGGCTTGACTTTAAAAGGGAAACTGTAACAAGTTTATTGAGGTACAGAAGCTTGATAGTTTCAAAGTGTCCTTTCTCTTAGAGGTACAGATCTTTAATGGTTACGTTCATAACAGTTCTTAAATAACTCTTAGGAGGTCTAATTCTTCTTAACAAACAGGTCTTAAATTTAGTTCTTTTATAAAAAGATGTTTCTTTCTTTAACAGATTGTTTCAGGCACACGCTTATCCTTTCTTTATGATGGTTCTGTTACAATAAAGATGCTTATTAGGGTTTCCCCTCTTTTTCCACAACAGTTACTTTTAATATAAATAAGTCACCTGACTTATCTAAACTATATTGGCTCTAAGCCAAACCCTTCCTGATTCTTAATATCAAAGAATCAGTCTTCCCCTGTAGTATTTTAACTACAGGGTTCCCACTGGTTTTCCACACACAACAGGACCAGCCACCTCTGTAGTTCACCGACCACAGACTATTTCCCTGATTCCCCTACCAGAGGATCAGTCTTCCCTGTAGCTCTCCAAATACAGACTGACTGCTTCTAAAATGGCTGCTCTGCCAAGTGGCAGTTGGCTCCACCCCTATCTCCATAGCAACTCAGCTCAAACCAAGCTAAGCTGGTTACCATCCCCCAATATTAAACTATATACTTACCATTACAAACGCTTACCTATAACAATACATAACTGTAGGAAAAAATGTACACTTCATCACACCTGGTTTTGGTCTAAAATCCTTAGCTGCTTGTGTTCCCTCAATTTTATCAGTTTTATACTTGTTTATTTATTTATGTAAAGCTTTTGACACAGAATAAACAAGCATGGATTGGAGATCACGCACATCAGGCGAACCCGAGATTTCGGACAACAAGACCATGATGGCTTGAGTGCATTCATCTCAACCACTGTTGATTCATCTTCTCATCCAGAGCAGATGAATCTTTGCAGAGCACTGACTCTCTGTCTTCTGTGCCTGGTTTCTGTTTACTTGAACCCCAGAGGGAGTCCCTTAAGAACTAAAAGAGATTGTAAGTGGGAGGGGAACTGTCTTAAAATAAAATGCTTATTTTAAACATTACTCTAAGCCTTGCTTTCTCCACTTGTCTGCCAAAACAGCAGAATGAGGACCACTGGAATCATGAGTCCCATCAGAATAGTTTGGGGGTATGGAACGATTCATAGATTCATAGAATCAAAGAGTTGGAAGAGACCTCATGGGCCATCCAGTCCAACCCCCTGCCAAGAAGCAGGAATATTGCATTCAAAGCACCCCTGACAGATGGCCATCCAGCCTCTGTTTAAAAGCTTCCAAAGAAGGAGCCTCCACCACACTCCGGGGCAGAGAGTTCCACTGCTGAACGGCTCTCACAGTCAGGAAGTTCTTCTTATGTTCAGATGGAATCTCCTCTCCTGTAGTTTGAAGCCATGTTCCGCGTCCTAGTCTCCAGGGAAGCAGAAAACAAGCTTGCTCCCTCCTCCCTGTGGCTCCCTCTCACATATTTATACATGGCTATCATATCTCTCTCAGCCTTCTCTTCTTCAGGCTAAACATGCCCAGCTCCTTAAGCCGCTCCTCATAGGGCTTGTTCTCCAGACCCTTGATCATTTTAGTCGCCCTCCTCTGGACACATTCCAGCTTGTCAATATCTCTCTTGAATTGTGGTGCCCAGAATTGGACACAATATTCCAGGTGTGGTCTAACCAAAGCACAATAGAGGGGTAGCATGACTTCCCTAGATCTAGACACTATGCTCCTATTGATGCAGGCCAAAATCCCATTGGCTTTTTTTGCTGCCACATCACATTGAGCTTATTCACTCAGTGAATAAGCTTCAAGAAACACTCAAAAAAGACATTAGCAGTCACATAATCCGAAGAATATTTAAATTAGACTGTAAGGCAAAGCTGCTGGTATTATTTTTTTAACATTTATCATCTTCAGAAAAAAAAACCTACTAGTTATTTGACTTTCTTCACTGTCAGAAACATTTGTGCTACCACAGAGGTAAAACTTGCCCGTCTCCTCAAGCAATAGGTTGAGTTATACCAAGGATGCAGTTGAAAACAGGAGTGATTTATAGCTTCAACATTTCCATGGCAATAATAAAAATAAAAACCAATGAAAAAAGGCCACATGGTGGTATATTTTTGGCCTAACCCCATCATTCCTGCCTGCTATCTAATTGGACGCGTTCCGTCCCTTTTCACACTGGTTGGTGATATTTTTAGCCCGCCATTATTCCATTTGGCATTTAAATCAATCTCCCTCCACAATTCGGCTTTCTGCCTTCTAAATGCAAACCCAGCAAATGCTCTTCCTGATTTGATTTTGCTTTGCCCACAAATGGACATCAAAAAATTTCCTGTGCAAAGCCAAAAAAGGAAATCAGCTGCATGATTTTGAATGAATTCTAATTATTCCAAACCCTTGAGAAAACATTATCCTGGAGTAACTGTTGTGATCATAACATGGAAACTCTACCAACTATGGAATTGAACCAAACTTGGCAAACAGGACTCCCATGACCAACAGAAAATACTGGAAGGGTTTGGTGGGCATTGACCTTGAGTTTTGGAGTTGTAGTTCACCTACATCCAGAGAGCACTGTGGACTCAAACAATGATGGATCTGGACCAAACTTGGCATGAATACTCAATATGCCCAAATGTGAACACTGGTGGAGTTTGGGGAAAATAGACCTTGACATTTGGGAGTTGTAGTTGCTGGGATTTATAGTTCACCTACAATCAAAGAGCTCTCTGAACCCCACCAATGATAGAATTGAGCCAGACTTCCCACACAAAACCCGCATGCCTTGAAAGGACTCTCTGGCCGAGCCACCTTCCAGCCTTGCACTCTCTCCCTCACCTGTGCATGCGCACCCATGTTGCCATGTGCCGAGTACGCCTGCTCTCCCCTTCTGTCATATGTTCTGCAGTTGATGGTGGTGGTGATGGAAGGGTTAATGTGAGTATTAGTTCTAGAGCAGTGGTTCTCAACCTGGGGTCCCCAGATGTTTTTGGCCTTCAACTCCCAGAAATCCTAACAGCTGGTAAACTGGCTGGGATTTCTGGGAGTTGTAGGCCCAAAACATCTGGGGGACCCACAGGTTGAGAACCACTGTTCTAGAGGGTTTGGTAATCTGTAAGTGGGAGTTCATGGGTGAAAGCAATTAGGGGTGGAGGTGTGCAGGAGATGGGTTGCAGCTGGGTGTTACTGGATTTAAGGAGCTAACCTTGAGACTGATCTTTGGGATAAAAGTATCTGTTGTATTTTGGTGGTGGATGCTGCTGGTTTTCCCCCCAGGTCTGTTGGATTTTTTGGTATCCTGATCTGTCTCCTGTAATCTTGGAATCCTGGAACCTTGAACCTTTGAACTGGCTTTTGACTACGGTATAGACTCTTGATCCCTGGACTTTGTTTATTGAACTCTCAGCATTTGACCACTGGACTGGACCCTTTTGACTACGGAGTTGTTTTTGCTATCAGTTTTTGTTTATTCTGTGGTTGGGTGCTATGTTTTGGTCTATTAAAACAGCCAGCAAGTAAGTGCTGTTTTAATTAAACTGTTTGATAAAACTGGGAGTTTGGTTCATCTCTACCTAAATAAGGCAGAGCCCAGGCAACTTGACACCTTCTGTGCTTGGAGTCTCAGAAACAGCCCTCCCCTTGGCTGAGAGGCTGGCCAATCACAGTGGTGGATAGCTTTTTGTGGGAGGATTCGCTGTCTGTTTCCATAAAGGAAGAGAAGGACAAGTGGAGAGATCTTCAGCCTTCTCTGCCAAAGGGTTGTGGTGAGGATTGAGTTGCTGTAGGTTTTTGCTTGGAGTCTCAGAATCAGTCCTCTGGCTGAGAGGCCAATCACAGTGGTGGATAGCTTTTGTGGGAGGATTTGCTGTCTGTTTCCATAAAGGAAGAGAAGGACAAGTGGAGAGATCTTCAGCCTTCTCTGCCAAAGGGGCTCCTAAAACCATCAGAAATTTATGTTTTCTGGTGGCCTTTGGCAACCCCTCTGAAACCCCCTCATGACCCCCCCAGAGGTTCTGACCACCAGGTTGAGAAACACTGCACTAGTTGGTCTCACTCCTGTATGCCTCACTCCAGGAACAGGGGTTATTTATTTATTTATCGTGTCAGGAGCAACCAGACAGTTGTATTACATTTTTAACAAAACAAACAAGACAGACAAAACACAAAGTTTGCAAGCTTGGTAGTTGATTAAATGTCCTTTGACCAGTATCTGGCCACTTGGAGTGCCTCTGGTGTTGCCACAAGAAGCTCCTCCATTGTGCATGTGGCTGGGCTCAGGTTGCATTGCAGCAGGTGGTTTGCTCTTCTCCACACTCACATGTCTTGGATTCCACTTTGTGGGCCCATTTCTTAAGGTTGACTCTGCATCTCGTGGTGCCAGAGCGCAGTCTGTTCACCACCTTCCAAGTCACCCAGTGTGTGCCCAGGGGGGAGTCTCTCATTTGGTATCAGCCATTGGTTGAGGTTCTGGGTTTGAGCCTGCCACTTTTGGACTCTCGCTTGCTGAGGTGTTCCAGCGAGTGTCTCTAGATCTTAGAAAACTATTTCTAGATTTAAGTCGTTGACGTGCTGGCTGATACCCAAACAGGGGATGAGCTGGAGATGTCTCTGCCTTGGTCCTTTCACTATTGGCTGCTACTTCCCGGCGGATGTCAGGTGGTGCAATACTGGCTAAGCAGTGTAATTTCTCCAGTGGTGTAGGGCGCAGACACCCCGTGATAATGCAGCGTGTCTCATTAAGAGCCACATCCACAGTTTTAGCGTGGTGAGATGTGTTCCACACTGGGCATGCGTACTCAGCAGCAGAGTAGCATAGCAAGGGCAGATGTCTTCACTGTGTCTGGTTGTGATCCCCAGGTTGTGCCAGTCAGCTTTCGTATGATATTGTTTCTAGCACCCACTTTTTTCTTGATATTCAGGCAGTGCTTCTTGTAAGTCAGGGCACGGTCCAGAGTGACTCCCAGGTATTTGGGTGTGCTGCAATGCTCCAATGAGATTCCTTCCCAGGTGATCCTCAGAGCTCGGGATGCTTGTCTGTTCTTAAGGTGAAAAGCACATGTCTGTGTTTTAGATAGATTAGGGATCAGCTGGTTTTCCCTGTAATAGGCAGTAAGAGCACCTAGAGCTTCGGAGAGCTTCTGTTCAACCATCTCAAAGCTCCCTGCTTGAGCAGTAATGGCACGATCATCAGCATAGATGAAGCTCTCTGTCCCTTCTGGCAGTGGCTGGTCATTTGTGTAGATGTTGAACATGGATGGGGCAAGCACGCTCCCCTGAGGCAGGCCGTTCTTCTGTTTCCGCCATCTGCTTCTCTGGCCCTGGAACTCAACAAAAAAGCTCCTGTTTTGTAGCACGTTTCCTATGAGGCGGGTGAGGTGGTAGTCCTTTGTGATATTATACATTTTTCTCAGGAGGAGGCGGTGGTTTACAGTATCATAAGCCGCTGACAGGTCTACAAGGGTTATAGCATCCAAATATAGCCAATATAGTAGAGCTTTACCTATGGTGCAGTCAAAAACAAACAAAATAACCCCCCAAAACTTCCAGAATTTCCCATCAAAAAGGCCTCGTATGTCTTGGGCTGTTTGACTTCAGGCCACTCTGAACTCGATGCCATCCACTCTGTGAAGCATTACTTCCCTCCTCTTCTTGTTCTAAACCATTATATTCAGCATTTGCTCCATACTAGCACTTCTGATTAAGCAACAGAGTGACTCATTATATTATCCCATCAAGCTACCCACCTGCGCTCAAAGCAATAATCCATGTGAACACCATCATCTTTAGCCCCTTAAAAGATTTGCCATTCAGCGGAAGTCCAGCATCAACACCGTCTTTCGACAATTTGAGCAGCAGCTCTGTCATTTAATAGAATGGGATGACACAGACAATTATGGGAAATTGTCCACATTTTGCTGCACTGCTATTGACAGTGACAACAGTAAATCCTGTGTCAGGGGTGTGAATCAGACAGCGGCTGAAAGGAAAATGTCCTCGTTTGAATTAACATCAGAGGGTGACGTCACACGGGGATGAATCACTGGGAGCGTTGAGAGGAATACATTGTTGAGATCTAACCTGCAAATGGATGGAAGAGGTCTTGGCGCAATCACGGCTCCATTCATTCAAAATAGCTTTTTAAAAAATCGTATCAGAATCGAACCAGGGGTACCGTTGTAATGTATTTAAAATACACAAAGTTTTAAAAACTTGGCATTATACTAAATGCCCTTTGACCAGTAGCTGGCTACTTGGAGTGCTCCTGGTGTTACTGTAAGAAGGTTCTCCATTGTGCATATGGCAGGGCTCAGACTCCATTGTGATAGGTGGTCTGTGGTTTGCTCTTCTCCACACTTGCCTATCGTGGACTCCACTTTGTGACTCCATTCCTTAAGGTTGGCTCTGCATCTCATGGTGCCAGAGCGCAGTCTGTTCAGGGCCTTCCAAGTTGCCAAGTTTTCTGTGTGACCAGGAGGGAGTCTCTCATCCGCTCTCAATCACTAATTGAGGTTCTGGGTTTTAGCCTGCCACCAAGCTCCGGAAGTCAAAGTAGTGCCAAACTGAACAAACTCTGCAGTGCAGATGCACCTCAAATGCAATTTATTCCAATATATGGTTTCCTCCATGTTGTTGTCATTGTTAGTCCCAAAATCCTCTCCGTTAAGCCTTTGTGCTCTCCCTCATCAATATGTTGCTTAATCATATGTATTCAGGTTTTCATCTTTGAAATATTGGAGGATATGCAACAATGCTTCTGACTCAGCTTCTAAGCAAGCAAAGAAGATTGTCACATCAGTTCTCTGTGTTATTTTAAAAATAATTTTAAGTCTGATGTGTTGTCAAAGACTTTCATGGCTAGGATCACTGGGTTGCTGTGAGTTTTCCAGGCTATCTGGCTTGCATTCCAGTGAACTAAATGAAGCTGAGTAGGACAATCAGGCATCATTATTTACAAGCAATGAGTGACAAGGTCCTGTGCTTTGTTTGACTAATGATGCTATAACTGCATCAATGTTTTTAATGTGTTGTAGAAGGCTTTGATGGCCTGGAGCACTGGTTGCTGTGAGTTTTCCAGGCTGTCTGGCCATTTTCCAGAAGCATTCTCTCCTGACGTTTCACCCACATCCATGGCAAGCATCCTCAGAGGTTGTGAGGTCTGTTGGAAACTAGGCAAGTGGGGCTTATATATCTGTGGAATGTCCAGGCTGGGAGAAAGAACTCTTCTCCGCTTAAAGCAGGTGTGAACATTACAACTGGCCACCTTGGTTAGCACTGAATAGCCTTGCAGTTTCAAAGCCTGGTTACTTCCTGCCTGGGGGAATCCTTTGTTGGGATGTGATTAGTTGGCTCTGGTTGTTTCTTGTCTGGAATTCCCCTGTTTTTGAGTGTTGTTTTTAATTTACTGTCCTGATTTAAGTTTGATTTGCCTTTACTTTGTTGGTTCAGCTTTACTGCCACTCATGCTAATAAAGACTATTTAATGCCGTTTCAGTTTGAAACAAACAGCAACAATAATGATTTGTTATTAGAAAGAGCTTTTTTGAAATACTGATGCGTATGTTATGCCACAACATGCCTGTTAAGCATCCCACACAGAATTGTCTTGTCTGACACTTCCACTTTGCTTCTTCCTCAGTGGAAGAGCTGCAGATGAGTAACTCATAACAATTTGCTTTATTCTTTTCCCACATCAAGATTTTATCAAAGCAAGCAGTCCTTATTGTTGTTGTTGCACAGTCCGCAGGTGCACTTTGTGGAACACCAGTTTGTATATGTGAAATATGGTACAGAAGGATTGTAACTGGAATTAAAAGAAGGGATATCACATGCTTTTGTGGTGGAGTACCACATTCTCACAACTGAAACGTGGCTTGCTATATTCTTAGCTCCTTGTGGGAAAGTGGATAAGTCATTTTGCCAAATAGGGAAAGGGGTCTCAGGCTAGTGAGAACCTGAGCCTCGTTGGCGGAAACCTGAGCAGCAGTGATTTCAGCCCTGGCAAAACCTCTGGCCGACGCCAGACCAAGCCACCCAAATGAGGATCCGTGCCTTGGTGAGACGGAAGAAGGCCCAATGAGATGCTCACCAGTGAAGGATTTCAGCCACCGAGGATTAAGTTTAATCATATGATTAAGATGCCAGTTCGCGATAGCTTGCCAAGTAACTGAGATACATTGGCAGTAAAAACAGAAGTTTATATACACTTCAACATTTGAATCTCCCGCTGCCCCATGCCGGCCAGCTTGATGGTGATTGGCTGGCCCACTCTCTTTTACTTACTTACTTACTTAGGCAACCCCCCGTAATCTGAGGATGATGGTCTTCCAAGTGTAGTATCCTGGCAGTGGGTCCGTAGGTGACTGTTGAGCCCTATTCTTGATCTGCATGTTCTCCCACAGTGATGGCATCAGTTTCAGGTGGAAGGCGGTCCCGGTCCAGGTTGACTTGATGTGCCTTCCTCTTGGCACGTTTCTCTCTTTCGCCCTCCATTCATGCCTCTTCAAATCCTGCAGCCCTGCTGGTCACAGATGACCACCAACTGGAGCGTTCAAGGACCAGGGCTTCCCAGTTTTTAGAGTTTTTAAGGTTGGCTTTGAGCCCGTCTTTAAATCTCTTTTCCTGTCCTCCAATATTCTGTTTTCCGTTGTTGAGTTGGAATAGAGGAACTGCTATGGGAGATGGTGGTCAGACATCCGGACAATGTGGCCAGTCCAGCGGAGTTGATGGCGGAGGACCATCGCTTCAGTGCTGGTGGTCTTTGCTTCTTCCAGCACGCTGACATTTGTCGGTTTGTCTTTCCAAGAGATTTGCAGAATTTTTCGGAGGCAACGCTGATGGAATAGTTCCAGGAGTTGCATGTGACGTCTGTAGACAGTCCACATCTCACAGGTGTATAGCAGGGTTGGGAGGACAATAGCTTTATAAACAAGCACCTTGGTATCCCTATGGATGTCCGGATCCTCAAACAATCTCTGCTTTATTCAGAAAAAAGGCTGCACTCGCAGAGCTCAGGCGGTGTTGAATTTCGGTGTCAATGTTGACTTTTGTGGAGAGGTGGCTGCCAAGGTAGCAGAAATGGTCAACATTTTCTAATGTTACACCATTAAGCTGTATTTCTGGGATTGGAGAGGGATTGGCCGGTGACTGCTGGAAGAGCACTTTGGTTTTCTCGATGTTCAATGACAGGCCAAGCTTCTCGTATGCTTCTGCGAAGGTGTTTAGAGTGGCTTGTAGGTCTTCTTCTGAATGCACACAGACAACATTGTCATCAGCATACTGTTGTAACCTTGGTTTTGGCTTTCAGTCTGCTGAGGTTGAATAGCTTGCCATCTGTCCGATAGATGATTTCCACTCCAGCGGGAAGCTTCCCATCAACAAGACGAAGTATCATAGCGATGAAGATGGAAAATAAGGTTGGGGCAATAACACATCCCTGTTTGACACCTGATTCCACCTTAAATGGGTCACTTTGGGAGCCATTGCTGTCCAAGACTGTTGCCATCATGTCATCATGGAGGAGCCGCAGGACGTTCACAAATTTGTTAGGGCACCTGATTTTTTGGAGGATGGTCCAGGGAGCGCTGCAATTCACTGTGTCGAATGTGATATGTCAAGGAGGACTCCAAAGCTGCGGACCTGCACCTTCAAGGAGAGTGTAACCCCATCCAGCACAGGCTGTAACCCTATACCTTGTTTGGCCTTGCAACCGACCAGGAGGACCTCTGTCTTGTCTGGATTCAACTTCAATTTTTTCGCTCTCATCCAGACCATCACAGTGGCCAAGCACCAGTTCACAACCTGGGCAACCTCCTTAGCATCTGGTGGAAAGGAGTGGTAGAGTTGGATGTCATTTAGTCCTATTTGTATTTAGGGCAGGGTCAATCACCTATGTTCCCATGGATGTCAATGAGTGGCAATTCCCATTATCCTTCACTTCATTCATACTGGTTGGAAAAAATGTCTAGGAACATCACCAGCCTTTTTGTCAACACTCTAATTATAATTCCACATCTTCCTGTGGTTATAGCAAACCATTAACATGCACTTTTAGGTAAGGAGCACGGAAATAACAAATGGCTTCCCCTTAAATCAATTATTTTAATTGGCTTTCCCTGTGATTTAAATCACCCTGCTCGAAAATGTATGCTCCAGCTATTTTATTTTCAGCATCATTTCGTGACCTGAGCTGGGCTTTACATTTTAGTTTCCCATTGAGAAAATCTGTTTATGCTGACTCACTTTCCCCTTGAGAACCATAAAGTCTTTTTGATTTTTTTAAAGAAGCAGAAAAGAGCTTTTGACGATCTGCTGAAAGTGCCAGCCAGCGTTCACAGCTGGTAGTTTGAAAGCACAATGAAATTAAGAAGGAACACTTTGCCAAATGAATGTGAACAGTAATTGGGAAAAGAAAAAGAACAACGCAAATATTTTTGCACAGGATTTTGTGAGCATTTTTTCAAACATGATTGAGAGCATCAGAAATACATCGCTGCTGTAATGGAATCAACAATAGGACAGCTAGTTGTTGTTGTTGTTGTTGTTGTTTTAAACTGATCTAACCAAGGTTGGATTAAGAGGTTGAAGGCCTCAAGATGTTGAAAAAGTTTGTGCATCTGTATGAGTGTATTGTCTGAAATCTCGGGGTTTGCCAAGCATGCCAAGCTCTGATAGATTTATATAAAGCAGTGGTTCTCAGCCTTCCTAATGCCGTGGCCCTTTAATACAGTTCTTCATATTGTGGTGGCCTCAACCATAAAACTATTTTTCTTGCTACTTCATAACTGTAACTTGGTACTGTTATGAATTGTAATGTAAATATCCGATATGCAGGATGTATTTTTATTCACTGGACCACATTTGACACAAATACCGAATACAACCAAATTTGAATACTAGTGGGGCTGCGGTGGTTGATTTGGTCATTTTGGAGTTGTAGTTGCTAGTGTTAGAGACCCTAAATTGGGTCTTCTTAGGTTCACGTTGCGGGAGCACGAAAGGAAGGAGACAGTCTCAATGAAAGATTAAAAAAACAAGGTTTTATTTTTAATTTCTTCATGAAGAAGATGGACAGCCAACAACATACACAGATGTTACCCTTCAAGTGACTGCCCTGCTCTTCCCTTGAAATCTGCAAACTTTATAGCCCAGTGTAAACAAAAAGGGAAAGTACCACTGCCTGACATCAACAATTTTAAACTTTTAAGAAAAGAAAACATTTTCTTTTCATGCAAAGTACTCTCTTTCCAGCCCCTCTCCCTTGACCTTTTGATGGAAAGTACCTTCTTGTACTACAACCTTTGAAGCTAACCACAACGCATCCTGTGTAGAAAAGTACCTTCTTGTACTTAAAAACATTTTCTTCCGTATTGCTCTTTTTAAGTCAGAGAAAGGGTATGTTTCTCTTTTGCTGTTAATTTCATTCAAAGCCCTTTTGCTTAATTTCACTCAGAGACCCTTGAAGCCTCCTTCACTAGAATTTATAGTTCACCTACAATCAAAGAGCATTCTGAACTCCACCAACAATGGAATTGAAGCAAACTTGATGTACTGATGTATTGATGCTAATGTTTAATGATTTGTGATGCTATTGCTTTTAAATGCCCAACGATTTTGTATTGCGTATACTGAAACTGTTGTTAACTGCTCTGAGTCGCCTAAGGGCTGAGAAGAGCGGTATACAAATGAAGTAATAAATAATAAATAAATAAACTTGGCATATAGAACTCCTATGACCAAGAGAAAATACTGGAAGGGTTTGTTGGGCATTGACCTTGAGTTTTGGAGTTGTAGTTCACCTGTATAAAGAGAGAACTATGGACTGAAACAATGATGGATCTGGACCAAACTTGGCACAAGTATTCAATATGACCAAATGTGAACACTGGTGGAGTTTGGGGAAAAGAGACCTTGACATTTGGGAGTTGTAGGTGCTGGGATGTCCTACAATCAAAGAGCATTCTGAACCCCACTAAACGTCCCACACAGAACCCCTATGACTAATAGAAAATACTGTGTTTTCTGATGGTATTTGGTGGCCCCTCTGACACCCTTTCGTGACTCCCCACTGGTCCCGACGCCCAGRTTGATGATGCTGATGATGATATATTATTATTATTATTATTATTATTATTATTATTATTATTATTATTATTTATACGCCGCCACCATCTCCCCAAGGGGACTCRGGGCAGCTTACATGAGGCCAAGTCCAACAATCACAACAAATTAAACCTCCATGATCAACAGACAATACTGTTATTTTCTGATGGTCTTTGGCGACCTCTCTTGACACCCCCCTTGCGACCCCCCCCCCCGGTTTTGAACCAATATGGGTCATAATATTGTATCAAACACATCAGGGTCTGTTCTTTTCAAACATCCATATAAAATGTCAGTGGACTTCATCCCACAGGTTTAGGACTCTGTTTCCATATGCTTTGGAAACAGAACTTCATGATGTCCCATGGAGGCCATCACATGACATAAGGGCTGCGGTAGCACAGCGGGTTAAACTGCTAGCTGCAGAAAAACTTGCTGACCGAAAGGTCGGAAATTTGAAGCCGCAGGTCGGGGTGAGCTCCCAGCTGTCAGTGATTGAAAATACAGTGATTGAAAATACATCCTGTGTATTAGATATTTACATTACGATTCAGAACAGTAGCAAAATTACAGTTGAAAAGTAGCAACAAAAATAATTTTATGGTTGGGGGTCAACACCACATGAGTAACTGTATTAAGGGGCCGCAGCATTAGGAAGTTTGAGTACTTATTTTATTTATTTATTATGTCAGGAGCAACCAAATAGTTGTATTACATTTTTAACCAAAACAAACAAACAAAATAGACGAAACACAGAGTTTGCAAGCTTGATTAAATGTCCTTTGACCAGTATCTGGCCACTTGGAGTGCCTCTGGTGTTGCCGCAAGGAGGTCCTTCATTGTGCATGTGGCAGGGCTCAGGTTGCATTGCAGCAGGTGGTCAGTGGTTTGCTCCTCTCCACACTCACATGTCGTGTAGCCCATTTCTTAAGGTTGGATTTGCATCTCGTGGTGCCAGAGCGCAGTCTGTTCAGCGCCTTCCAAGTCGCCCAGTCTTCTGTGTGCCCAGGGGGAGTCTCTCATTTGGTATCAGCCATTGATTGAGGTTCTGGGTTTGAGCCTGCCACTTTTGGACTCTCGCTTGCTGGGGTGTTCCAGCGAGTGTCTCTGTAGATCTTAGAAAACTATTTCTTGATTTAAGTTGTTGACATACTGGCTGATACCCAAACAGGGATGAGCTGGAGATGTCTCTGCCTTGGTCCTTTCACTATTGGCTGCTACTTCCCGGCGGATGTCAGGTGGTGCGATACCGGCTAAACAGTGTAATTTCTCCAGTGGTGTAGGGCGCAGACACCCCGTGATAATGCGGCATGTCTCATTAAGAGCCACATCCACTGTTTAGCGTGGTGAGATGTGTTCCACACTGGGCATGCATACTCAGCAGCAGAGTAGCACAGCGCAAGGGCAGATGTCTTCACTGTGTCTGGTTGTGATCCCCAGGTTGTGCCAGTCAGCTTTTTGTATGATATTGTTTCTAGCACCCACTTTTTGCTTGATGTTCAGGCAGTGCTTCTTGTAGGTCAGAGCACGGTCCAGAGTGACTCCCAGGTATTTGGGTGTGCTGCAATGCTCCAGTGGGATTCCTTCCCAGGTCATCCTCAGAGCTCGGGATGCTTGTCTGTTCTTAAGGTGAAAGCACATGTCTGTGTTTTAGATGGATTAGGGATCAGCTGGTTTTCCCTGTAATAGGCAGTAAGAGCACCTAGAGCTTCGGAGAGCTTCTGTTCAACCATCTCAAAGCTCCCTGCTTGAGCAGTAATGGCACGATCATCAGCATAGATGAAGCTCTCTGTCCCTTCTGGCAGTGGCTGGTCATTTGTGTAGATGTTGAACATGGATGGAGCAAGCACGCTCCCCTGAGGCAGGCCGTTCTTCTGTTTTCGCCATCTTGAGAACTACTGGTTTATAGTATATGGTTCTTGACATTGCCTTCTGTATCGTTGAAACCTCTTTCCACCATGGGATCCCATTAACACACGTAGTGATTATTTCAGGGGAAATAAGTTTTGCTGATGGCTATCAGAGCTGGGAAATATATGTGTGTTCCCTTGCATGCTGGGAAGGGGGGAAACGCAAACATTAACATTCCAAAAATACCCCTTTTTTAATCAAGGTGACTTCAGGGAGTGAAAATTGAGAATACATTCTTGTGAAAAACCAAATTGTGATCGGCAGTACTAAGTGTCATGAATTTTTGCTATCTCTTCTTACTATTTTGGTGACCTTACAGCTACTTTTTCTTCCAACACTTTTCAGGACGACTCCCAGCACCTGTTGCCAGAAGGCACTTTCTCCCAGTTTGGCATTCAGGATCATTCCAACGGGGAGCTTCTGCTGGCTTCAGGAAATATTGGAAAATTTTCCATTGAGCCGAGGCTGCATTGATCAATTCAGCCCTTGACCGAGGACCCATTTCCAAGCTCACCTTGTAAATCCATATGATTGGCTCCCTGCCTTGTTCCCTTGGCAACAAACCTTAACCATTGTGAATAAACCACAACGTAATATAATAGAGGCACAAATTGTTCTAGCAATTATATCTGAATGACCAACCTGATCAAACCCACTGCAACTGCGATGATTCAAACGTCATTTCCTCTCCTTAGTCCTGACCCTTCCTCGTTTTAACATTCAACTGACGCGGACATGTAAATCTGGAAACTTTAAAGACTGCAAAGAAAAATACTTCTCTCCCTATCCTCAGTCCCCTCCAAGTAAAAACCACTCACACTCCACTGTTAACACTATAGGAATCCTGCTAAAATGGATTGTTCTGTGATCATCCGTCAGAAGAGTAAACAATTAATCAAGCCGTTTGCATTTTTGCACTCAGTTTGCATTTCTGTTGAATTTTTCATGCTGTTTAAAATCAGTTACATCCTGTTTTGACTCACTTTGCAGCAGTATCTGCATAAAGCAGTAAGGGGATTCTTCAACCTTGGGCAAGTGTCCATTGGGGTCCAAAAGGGTATCCTCCATGTCTGTGCTGGTACAGCTGTACCAGAAGCTCCCACTTTATTTGCCTTGTATTAAGTGTTTGCTTGCAGCCCTAGGCTTGGGATTCTGCAGAAGGGTGGCTTCCTGTTAAAGTTTGCAGTTATAGGGCAGGCCCCCTGTCCATCATCGTTAAGTTTGGTTCCGCCCCCTGTTCAGGACCATTTTCAGTCAGTCTCAGCAAGGAAAGTCAATGTACAGGACGTGTACAGACTTCTCCTGTACAAAGGCTTCAACCCTTAAGACCTCCCGGGGGAGAACAGTCTTAAGAGCAAAAGGATTCCCAAAGATTCCCAGGGAAACAGCCCTAAAGCTCTGAGGAATTTCGGAGGGAAAAACAGCTTTGAATATCTAAGAACTCCAGCTGAAGTGACTACAGGCCTACTGGTAGGTCCACTCGGTGCTTTGAGACACAGTTCAACTCGGTAGTGGAGCCCACATCAGTTAGGTTTAGGTTCACAGTTAGCCTGGGAGAAGTTTGGAAAGGGATTTTCCTTTAGAGTAAAAGTAACAGTTAGAAGCCACCAGTTGCACAAAAGCCTGGAAGCATTTGTTTAACCTTTTGAAGACAAAGGAAGTTTCTGTTGATTGTTCACCAATAAAAGACTTTGTTATATTTCACAAGTCCTCTAAAGCCTGTTTATGGTGAAAATCTTTACAAATTTCTCTTCGGGCCCCCTGGCTTCCCACTGGGCTAAAGTTGCACGTCCTGTTTTAAAAGCAATTCGTTTCAAGCCCAGCGCGCGACAGAACAATGTCATTTACGAATACAGTAGAGTCTCGTTTAATCGACCTTTGCCTATCCAGTATTCTGTCTTTTCCGAAGGAAGGATATGGAAGCCCTTATTTGAAAAACTCATTTTTTTAATTGTACAAAATGTATAAGGTTGTAGGTGAACTACAATTCACAGCATCCCAGGTAAACCCCTTGAAACTCCTTCAATATGTACTTAAAGTTCTCTCCTGTCCCCTTTGCTTCATGCTGGCTCTTAGTTATGCCCACCAGGACAACGACGAAGGGAATAAAGCAGGTGCTCCTGGGAGGGAGGGCCCTCCTTTTCTTCTTGCCCCCCATCCCAATTGTTAACCCCCTCCCAAAAGCTTGCAAACTTCTCCCCAAAGATAGAGAGAGAGCCCCAAACACTTTTCCTTGGTGCACATTTGGTAAAAGGATGGTGCACAGCTTCTGGATGAAAGAATGAAGCAAGAGAGATCCAGAAGGGGATCAGGTCGCCAAGACCTTGGCCGAAGGCTTCCCAAGGATCCAAATGAAGGGGATCGTGGTGGGGTGGGGGGTGGGGCCCGCTTTGGGATCCATCTCAACCACCGTTGCTGCAACCCATGGGAGGAGAGCGAGGGATCAGCTTCCCTCCTTGGTGAGGCTCCCCATTGGCATTGCAAGGAAAACCCGGGCTGGAAAGGCCGGGAAGAGAGGCAGAAGGAGGGAGGGTGCCCTTCAGGGATGGTGTGAAGCCCCCACCGGCAGTGAGTAAGTCAGGTGGGCCAGGAAGGAAGGGGAAAGGGAAGAAGAGGGAGTATGAAATAGAGGCTCACACTTTTAATGTCTCTCCGTATTATCTGACATTTTTGTTTATCCAACGTTCTGACGGCCCATTTTTTGTCGGATAAGCGAGACTCTACTGTATGTTGAATAGGGTGGGGGCAAGGATGCATCCTTGATGTACCCTCTGGACATGGATATCTCGCCAGAGAGTTGGCCCAGGATACCACATCTGATCTGAAGTTTGCTGTCCTATAAAGGGCCTTGATAAGGCCTAGAAGTCTTTTATCTTTCAACATCTCATTCAGCTTTCCCTATAAAAGGGGGCGGTTCAAACCTTCTGCAACTAAAAACTTTAATGCCAAGATAGCTTCCCAGCTGCTGTATGCTTCCAGCATCTGGATTGGTGGCTTAACATCAAAAATAGACCAACAGCAGACACAGTTTTTAAGGACCCCTTTCCAGCTCCCCAGATGTGTATCATCCTGTGTCTTATTACTTGAATCCAGGGAAGCACCCCTGCCAATAATAGCCTGGTGGTGGACACTTAAATACTGGCTCAAGATTAGACTTTTTAGTTTAGGATCTAATTTGATTCATCACTAAGCTTGGGATGAGTACATAAGCAGTTGATTTAAGATCAATTCTAAGAAAGCCTCCTCTATTGGCCTTTCCGCATCCTTCCTAACTCATCTGGGTTTTGATATGGCTCTCACATCAATCAAACAGAAACTAAGAGACATTACCTTTTGTGGGCTGTGCTCTCACTCTTATGTATCTCCAGGGCCAGCCCTAGATAATTTTCAAGTGTAAGCAAACAGTATTTTGCCCCCCCCCCCAAAAAAAAAACCCAACAACAACCAATCACTGAAAAATAAAAGGTAGAAGGTAGAGGTGTAAATAAAAGACAAATCAAAAATTTACTTACAACATTATGTTCATATAGTTACATTACATAGAATTAACACAAATTAACTTTTTAGAATGCAAATATTTTAGTAAACAATGTTAAGTTTTTGTTGTTATTTTTGGTCTACAAGTACTACACAAAGGTTTCCTGGTCGTGCTGTCTCTTCAGAAGATTTTTCAGACTTCGGGCTTGCTAATAATAGCACTCTGAACTCCACCAAAGATGGAATTGGACCAAACTGTGCACACAGAGCCCCCATGACCAGCAAAAATACTGGAGGTCTTTGGGGAAAATTCACCTTGATTTGGGGGAGTTGTAGTTCACCTACACCCAGAGAGCTCTGTGAACCTTAACAGACATGGATTGGGACCAAACTAGGCACACATACCTGATATGTTGAAATTTGATTACTGGAGAGGCTTGGGGGGAACTGGCCTTTTCTGGGAGTTGTAGTTCACACACAACCAGAGAAACCGGGACCTCCACCAGTGATGGACCTGGTCTGAACTTGGCACACAGAACCCCCATGACTAACTCAACCTACTGGAGGTTGAGTTAGTCATGGTTGTGGGGACTGACTCACCATAGTGGGAGTTGTCGTTTACCCTACAGTCAGAGAGCATGATGAAACCCACTGATGCGGCATCTATGGTCATGATGAAGTGCATAATGGGAATGGGGATGATGTTCCTGATGATGGGCCTGAGGATGCAAGTTTGCCCGGGCCAGAGTTAAGTTCAGAAGAGAGGCCTGAGCAAGGCCATATTCCTGGGAAAGACGTTTCACTGCTTTTCTCAGAGAAACAGCCTGAAATGATGAGATTGCTTTGCCAGATGCAGAAGGACTGGAGGATAGTGAAACCTTGGGCACAAATCAAAGTTTCAGTAAATAGAGGCAGAACTTTTGGAATCTCGGGCTCTCTGCTCGTTTGCAACAAAAGGAAGATAATAAACCATTATCTAGTTGGAAAGTGAGAAAGAATGCTTTCCTGTCAGTTTGAGCTTCTGGAAAGGGTTTATAACTATTCATGGGAGATTAGTATCTCAGTCGAGTCAACATTAATTCATGCCTGTTTGGTTTTCAAGTATTCTATGTTTCATATATCAAGTCCTTGCCAAGTTTAAGTTTTTGCCTGAGAGTTCCTGCTGTTTTGCTTCAAGTTCCTGGCTTCATGGATTTCTATGTACTAATGGACCTGGTTTACTTTTAAAGTTCATGGAGTCTCTTGAATTTTGGATTTTTACTATTTTTTACTGCTTTGTCTACATATATTCTACAATAAACTTCTTGCTGATTTTACCATGCTTATTTATTTATCGTGTCGTCAGCAACCATTGTATTACAATTCTAACAGAGCAAAACAAACACACAGATTAAAAAGAAAAAGGAAGAAGAAAAAACCACACAGATTCTGCAACTTTGGTATTTTGTTAAATGTCTTTTGACCAGTATCTGGCCACTTGGAGTGCCTCTGGGGTTGCCGCAAGAAGGTCCTCCATTGTGCATGTGGCAGGGCTCAGGTGGCATTGCAGCAGGTGGTCAGTGGTTTGTTCTTCTCCGCACTCGCATGCCGAGGATTCCACCCTGTAGCCCCATTTCTTAAGATTGGCTCTGCATCTCGTGGTGCCAGAGCGCAGTCTGTCAGCGCCTTCCAAGTCGCCCAGTCTTCTGTGTGCCCAGGGGGGAGTCTCTCATCTGGTATCACCCATGAATTGAGGTGCTGGGTTTGGGCCTGCCACTTTTGGACTCTCGCTTGCTGGGGTGTTCCAGCGAGTGTCTCTGTAGATCTAAGAAAACTATTTCTTGATTTAAGTCGTTGACGTGCTGGCTGATACCCAAACAAGGGATGAGCTCTGCCTTGGTCCTTTCACTATTGGCTGCTACTTCCTGTCAGGTGGTGCAATACCGGCTAAGCAGTGTAATTTCTCCAGTGGTGTGGGGCGCAGACACCCTGTGATAATGCGGCATGTCTCATTAAGAGCCACATCTACTGTTTTAGTGTGGTGAGATGTGTTCCACACTGGGCATGCATACTCAGCAGCAGAGTAACATAGCACAAGGGCAGATGTCTTCACTGTGTCTGGTTGTGATCCCCAGGTTGTGCCAGTCAGCTTTCGTATGATGTTGTTTCTAGCGCCCACTTTTTGTTTGATGTTCAGGCAGTGCTTCTTGTAGGTCAGAGCATGGTCCAAAGTGACTCCCAGGTATTTGGGTGCGCTGCAATGCTCCAGTGGGATTCCTTCCCAGGTAATCCTCAGAGCTCGGGATGCTTGTCTGTTCTTAAGGTGAAAGGCGCATGTCTGTGTTTTAGATGGATTAGGGATCAGTTGGTTTCTCTGTAATAGGCAGTATGAGCACCTAGAGCTTCGTAGAGCTTCTGTTCGTATGGTGTTTCAAGTGAGAGGTGTTCGTCCTCTGGAGTACGACAGTTTCTATGAACAGGCCCGAGCACACATAATCAGCCTTTTACTAAGAAACTTACCAGCTAGTCCAGTGAAATTTTATATGAAGTTTCTACTTGGTGACAACCTTCCTCATGTGACCTTGGTGATTGCCAAGATTCTTTCTGAGGCAGCCAGGATTAGACAATTCCTAATTTTATACTCAGGCTGAAACATGGTGGCACTTGTAGTCTTTTACCTATGTTTTTAGCCAACATGTATGTTAAGTAGTTTTTAACTGATGTAAATTTTACCCATTTGTGTGTTTCATCAACCAGATGTTGTTAATCTCATTTATCTGCATACCTTGTATGCCTATGGTGCAATAAGGGTCTTTGGACCATAATAAAATGTTGTTGTTGACTCACTTTGCATTTGACCTCCTTAGCAATTACTGGAATTGTGAGTGGGCCAAAAATAAGAAAACAAATAATGAAACAAGATACAATGCAATCAATCCATGCAGCCCCTGGGACACAAGAATCAATTCAGCTCGTGTTCATCCTGCACCACTCAGTTTCTCTTTTGCACCTGAGAATAAAAACATTTTAATTAAGGACGCACAGTGGCCCAGTTACTGAAGGTGGGAAGCAAACCCGTTTTGACTTATCGGCTCTAAAGATGTCTTTGTTACTATTTTTACTCAGAATCAGCACCATATGTCACATTTTCCCACACTAGGCTAACATTTCGTAAGGTCACAGGGTTGGCTAGCCCTTATCAAACACATTCCTTGGAAACTTGGCAAGAAGTCCACTTTGAAAATACTTTCTGATACGTAGTGTTGGTTTACTGTTGTTAGGTGACTTGGCCCCACCCTCTCCTTTTATTCTGTACAGTTACGGATAATCATGTTCAGTAGGTTAGCATGAAGGTTGAACCCTAGAATGTTAATTAGTATTGCTCATGTGATTCTAATTGCAGTCTATATCCTCAAAATAAGTGGGAGAACTCTTCCATCATTCATGTCTGTTCAAAGAAAGGTTTGGTCTGTTTAATTTCTGTGCTATTAAAGACAGACAAGTTAGTTTAATAGCCCTTACTCCCAAAGTTTATTTATTTATTTACAGTATTTATATTCTGCTCTTACCACCCCGGCAGGGGACTCAGGGCAGATTACAATGCACATATACATGGCAAACATTCAATGCCAATTAGACATACAACATGTATAGATGGACACAAAGGCAATTTAACATTCCAGCTTTAAGGCTTCATGAGGGTATGCTCGATTCCAGCTCAATTCTGGCCACAGGGGGAGCAGCTGCTTCACCGTCCATTTGTGACACCGAGTCCTTTGATAGAATACTTCCTCACTCTTCTGCACGCTGCTGGAAGGTTTTATGGTGTTGTAAATTAGTTAAATTAGCCTAAAGAGGTACCTAAATTTCCTACTTGACAGATGCAACTGTCTTTCGGGCTGCATAAGTCAACAGCAAGCTAGACTAATGGCCGGAAGCTCACTCTGACCCAGGCTGGCCTTGAACTCATGATCTCTCGGTCAGTAGTGATTTAATGCAGCTGGCTATCAGCTAGCTGCACGACTGCCACAGTTACAGCCCTACAGAGAAAAATATAATTTCATACTCGCCAACTGCCCAGATTGATAAAGGATAGTAGGGATACCAAGGTGTTTGTTTGTAAAGCTATTGTCCTCCCAACCCTGCTTTATGCCTGCGAAACACGGACTGTCTACAGACGTCACATGCAACTCCTGGAACGAATCCATCAGTGCTGCCTCCAGAAAATCCTGCAAATCTCTTGGGAAGACAGGCGGACAAACGTCAGCGTGCTGGAAGAAGCAAAGACCACCAGCATTGAAGCAATGGTCCTCCGCCATCAACTCCGCTGACCGGCCACGTTGTCCAGATGCCCGACCACCATCTCCCAAAGCAGTTGCTCTACTCTGAACTCAAAAATGGAAAACGGAATGTTGGTGGGCAGGAAAAGAGATTTAAAGATGGGCTCAAAGCCAACCTTAAAAACTCCAGCATAGACACTGTGAACTGGGAAGCCCTGGCCCTTGAGTGCTCCAGCTGGAGGTCAGCTGTGACCAGCAGTGCTGCAGAATTTGAAGAGTAAGATTGTCCCCCAAGGTCAGTGTCCTGGCAGTGGGTACATAGGTGACTGTGACTTATTCTTGATCTGCATGTTCTCCTGCAGTGAGGGCGTCGGTTTCGAGGTGGAAGGCGGTCCCAGTCGGGGTTGGCTTGACGCACCTTCCTCTTGGCACATTTCTCTCTTTCACCCTCAATTTGCATCTCTTCAACTTCTACAGCACTGCTGGTCTCAGCTGACTTCCTGCTGGAGTGCTCAAGGGCCAGGCTTTCCCAGTTCTCAGTGTCTATGCCAGAGTTTTTTAAGTTTGGCTTTGAGCCCATCTTTAAATCTCTTTTCCTGTCCTCCAACATTCTATTTTCCGTTCCTAAAGTGCCTCTGTGTTAAAGGGTCTTAATCTTAACAGAAAGCATACAGATAGCCCCCGAGTAAAGCCAGACACTATAGTTTCCCCAAAGGCTCGGGCATGCCATCACACAGCTGCTCCTAGCTTATATTTTATTCATTGGTTGTTGTTGGGTGTGTTTTTTTTTTTTTTTGCCATCTTAACCATACTCAGATGTGTCTTGGACACGTGTGTTCTAGTTTCCACCTGTGAAATGTTAAGCGTATGGGATATGACTGACCATTTATGATCTCATCCACTTCATAGTAGACTAGCAACGGCAGTCAGATAACCAATATTGCTCTTTCCAGAGGAAATGAAGCAAAAGATGCCAAACTTACCAGTCGACTAATACCTGCTCAAAACTTTCAAGTCACAACAGTAAAAAAAGTAGATGAGCACTGCTTGGTGCCATGGAAGTGGGGTCAGTGTTTCAAAGAAGTGTAATTCTATGGAGAATCAAGACAGATACAGAGACTCACGTGGAAGTCACGATGTCCTTTGTACTATTTATCTGGTGTTTTCAGACCACTGATTGGCCTTCTATCAGTTGCAGTTTGAAGTAGTGGTGTCAACACTTCTAACCAAAATAAACGGCCCTGGTGAACACATTGGGGAGAGGGACTCTTCAGGCTTCGGGAAAAGAGTTTTTTTTAGAAAGCCTTTGATCTGAGATATACACACTCTTCGCTATTCTGGGCATAAAGAAATGATGGGCTCTTTTTGCCATGATCCTTGGCCTATAACTGTTTCTACACATTCTGCTCCAGAACTTCTAGCATATTGTGAGTATATTTGACGATTGAGCTTTCAGCCCTTTAGATCAATTCTACACCATTTCAGATTTGTTGTTGTTCATTCGTTCAGTTGTCTCCGACTCTTCGTGACCTCATGGACCAGCCCATGCCAGAGCTCCCTGTCGGCCGTCACCACCCCCAGCTCCTTCAAGATCAGTCCAGTCACTTCAAGGATGCCATCCATCCATCTTGCCCTTGGTCGGCCCCTCTTCCTTTTACCTTCCACTTTCCCCAGCATAATTGTCTTCTCTAGGCTTTGCTGTCTCCTCATGATGTGGCCAAAGTACTTCAACTTTGTCTCTTGTATCCTTCCCTCCAATGAGCAGCCGGGCTTTATTTCCTGGAGGATGGACTGGTTGGATCTTCTCGCAGTCCAAGGCACTCTCAGAACTTTCCTCCAACACCACAGCTCAAAAGCATCGATCTTCCTTCGCTCAGCCTTCCCTAAGGTCCAGCTCTCACATCCGTAGGTTACTACAGGGAATACCATGGCTTTGACAATTTCAGATTACAGATGTTTTAAAAGTTTTGACAAAAACCTTTTTTTCAAAGCTGCAACAACTATCTTATTGAATGTCTCTCACAGTAACCAACAGAACTTCCATTTAGGAATTTCTTCTCAGCCCAGCACAGAGATTGACTTCCTCGAAGTATCAGTCCGTCCTCCTCTTTGCAGATTCAACAATTTATTGGAACTCTGGCTGGCTGTTGCGACAGAGGGACAAATGTGTTCCCTATCCTTATTGGGGCTTTCTGATGCTGAGCAGAATTCTGGGAAATGTAGTTTAGGGCAGGGCCTTTTGAATTCTCTGGCATAGGGCTCTTTACCTTCCCAAACTTCCTTTCCCAGAATTCTGTGCTCTCTCAGTCTCTTCCCCGGTGAACGATAATTTAACAGCACCCCTCTACTAGATACAACTTTGCAATTCTATTTCCTAAAGGTGCAAATCCCCTTACAAACATACAACGGCCCCACAGGCGTTGTGCTGTCGCACGCTGGGCCTGAAATAAGGTCTGTTTACAGGACGTGCCTTCTGTACGCCCAACGGGACACCGGGGTGCCTCAGCTTAAGGGCCCCTTAAATTTCCCAACACAAAGTTCTATTGAGGCTCAAAGTAAGTTCAAAAAAATTCTTTATTTGGAGCATTGCAGCGCACCCAAATACCTGGGAGTCACTCTGGACCGTTCTCTGACCTACAAGAAGCACTGCCTGAACATCAAACAAAAAGTGGGTGCTAGAAACAATATCATACGAAAGCTGACTGGCACAACCTGGGGATCACAACCAGATACAGTGAAGACATCTGCCCTTGCGCTATGCTACTCTGCTGCTGAGTATGCATGCCCAGTGTGGAACACATCTCACCACACTAAAACAGTGGATGTGGCTCTTAATGAGACATGCCGCATTATCACGGGGTGTCTGCGCCCTACACCACTGGAGAAATTACACGGCTTAGCCGGTGTTGCACCACCTGACAGAAGTAGCAGCCAATAGTGAAAGGACCAAGGCAGAGACATCTCCAGCTCATCCCCTGTTTGGGTATCAGCCAGCACGACAACGACTTAAATCAAGAAATAGTTTTCTAAGATCTACAGAGACACTCGCTGGAACACCTCAGCAAGCGAGAGTCCAAAAGTGGCAGGCTCAAACCCAGAACCTCAATCCATGGCAGAATACCAGATGAGAGACTCCCCCCTGGGCACACAGAAGACTGGGCGACTTGGAAGGCGCTGAACAGACTGCGCTCTGGCACCACGAGATGCAGAGCCAATCTTAAGAAATGGGGCTACAAAGTGGAATCCACGACATGCGAGTGTGGAGAAGAGCAAACCACTGACCACCTGCTGCAATGCAACCTGAGCCCTGCCACATGCACGATGGAGGACCTTCTTGCGGCAACACCAGAGGCACTCCAAGTGGCCAGATACTGGTCAAAGGACATTTAGTCAGCTACCAAGTTTGCAAAATTTGAGGGTTTTTTTTAAATCTGTTTGTTTGTTTTGTTCTGTTAGAAATGTATTACAATGTTCTGGTTGCGGATGACACGATAAATAAATAAATTTGGGTTTAAATCTTCAAACAAATGAATTAAACACTTTATAACCTTGGAAAACCGGTAGCTTTCTCAATCTGCCAACAAGGGGCAGGCAACTGGTGGTAAACCGTTCCTTTCTTCCTTAGGGAAATCTTCTGACCACTCCCTGGGCAATCTTTCTTTACTTTGCTGGCGTGAGACCCCTACTCCTGGCTCCAAGCTACTTTATGGATAGCCTGAGTGGTCCCTTACCAGACAAGATTTCTGTAGATCCGTCAAGCTGAAAGGTATCCTTTAGATTACTCCACGAAGGCTTTAGGAACTGTCCTGTTGCCCCAGCAAAGGCTGGCTGTATTCCCTCCAGCAAAAGCTGTGGAACTATCCTTTTACTCCCCCAGCAGAGCTGTGAGAAGTGAAGCTTTTGTGCAGGTGAGAAAGAGAATCCCACACGTCCTGCTGTTAGGCTTCAAACAGTGAGACTGAACAAAAGTCCTCCTTTGCCTCCAAAACCCTGGGGAAAGGAGCGGGCCTAAAGACTCTAATGATGATTGCCAGGTTGCTGGCCCTATGACTGCAACTTGGGGAAGCTACCTGATTGCAAAAAGCATGGCTTAAATAAATTCATACAAACTAGCAGTGCAAGAAAAAGAAATTCGAAATCTCCTGGCACTACCGTGCACAGACATCCAGCTTTCATTTATACTGTATGTTGCCTCTCTCCAAGGATGGATCCCGAGGCAGCTCACAGGGGAAAAAAATCAACAAATAACTAACTCAAAGGTCCATAACACCATTAACAACATCACAGTAGAACAGTGTAAAATCATAATAAAGCATATGGAAGTGAAAAAAGTACATTTTGTCCATAAAAAGACTCCCTTGAAAGTAATTACACATCAAATGCCTACTTGAAGAAAAAGCTCTTTGCCTGCCAACAAAAGGAGAACAAGGGCTGCCTAGCCTTTTGTTCATGCTGTGCCATCCCTCGTTTTGCAGATGTTTCTTTTTTGCTTTGTTAGCATATTCAATGCACAATATTGCAATTCAGTAATGCACAATCATCACATAAGTCTGCCTGTGTAAAGTGATATTTAAAAGGATGTCACCTTGAGAAGGTGGCAAGCTATTTTTCCTCCTGCTGTAGTGACTGGCTTGACCTTGAAGGATGACAGGTAGGTCTGGTGTGGGCTGGTCCATGAGGTCATGAAGAGTTGGAAGCAACTGAACAAATAAGCAACAACAAGTAGTGACATGCAAGCCCCCCCTCCCTCAATTTCCACATTTTCCACACACTTCTAAAACATTCATAGACAAAGTACCTCGGAGCCCATCATATGACGCAGACAGACTTCCAGGTATAATTGGTCAGTGAACTGTGTCAGAAGTGTGAAGAAACAGTGGAGGATTGAAGCTGGGGAGAAATTATCTCCTGACCTCCTGATGTACCTAGAAACATGGGAAAGCGCTTAGAAACACGAGGGATGAGATCTGGCAGATTCACTCATGTTGATTGTTGAATCGTTTGAGTAAAGTGGAGGAAAACGAGCTTGCATGAGCTTGCAGTAGTATTTTTTTAATTAATGTAATGTAATGCAATTGCAAGATATATGCAGCGAGAGCAAAGTGGTGACATCTTGCAATTGCATTACATTACATTAATTAAAAAAATACTCTCACATATTTATACATGGCTATCATATCTCCTCTCAGCCTTCTCTTCTTCAGGCTAATCATGCCCAGTTCCCTAAGCCGCTCCTCATAGGGCTTGTTCTCCAGACCCTTGATCATTTTAGTCGCCCTCCTCTGGACACATTCCAGCTTGTCAACATCTCTCTTGAATTGTGGTGCCCAGAATGGACACAATGATTCCAGGTGTGGTCTGATCAAGACAGAGGGGTAGCATGACTTCCCTGGATCTAGACACTATGCTCCTCTATGCAGGCCAAAATCCCATTGGCTTTTTTTGCCGCCACATCACATTGTTGGCTCATGTTTAACTTGTTGTCCACGAGGACTCCAAGATCTTTTTCACACATACTGCTCTCGAGCCAGGCACCCCCCATTCTGTATCTTTGCATTTCGTTTTTTCTGCCTAAGTGGAGTATCTTGCATTTGTCACTGTTGAACTTCATTTTGTTAGTTTTGGCCCATCTCTCTAATCTGTCAAGATCGTTTTGAATCCTGCTCCTGTCCTCTGGAGTATTGGCTATCCCTCCCAATTTGGTGTCGTCTGCAAACTTGATGATCATGCCTTATAGCCCTTCATCTAAGTCATTAATAAAGATGTTGAACAGGACCGGGCCCAGGACGGAACCCTGCGGCACTCCACTTGTCACTTCTTTCCAGGATGAAGAGGAAGCATTGGTGAGCACCCTCTGAGTTCGTCCATTTAACCAATTACTGATCCACCTCACCGTAGTTTTGCCTAGCCCACATTGGACTAGTTTGTTTGCCAGAAGGTCATGGGAACCTTGTCGAAGGCCTTACTGAAATGCACCAAGTGACCTTGGATGAGTCACACTCTCTCACCCTCAGAGAAAGGCAAAGGCAAGCCTAAATCAGAAATAACCTGAAGGTGCACACAACAACGTTGGTAATTCTAATTATCTTCTGGGTATTAAATATTATTGTCATTGTGGTGGTTATGGAGTTTGTGGCACTTAATTTCAAGTTCTCTGGAATATGTGAATGCCAAGCTTGTGCGTATCATATTAATATTTAATAATTCCCTGGGATTTCTTTCTTAGGGGGTGATCAGTTCTATTCATAGGCTTTGTCCTGAAGCTTGAGAATGTATCTGGTCAGAAAGTCTTACTGTGCTCCAAAGTAAATCATAAATAATTCTCTCAGCAAATAGGATACAGAAGTCGTGCTGAAAGGGGGAAATGAATACTTCTGATCATTTATGATTTATGACTAAGGAGTTGAAATGGAAGTGGCTACTAATGGAAAGAGACATGGAAACGATTCATTTCAACTTGTAGCCAAATAGAAATGCAAGCCTTGCTTGCATCAAATAATTTATTCAATTACTGCCTATTTAGAAAGTCCTGCAATATAGCAGCTTGGGCACATAACTGGAAACAGAAATAAAACAGCAACACACACGCACGCGCGCACACTCACCAGTATTCTCAGTTCTGGGAATGCTGGTCCTATTTTAACCCAAGCACTATTTTCAATGTACAATGGAGAGAGAATAACACACACAGAGGAGGGGAGAGCAATGTTTGCAGAACTAAATCCATTCAAAACCATAATCTGATCAGTTTGCATTAAAATGGAACTAGACTGGGAAAGGAAGAGGCTGCTTAACCCCTTACTTTCTTCCATGAAAGGAAAAATAGAGGGTAATCTCTGCAGATCAGAAGTTATTCATAAATGGTATTACTATCCACCCAAATGTAAAAGAAAATAAATATTTATTGCTTACATTAATCAAGGCAATGCTGGACTTAAACCTCTTTTGGATCCAAGAGAGAAAAAGTAAAGGTAAAGGTTTCTCCTGACATTAAGTCTAGTCGCGTCTGACTCTGGGGGTTGGTGCTCATCTCCATTTCTAAGCCGAAGAGCCAGTATTGTCCGTAGACACCTCCAAAGTCTTATGGCCAGCATGACTGGACTAATGAAAGTTATGACTGGTACGTAAAATATATAATTACTTGGCAATTTACATTTATGGTGATTGATAGTTCAATAACTTGTGGAGAGAAAAAGCATAAACATAAACATAATAATTTATGATTTGAGGAGGAAAAGAGGAATGGAGGGGGGAGATATAAAGTAAATACACTATGATACCTGCATGGAAAGAAGGAATTATTATATGTATCAGAATTTAAAAAGTGTTGTACAAAGCAATTTATTTTGGAGAAAGCAAAGAAATAAAAGTGCACACTCAAGTTAGAGCATTTTCACACTATAGTTATAGCACTATAATTTATTTACAGTATTTATATCCCACCCTTCTCAAAATGAAGGGGACTCATAGCAGCTTACAGAACATACATATGGAAAGCATTCAATGCTAATTATACAATTAACAAGGACAGATAATACATAAACAGAGGTATAGGTGTTCCCATCTTTTTCCATCTCCGGCATCTTGGGGGTTGTGCTTAACTCTGTCCACAGGGGGTGCTGTTTCTCCATCTTCCATGCTGAGAAACTTTCTTCCGGTCGATGACCTTTTAATGGCGCCTTTTATTACCTCCCAGTTAATAGCGGTACCGATTTTATCAACTCACATTTCTGTTTTTGACCAGCTAGGTGGACAGGTGAGGTGGGGCTAACAGCGGGTGTTCATCTTGCTTGGGCTCTAACTGCTGACCTTCCGATCAGTAGGATTTTTCTGCAGCACAGCTGTTTAGCCTGCTGTACTAAGCCAAATTCCACTTTAAGTGACATGGTTTTGCCCTACGGAATCTTGGAGTTTACACTTTAGGGAAGGGGTGAAGTGACCTTAGTTCCAGGACACCTTGTGGATACCAAAATCAGTGGGTGTTAAAATTATATTATATAAATGGCATAGGAATGATATAAAATAGCAAAATCAAGCTTTGCATTTGGACATGTTTTGAGTATTTGAAATCTGTGGATACAGAATGTGTAGATAAGGAGGGCCAACTGTATTTGCCTCAGCAAACTGCCAAGCCCAGGATTCCAAAGGATGCTGTCATGGCAATTCAAGTGGAATCATAATGTTATAATGGTGTAGTGTTGATGGGCCTTAGTGATATTGCCTGCAATACTTTTCCTACTTGTGTTTTCATCGTTAAACAGGCAGGAAGCAAATATGATTGTTAGTTTTTAAGTGCACAAAAAAGAAAATCCATTCGAAACTGATTTTATTTCCATTTTCTCCCCTAAAGGTAAGGTTTCCCCTGAAAATTAAGTCTAGTCGTTTCCGACTCTGGGGGGTGGTGCTTGTGCCGTCGTGCCTGGGGGCTATAGCTCTTAGAGAAAGAGGCAATTCCCCCAAGGGACTGCTTCTTGCTCTCCTTTAGGGAAACTGGAACTCCCAGGGACCAGAACACAACAGGTAACTCGAAATGGTATTTATTGTTGACAATGAGTTCTATTTCTTAGGCACAAACTTGATGTTTCAACAGAGAAAAATACTTTACAAACTCTAAAGTCCAGGTGTGCCATTGCACCTGGGGGCTATTATTCTCAATAAAGGAGGGATGGACATGGCATCTTTCCCCCAGGGGATTGCTTCTTGCCCTCCTATAGGAAACTGGAACTCCCCAAAACCCAAAACGCTGTAAATAGCTCAAAATAAGTATTATTTATCACAAAGTCATTTCTTCAAAGCAATGAGCTGGAAAACTTTAGAGGGGTGAAGGAAAACATATATTACAGTCTCAATCAGTCCTGGGTCCAAGGGGTTTGAAGCTGAGAAGCCTCACCAAGTTTCCTCTTTCCTCAATGGCTGTGAATGCCGGAGCAAACCACAACCCCAGTTCAGATGGCCTATGTTTGAAGATTCAGGATCTTCCTTTGGTGCCAAAAGAACCAGCTTGAAGGCGCCTGGGTCTCCTCAATAATTGTCCAGGACGATCTGGACATAAAGCATGAGTCCCAGGGGTAAAAAACCTCAGAACTGGTGCTAAGAGGTAACTTAGATCAGGGTCCTTTAGAGTCAGGTCTCTTACTCACGTCCATCTGGTACGAACTCTGAAGGCAGAATGAAGAGAAAAAGGAAGTTCTCTCCTCTTGCAGGAAGAGGTGGAGCCAAACAGTACTGATTGACAGCTACAAGCAACCAATCCATACAACTATACATAAGCAGTGTAAAAAGGGGCAGGATTAAGCATGATACAACAGTTTAAATCTTGCAACTAACAGTTCTATACATAGGTGGAGCCACGTGCGCCATCACACCAGGGTCCTAGGAGTTATTAGCTGAGAAGCTTTTCCTGTTCCCTCTTTCTCAATGGCTGTGAGGCCGAAACACTCACAACCCCAAGTCCCAATGGCCTATATTTGAAGGACAAGGCCTTCCTCTGGTGCCAAAGGAAATGGTGTGAAGGCGCCTGAGACTTCCCAGTGTCGTTCAGGGGGTCTGAACATAAAGTATAAGTCTTTGGGGTAAAAAAAAAACCTAAGAATTGGTGGTAAGAAATGACTTGACCAGGGACTTTGGGCCAAGCTTTACGTCCATCTAATGAGCCTTTTTTGTGAGGTAAAAAAGGCGAGAGAGAGAAAGAGATACCTTTCTTTTTCTCCCTTGGAAGGGGCGGAGCCTAAACAAATGAACAGGGGAAACAAGCCAATTGGTGCACAACAACAATAAATTGACAGTTATAATAACCAATGAAATTTAACTATACATATACAAGGTAGATAGGTATGATATGACAGTTTAAATCTTGCAACTAACAGTTCTACATATAGGTAGCGCCACACGCGCCATCACAGTGTTCATTTCCATTTCTAGGCCAAATAGCTAGCTTTGTCTGTAGACACCTCCAAGGTCATGTGGCTGGCATGACTCCATGGAGTGCCATTACCTTCCCACAGAAGCGGTACCTATTGATCTACTCACAATTGCATGTGTTCAAACTGCTAGGTTGGAAGAAGCTGGGACTAACTGCAGGAGCTCACTCCACTCCCCGGATTTGAACTGCTGAGGTTTCGGTCAGCAAGTTCAGCAGCTCAGTGGTTTAACCCACTGTGCCACCCCTGGAAGATGAAAAAAAGGATGATTTGATGGATGGAGACCTCCAGAATATTTATTAGGAGCTGCCAATGAACATGCTAAGTTAGGTGCCATCTCTACACAGATGACACACAACTCTACTACTCATTTCCACCTAATTCCAAGGAGGCCCCGCAAGTGCTGAACGAGTGCCTGGCCACTGTGGCTATCTGGATGAGGAAGAACAAGCTGAAGATCAATCCCGACAAGACAGAGGTCCTCCTGGTCAATCGTAAACCGGATCGGGGTATAGGGTGGCAACCTGTGCTGGACGGGGTTACACTCACCCTGAAGTCACAGGTCCGCAGTTTGGGAGAAATACTCCTGGATTCATCACTTACGCTTGAGGCTCAGGCGTCGGCGGTGTCCGGGAGGACTTTTGCACAACTAAGACTTGTGCGCCAGCTGTGACCGTACCTCGCAAAGGCTGATCTGGCTGGGGTGGTCCATGCCTCGGTCACCTCTAGATTGGATTACTGTAATGTGCTCTACGTGGGGCTGCCCTTGAAAACGGCTCGGAAATTCCAACTGGTCCAACGGGTGGCAGCCAGAATGTTAACTGGCGCTCCTTACAGAGAGAAGTCAACCCTCCTGTTTAAGGAGCTCCATTGACTGCCGTTTACCGAACCCAATTCAAGGTGCAGGTGCTTACCTACAAAGCCCTAAATGGTTTGGGACCTGCCTACCTGCGTGACCGCATCTCCGTTTATGAACCCACGCGTTCCCTTCATTCATCTGGAGAGGCCCTGTTCACGATCCCACCTGCGTCACAGGCGCGTTTGGTCGGGACGAGGGACAGGGCTTTCTCTGTGGTTGCCCCCGACTTTGGAACACCCTCCCCAAAGACATTAGACTAGCACCCACGTTGGCAGTCTTTAGGAAGAACTTGAAGACCTGGCTATTCCGATGTGCCTTTCCGGAATAAGAAAACCCAGCACTATGCCCCAGAAGCACTTTATTAGAGTTAAATGACTCTCTGCACACTGCACTTGCCCAGAAATCCAACATACCATCTGTCACACCCAGCACTTTTTAACCTGTACCCATCATTGGCTCGGCCTTGGTTTTATTGCGTAATGGTGTAATGTTTTTGTATAGCTTTATGTTTTTAATTTGCTTTGAACTGTATTGTTGTTATGTTGTTGTTGTGTTGAGGCTTTGGCGTCTGTAAGCCGCATCGAGTCCTTTGGGAGATGCTAGCGGGGTACAAATAAAGGTTAATAATAATAATAATAATAATAATAATAATAATAATAATAATAATAACAATAATAATGATAAGAGATTGTATGTGAAAACTGGAGTGTAGGGACCACTTTATCATGTAACTCCATTCTAAAAAAGATCTGAAAATAACCTCAGATGTTCTTGGTGAGTGTGGTTGTCAGGCAGGGCTTCAGGGCAAAGGTCCAGGCTTCCCATTCAGCAGCATGAGCTGTGGAGCCCAATTGCAGCTGGGCAGCTTTACAAACACTGCATACCATACCATTTTAAAAACAGGCACCACTTTGCATGCAGCAGCTGCTGTTCAGGAATAGTTGGAAAGAGATGCAATCTAGTGTGGGTTTTTTAAAAAAACCAACACATACAGACACAACAATGTGAAACAAAATCTGCACAATATCTGTGAACCAAAATAAAACACAATATTTTTAAACTCACTGTGTGGGAAACATTTCATTTTGGATGCTTGTCTTATGTTGTATCCTCCTGTTGCAGAATACTGGCAGTCCCCAAGTTATATATAGTTCAAAATCCAATTCCCACAGGGACAGAAAGTGAGGGGAAATCTTCCGAACAGGGGCACAGACAAAAAAACAAACACCACAGGGGTGTTAACCCTTCCCTATGCTAACCAACCTTTTTAACTTGTATGCAGAACACATCATGCGATGTGCGGGGCTTGATGAATGCAAAGCTGGGGTGAAAATTGCTGGAAGAAACATTAACAACCTCAGATATGCAGATGACACCACTCTGATGGCCAAAAGCGAGGAGGAGCCGAGGAGCCTTCTAATCAAGGTGAAAGAAGAAAGCGAAAAAGCTGGGTTGCAGCTAAACATCAAAAAAGCCAAGATTATGGCAACAAGAATGATTGACAACTGGAAAATAGAGGGAGAAAACATGGAGGCCGTGACAGACTTTGTATTTCTAGATGCAAAGATTACTGCAGATGCAGACTGTGGCCAGGAAATCAGGAGACATTTACTTCTTGGGAGGAGAGCAAATTTGGCACAAATTTGAACCAAATTTGGCACAAATGTCCAATCTCGATAAAATAGTAAAGAGTAGAGACATCAGACTGGCAACAAAGATCCGCCTAGTCAAAGCCATGGTATTCCCTGTAGTCACCTACAGATGTGAGAGCTGGACCTTAGGGAAGGCTGAGCGAAGGAAGATCGATGCTTTTGAGCTGTGGTGTTGGAGGAAAGTTCTGAGAGTGCCTTGGACTGCGAGAAGATCCAACCAGTCCATCCTCCAGGAAATAAAGCCCGACTGCTCATTGGAGGGAAGGATACTAGAGACAAAGTTGAAGTACTTTGGCCACATCATGAGGAGACAGGAAAGCCTAGAGAAGACAATTATGCTGGGGAAAGTGGAAGGTAAAAGGAAGAGGGGCCGACCAAGGGCAAAGTGGGTGGATGGCATCCTTGAAGTGACTGGACTGACCTTGAAGGAGCTGGGGGTGGTGACGGCCGACAGGGAACTCTGGCGTGGGCTGGTCCATGAGGTCACGAACAGTCGGAGATGACTGAACGAATGAACAACAACAACATGCTAACCAAGGAAGGAAGGCTGAGTGAAGGAAGATAGGCGCTTTTGAACTGTGGTGCTGGAGAAAAATTCTGAGAGTGCCTTGGACCACAAGATCAAACCAGTCCATACTCCAGGAAATAAAGCCTCACTGGATGGAAGGAGGTGAACATAAAGTACTTTGGCCACATAATGAGAAGACAGGAAAGCTTGGAGCAGTGTTTCTCAACCTTCCTAATGGCGTGACCCTTTAATACAGTTCCTCATGTTGTGGTGACCACCAACCATAAAATTATTTTTGTTACTAACTCATAACTGTAATGTTGCTACTGAATCGTAATGTAAATATCTGATATGCAGCTTGTGTGTGTGTGTCTTTCCCTGGAAGAGATTTGAACTGAAAGCAGGATGTATCTTCATTCACTTGAACAAATTTGACACAAATACCTGCTACGCTCAAATTTGAATACTGGTTGGCAGAGGGGGTGTCATTTGGGAGTTGCAGTTGCTGGAATTTGTAGTTAACCTACAATCAAAGGGCTTTCTGAACTTCAACAACAATGGAATTGAACCAAGTGAAATGTGACATAGTGATACAGTAAACCTTGCTGGTTCATGATCCTAAACTGGTGGGATTCCTTTTCATGTCAGGTTTAATAGTGACATCCTGTGGCTGGTGTCTGCAATTGCCTCCCCAAGGTTTGCCTTGAACATTGTTTCTGTCCTGGCTGCAGCCTGCAAAATTCATAGAATCATAGAATCAAAGAGTTGGAAGAGACCTCATGGGCCATCCAGTCCAACCCCCTGCCAAGAAGCAGGAATATTGCATTCAAATCACCCCTGACAGATGGCCATCCAGCCTCTGTTTAAAAGCTTCCAAAGAAGGAGCCTTCACCCCACTCCGGGGCAGAGAGTTCCACTGCTGAACGGCTCTCACAGTCAGGAAGTTCTTCCTCATGTTCAGATGGAATCTCCTCTCTTGTAGTTTGAAGCCATTGTTCGCGTCCTAGTCTCCAGGGAAGCAGAAAACAAGCTTGCTCCCTCCTCCCTGTGGCTTCCTCTCACATATTTATACATGGCTATCATATCTCATCTCAGCCTTCTCTTCTTCAGGCTAAACATGCCCAGCTCCTTAAGCCGCTCCTCATAGGGCTTGTTCTCCAGACCCTTGATCATTTTAGTCACCCTCCTCTGGACACATTCCAGCTTGTCAATATCTCTCTTGAATTGTGGTGCCCAGAATACTGGGGGGGTGGGGGGGGGGGGTGTTGGCTTTCAGTCTGCTGAGGTTAAATAGCTTGCCATCTGTCTGACAGATGATTTCCACTCCAGTGGGAAGCTTCCCATCAACAAGATTAAGTATCATAGCGATGAAGATGGAGAATAAAGTTGGGGCAATAACACATCCCTGTTTGACACCTGATTCCACCTTAAATGGGTCACTTTGGGAGCCATTGCTGTCCAAGACTGTTGCCATCATGTCATCATGGAGGAGCCGCAGGATGTTCACAAATTTGTTAGTTTTTTGGAGGATGGTCCAGAGGGCGCTGTGATTCACTGTGTCGAATGCCTTTGCAAGGTCAATGAATGCCATGTACAGAGGTTGATTTTGTTCCCTGCATTTTTCTTGGAGCTGTCATGCAGTGAAGATCATGTCCACTGTTCCTCTGGAGGGGGGAAGCCGTTCTGGGATTCTGGGAGGGTGTCTTCTGAGAGGGGCAGAAGGCAGTTTGCAAGGATTCTTGTGAGGATTTTCCCAGCAGAGGTTAGAAGGGAGATACCTCGATAGTTTCCGCAGTCTGTTCTTTCCCCCTTTTTGAAGAGGGTGATGATGGTGGTATCCTTGAAATCTGCTAGGATTTTCTCGGTCACCCACACTGGGATTTTCTCGGTCCCACTTTGGCGGGAAGGTAACAGTGCTCCATGCAGTCATGCTGGCCACATGACCTATGGATAATGCCGGCTCTTCGGCTTAGAAATTGAGATGAGCACCACGTCCCAGAGTTAGACACGACTAAACTTAATGTCAGGGGAAAACTTTACCTTTCCCTTTTATAACAATTCTGCAAATCTTAGAAGGCATAAAATGCTGCAAGCCTATTCCTCTTCCTTTTGTTCCACGGACTGAAGCACAGCGGGTTAAACCTCCAGCTGCAGAAAATCTTGCTGATCGAAAGGTCGACAGTAAAAGCCTGGGTTGGGGTGAGCTCCCAACCATCGGCCCAGCTTCTGCTTACCTAGCAGTTCAAAAACAGCAATGTGAGTAGATAAATAGGCACCACTTTGACGGGGATGTAATGAAAGGTGCCCATGCGGACATGCTGGCAATTCGATTGGGAGAACGTCTAAGGACAGCAAAACTTCTCGGCATGGAAGATTGAGCAACAGCACCCCCCTGTGGCCAGAGTTGAGCACAGCCTCCAGATTCCGGAGATGGAAAAAGATGGGAATCCTTTACCTCTGTTTATGTACTGTCTGTCTTTGTTAATTGTATAATGGCATTGAATGTTTGCCATGTATGTGCACTGTAATCTTCCCTGATTCCCCTCGGGGAGATAGGGCAGAATATAAATGAAGTATATTTAACTTAGCCTCAATGCTTTTCTTATCCACTTTTTTTCTCCTTTCAGCTCTATCATGCTTTGAACAAGAGAATCAAGACAAAACAGGGCTTTTGTCCTCTACAGATTGGAGTTTCATATTTTTTTCTGATTCCATTATTTTTGTGCAGAGGATGACATTGAAGATTGTAGTCCTGCGGGATTTATTCTGGCAAACTTCTTAAGACACCAAATGGAAAATTCCACCTACAGGACCATTTTTTAAAAGTAACCTGACAGACTGGAATGCCTTCAAAACTTGCATTTACATCAAAGATGGGACACCTGTGACCTTCTGGATGCGGTTGTACTGAAACATCCATCAACCTGAATAGCACAGTCAATGGCAACAGTTTCATAGGTGATGTGCTGTTGTAGTAGAGCCTGTGAGTAACGTTGCAAACAGTAGTTTGGGTGCCAGAAGGGGGGAAAGGGTTACTCGGGAGCAGGAATCTGATGAGGAGCAGCAAAGGAAAAGGATCCGGGATATACTTATGGCACCTACAGATGAGGATTCATTTGAGGGGTTCTCTGGGGATGAAGGGTCAATGAGTGAGGAGGAAGAAGAAGTCATCATGGATTGGAATAGAGGAAGAAAGAGCATTACTTGGGAGCAGGAATCTGATGAGGAGCAGCAAAGGAAAAGGATCCAGGATATACTTACAGCGTCTATGTATGAGGAATCATTTGAGGGATTCTCTGGGGATGATGGGTCAGGGAGTGGAGGAGACGAAGGTGACAACTTGGATTGGACAAAGGTGAAGGAAGTACAAGCTGTTTGTGCAGAGCCAACATCTAGTGATACATTTGTGGGGTTCTCTGGGGGCGAAGATTGGTAATCGGGGAATACAACTGAGTCTTGGGGGGATCTAAGTCTTGACAGGAGATGGAGAAGGTGGAGGGATGGAAGTAGGAATTCACGTGAAGGGTTGAGAGCAGCTGCGAGGGATAATGATGGGGAGTGGTCAGTTCATCTTCTGATGATGATGTGTAGATAAAAGTGGGTTCAGGAATGAGGGAATTTTGCAGAAGGCAAGGTGTTGGTGAACGTTCGTGCATTGGGTACTATCTGGACTTGTCGCTGCCCGTTTCGTGTTCGACATTGGTTTGGGATCTGCAGGTTACTGTTCCTGATCGTGTGTGCTTTCGACTCGGATTGGATTCTCGTGAGTGTGGATTTCTCTCCTCCTGGACCTTGGACCGGCTTGACTGAGACGCTGCTTCTGTGGATACTGGAACTACGCTACTCCGGATTTCTCCTTCTACGACCCTGGACTTCAGCTGACTGCGCTTTTCTCAACTCTTTGTTAACCTGTTGCTTGCTGTGTCTTCTTGTTTGATTTGGAAACACTGCGTTTGATTCGGTTCTTTTATCTGGATAATCTGGATTATATTCCAGTTTACTTTTTGAACCAGGTCTGGTTAACTTTTGAGTTTTGTCCAGAGGCACTGCATTTAAGTGTCTCTGTGTTGCTTTTCTTTGCTGCAATAAACTTTGTTTGGAAACTAACTTTGAGTCTGGCCCTTTAAGGCGTCTGTGATTCCGACATGTGCACTTTAGAAAACAACAGAGATTTAAGAATTTCACTTTTATTCAAGCAATCGAAATGAAACTCCATTGAAATATGTGTTCCACAAATCAGGAGTCAAATAACATAATATTCTCAAATGGCAATATTTAAGGAATAATCCTCAACAAGATTGACTCATAATAAACAGTGAATACTATCTGCAAGGTCTTTCCCCCGTTTACCCAGAAACAAAATTTCAACTATCCATGTCAAAATAGATAAATAATATCTCATTTGTACTTTCCTGGGGAAATTGAAAGCATACTTGTACGTTCCCAGCAAGACCAAAATACATAGTTGGGAATATTTTCCCCCAAAGCACAAACTGTACCGCTACGGAGCCACATGTGCACACATGCTGAAAATGTGGATTAATATTTTCTTTAAAGTAGAAATATTCTGCCCACTGTATTTTAAGAATGTGAGACAGCTAAGAAAAGTTGTTATGGGTTGCTGTGAGTTTTCCGAACTGTATGGCCATGTTCCAGAAGCATTCTCTCCTGACCTTTCTCCCACATCTATGGCAGGCATCCTCAGAGGTTGAGGGGTCTATTGGAAACTAATTAAGTGAGGTTTATATATCTGTCTAGGGTGGGAGAAAGAAGTCTTGTCTGCTTGAGGTACGTGTGAATATTGCAGTTTGACACCTTGATTAGCATTTAATGGCTTGCAGTTTCAAACCAACAACCACCATGTCAGACTACACAGAGAAGACATTGAAATCCACAAGCATGTGGACAATTTCAACAGAAAGGAGGAAACCATGAAAATGAACAAAATCTGGCTACCAGGATTAAAAAACTCTAAAATTACAACAGCAAAACAACAGAGAGGAAACAACCAGGCACTTAACACCTCTCAAAAAAGATTTTCCCAGGCTCAGCCAGGCCTTCAAATGCTAATGAAGGTGGTCAGTTGAAACATTCACACCTAGCTCCAGCAGAGAAGAGCTCTTTGCCCCACCCCAGCCATTCCACAGATATATAAACCCATTGTCCTAATTCCAACAGACCTCACTACCTCTGAGGATGCTTGCCATAGATGCAGGCGAAACGTCAGGAGAAAATGCCTCTAGAACATGGCCCTATAGCCCGAAAAAACCCACAAGGACCTAGTGATTCCAGTGTTGAAAGCCTTCGACAACTCATTTTCCTAGTTTCCAACAAAGCTCACAACCTTTGAGGATGCCTGCCATAGATGCAGGCAAAACATCAAGAGAGAATGCTTCTGGAACATGACCGTACAGCCCGGAAAACCCACAACAACTCTAGTGATTCCGGCCATGAAAGCCTTCAACAATACATTATTGTTGTTGTTGGTACCTTAATCATTCTCTCTGTAGAAAGCATCAATTACATCGGACTTAAAATATACCACTGTGACTGTGATGTCATCCCTGTACATGCGCGCCAGGTCATCTGGAAGACTCAGCATTGCCATGAGCCTTTCCGGATCAATCTCCCCATACTCATTATTGCCAATTGCGTGGCGGATGAGATGGGTGGCCACGTTCTGGTCAGGAGAGTGGACATGCCGGGCTTTCCTCTGAAGAAGCAGGTTTTGCATGTAACCCAGATTGGCTGGTTTTTTGAAAGCCGCCTGTCTTTTCTGGACATCCCCATGAACTAGATGGTCTCCAACAAGCTTGACCACTTCTTCATTACTCAACATGTCCCACAGACCATCTGATGCAATAACTAAAAATTTATCCTGCCTTCTGAGTTTGTGGTAAGTGATTTCTGGCTCTGCAGTTAAATAGGGAGGTGTGTGACAATTGGGAAGCACATAGTCATAAATGTTCAGAGCCTCCATGTCGCAACCGTTTCCTAACACACTCTGATGCAGATCTTGGCTCCACTTGAACTGGACATCTCCAAACGCCCTTGAAGGCAAGAGGACTCCCAGTAACCTGTTGTTCACAATCACTGTGCCATCTTCAGATGGCGGGTGCTCCCTTTTCAACCTTAACATTTCCAGTTTGTTGAAGCAGTTGTGATCTCGCGTCAGAGGAAGAGCAGACCACGTCCCATCTTTGTTTTGAACTCCTAGGACTGCTCTGCTGTCACCAGTATTGGCAATGTGCAAATGAACACTATCCACGTGAGCCAAACAGGCTGTTGCACCTGAAAAAGCCACCTGGAGAGCAATGTTTTTGATCAATTCATCTTCTGAGGGAGCCTGAGCCTCCAATGAAATATCTGAATCCAGCCTTTTAAAGGCGTGGATCAAGGCTTCTTCTATTGTAAGGCCTGGCTCCAGGTCCATGTTGAGTAAGGTTTGCCAATATATTCTGAGTCGTTCCAAGTACAGTGAGGCGACCTCTTGAAAGAAGCTGTCGTTTGGATGTTTGTGCCACTGCAGAATAGGCAGGATGGGTTTCATAGACTCCATGGCCAACTCCATTTCCTCTAGCTTCTTTTGAGACAGAAGGGAAACAGCAATATAGGAAAACAACCGTTCGCTAACTGCCTGAGCACAGGCATAACCTGCATGGCCATCAAAAACCCCAAACATCATTCCTCTGGTCTGTAGGCAGGTAGCTGCACTTCGGCGGTCTTCTGGTGGGCTGTTGGCAGCCAAGTGGTTGCTCTCAAATTGCAGGACCGAGCTTGGATTCTTCCCATCAAATTCAGGGATGGCATGGGACAGCTCGTTTGCCCTTAAAATGTCATTGATCTGGGACGGCGTCAGGTGGAAAGAGAAGTCTTCTTCTTCCGTCGAGGTGTGTCGGAAAGCTTTTCTCACAGTGACAACCTTGTTCTTGCTGCGTTTGCCACTTGCCAGGAAAGAAGAAAAGGGAGGGTTGGTAAACAAATTCCTCCGCGGTCCTGTACACTGACCTGAAATGCACCTGGAGTACAAAAGTCCTTTTCCATGCAAAGTGGAGAGCGTGCTTCTGGTCGAGGTGATAATCCAGGAGGAAACAATACTTGACATTGTCAGAAGAACTGTGCTTTGAAGGAGGTCAGTTCTGAAAGCCAAAAAAAAAAAAGCGTTTGTTAAATTGCTAAATGAGAAAACATGTAAAAATCCTTCAGGCATTCCTCACAGAACACCACTGATGGAAAACATCGATCTGTATCAAAATGCTACTGGGAAGGAAAAAGAAAGGCTTGTGTGGTTTAATTATATTTAGAATATACAGGAGCCAGCAATTCTACTGATAGTTCTAGTTAGAGGAGACCCACAGAATTAATGGGACTTACAGGCTGATTCACCAATGGAGCCACTCTGATGGAATTTCTATTAGGATCCAATTTATTTATTTTATTTATTTACTTTATTTGTATACCGCTGTTCTCAGCCCTTAGGCGACTCACAGCGGTTAACAACAGAACAGCAAAAATTCAAGGCTACAATAACACGGTATAAAAACAGTTAACATCCTAACACATATACAATAATATACAATTAACAACAATAGCCATTCACTAGCGTCTCATCACTAAAAACATGATCCAGATCCGTCATCCATTGTTCCATTCCTATGTTCATTACACTCATTGCACTGACTATTCGAACGCCGGCTCAAACAACCAGGTCTTCACTTTTTTGCGGAAAACCATTAATGATGGAGCTAGTCTAATATCCGTGGGAAGGGCGTTCCACAGCCGAGGGGCCACCACCGAGAAGGCCCTATCTCTTGTCCCCGCCAGCCGTAGTCCTCGTCCAACCCATAGTCCTGACCATTCATTCTCAAATAATTATAATAAAGTCTGTGAGCTAGTAACAATGTGTCCAGAGGAGGGCGACTAAAATGATCAAGGGTCTGGAGAACAAGCCCTATGAGGAGCGGCTTAAGGAGCTGGGCATGTTTAGCCTGAAGAAGAGAAGGCTGAGAGGAGATATGATAGCCATGTATAAATATGTGAGAGGAAGCCACAGGGAGGAGGGAGCAAGCTTGTTTTCTGCTTCCATGGAGACTAGGACGCGGAACAATGGCTTCAAATTACAAGAAAGGAGATTCCATCTGAACATGAGGAAGAACTTCCTGACTGTGAGAGCCTTCAGCAGTGGAACTCTCTGCCCATGAGTGTGGTGGAGGCTCCCCTTTGGAAGCTTTTAAACAGAGGCTGGATGGCCATCTGTCTGATTTGAATGCAATATTCCTGCTTCTTGGCAGGGGGTTGGACTGGATGGCCCATGAGGTCTCTTCCACTTTGATTCTATGATTCTATAAATGTATGTAAATGCTGTAATCTGCTCGGAGTCCCCTAGGGGAGAAGGGCAGAATATAAATAAAGTGTATTATTATTATTACTACTACTATAACTATTATTATTATTATTATTTAAAAACAAGTCACATGTTTTCAGAGGCACTATAATCAAATGCCAGCACAGTCAAGGTTGTTGTGGTTGTTGTTTGCTATCAAACAACTCCAACCTATAGTGGCTTGAGGAGCTCCAGTTATCAACACTCTGCTCACATCTTGCAAACTTAATTTAGTTTGAGTGTCTTTGTTTGGGCTCACTGTCGGATCTATGGATCATCTTTTTTCTACCCTTTTCAAACGAAATCCCACTCTTCTGTCTTGAGTCTACCCCTAATGACAATAAAGAACTGATGTTAAGTTTAAGCAGCATAGTTCAATAGACACAATCACGATAGATTCCTCTCACTTCCTCTTGTCTCACTCCCATTCTTAACTATGAGTCATATGTTTGTAAATCGGGGACTGCCTGTACTTATCATGTTGGAAATTATCATGTTGTTTAGGTTTTTTTGTCAGCAGTGAGCAACTACTGCCAAGCCAGGCTGTTCTACTTTTAAGAGCATGAATGTATCATATGCACACCTCGTGCTGTATATAATCAATATCTTGAGATATGCCAACACGCCACTTTCTTGAAAATTGTGTAACGCACTGTGCTGGTGCCTTTGATGTAATATCAGGAAGTGGCCAGTCTGCAGGGAATTAAATTGTCCAGGTATTCCGCAAAAAGGTGAAGACCGGGATGTTTGTGCAAGCGTTTGAGTAATTTAGTGCAATCTGGTAATGGAACATAGGAATGGAACAATGGACGACGAACCTGGACTACGCTTGGATGATGAGAAGATTGGGTACGGTTCTTTTTTGTAATAATTGTGCATTGTAATTGCTTATTGGTAATTTATGGATAATGTGTTAAGTCAATTGTTATATGTTGTATGGAACCACTGCTGTTTCTACTGTTTTTACTGTTTGTGAACCGCCGTGAGTCGCCTTCGGGCTTGAGATACAGCGGTATATAAGCAAAGTAAATAAATAAATAATAAATAAATAAATAAATAATTTGGCTCTCCAGGTGTTATGGACTTCAACTCCCACCATTCCTAACAGCCTCAGACCCTTTCCTTTTCCGCCTCTGCCGCTTAAGCCTAAGTTTGTCAATCCCCATTCTGCCATGCAGGAAAAGCAAAAAAACAACCCTTCTGACAGATGGCCATCCAGCCTCTGCTTAAAAGCGGCAAAAAAAAGCCAATGGGATTTTGGCCTGCATCAAAAGGAGCATAGTGTCTAGATCTAGGGAAGTAATGCTACCCCTCTATTCTGCTTTGGTTAGACCACACCTGGAATATTGTGTCCAATTCTGGGCACCACAATTCAAGAGAGATATTGACAAGCTGGAATGCGTCCAGAGGAGGGCGACTAAAATGATCAAGGGTCTGGAGAACAAGCCCTATGAGGAGCGGCTTAAGGAGCTGGGCATGTTTAGCCTGAAGAAGAGAAGGCTGAGAGGAGATATGATAGCCATGTATAAATATGTGAGAGGAAGCCACAGGGAGGAGGGAGCAAGCTTGTTTTCTGCTTCCTTGGAGACTAGGACACGGAACAACGGCTTCAAACTACAAGAGAGGAGATTCCATCTGAACATGAGGAAGAACTTCCTGACTGTGAGAGCCGTTCAGCAGTGGAACTCTCTGCCCCGGAGTGTGGTGGAGGCTCCTTCTTTGGAAGCTTTTAAACAGAGGCTGGATGGCCATCTGTCAGGGGTGATTTGAATGCAATATTCCTGCTTCTGGCAGGGGGTTGGACTGGATGGCCCATGAGGTCTCTTCCAACTCTTTGATTCTGTGATTCTATAAGCTTCCTCTTCCTTAGCCACTCAAAGGCAGGGAGTTCCACTGCTGAACAGTTCTCTCCTTCCCAATGTTCAATGGAATCTCCTTCATTGATACTTGAACCCATGGCTCCTTTGAGTCCCAGTCTCCAGGGCAGAAGTGAACAAAACCGTCCTGCTCCCTCTCCCTTGTGCCATCCTTTCCAATCTACCATTTCTTTAACCTCCTTCTAACTCAACAGAAGAGCAGGGTATGGATTTACCTGGTCCAAAAGTCCAAAGGATGGAGTCTCAATGGGGCTACAAAGCCCCTAAGATGCCTTGGAGCCTTTCCCCAGCCTTGGCTGTCAGGATCCGGCCTGGAAGTGACAGCAGGACTCACTCCACAACACACTGGAATCAGGAAACAGGAATCACTCCACAACACACTGGGCGGGTGGGAGGAGCCTTCAGGACCAGCAGTCCAGCTCCGCCCCTAGAACGCGCTGCGATTGGCTGGCGTGAGGGGCGTGAGCGCGTTGCTGCGAGCTCATTGGTGGCCGTGGGCGGAGTCCACCAGAGGCCCCGCCCACACACGGGCAGGGGTAAAGAGGGTGCGCTTGACGCCAGAGAAAGCAGCACTGTCCTAACTTCGGGTTCTCCATCATCTATATAAATAAAAATGTAATATTCGTTTGTGGGATTAACAGAACTCAAAAACCACTGGACTAATTGACACCAAATTTGGACACAAGACAGCTAACAACCCAATGTATGTGCTTCACTCAAAAAAAATTGGGAATTGTAGTTGCTGGGATTTATAGTTCACCTACAAAGTGCATTCTGAACCCTACCAATGATGGAACTGAACCAAACTTGGCACAAAGTTCTCCCATGACCAACAGAAAATACTGGAAGGGTTTGGTGGGCAGTGTCCTTAGGTTTTGGAGTTGTAGTTCCCCTACATCCAGAGATCATGGTGGACACAAACAATGATGGATCTGGACCAAACTCCCCCGGTGGCGCAGTGGGTTAAACCCCTGTGCTGGCAGGACTGGAGACCGACAGGTCACAGGATCGAATCCGGGGAGAGGCGGGTGAGCTCCCTCTATCAGCTCCAGCTTCTCATGCGGGGACATGAGAGAAGCCTCCCACAAGGAGGATAAAACATCAAAAAATCATCCTGGCGTCCCCTGGGCAACGGCCTTGCAGACGACCAATTCTCTCACACCAGAAGCGATTTGCAGTTTCTCAGGTCACCCCTGACACGAAAAAACAAACAAACCCCAAACTCTACAGGAATACTCAATATGCCCAAATGTGAACTCTGTTGGAGTTTGGAGAAAATAGAATCCTGACTTTTGGGAGCTGTAGTTGCTGGGATTTATAGTTCACCTACAATCACAGAGCATTCTGAAGCCCACCAACGATAGAACTGGGCCAAACCTACTACACAGAACCCCCATGTGGGCCACAGCAACATGTGGCAGGGAACGGCTAGTAGAATCATAGAGTGGAAGAGACCTCATGGGCCATCCAGTCCAACCCCATTCTGCCAAGAAGCAGGAAAATTGCATTCAAAGCACCCCTGACAGATGGCCATCCAGCCTCTGTTTAAAAACTTCCAAAGAAGGAGCCTCCACCACACTCCAGGGCAGAGAGTTCCACTGCTGAACGGCTCTCACAGTCAGGAAGTTCTTCCTCATGTTCAGATGGAATTTCCTTTCTTGTAGTTTGAAGCCATTGTTCGCGTCCTAGTCTCCAGGGAAGCAGAAAACAAGCTTGCTCCCTCCTCCCTGTGGCTTCCTCTCACATATTTATACATGGCTATCATGTCTCCTCTCAGCCTTCTCTTCTTCAGCTAAACATGCCCAGCTTTTTAAGCCGCTCCTCATAGGGCTGTTCTCCAGACCCTTGATCATTTGAGTCACCCTCCTCTGGACACATTCCAGCTTGTCAATATCTCTCTCACTTGTGGTGCCCAGAATTGGACACAATATTCCAGGTGTGGTCTAACCAGCGGAATAGAGGGGTAGCATGTTTCCCTGGATCTAGACACTAGGCTCCTATTGATGCAGGCCAAAATCCCATTGGCTTTTTTTGCCGCCACATCACATCGTTGGCTCATGTTTAACTTGTTGTCCACAAGGACTCCAAGATCTTTTCACATGTACTGCTCTCAAGACATGCATTCCCCATTCTGTCTCTTTGCATTTCATTTTTTCTCCCAAAGTGGAGTATCTTGCATTTGTCCCTGCTGAACTTCATTTTGTTTGTTTTGGCCCATCTCTCTAATCATTCCCAATCCAGGCCTCTGCCGACTTCGGAAGGAGCCAGTGAAGAAGGGTCCACACTGTCAAATTAATGTAGTTTGGCACTACTTGATCTGCCTTGGCTTCATGCTGTGGCATGGTTGGAGTGGTAATCTGCACTCTTTGGCAGAGAAGGCTAAAGACCATCTAAAACTATACCTCCCTTGATTCCATTGCGATTTCAGTGGTGTCAAACTGCATTACGTAATTTTACAGTGTAGATCAGGACTTTCCCAACTTTGTGTTGCCTGCCCGCTGTAGTGTGTAGGTGTGTGACTCAAACATCATGTGAAATGAGAAACACTTTGACAGTGTATGTCATTATCTTACAAATCATATATATTTTAATATCTGTGTATCATTTGTAAGATAAGGCAAATATCAACTGTCACAATATGGGTCACAGTGCATTCAGACGCTGTCACAATAAGACATTCAGACACAGCATTACAACTGTATGATCCTCACCTGAAAAGCCCAGGTATATATGGCTACAAACTCTTCTTAGAGAGAATTCGAGGACAAGAATAAGAGTGGGATCCATTCGATATGAATCTCAGAAATGTATCGCCTTAAACAGATAACAAAATGTTAAAGGAAGAAGGGCAGGATGGAAAAAAACCCAGCCTGTAATTTGTTACAAAGGACACTTGCAAGCTCTTACAGATTTCACAATGGGAATTTCCGTCTTCCATTTCTTCCTTCCTTGTTTTGCCTTTGCCCCCTTCAACTGCTAGTCTTATGAAACAGTAGATCCAAAGGTCAGCCATTACTTTGTTATATTTTATAGACCCTAATAAAGTGCTACTGTAATAATAATAATAATAGTAATAATAATAATAACACTTTATTTGTACCCTGCTACCATCTCCCCAAGGGACTCGGTGCGGCTTACATGAGGCCGAGCCCGAACACAACAATACAAGCAATAATCACAACAATACAAGTGAAAAGAAGCAGGGAAGCTGGGGGATGATTTATTGTTGCCACCAATTTGAAAGGAACCAGTATTCAGGAGATTTTACCCCAGTTCCCAATTTTAAAAAGACTTAGCCGATTTGCAGTGGAGGTTGCCGATTAGGAACCAGATTTACCATCAAGTTAGAAGGGAGGCTGTTCAATTGCACCTCCTCCTTTATTAAGAAAGTAATAACTTAGTAGTAATTACACTGTATATACTGTATATACTGTAGCGTGACTGGAGAGAAAAATGTAGATTTATTTGGTTACTTTTCCCTACGTTTCTGCCACCACGTGAGGTAAGTTGTAATATTGTGAGAAATGGCACTTTGTACACAGAATAGACGGAGCTGAGGCAATCTTCAAATAAAAGTTAACAATTTTATTAAGTACACAGCGTGTGGTTGCAAGACGTAACTTTTCCTTGTTGCACTTGGAATAATACTTGTAACTGTAACAGTTCATTCTTTCTAGTAACACAGTATCTTTCTGATGTAGAGCACTTGTTTCAGACAAAGTTTCCATACAGGGATGTTTCCCTTAGTTGATCCTCCCTAGATCAAATACTAAGTAAACTATTCTTTAGCCTCTCCTTAGACTAAAAGAATTCCAGCTATGTTTCACCATTCGGCTGCACTAGCCTGAGAAACTTCCAATAGCCAAACCCAGCTTTTCAAAGCCTCAAAGTTTTGCTTCACAAGTCACTCTGCCACCTTTCCTTTCCTTCTCTCCCAACTCCTAACTCCTCACTCCTCTGAACCTAACTCCTGATTCCTCTGAACCTAACTCCTGACTGCTCACTCCTCTAAACCTAAACCCTAACTGATTTTTAACTGTCGTTTTTTCAAACTCTCCCCTCTAAGCTCCTCCCACTTCCCTCTCTCCTGCATCGGTCTCCATGGCAACGCACATGGAGGACTCCTCTGACTTAGGCCGCTCCAGCATTACTGCAGCCAATCTAAACACAAATACAATTAAAATCATACAATTTATAATCAACTCCTGTACAACAAGTAATTAAAATAAAAACATAAACAGTAAACATATAACTTTATCAATAAGACAACACACAATTAAAAATTGTGGGAAGGCCAAATGTAAAAATTAAAATTGGAAATAGTGCTGAACATGGACGAAAAGGTGATAGTAGCGTTGGTGGAAAGACATACGAGCAGACCTTAAAAATGTAAAGTGCTTAGAGGGACAAAGTGCTATGGGATCGTTAATCTGGGAAGGCGCACTGTATTATTGCTTCTGAATTTATTTCCAGATGGATCCAAATGGGCACATGATCTTCACCCATTGGGCCTGTATTGTGATGCTTTGGTCCTTCAAGATCCCATCAGTCAGGACTGGCATGGCTAATTGTGCTGTCGCTCACTGAGCCTGTAATGATGTCTGTATACAGAATGCGTCTTCTGTATGCCCAACGGGACGCCGGGGTGCCTCAGCTGAAGGGTCCCTCAGGTTTCCCAACACAAAGTTTTAATAAGGCTCAAAATGAGTTCAACAAAGTTCTTTATTAGGGTTTTTAAATCTTCAAACAAATGAATTAAATGCTTTATAACCTTGAAAAACCGATAGCCTTTTCAATCTGCCAACAAGGGCAGGCAACTGGATAGTAAACTGTTTCTTCCTTCCTTGGGGAAATCTTCTGACCCCTCCATGGGCAATCTTTCTTTACCTTGCTAGCGTGAGGCCCCTACTCCCGGCTCCAAGCTACTTTATGAATGACCCGAGTGGTCCCTTACCAGACAAGGTTTCTGTAAATCTGCCAAACTGCAAGGTGTCCTTTAGATTTGCTCCACGAAGACCATAGGAACTGTCCTGTTGTCTCGGCAAAGGCCATGGAACTATCCCTTTCCCCCCCCCAGAGGAGCTGTGAGTACTGATGCCTTTTTGCAGATGGGATAGAGAAACCCACACATCCTGCTGTTAGGCTCCAAAAAAAAAAAAGGTGAAACTAACCAAAGGTCCTCCCTTGACTCCGAAACCCGGGAAAAAGGGCGGGTCTAAGGACTCCAACTCTAATTGCCAGGTTGCCGGCCCTATCCTTTCTCAAATAACCCAGGCATACAGAACCGCCATTACCCACTTTCTCTAATAACCCAGGCAGCGCCGGGTCCCCAAGCTAGTATATAATATAGAACACATTGGGGTCAAATACACAATGATAGAGCATGGAGCAATGGCTGTCTAAGCACTATGCTCCATCAAAAACAACAAAATCAAGCAGGTGATATTGTTGTGTGGAACGCTTTGTCCTTAGGGTGATGGTAGATTGGAAGTTGTTGCTTTCCACATGGCCAAATTCCAAAGATGTAATCACGAAACCATAGGTAGGGGAGAGGTGTTTGGGCGCACATGCTAAAGAAGCATTGTTCCAGGTCAATCATAAAGATGTTTGCACACTGTGTTTCCATGTGGGTGCCCAAGACAATTCCACTGAATTAGAGGTACATATTATTCCCAAAAGCAAGTAATTATAAGTACAAGGAGGTTGGGTTTGGTGGCTGGGTCAGCTGCGGCCTCGTTTACAATGGTGTAGTTGATGGCTTGTCATCCATTCTAATATGAGATGTTGGTGTATATAGGAAACCATATCCACAATGGCTTGGATGGTGTTCTCTAGGGGGCTGTGGATACTCTGCTCTTCTTGCCCATCACTCTGCCTTACATTTTGAATGACGCACGGACAATTCATCCCTTAAGAGGCTGAGGTGGACGGTAATTATTCACCATCTGGATTCTTTCATCTTCCTCAGTGGTAAACAGAAGAGTTCGAAATTTTTCCATCTGTGAAACAGTATTATTCAAATTAAATTCAAATTAAATAGCATTGTTGCCTAGAATATAAATCAGCGGTGGGGAGTGGATTTGAACCATGGATGATCCTGAGTGGTTATGATCTCTCAGCCTCCTTATTTCACAGGATTGTTTTATGTGAGACATTTAAAATAATGAGACATCCATTTCATACTAATGGTAACACTGCAGTTACTATGGAATGATGTATAGTCTTATTGTAATATTATTTGCAGGAGGTAAGAATTGCCCTACTTTTTAACAAATGCTTAATACTCAAAATATTAAATTCAATTGTTAGTCCTAAACGACTCCGGCCCAATTTACCTGTCCGAACGTATCCTCCCCTATGAGCCATCAAGATTACTAAGATCGTCTGGAGGGGCCCTGCTCTCGATCCCACTGGCCTCACAGGCGTGGCTGGTGGGGACGAGAGACAGGGCCTTCTTGGTGGTGGCCCCTCGACTCTGGAACTCCCTTCCACTGGAGATCAGAACTGCCCCTTTGATCTTAACGTTCAGGAAACAGGTGAAAACCTGGCTTTGGGGATTGGTATTCAACGAATGTGATATGGATGGATGACGACAAATAATGACTTTGATGATGACTGACCACTGTAATCATATGATTGTATTTTTGCTATTTTAATTGTTTCAATGTTTTAATGTTTTAGTGTGATTTAGAAATATGATTTTTAATGACGGTCTGTAATATTGATGTTGGAAACCGGCCCGAGTCCCTCGAATGGAGGTGAGAAGACCGGTATACAAAACTACCAAATAAATAAATAAATAGTCACAACTCCATTAGACCAAACTGAATCAATTGCTGATCAAGTTGATTCAATGGGCCCATTCTAGTTGGAGTAATAATTTCCGACAAGACTTTGACCATGTTTAGACTCCCTAATAATATATACGAGGACCTTTAGATTCTTTATTAGCACTTTATACTTCTGAGATCGAATACTGTTGTTTTATCTACCACAATTGTTGTATTTTATTGTTTTACCAGGGGGGTACTGTAAATTTATGATATTGTGTTGATTGCTTATTGTTTACTCATATGAGAGATTGTGGTGGGATATAAATAATAGTAATAATAATAAACTTTATTTGTACCCCGTTACCATCTCCTCAAGGGACTCGGTGCAGCTTACATGAGGCCAAGCCCAAAGTACATCAAACAAAATATCAATAAACACAACATCAGTAAACAATCAATAAAATACAAATCACATAAACAAAATCACATAAATCACTCAATAGTGACATAAACAATTTTAAAAATGGCCGGGCCAAATGTAATAGATTAAAATTGAAAATATGCTGATGTGAATAAGCTAAAATATAACTAGGATAGGATTTTTCAGAGAGAAATGAGGGAGCACAGTCCATCCTAAGTCAGTATTAAAGTGCATTGTGAGGACATATTGCTGAGAGTTCTTCTTATTCTGGGAAGGCACACTGGAACAACCACGTTTTCAGGCTCCTCCTAAAAACTGCCAACGCTGGGGCATGTCTAATGTACCTGGGAAGTGAGTTCCAGAGTCGGGGGGCCATCACCAAGAAGGCCTTCTCCCTTGTCCCCACCAATCGCGCCTGCGAGGGAAGCGGGAGCGCAATCAGGGCCTCTCTGGATGATCAAAGAGATCATGTGGGTTCGTACACAGAAATGCGGTCATGTAGATAGGCGGGTCCCAAACCATTCAGGGCTTTGTAGGTAAGAACCTGCACCTTGAATTGGGACCGGAAAATGAATGGCAGCCAGTGGAGCTCCTTAAACAGGGGGGTTGAATGCTCTCTGTAGGAAGCACCGGTTAGTAACCTGGCTGCCGCCCGTTGTACCAATTGAAATTTCCGGGCCATTTCCAAGGGCAGCCCCACATACAGTGCATTACAGTAATCCAATCTGGAGGTGACTAATGCATGGACACCCTGGCCATATCTGACTTCACGAGGTATGGTCGCAGCTGGCGCACAAGTCTTACTTCTGCGAAGGCCCTCCCAACCACTGCCGACGCCTGAGCTTCAAGCGTAAATGATGAGTCCAGGAGGACACCCAGACTGCCGACCTGTGACTACAAGTGATTGGCACCTCCCTTCCACTACCCAAAACTTAGGAGGTAAGGATACATTGAAGCATTGAATTGGAGGTCCTTAATTGTATTTTTTGTACAAATAATAATTGAAAAATACTCTTGGAACTGGAGGAATGCCTTCTCCCTCCACCCCCCTTCCTTAACATTTACCTGTTTGTCGGAAATTTGGACAACCTCTTTCAGTATAATCCATGTCACACTTTCATTAAGGGGAGGTGTTGTCAATGATCCTGGATAAGTCCAGTAATCTAGACAATGTGGCAGGAGGCAACTTGGGTTGAAGCACTTGAACTGGGCCGTGGTCCCCTAAGAAAAGGAAAAGCACAAATTGGAGTTAAGCATATAAATGAAATTGCTTTATACAGAACATTTTGGGAGCTACAAAATAATAATAATAATAATAATAATAATAATAATAATAATAATAATAATAATCTTTATTTGTACCCCTTTACCATCTCCCCAAGGGACTTAGTGCGGCTTGCATGAGGCCAAGCCCAGAATACATCAATAAACAAAACATCAATAACAAAACATCAGTAAAACAATCAATACAATACAAATCATATATATAACATGAACAAAAAATAAGCAATAAACAATCAACAGTGACATATAAAGATTAAAAACCAATGGCCGGGCCAAATGTAATAAATTAAAAATTAAAAAATAATGCTGATGTGAACAAGGTAGGATATAACTGGGATGGGACTTTCAGAGAGAAATGAGGAAACGCAGTCAATCCTTAATCTGTAGTAAAGTGCATTTTGAGGGCATATTGCTGAGAGTTTTCCTTATTCTGGGAAGGCACACTGGAACAACCACGTTTTCAGGCTCCTCCTAAAGATTGCCAGCGTTGGGGCATGTCTGATGCCCCTGGGAAGTGAGTTCCAGAGTCAGGGGGCCACCACCGAGAAGGCCAGAACCATCAACCATTCTTCTTGCAGAGTATGCAGTTCCACGTGCATCCATCTTGCCTACTCTACATTTTTGCTGAAACTTACCTTAAATTTGACCATGTATAAGGCATCTGTTAATCTGTTCATATCAGCATGTTCTTCTCCAATCTAAATGTTTAAAGGACAATGTTGATTTTGGGAAGTAGGATTTTTTAACGCTAACAGTTCAGATTGGTCAGCTTCCCCCAAATACAGTAGATGCTCTCCAGATATGCTAACTACACCTCCCAACATGGCAGATCCCTCATCAATGACCACTGGTTCCATCTTGTAACATCTTAAGGTGCATCTACACAGTAGGATGAATGAAGTTTGACACCACTTTGCCATGGTTTAATGTAGTTTCTCAACCTTCCTAATGCCGCGACCCCTTAATACAGTTCCTCATGTTTTGGTGACCCCCCAACCATAAAATTATTTTTGTTGCTACTTCATAACTGTCATTTTGCTACTGTTATGAATCGTAATATAAATATCTGATATGCAGGGTGTGTTTTCATTCACTGCACGAAATTTGGCACAAATAGCCAACATGCCCAAATTTGAATGCTGGTGGGGTGGGGGGTGGGATTGATTTTGTTATTTGGGAGTTGTAGCTGCTGGGATTTATAGTAATCCTACAAATAAAGAGCATTCTGAACTCCACCAACGAAGGAATTGAACCAAACTTGGCACACAGAACTCCCATGACCAACAGAAAATACTGGAAAGTTTTGGTGGGCATTGACCTTGAGTTTTGGAGTTGTAGTTCACCTAAATCCAAAGAGCACTGTGGAATCAAACAATGACGGATCTGTACCAAACTTGGTACGAACACTCAATATGCCCAAATGTGAACACTGGTGGAGTTTGGGGAAAATAGACCTTGACATTGGGAGTTGTCGTTGCTGGAATTTATAGTTCACCTACAATCAAAGAGCATTCTGAATCCCACCAACCATTGAATTGGGCCAAATTTCCAAACAGAACCCCTATGTCCAACAGAAAATACTGTGTTTTCTGATGGTCTTTTGCGACCCCTTTGACACCCTCTCGTGACCCACCCAGGGGTCCCGACCCCCAGGTTGAGAAACACTGGCTTAATGCTATGGAATCATGAGAGCAATACTTTTACATAGTCTTTAGCCTTCTCTGCCCAAGAGTTCTGATGTGGTAACACACTACAGCTCTCATAATTCTATAGCATTAGGCCATAGTAGTTAATGTGGAGTCAAGTCAAGTGCATTAATTCTACAATGTAAAGGTAAAGGTTTCTCCTTGACATTAAGTCTAGACTCTGCGAGTTGGTGCTCATCTCCATTTCTAAGATGAAGAGCTGGTGTTATCCGTAGACACCTCCAAGGTAATGTGGCCAGCATGACTGTGTGGAGAGCCATTACCTTTGTGCAGAAGCGGTACCTATTGATCTACCCACATTTGCATGTTTTTGAACTGCTAATTTAGCAGAATCTGGGGCTAACAATGGGAGCTCACCCCATCTGCGAATTCAAACCGCCGATCTTCCGATCAGCAAGTTCTGCAGCTTAGCAGTTTAATCCGCTGAGCCACCACAGCTCCAGTCTCCTATAAAACATGTAGGGAAACATTTAAACTTGTATTATATCCACCATTCTTTTTAAGGAGGAAGCTAAAATAAACATCTCTGGTAAGCATAATCATTTGTGTCCAGAGAATCTGCATTCCCTCATTGATCTATAACACTATATGTAATAAAATTTGAAATATTTTCTGTTTCTTGTTTAAAAGTTTTATTTTCTATTTAATTGTGTAGTCCTTGCTTCGAAGTAGTTGTTCTACTCCAGAAACTTCGTTCTTGTCGTTGCCACAAACTATGTTGACTCGATGGGGTATTCATTGAAAAACTATAGCACAGCGGTTCTCAACCTAGGGGTCGCGACCCCCAGGGGGGTCGGCTGGCCATTTTGGAGGGGTCGCGAGGCCGCCTCCATTGGCCTTGCCCCAAGGACGCATGAAAGGCCCTCTGCAGCTCCCCCACACCATGCAGGCAGGCTGGGGGGGAGCACAGAGCATCATCAAAGATATTTCAACTTTAAAATAAGTGCTTAACACTACTATATATCAATTGTTAAGTATAGCAGATGATGGGATTTGTAATATCTTCAACAGCATCATCTGTTGTCCATACTCCCCCAAACCTCTCCAGTATTTTCTGTTGGTCATGGGAGTTTAGTAAAATTCCATTGTTGGTGGAGTTCAAAATGCTCAAAGATTGTAGGTGAACTATAAATCTAAGCAGCTACAACTCACAAATGACAAAATCAATCCCCTGCAACTCCACCAGTGCTCAACTTTGAGTATATTGAGTATTTGTGCCAAATTTGGTTCAGATCCAGGGTTGTTTGGGTTCAGAGTGCTCTCCAAATGTAGGTGAACTACATCTCCGCTAACTCACTTTCAATTTCTCCCAAACCACTCCAGTATTTTTTTGTTGGTCATGGGAGTTCTGTATGCCAAGTTTGGTCCAGATCTGTCATTCATGGGGGTTTCGGCTGTGGAAATCAGAGCTGAATTGGTCGAAGGTACTGCAAATACCATCATCTGTTGTCCATACTCCGCCAAACATATTGCTTTTGTGACTAATCACTATGCATTAATTATGTTCAATTTATGACAATGAAATTTATGACATCCTACATATCGGATATTTACATGACAATTCATAGCAGTAGCAAAATTACAGTTATGAAATAGCAACAAAAATAATTTTATGGTTGGGGGTCACCACAACATGAGGAACTGTATTTAGGGGTCACGGCAGTAGAAAGGTTGAGAACCACTGCTATAGCAAAATAGTGCAGCTGGAAAAACACAAGGGCTTTGCAATATAATAAACTTTCCCCATGTTTTGATGATAGAACAAATTAGGAAATTACATTTAGAACCCAGGAAAAAATAATCATGTTACATAGTGCGATGAATATGAGCATATAAATCTTACCTCTAAGAAAACACCAACTACTACTAAGCCATCTGGGGCTGTCACTGCCTCTTCAAACTTCATATATTTGCTTGCATTCCAGTGAACTAAATGAAGCTGAGTAGGACAATCAGACATGATTATTTACAAGCAATTAGTGACAAGGTCCTGTGCTTTGTTTGACTAATGATGCTGTAACTGCATCAATGTATTTAATGTGTTGTCGAAGGCTTTCGTGGCCTGGAGCACTGGTTGCTGTGAGTTTTCCAGGCTGTATGGCTATGTTCCAGAAGCATTCTCTCCTGACGTTTCACCCACATCCATGGCAAGCATCCTCAGAGGTTGTGAGGTCTGTTGGAAACTAGGCAAGTGGAGTTTAGCCTGGCTGTGGTAGGTCCAGGGTGGGAGAAAGAACTCTTGTCTGTTGGAGGCAAGTGTGAAAGTTGCCATTGGCCACCTTGATTAGCACTGAATGGCCTTGTCCCTAACAGTTCAAAGAGATATATAGGTATATCAGTTAAGCAGCCGAGAAACCCAATTGCTTTGCATTAATGCTGGTGGATATTTATCACTAAGGAGAAGGTCGACTCAAGCAAGTTTTTAAACTCTTCCCAAATGGTAATGAATGCCTTTCCAAAAGGTTATGATCTCTAGCAAAGTCATACCTTCCCTGTGACCAGTGGTTTTGAAGTCGAACATGACCACCCACCCCCCATAAGAGATAGTAACTTATAGTTTTGCTAAGGACAAGGATATAAGGCTGGAAAATAGGGGTCAAGTCTTGGTCAATTTGCAAAGACACTAACAACAACAACAGGGACCCTTCCCATGTCCGACAGTGTGTACGTTTAATAGGCCCTATGTTTCATATATAGCAGAAGGTAACACATTTATTACTAAGAAACCACCTCCCTTTACACTTATGAACTTTCTTGAACTTTAATGGGACTTTCCCCCCCTTCTGAAGGACTCTTAGAAACTTTTTGGAAACTTTACCGTTTCAAGCCCCATGAACTTTTGGACTGTTTAAAACTTGTTCCACTCCCCAGCCCCATGGGCTCTCAAAATGGCTTTGTGAATTCCCAATGAACTTTGGTGGGTGGGGGGAAGGGGAAATGGGCTCTTTTTCTTTATATTAATGTACCCTCATATGATTCCCTTGCATGTTTCCCCTTCCCCATACCCCATATATAAAAATGTAGGAAACTGCCTTTTCGTGACCCCAGCAAGGCACCTCTTGGGAAATTCCTCCTATTTTCCTACTTAATTTTCTCCTGATTTAAGGTTTCCAACAGTAGCCCCTTGCATGATAATAGTCTAGCTAAGCCTTGGGCCTCGGAACAGGACCGCCCAAGGCACCCCATGGTGAACCCAGTCATTTCCCAACAATGGTACATCCTGTCCCTCGAAAAGATGTCCCAATCCACCTCATACATTGTCTTTTACCCCTTCGGCCAAAACTCCTCATTGATAACATTCACCTCCAGTATCAGTTATCATCAAGGCTGGCCAGCTGTGCCAGCCGCTTTTGTATATTTCATCACATCAGACAATACCCAGCCAGCTTGAGAAATCTTAGGATTATTGCCGGCCATTTGGACATATTGAGCCATTCTAATTCAATCATCTGGACATTCCCTTCATTTTTCTTCCCAAGGACGCCTCCTTTGCTCCCATTGGTCAAAAGCTTGAAGCAGCGCTGGCTTTCCAATGGGCTGGGGCCGGCTGCACCTCCTCTCCAGCTGATGACAATCCCCAATCAGAGAGAAGCCGGCTGAGGGGCGGGGGCGGGAAATTTGAACTTTGACAGCTCTGTTTTTCTATAAAAATGTACCAAAATGTACTGTTTGCATGTCTGCCTGACGAATGATTGCGGTATGACATCCTTTCTAGCTGGATCGCAATAAAACAACTCAGTGGCTTTGCTTCAACTTGGTGAGACCTTTTGTTGGGAAAAATCAGGGGAAAATATTGGGTGCTTCTTTCTGTCTCACCAGGGCAACGAACTGATTGGTCTCTGCCTCCTGGCAAAGACCCCTAAATTCTTGCTCAATATCAGTTTTCCAAAAGGTTATGAATCCCATTTTCCAAATAGTAAAGGCGATTCATATTTTTCAAAACATATCTGTTGAACTACAATTTCCAGTAGCTACAGCCAATAGGGCTGAATATAAGGGGTACTTATAATGATTCCCAGTCTAGGAACCTGCAAACCTTGGACTGGTGAGCGCTATTAAAATTGCTTTCAAAAAATCCCAAAACAAAACCATTTTGCATGAAACTCTGGCTCTGTAAATCTAGAGGAAGTATTCATAGGCACATGGTATGGGATTGTAGTATTAGCGTACTGTGGGTGAAGGTGTTTTTATTTTGTGCCAATGTATAAGACACCTAAGATTTATGACTCACTTCCATTGGAAAAGGTTTGCCATCAACGGTATGCTCTGATCCAGTGTCATGCTTTGACCCCCAGTGAAAATGGAACTGTTTCAACCTGTACGGAACTTCCAGTGGGCCCCCACTGACAACTGCAACAGAATACAAATGAGAAAGTGATATGGTTAACACGCAAGTGTCATCAGTTAGACATCCTTTGGGAGAAGTCCCATCAGATTGGAGGAGGGTCAATGTGGTCCCAATCTTCAAGAAGGGAAAAAAGGTTGACCCAAACAATTACCGTCTGGTCAGCCTCACGTTGATACCAGGCAAGATTCTGGAAAAGATTGTTAAGGAAGTAGTCTGCAAACACATAGAAACAAATGTGGTCATCACTAATAGTCAACACGGATTTATCAAAAACAAGTCATGCCAGACTAATCTTATCTCTTTTTTCAATAGAGTTACAAGCTGAATAGATGCGGGGAATGCCGTGGATGTAGCGTACCTGGATTTCAGTAAGGACTTCAAAAAGGTTGCCCATGACCTTCTAACTGTGCTAAGACACAAAAGAGACATGCACAAGAAGTGGAAAAAGGGAGAAATCACCAAAGAAGAATTCAAGCAAATAGCCAACTCCTGTAGGGAAAAGGTCCGCAAGGCTAAAGCACAAAATGAGCTCAGGCTTGCCAGGGACATTAAAAACAATAAAAAGGGCTTCTTTTCTTATGTCAGTAGAAAAAGGAAGAACAAGGAGGCGATAGGGCCTCTTCGAGGAGAAGGTGGGGCAATGCTGACAGGGGATAGGGAAAAGGCAGAACTACTTAATGCCTTCTTTGCCTCAGTCTTCTCACAAAAAGAAAGTCATCTTCAACCTCAGCAAGATGGAGTGGATGAGGGATTAGAGGACATCCAACCCCAAATTGGGAAACAAGTTGTCCAGGAATACCTGGCCGCTCTAAATGAGTTCAAGTCCCCAGAGCCAGATCAACTACACCCAAGAGTATTGAAGGAACTAGCGGAAGTCATTTCAGAACCATTGGCAATCATCTTTGAGAGTTCTTGGAGAACGGGAGAAGTTCCAGCAGATTGGAGGAGGGCCAATGTGGTCCCAATCTTCAAGAAGGGAAAAAAGGATGACCCAAACAACTACCGTCCGGTCAGCCTCACGTCGATACCAGGCAAGATTCTGGAAAAGATCGTTAAGGAAGTGGTCTGCAAACACTTAGAAACAAATGAGGTCATTGCTAATAGTCAACATGGATTTATCAAAAACAAGTCATGCCAGACTAATCTGATCTCTTTTTTCGATAGAGTTACAAGCTGGGTAGATGCGGGGAATGCCGTGGATGTAGCATACCTGGATTTCAGTAAGGCCTTCAACAAGGTCCCCCATGACCTTCTGGCAAACAAACTAGTCCAATGTGGGCTAGGCAAAACTACGGTTAGCTGGATCTGTAATTGGTTAAGCGAAAGAACCCAGAGGGTGCTAACCAATGCTTCCTCTTCATCCTGGGAAGAAGTGACAAGCGGAGTGCCATCAGCAAGGTTCTGTCCTGGGCCTGGTCCTGTCAACATCTTATTAATGACTTAGGTGAAGGCTTAGAAGGCAGGATCATCAAGATTGCAGCTGACACCAAATTGGGAGGGATAGCCAATACTCCAGAGGACAGGAGCAGGATTCAAAACGATCTTGACAGATTAGAGAGATGGGCCAAAACTAACAAAATGAAGTTCAACAGTGACAAATGCAAGATACTCCACTTAGGCAGAAAAAATGAAATGCAAAGATAAAGAATGGGGGACGCCTGGCTCGAGAGCAGTACGTGTGAAAAAGATCTTGGGGTCCTCGTGGACAACAAGTTAAACATGAGCCAACAATGTGATGCGGACAAAAAAAGCCAATGGGATTTTGGCCTGCATCAATAGGAGTCTAGTGTCTAGATCCAGGGAAGTCATGCTACCCCTCTATTCTGCCTTGGTTAGACCACATCTGGAATATTATGTCCAATTCTGGGCACCACAATTTAAGAAAGGTATTGACAAGCTGGAATGTGTCCAGAGGAGGGTGACTAAAATGATCAAGGGTCTGGAGAACAAGCCCTATGAGGAGTGGCTTAAAGAGCTGGGCATACTTAGCCTGAAGAAGAGAAGGCTGAGAGGAGACATGATAGCCATGCATAAATACGTGAGAGGAAATCATAGGGAGGAGGGAACAAGCTTGTTTTCTGCTTTTAAGAAGAGAATATTTTTAAGAATTTGCTTTTAAGAAGAGAATATTTTCCCAAGTGATGTTCATGCATACATACATATCCCTTTGTAATTTCATATATATTTTCTAATTCCTATTTCTAATATGGTTACATCCAATATATATTTTCCAATATATGTATTATGGATTTCCATCATGCCTTCATCACTGCAAGAGATCTTATAATGGGAAATCAATGTAGCAAGGTGTTGTGATTCAGCATGACTCTGAGTCTGAAGCTGAGCTGTTTGGGCCTTCTGAGTCTGACTTTGGGCCTTCTGAGCCTGATTTCCTGCAGGATGACGAGGAGGCTGATGGGTTACAGATTCCTGTACATGTTTCAGACGGGGCTGATAGTGTGGCTGCTGAAGGAGAAACAACAAGTCAGTTCCCCGGGGAAAGGAATGTTCCTGCAGTTAGAGAGACTGATAGCGAGAGTGAAATCCCACACGGCCAGGTGGAGGATCCGTCCCAGCTGGACCCAGATAAGGGGTTGCATAGCCTTGCAGATAATGAATTAATGAGCAGACAAGATCGTTTGCAATTAAGGCTTCGGAGAAGCACTCGCTTGGCCAGCAAGTGAGAAGCCAAAGGTGCCCAAGGTCAACGCAATGCTTTCATGTTCGCAAAGGGTATTTAGTCTTGTAGCTGACAGGCAGTTGTTGTCAGTCCAACATTGCTCTTCCCATGTTAACTTCTGGGGATTTTCCTTGGCTTTTCGCAGCACGCTTCTGGCTTCCTGAGTCTGGGATTTGGGTCTTGTTTTCAACTGTTTACCATGGACTTTTGTTTGACCATTGCTAAGGGATTATGCTTCATGTTTTTGCCTTTGGATCTTGGGAACTTTGCCTTTACATTTAAGTCTCTGTTTTGCCTATGGAACTATTGCATTTCTATTTCTTTGTTTTGATTTTGCTTTTCTCAATAAACTACAAAAACCTACAGCCTTGGTGTGGTGGTGTCTGGAGCAAGGTGAAAACTACCCTGAGTTACAACACAAGGCTAGTTTGCCTAATTTTGAAGAACCGGAAGTAAAGCTAATTTCCACTTAAAGCTGAGGAAGAGTGCAGAACACAATTAAGTTCAAAGCCTACAATGACCTAATTTGGACACTGACTCAAAACATCTATCCTAAATGTATTTCAAAGGCTTTCATGGTCGGAATCACAGGGTTGTTGTGAGTTTTCCGGACTTTATTGTCACAAAAATATCATTGCAGATTTGATCGATGTGGATTTAATGCTCTGTGGGAATGAATGGAAAAATGGAAGGATGAATGGATGGAGTTAATAATTTTGGAAGCACCAGTAAAATATTAAGGCCTGCAGTGACTAAATTACCTGCTTGCTGGACTGTAATTAAAAGTTGAGGTCTCTTCCAGCTCTATGATAAAAAGTATATAAAAATGTAACCTATAAATGTCAAGCAGAGATAAGTGACCCCCTGCTTAGGAGACAGCATTTCATGCACCACTTACCTGTTTTATTATCAACACCTTTAACTTCCACCATGACTGAATGTCCATTGTTGGTGATGTCAAGAGATGAGCAGGAGTCATAGGAAAAGCCAAGGGGCTTCAGACAGGGGTCATAAATAGCCTGCGTGGGAATGATATCTATGGGGGACTGGTGGCTGCCTTCGGCAATGGGATAAGAGTTGCACCACTCAGAAGGGCCTTTGGGGAGTAAAAGAAGAATAAGAAAGGAAAAGGATTGCACATTTACTTGTAAGTTTTAATGTGTTCGGTATTGCTAAAATGAGTTCTTTGCAATTAAACTAATATTTGAATCATGAAAAAGAAACACATTGGTAACTGATCAAAGAGAAAATCATAGAGTCCTTAAAGAATATCCACCAGCCTTTCTTTATCTCATCATTGTAGGGTGATGGGGAGGAATACACAACCCCACATATTTCCTAGGCAGTTTAAATGGTTTGGACAGTCTGTCCCCTATTCTTCCTTCTCCTCTTCCACTCCTGGCATAGAAAGTGGAAGGAAATGAACTAAACAGGTATGTACTTTGGTAAAGAAAAGCAATACATCGGATAATGTAATAGTGTTCAATCATATCTACAGATTCAGTTAGTTTGCCCCATTCAGTGATTCAGCCAGGAACATTTCCCCCACAAATATGGGCATCCTTCTGTAAAATATTTCTCACTAGACCAAGAAAGTACTTTGACTGTTCTTGATTACTTCACATTTGAAATGTACCTTCACTAAGGCTCCTTCACTATCCTATATCCCAGGATCTGATCACAGATTATCTGCTTTGAACTGGTTTATATGAGTCTACATTGCCAGATAATCTGGGATCAGACCCTGGGATATAGGTCAGTGTAGCTCCAACCTCAGTCTTGGTGACATCACTAATAACTACAGTCAGCCTTCCAAATTCATAGGAGTTAGGAAGGCAACATTCCTGAAAAAGTGAGAAAACTCTGGCAAATAATTAATTCTAGCACCCTCATACATCAAATATACAGTACAGACTCTTTCTGGTGGGATTATCTGCCTTGATATTCTAGGTTATATGGTATGTGGAAGAGCCCTCAGTGAGATGGGGAATACGAGGCAACCCTATTTATTTGAAAACTCTTAGAAAAGGCCCAGATCATGGACAAAACTCAGCAAAACTATATATTAGTATATATAGTATAGTATAGTTCATGCTTAGCAAGTGCAAAATTAACTTGTAAGAGTATCCTCCAAAGATTAAAATGCAATCTGAGCATGGCAGAAATATTATGCTTCTTTTACACAATGCTTTAAATGATGTTTCTTCATTGACCATTTAACTGTCTACATGCATACTTTGCCTGAATCCAATAGCAGGGAATCCTACAAGAAGCATTGCAAAAAAATACCTTGAACATAAAAGAGAAGAAAGTGTAAGTTTGGTATCAGAAGAAGGAAGGCATGCAAATAACTTACCATCTTTCTCCCCATATCCCCAGCAGTCATGACAGGTCATTATGCAGGTTGCTTCCTTTTGCCAGGTCTTTTAATGTTCCAGCTTAACTGCTTCTATAAAAGCTTACTTGTAGGACTGCTTCAGTTTTTTTTTAAAGAGGCAGCAGCTGCAGCAGAAATTCAGCCCTTTGAGTCTTGATTCAGTCTGCTGTGAGTCGGGTTTACACATCTATCTCCTACATAAATTATGAAAATACCACAATTTCTCCTGTCATCAATAGCCACGGATGACTCCTGACTCCCATGTCAGTAAGGCAGTTGAATCTGCACTTGAGTTTTAACTTGAACTTTGTTGTTGTTCATTCGTTCAGTTGTTTCCAACTCTTCGTGACTTTATGGACCAGTCCACGCCAGAGCTCCCTGTCGGTTGTCACCACCCCCAGCTCCTTCAAGGTCAATCCAGTCACTTTAAGGATCCATCTTACCCTTGGTCGGCCTCTCTTCCTTTTTCCTTCCTTTTTCCCCAGCATCATTGTCTTCTCTAAACTTTCCTTTCTTCTCATGATGTGGCCAAAGTACTTCATCTTGGCCTCTACTATTCTTCCCTCCAATGAGCAGTCAGGCTTTATTTCTTCAAGTATGGACTGGTTGGATCTTCTCGCTGTCCAAAGCACTCACTGAACTTTCCTACAGCACCACAGCTCAAAAGCATCTATCTTCCTTCGCTCAGCCTTCCCTATGGTCCAGCTCTCACGTCCGTAGGTTACTACGGGGAATACCATGCTTTGACTATGAGGATCTTTGTTGAACTTTAAACTTGAACTTCAAAAGTAGTTAAATCCACTCTTGACTTTTAATTTGACTTGTCCAAAGTTCAACTTGCCTCCTCAAAGGACATTCAGCACTTTGGCACATTCCTTTGAAGATTATACTAAAATCCAGAACAGATCCACCTTCTCACTTTCATGGAAATAAACAACTTTCATGGTTAAATACCCTGAATTTGTTGAAGACTTGAGGTTCAATCAATGAGGGCAATCCCTGCACCCTGATGGATTCCAGTTTTTCCTGCACACTGTGATCTATGTGTTATCTGAGGTCTACTCTTCTATTCAGTCATGCTTATCCTTGGATAAGGACAAGCAAAACGCTGGCGCTAGAAATAATATCATACGAAAACTGACTGACACATCCTGGGGATCACAACCAGACACAGTGAAAACATCTGCCCTTGCGCTATGCTACTCTGCTGCTGAGTAAGCATGCCCAGTGTGGAACACATCTCACCACGCTAAAACGGTAGATGTGGCTCTTAATGAGATATGCCAGATTATCACGGGGTGTCTGCGCCCTACACCACTGGAGGAATTACACCTGACATCCGCCGGGAAGTAGCAGCCAATAGTGAAAGGACTAAGGCAGTGACATCTCCAGCTCATCCCCTGTTTGGGCATCAGCCAGCACCTCAACGACTTAAATCAAGAAATAGTTTTCTAAGATCTACAGAGACACTTGCTGGAGCACCTCAGCAAGCGAGAGTCCAAAAGTGGCAGGCTCAAACCCAGAACCTCAACCAATGGCTGATACCAAATGAGAGACTCCCCCCTGGGCACACAGAAGACTGGGCGACTTGGAAGGCGCTCAACAGACTGCGCTCTGGCACCACTAGATGCAGAGCCAACCTTAAGAAATGGGGCCACAAAGGGGAATCCACGACATGAGAGTGTGGAAAAGAGCAAACCACTGACCACCTGCTGCAATGCAACCTGAGCCCAGCCACATGCACAATGGAGGACTTTCTTGCGGCAACACCAGAGGCATTCCAAGTGGCCAGCTACTGGTCAAAGGACATTTAATCAACTACCAATCTTACAAACTTTGTGTTTTGTCTGTTGTTTGTTTGTTAAAAAATGCAACACAACTGTTCAGTCTGCTCCTGACACACAATCTTTTTAACACTGTGTCCAGAATCTTCTTTTATTTCTTTTGCTTTCCTCAGCAGCACTCTACACTGCCATATAACCCAGAATATCAAGACAGATAATCCACATTATCTGCTTTGAACTGGATTATCCGAGTCTACACTGTCATATAATCCAATTCAATGTGGATTTTATACAGCCAGTGAATCCATTCTGATGTTAATCTGGACATGGTGCTGAAATCAAAAGCAGATAATCTGGATTTTATACACCTGTGTAGAAGGGGCCTCAAGATCAGGTGAGATTTTCCATTGCCGTGTGCTAAATACTCTCTGCTCAAGAATTCTTTCCACTCACATTTCTGAAATAGGATCTTATCTTTGTACAGAGTTTCACTCAGGTTATGCAGGATAGAGCTATAAGAAGAGTACTTGTTCATGGCATACACTGTAGAGAAGTCTAAGTAATTTCAGGCTGTGCACCTGCAGTCATATAATATCATCCGGAAAATGGATTGGTTACAGCTACAGATCAGATTCAGTTTCGCTATACTACTTTTTTCTTTTTCTAAAAAACAAAAACCCTTTAGCATATGATTACTTGGAAGTTAGAGCTGATATACAGTGAGGGTTTCTAAGTAAAGCAGCTATGTTATTTTTAATGAAAACTACCTTGGAAGAAGACAACAGAATAGGAAGGACAAGAGACCTCTTCCAGAAAATTAGAAACATTGGAGGTAAATTTCAGGCAAAAATTGGCATTATAAGAAACAAAGATGGCAGGGACCTAACAGAAGCTGAAGAGATCAAGAGAAGGTGGCAAGACTATACAGAAGATCTGCATAGGAAGGATAATAATATCGAGGATAGTTTTGATGGTGTGGTGAGTGAATTAGAACCAGACATCCTGAGGAGTGAGGTTGAATGGGCCTTAAGAAGCATTGCTAACAACAAGGCAGCAGGAGACGACGGGATCCCAGCTGAACTGTTTAAAATCTTAAAAGATGATGCTGTCAAGGTGATGCATGCCATATGCCAGCAAATATGGAAAACACAAGAATGGCCAGCAGACTGGAAAAAATCAACTTATATCCCCATACCAAAAAAGGGAAATGCGAAAGACTGCTCAAACTTCCGTACAGTGGCCCTTATTTCTCATGCCAGTAAGGTAATGCTCAAGATCCTGCAAGGAAGACTCCAGCAATACATGGAGCGAGAGTTGCCAGATGTTCAAGCTGGGTTTAGAAAAGGCAGGGGAACGAGAGACCAAATTGCCAATATCCGCTGGATAATGGAGAAAGGCAGGGAGTTTCAGAAAAACATCTACTTCTGCTTCATTGACTATTCTAAAGCCTTTGACTGTGTGGATCATAATAAATTGTGGCAATTTCTTGGTGGGATGGGCATCCCAAGCCACCTTGTCTCTCTCCTGAGGAATCTGTACAAGGACCAAGTAGCAACAGTAGGAACTGACCACGGAACAACAGACTGGTTCAAGATTGGGAAAGGCGTACGGCAGGGTTGTATACTCTCCCCCAACCTATTCAACTTGTATGCAGAACACATCATGCGATGTGCGGGGCTTGACGAATGCAAGGCTGGGGTGAAAATTGCTGGAAGAAACATTAACAACCTTAGATATGCAGATGACACCACTTTGATGGCCAAAAGCGAGGAGGAGCTGAGGAGCCTTCTAATCAAGGTGAAAGAAGAAAGCGCAAAAGCTGGGTTGCAGCTAAACATAAAAAAACCAAGATTATGGCAACAAGAATGATTGACAACTGGAAAATAGAGGGAGAAAATGTGGAGGCCGTGACAGACTTTGTATTTCTAGGTGCAAAGATTACTGCAGATGCAGACTGTGGGCAGGAAATCAGAAGACGCTTACTTCTTGGGAGGAGAGCAATGTCCAATCTCGATAAAATAGTAAAGAGTAGAGACATCAGACTGGCAACAAAGATCCGCATAGTCAAAGCCATGGTATTCCCTGTAGTAACCTACGGATGTGAGAGCTGGACCTTAGGGAAGGCTGAGCGAAGGAAGATAGATGCTTTTGAGCTGTGGTGTTGGAGGAAAGTTCTGAGAGTGCCTTGGACTGCGAGAAGATCCAACCAGTCCATCCTCCAGGAAATAAAGCCCGACTGCTCATTGGAGGGAAGGATACTAGAGACAAAGTTGAAGTACTTTGGCCACATCATGCGGAGACAGCAAAGCCTAGAGAAGACAATATGCTGGGGAAAATGGAAGGTAAAAGGAAAAGGGGCCGACCAAGGGCAAGATGGATGGATGGCATCCTTGAAGTGACTGGACTGACCTTGAAGGAGCTGGGGGTGGTGACGGCCGACAGGGAGCTCTGGCGTGGGCTGGTCCATGAGGTCACGAAGAGTCGGAAGCGACTGAACGAATGAACAACATGCCGCCCTTCTCACCCCAAAGGGGACTCAGAGCGGCTTACAATATATATTTTCATACAATATATTATATTATTAGCATAGTACAATATCAGTATTATATATTACTATATTGCACTATACCATTATATTGTAATATTATTAGTAATATTACATGTAATGTAAATATATAATTATAATCTTGAATTATTATTACTAGTATTATATTGTACTACATTATAGTATTATAAATATTATATGTATATACAATATACTATATTATATTATTATTATATTATTGGCAGGGGGTTGGACTGGATGGCCCATGAGGTCTCTTCCAACTCTTTGATTCTATGATTCTATGACATGGCTTGTGGATTTGATGACTGGCTTTGCAGCAGGCCTAGGCAATCCTGGGCCCTCCAGGTGGTTTGGACTTCAATTCCTACCATTCCTAACAGCCTCAGTCCCTTTCCTTTTCAGCGGCTGAGGGGGGAAAGGAAGGAACCTGAGGATGTTAGGAATGGTGGGAGTTGAAGTCCAAAACACTTGGAGGGACCAAGTTCGCCCAGGCCTGCTTTAAAACATCCTTTGACCTTTCCCCAGCCGAGCGAGGCCAGTGCGCAGGCGCACCCCATGCCCCGCCCCTTCGCGGAGGAGGCCCCGCCCCCAGAGCCGGCAAGATGGCGGCGGCGCAGACTACACAGTCGGTCAAGATCAGCCTGAAGGAGCAGCGTTATGACCGGCAGCTGAGGTGGGCTTGAGCGACCACCGGGGGCGGGAGAAAGGAAGGAGCTCAATATTGAAACGGGAGGGGGCTTGGTTTCTGCTGCTCCAGAGAGGCCCTCTATCCCAGGATAGGAATCCCCACTGGGCTAAACAGAAAACCTGGGATCCTGAGATGTAGGGCCTGTCTGGAAGGGCCCTGAGACCACAGTGAAGCCATGGATTCAAGTTGCAGCGTTAGGAAGAGCATCTTGAGGGTAAGAGCTGCTCAGCTGTGGAATATGCTGCCTCAGTTTGACTGAGTCTCTTACTGTGGGAGTTTGTGAAGTAGAAACTGGATGGCCGTCTTGTCAGGAGGGTTTTGTTTGTACAAGGGGTATTTTTTAAGTAAGCTCCGTTGGAACATAAGTACACAACGAAAGTTTATTTCAAAAAAGTAAATTTATTTTCAGAAAGTACATACTTCACTCTATTTTTGACATAGTTGCCAAGTTTGTTCAAACACTTATACCTCTGACCGCATCTCCATCTACAAACCCACACGTTCTCTTCGGTCATCTGGAGAGGCCCTGCTCGTGATCCCACCGGCGTCGCAAGCGCGCTTGGTGGGGACGCGGGACAGGGCCTTTTCCGTGGTGGCCCCCCGACTCTGGAACACCCTCCCCAAAGACCTTAGACAGGCCCCTACATTGGCTGTCTTCAGAAAGAACTTGAAGACCTGGCTTTTCCGATGCGCCTTCCCAGATTAGGAAATCTCCACTACCAAGTCCCACAAGCACTTTATCAGAACCAATGATTGCTGCACATCGCACTTGCCCTGGAAGCCCTATATACACCTCCTGTCACATCAGCACTTTTAATCTTGTACCCATTGCTCTGGCCCGGCCCAGTTTTATTGTGTTTAGTGTATTGTGCCTGTTGTTTATTTTGCTTTATTCTGTTTTTAATTGTTTGATTTGCTTAGATTGTATTGTTGTGCTGTGTGTTGAGGCCTCGGCCTGTGTAAGCCGCATCGAATCCTTCGGGAGATGCTAGCGGGGTACAAATAAAGTTTAATAATAATAATAATAATAATAATAACTTCAACTGGTCCAGCGAGCAGCAGCCAGATTGCTCACCGGAGCGACATACAGGGAAAACACCACCCCCCTGTTGTGTCAGCTCCACTGGCTGCCGGTTCAGTTCCGAGCACAATTCAAGGTGATGGTTTTGACCTACAAAACCCTTTACGGTTCCGGTCCAGTGTATCTGTCCGAACGTATCTCCCTCTACGTCCCACCCCGGGATTTGAGATCATCTGGGGAGGCCCTGCTCTCGACCCCACCGCTATCACAAGTGAGGCTGGTGGGGACGAGGAGCAGGGCCTTCTCAGTGGTGGCCCTCACCTGTGGAACTCACTCCCGGGGGAAATTAGGGCATCAACATCCCTCCTCTCCTTCAGGAGGAAGGTAAAGACGTGGTTGTGGGACCAGGCCTTTGGGCAATCTGACAACTAGATAAGGACAACCAAACGACTAGGACTGACAGGACTGACAATGTGGAATTGGAAATTGGACTATGAGATAGCGAACGCTGACCGTCTATGAGGAGTGGCAAAATGGAATTGGAAATTGGACTATGAGATAGCGAACGCTGACCGTCAATGAGGAGTAATTGGATTTGTATTGGTTTTATTGGTTTTATTGTTGTAATGCAGGAACTGTTGTTTAATTGTTAATTGCTGCTATTTGTTTACTACTGTTATGTGATGCTGGCATCGAATTGTGCCTTTGTAAGTCGCCCTGAGTCCCCTTGGGGGTGAGAAGGGCGGGGTAGAAGTAACCGAAATAAATAAATAAAATAATATCTCTGAACCAATTTTAAAATACGCTCTTTATAAAAACTTGTCGCCTGCTCCGATAACCAAGAGTTCCCTGTAATCAAAGAAGGGCGACTGGAGCGGTCCTCATCATGGACGTTGTCACGGCCATCTTTGAATTGTCATACCCACTTACGCACTTTGCTTTCACTCATAACACTATCACCGTACACTTCACAAATCTGTTGATGAATTTCTGCAGCAGGTAGGTTCCTTGCTGACAAAAACCGTATCACTGAATGAACCTCACATGCGGAGGGTGAGTTGATAGTCTTAAACATTTTTAAAGCACAGAACAGAACCGTACAGGTTAGCTACAGAGCGGAAACTGAGCACAGTTGTTCCCGAGGCATGCCGGTACACAATGCACGCGCTCGTTGCGGTATGCGCGCGAACTACTAGTGTCTACAACAAAACGGACCTTACTTAAAAAATACCCCTCATACTTTCGTGCATGGCAGAATATATGTTTCCCATCCTCAGTTGGAATGTTACACCACACTGGCTATCCAGTATCATTTAGTTGGGAGCTCTTTTCAAGAGTGGCGTCCTTTGTATGCCCACTTGTTTTGTTTCTGTTTTATGCATTATGTTTCTGGTTTTGTGTTGCAGATTATGGGGTGACCATGGGCAAGAAGCTTTAGAGTCTGCTCATGTTTGTGTGATAAATGCAACTGCCACAGGAACAGAACTCCTTAAGAACTTGGTTCTACCAGGTATAACTAATAATAAAAAACCATTACTTTTTTCTGCAACAACACCTGTAATTTAGTGTAAGCAGTATCTTTGTTTTTGTGTTTTAGGTGTGGGATCGTTCACAATTGTAGATGGCTGTCAAGTCACTGGTGAAGATGTTGGAAATAGGTAACTACAGTTTCAGCAAAAAATAGTTAATATGTTCATTAGGAAAGTTATGAGCTATTGATCGGAGCAGGATAGAATCAAATTAGCAGAATCATAGTTTGTTTTGTCACCTGTTGTACTATTCATGGAGTAAGCAACCAAACATAGTTAACATAGATTGTGCCTGGTTATGATATCTGAGCATATTTTCTGCATATTCTCTGCTTTGTTGTGTGTACTCTCATAATTATTTGAGGAATGATAAAACAATAGCGAGTCTTGTGGCACTTTAAAGACTGTAATACAATATAATACTAGTAATAATAATTCAATATTATAATTATAATTATATATTTACATTACATGTAATATTACTAATAATATTACAATATAATGGTATAGTGCAATATAGTAATATATAATACTGATATTGTTCTATGCTAATAATATAATATATTGTATGAAAATATATATTGTAAGCCGCTCTGAGTCCCCTTCGGGGTGAGAAGGGCAGCATATAAATGCCGCAAATAAATAAATAAATAAATAATTTGGCGTAAGATCACTTCAATCAGATGGTTTTTTAATGTGCCACAATAATCTTTGTTGTTTTTGGTTTTATAAATTAACATGACTCCTTCCACAGTAGATTTTTGGATAAGGCAGTATTTACATTTTATTTGAAGATTCAAAATATTGATTTGGGGGCAGGAAATCAGGCAAAAGTATGATAGCTAGGACCTAGTGCTGGTAGCGCTGCGCTGGTTGCGTAACGTGGCTCTGAATTAGAGAAGGGAACACGTGCGCCAGACACAGCACCATGTGCATGAGAGACTGCACGCAGTGAGAGTCGCAGCTACAACAGAGTCAACAAGGTAGTTCAGTGGGGGGGGGGGGGGTGGGGGACAGAGCCAAGCATACTGATATAGGCTATCCAGAGATCGTATGCAAACATGTTCAAAAACATTGCTGCATTTGAAAAAAGGATAGAAAGGAGAGGAGAAATACAAGCAGTGGTGAAAAATGAATCAATTCCAGTCACTCTTACATTACTTCACTGTTATCCTGTCCCACCTGTGTTACATTACTTCACTGGTATTCTGTCCCACCTGTGTTACATTACTTCACTGGTATCCTGCCGCAGCGGCGTCTCTCGGTGCGCTGTCTGGCACACATATTCCCTTCTCTAATTCAGAGCCACATTATGCAACCAGCATAGTGCTACCAGCACTTGGTCCCAGCTATCATACTTTTACCGGGAATCTTTTAGAATCCTAAAAATATAGGTGCAGGGATAAGTATTTTATATGAGATGAATGTTTAATTTTAAAAATATTTTATCATAGTGCAGCTCTAAAGGAATGTCATTTTTTTCTTTTAGTTTTTTTCTGCAAAGAAGCAATATTGGTCAGGTAATTTTTTCTATATGCGTTTTGTTGAAGACGTGATATATATAATTCAGTTGATGAAATAAATATTCCTTGCTTTTTCATAATGAAGGGGTATGTTTGGCACAGAATCTGTTATGTCTGATATAACAGGCTAGGTTTATTTTATTTTATTTTTTAATTTAATTTAATTTAATTTTTTATTTAATTTTAGTTGTTAACTCATAATTTGTTTTTATATATCGGGTTGCTAAATTTTATTACTATGGATTTTATTACTATTGTTGTTGTATTCGGGCATTGAATGTTTGCCTTTTATGTTTGAAATCCATCCTGAGTCCCTTCAGGGAGATAGGGTGGAATATAAATAAAGTCTTGTTATTATTTTATTAGTAATGTGATAGCATATATATACACACGTACACCTACTTAGAGAAATGAATCCATTGGGACTTACTCTTTGGCAGGTGTCTATAAAAGGACTTTTAAAACTTTTCCACTCAGGACTCCATTCCTCCTGAGAAATATTTATGTGACCCCAGGTATATAAAATACATATACACATTGAACATTTTCTGATAATAGATAGTAAGCCATGCTAAACAGGCTGATTTTCCTTTTTATGAAGTACAGCTGAAGCATCTTTTGTAGAATCCTCTGTAAAGACTGTACAACAGGTTCATGTAAATGCCTCAAACAACCTCTAGGTGGCTTTCAGAAAACTTACTGTTGCCAAATTTTTCAGGATCCCAGCATTGAGCTAAGGGGACCCCATTTGGGGTCAAGACCCACAGTTTAAGAAGTTTTCAACCCCTTTCCACCTGATAATTTTTGTGACCCCAGGTATATAGAGATATAAAATAGGTATAAAAACCAAACATTTATTGAAATCAGTATTTGCAAGACTTGTTAAACAGACTGATTTTCCTTTTTGTGGAGTATAGTTGAAACATTTTATGAAGTAAATACTGCATGTTGTTGCTAGCAGATTTGTGTAAATGACCCACAATTTCAGAAGCAATGGTCTTTAGCAGTGCTTCCATAGTTTTCTGTGAAGTCTGGTAGTTTTTTTCCCCAAATGGGCCAGGAATTAGTGCCAAAATTATCCTGGGATTTCCAATTGCTGGCTTGTGCATGGGCACTGATCCATGGGCCATGGCTTTGAGTCTATTGGATTGCAGCTAAGATACCATCAATTTCTATAATAAGGTTTTATTACAGATCACATTGTGTAAGTGCTGTTGACACTCTCACAGACCCACACTGATGCAAAGAAGGTTATACAGAAGTCACTCCACTTTCGTGGGGTTTGAGGGGCACAAGTCACCAGGGAAAATTATAGATCACACTACGTAAGTTCGGTTGACGCCCTTACAGATCCACACCGATATAAAGAAGGTTATACAGAAGACACTCACTTTTGTGGAGCTTGGGGGTACAAGACACCTGGGAAAATGGGAAAACTGCAGGTCTCTCTAGGCCGGTGATGGGCAACCTTTTGAGGTTGGTGTGTCAAAATTTGCCAAAAACCAGAGCATAACTTGGGTGAGGTGTCAACTTTGAGAGAGAAATAACCCCATAATTTTGCAATATTTATAGTTTAAATAAGAAAAATGTATATTCCAGGCTGTGTTATGGAGTGAACAATGCTCAAACATGCAGACGTTAAATTTGTAGAGCCTTTTACAAATTTAAGGATGGAATTAGATTGGCTCTTATAAGGTGTACTTCTCTGTATGCGGCTGCATGTGGCCGTGTGTCATCAAAAATAGGCATGTGTGTCAGTGCTGACACACATGTCATAGGTTCACCATTACGACTCTAGGCCCTCAAGCTATTAAATGCACACAAAAGTACCTCTATTGGTAGGATGGCTGAGCCTGGCTGCACACATGATGTTTTATTGACTGCTGGCAGGGATAGGATGGCAGAATGGGAGGGAGGGAAGGTGGTGTATGGATCACCAGACTGAATTACAAACTTTCATTGTAAGAGCTTTGTGTTTAACTTTGAACATCCTACAACATCACCAGAAATCTACCAAGATCTTAGGCCAAGGGTCCTCAAACTTTTTAAACAGAGAGCCAGGTCATAGTCCCTCAAACTGTTGGAGGGCCAGATTATAATTTGGAAAAAAATAAAACAAAACATGAATGAATTCCTGTGCACACTGCACATTTGTAGTGCAAAAAAACACTTAAAAACAATACAATAATTAAAATGAAGAACAATTTTAACAAATATAAACTGTGGGCCTGCTTTTGGCTGCTGAGATAGGATTGTTGTTGTTGTGTGCTGGGTAAATGATGTTGGAGGGCCGTATCCGGCCCTCGGGCCTTAGTTTGAGGACCCCTGTCTTAGGCAGTCTCAATTCACACCTACAAGCATTATGGCAATTCTAGTCATACCTTTTCAGCCAAGGTATACAGTTAAAAAACTATACCTATCCAAAAACAGGGAGTTTGGAATTAGAATGTGCAATCTATTTTATAGTATTTACATAAAATTAACATCAATGGGAATTTACCCCCAGCTAAGTGTGCCTTGGACCATAGCCATGCTAATTTGACCCATGTGGTTATTATTTTTCAACAGAATCGTGCCCAGTGTGCCACAGAATTGTTACAAGAATTGAATAATGAAGTGTCAGGACATTTTGTTGAAGAGGTTTGTATCAAATATGTTTGTACACATGAGTGTATTAGATTTTTTTTTGAGGGGAGAGGGGGTAGTAATTCAAAGAAATAGGTTACATGTCCATACCTCAGTTGCACAATGTGGCTAAAGTATTGTAAGTATTTATTTTTGAGCCGGTTAATTTGTATAATTGTTCCCCTCCTCCAAGCACACATGTGTGCATACAGACACACTGTCATATGATAGCATTGTATTCTGCCACTAAATGGGCTTGTGTCAGCTGGTGTTCCCTCTTAACACTACAGCTTGTATGTGCTGTATGACATTGCAGGGTGGTCTTATTGAATGCAATTTTAAAGGGGTGAGGAATGTCTTTTAATAATTCTATATTTTATGTTAATGGTGTTTTAACATGATGGCGCATCTAATTGTGTTTTAATTTTTTTATTATAAGATTTTATTATCGGGTTTTAGTTCTGTCTTGTTTTGAACCTTGAAAGTCTCCTTGAGCCCCATATTGGGAGAATAAATAACGATTTTTTTAAAAAAAATCATGTTAGGTTTGTGCATAATGGTCTGATGTTCATGTCTTTCATGCCTTCTCAAGGATCCAGATAAACTTCTAGACAATGATGCCTCATTTTTTTGTCGATTTAATGTAGTGATTACAACTCAGCTTCCAGAGAGGTAAGCAAGAATTTTAAGTTTGATTTTAATATGTTTTCCTTTATTCTTGGAGGGGAAGTCTTGCTACTGGTATCCAGTAGCAACACTACAAGACTCGAAGGTGGACTGGCAGAGTAATCTAGATCTTGAGAATTAGGAAAAACTGAAATAATAATAATAATAATAATAATAATAATAATAATAATAAAAACTTTATGTATACCCTGCTCCATCTCCCCCAGGGGGACTTGGTGTGGCTTACATGAGGCCATGCCCATTGATACAGTACATACATTATAATAAAACACATGGCAATACCAGAAATAAAATACATAAAATGCAAAGAAATAAAATAAACGACGCAGACAATATAGAACAAGCAATTAAAAACAGAAATTTCACTGGGCAGGGCCATAATCAAAGCTAAAAATTTTAAAAACACGGGGAGATAGGACAATATAAATTATCAGGGTGAGGATCCGAGAATGAAGGAGGATTCAATTGCACAAACCATAAATAAAGTGCTTCTAAGGACATTTAGTGCAAATTTTGGCCAGGTAGTTTCTTACATTCAGTCACTGAAGGCACATTGGAATAGCCAGGTTTTCAAATTCCTCCTAAAGATTGCTAGTGTGGGGGCTTGCCTGATATCTCTGGGGAGTGAGTTCCGGAGCCGGGGGGGCCACCACAGAGAAAGCCCTCTCTCTCATCCCCGTAAGTCGCACTTAAGATGCGGGCGGGAGCGAGAGAAGAGCTTCTCCGGAAGATCGAAGATATATCTATCTATCTATCTATCTATCTATCTATCTATCTATCTATCTATATATAAGAAATATATGACTTCTCAGGTATCTGTCCTATAATTCATTTGCCTAATGTTTCCGTACTTCCCTTTGCCCAAGACCACTAGGAGCTCCCTAATCTGAAACATGATATCCCTTTAAAGCAGTGGTTCTCAGCCTGTGGTCCCCAGATGTTTTGGCTTTCAACTCCCAGAAATCCTAACAGCTGGTACACTGACTGGGATTTCTGGGAGTTGTAGGCCAAAACACCTGGGGACCCACAGGTTGAGAGCCACTGCTTTAAAATGTCATGTTTAATGAAAATCAGGCTATTAAACATCACTATGTATATTTTGTGGACATTAGATGAAATCTTGATGGTGTGTTGCAACTGCGTCTAGAGTAGACCCATTGACTCAGTTGTTGAATATTGAGTCAGCACTTCATAAATCCAGTTGATCCAATAAGTCTGTTTTTGCCAGGAGTAACAATAGAACTTAGGTTGTATCTTATACTAGATATTACATGACAATAGAAAACCGTTTGTAATGTTAGCAATGCACAATCATTTGCAAAATAATATTAATCAGTATATGTTTTTTTCCATTCATTATACTTTGTATCTGATACACTTTTTTACACTTTTCAGCACATTACTCCGGCTTGCTGAAGTTCTCTGGAATTATGACATTCCACTGTTGGTTTGTAGGACTTATGGATTAATAGGATATATGAGAATTATTATTAAAGAACATTCAGGTAAAATATATTTAATATTAAGGGATTTTTTGTTAGTATTGAAGTTACTTTGATAAATGTTATTTTTAATTATATATTGCTAGTTTGTCAGATATTCTGTATATACTTAATGGTGATTGTATATCCCAGAAGATAATGTATTTAGTTAGTTGTATAAACTACATAATCGAGTGCCAAAGTGTAAGTCTGACTTGATTTTAAATTTCCATTCTGTGCCATTTCCTGGTGATTGTATCATATTATGTTGTCAATTTAGGAAATGATATTAAAAAGCCATGAAGGAGTGCGTTTTCAAAGTATACAAACATGGCTGTTTGTCTGACATAATTTCCTGAAGCAATAATACACATCAGATGTGAAGTTTGATGTCAACTTCCAATTTGGTTTCTAATTATTTTTATGTAACATTTTAATAGTTGTAGAATCTCACCCAGATAATGCTTTGGATGACTTGAGACTTGACAATCCATTTCCAGAACTAAAGGAGCATATTCAGTCTTTTGATTTGGATCATATGGAAAAAAAGGTTGGTATTGTCATTCTATTTAGCAGCTGGGGGTGGCCACGGCTGACAGCTCTGGTGTGGGCTGGTCCATGAGTTTACAAAGAGTTGGAAGCAACTGAATGAATGAACAATAACAACAAGTAGATTTTCGTGACAATTCATGGATTTTTTCTAGAACAGGGGTTCTCAACTTTCCTAATGCTGTGACCGTTCCTCATGTTGTGGTGATCATCAACCATAAAATTATTTTTGTTGCTACTTCATAATTGTCATTTTGTGACTGTTATGAATTGTAATGTAAATATCCGATATGCAGGATGTATTTTCATTGTTACTTCTCTTTCTCCTTGGGATTCAGCCATGGAGGGGCCACTCCACCCCTTTCTAAGCCCTGCCATCTCCCCCAGAGCCCCCTCCCTAGCCCCCTTCCTCCTTTCTCACTTCTTCCTCCTACCTCTTTTCTCTTGGCTCCAAAGCAAACCTCACCTCTGTCGCACCTGTCTCTTCCCCCTAAAATGATGGAGGGGATGGGCCTGGGTGATGTCACCACCTCCCTTCGGAGAAGAAGAGGCCTCTGTGAAACGGTGTCACGGTTCCTAAGACCATCAGAAATATGTGTTTTCCAGTGGTCTTAGGCAACCCCTATGAAAAGGTTGTTTGACCCTCAAAGGGGTCGCAACCCACAGTTTGAGAACTGCTGTACTAGAAGAGTTCCAACTAGAATATATTCCTTGATTCAGTAGGATTTTCCTAAGTGTTGCTTTACCATTTAGCAATGTGTTCATCATGTGTTTAATCAAGATGAGATTAGCATTATATTTAAGATTACAGACTGCATCCATTATATTTCTGTTTTAAAGTATCTTTAAGAAGTGGGGGATAGCAAACTTGCATTTCCTATGCATTTACATTATTATTATTATTATTATTATTATTATTATTATATAGAATCATAGAATCATAAGAGTTGGAAGAGACCTCATGGGCCATCCAGTCCAACCCCCTGCCAAGAAGCAGGAATATTGCATTCAAATCACCCCTGACAGATGGCCATCCAGCCTCTGTTTAAAAGCTTCCGAAGAAGGAGCCTCCACCACACTCCGGGGCAGAGAGTTCCACTGCTGAACGGCTCTCACATTTTCAGATGGAATCTCTCTGTTATTATTATTTATTGCCTGCCTCTCCTTTTGACTTCAGGTGGAGCACAACACTGTCAAAGACATCTATGAAAGCACATATTAAAACATACATTAGTTAAAACACAGTAATAAAAACACATATTAATACATGTCACATATGGAGTGAAAATTGTTTTGTTGCATGTAATATTTTAATGCATCTACTGTGTAAAATTGTGGTAAATGTATTTGTTTTAGGAAAAAAATGAGTTATGATTTTTTAATAAATCCCTTTAGCACAGGGCTGTCTTCTTCACATATTTGCCAAGCCAAAGCTGTCAGCTCAAGGCAGATTCAATTAAAAAATGTCAAACATATAGCTATTCTTACTATTGGTATATTTTCATAAAGGGTACAGCCTATCAATATCTGGTGCTGGCCTAATTTGCAAAGTCACATATAAGCTCTTAGGACTTTAATATATGGATATATAAAATATGCTGTAAATTACATGAACATTGTTGAAAGCAGTTCTTTACCTATTTCTGCATTTGTGTGTTGAACTTAGTTCACACAGCAATACGGCTTCTAATTTTTCTTTTACTATACCTGGTTTACATTTGCATTCACAGGAACACAGCCATATCCCATGGATTGTGATTGTATCCAAGTATCTAGAAATATGGTATAATGAGGTATGTTGATTTTTATGGAAACCTAAAATTTGCAATGTTTTGTGTTGAAGAACAGTTGGGAAGAGATTTATTTTATATGTTTTAGGACAGAATCTGTAACCTTGCACATAACTCTGCCTAAGATTGTAGTTTGTTTATTTATTTATTTATTTATTTATTTATTTATTTATTTATTGTGTCAGGAGCAACCAGACATTTGTATTACATTTTTAACAAAACAAACAAACAGACAACAAAGTTTGCAAGTTTGGTAGTTGATTAAATGTCCTTTGACCAGTATCTGGCCACTTGGAGTGCCTCTGGTGTTGCTGCAAGGAAGGTCCTCCATTGTGCGTGTGGCAGGGCTCAGGTTGCATTGCAGCAGGTGGTCAGTGGTTTGCTCTTCTCCACACTCGCATGTCGTGGATTCCACTTTGTAGCCCCATTTCTTAAGGTTGGCTCTGCATCTCGTGGTGCCAGAGCGCAGTCTGTTCAGCGCCTTCCAAGTCGCCCAGTTTTCTGTGTGCCCAGGGGGAGTCTCTCATTTGGTATCAGCCATTGGTTGAGGTGCTGGGTTTGAGCCTGCCACTTTTGGACTCTCGCTTGCTGAGGTGTTCCAGCGAGTGTCTCTGTAGATCTTAGAAAACTATTTCTAGATTTAAGTCATTGACGTGCTGGCTGATACCCAAACAGGGATGAGCTGGAGATGTCTCTGCCTTGGTCCTTTCACTATTGGCTGCTACTTCCCGACAGATGTCAGATGGTGCAATACCGGCTAAGCAGTGTAATTTCTCCAGTGGTGTAGGGCGCAGACACCCGTGATAATGCGGCATGTCTCATTAAGAGCCACATCCACTGTTTTAGTGTGGTGAGATGTGTTCCACACTGGGCATGCATACTCAGCAGCAGAGTAGTACAGCGCAAGGGCAGATGTCTTCACTGTATCTGGTTGTGATCCCCAGGTTGTGCCAGTCAGCTTTCGTATGATATTGTTTCTAGCACCCACTTTTTGCTTGATGTTCAGGCAGTGCTTCTTGTAGGTAAGAGCACGGTCCAGAGTGACTCCCAGGTATTTGGGTGCGCTGCAATGCTCAAGGGTCTATATCAGGGGTAGGGAACCTTTGGCCCGCCAGCTGTGGTGGACTTCAACTCCCACAATTCCTTGAGGCTCGGCATTCGCCCCAAAGGCTTACCTTGGCCCAATGCCGAGCCTCAAGGAATTGTGGGAGTTGAAGTCCACCACAGCTGGAGGGCCAAAGGTTCCCTACCCCTGCTCTAGTGGGATTCCTTCCCAGGTAATCCTCAGCGCTCGGGATGCTTGTCTGTTCTTGAGGTGAAAAGCACATGTCTGTGCTTTAGATGGATTAGGAATCAGCTGGTTTCCCTGTAATAGGCAGTAAGCGCACCTAGAGCTTCGGAGAGCTTCTGTTCAACCAACTCAAAGCCTCCTGCTTTGAGATGGCACGATCATCAGCATAGATGAAACTATTGTAGTTTACTGGCTTCTAACTGCTTTTAAAATGTTGGGGTTTATATATCTGTAGAATGTCCTGGGTGGGAGAAAGAACTCTTGTCTGAGGCAAGTGTGAATGTTACAATTGATTAGCATTGATTAGCATTGAATGGCCTTGCATCTTCAAAGCAAGATGCAGCCAGGCTTTGAAGCTGCAAGGCCATTCAGTGCTAATCAAGGTGGCCAGTTGCACCATTCACACTTGTCTCAAATAGACAAGAGTTATTTCACCCACCTGGGACATTCCACAGATATATAAACCCCACTTGCCTAGTTTCCAACAGACCTCACAACCTCTGAGGATGCATGCCATGGGTGTGGGGAAAAGCCAGGAGATAGTGATAATGGTCATACAGCCTGGAAAACTCACAGCAACCCAGTGATTCCAGCAATGAAAGCTTTCGACAACACAGAACATGTTGTGTTCATTCAGAATCAGTACAGTTTTGTTTCCCTGTTCTTATTCTCTCCTACTGAAGCATGAAAGATTAAGTACTGCATGGAACAAGAGGGCTGTGTATATCTCCTTGTTTCCCTGTTTGGACCCCACTGAGGCGTTGAGTAAACAAAGGAACCAAGGGTTGCCAGTGTGCGCCAAACATGTATCACATTCAACTCCAGTTCCTCAGACATAGGGGAGAAATGAAGCCCATCACTATACTCCTTTTTACAATAGCCTTCCACACAGCTCTATATCACAGGATATCAAGGCAGAAAATCCCACATTATCTGAGTGTGGACTCAGATAACTCAGTTCAAACCGGATATTGTGGGATTTTCTGCCTTGATATTCTGGGATATAGGGCTGTGTGGAAGGGCCCTGGAAGACGGTTGTAAAAAGGAGTAATATAATCCAGTTCATTGCAGATAATCTGGGTTTTATATGGCAGTCTAGAGCCTTCCACACAGCTGCATAAAATCCACATTGAATTGGATTATATGGCAGTGTGGACTCAGATAATCCAGTTCAAAGCAGATATTGTGGATTATCTGCCTTGATATTCTGGGTTATATGGCTGTGTGGGAGGGGCCTCTGTTAAAAATCCCACAATATCTGCTTTGAACTGAATTATCTGAGTCCCCACTGCCATTTAGTCCAGTTCAGAGCAGATAACGTAGGATTTTATTCAGCTGTGTGTAAGGGCCTTAGTTATTGGACAGTACAAACCTTAGAAATTAAGGGTATCTTGTCTTCTCCGGTTTCAGCTGTATAAACATTTGCACCTCGGGAGATATTGAAGGCAGTTGATCATAGGGATGGTAGTTTAGCTAAGCACCAGCCTTCTTTGCTAAATCTATATATATATAAATGCTCTGTGCATAATGAGTACCTTAAAAACAAACGAATCAATGAACGAAATCACACCAAATTTGGCAACAAAACATCTCACAACACAAGGAGTGACCAACACTCAAAGAATTATGATTTTGTCATTTGGGAGTTGTAGTTTCTGGGATTTATAGTTCACCTACAATCAAAGAGCATTCTGAACTCCATCAACGATGGAATTGAACCAAACTTGGCACACAGAACTCCCATGACCAACAGAAAATACTGGAAGTTTGGTGGGCATTGACCTTGAGTTTTAGAGTTGTAGTTCACCTACATCCAGAGAGCACTGTGGACTCAAACAATGATGGATCCGACCAAACTTGGCAGAATATTCCATATACTCAAATATGAACACAGATGGAGTTTGGGGGAAATAGACCTTGACATTTGGGAGTTGTAGTCACTGGGATTCACAGTTCACCTACAATCAAAGAGCATTCTGAACCCCACGAACGACAGAATCGGGGCAAACTTCCCACACAGAACCCCCATGACCAACAGAAAATACTTAAGGCCATCCAATCCAACTCCCTTCATCAGGGCAAGAAAACGTAATCAAAGTCCTCCTGACAAAGAGCCATCCAGCCATAGATAGATAGATAGATAGATAGATAGATAGATAGATAGATAGATAGATAGATATAGATATGATTCACACACACAGGTATAGTATTATAGTTTTGAAAGGGACACTTAAAGAAGGACAATGATATGTTGCATGTTCCAGGGTGGGCAAACCAGACAATCTCCACATCAACACTGACAAAGAAACAGCAAGAAATACTGTTTACCCACAAGCATAAAGAAATTACATATATTAGAAACCAACACTTTCTCATTACTTTATTTTCCAGATCAACAGACTGGGCCACAGCAACGTGTGGCAGGAGACAGCTAGTCCCTTGTAAAGCTACAGCTTCATTGATTCCAGAGTATTGAGCAGGCATGGACAAACTTTGGCCCTCCAGGTGTTTTGGACTTCTACCGGCTGTTAGGAATTGTGGCAGTTGAAGTCCAAAACACCTGGAGGGCCAAAGTTTGCCCATGCCTGGTATTGAGCCATGGCAATGAAAATGGCACCAAACTACATTAATTCTATGTGTAGATGCAGCTTTAGACTACTGTTTGTTAACTAGCTTGTAGTGATTGAATGTATGTCTAATTTTTCCCATTTAGAACAGCGGTCAGATGCCTAAGAACTATAAAGAAAAGGAGGCTTTCCGAGAGATGATTAGGCAAGGTAATACCAAATGGAAGCTTTTGTCAACATACCAGATGCCATCATTATTTTTGCCAGGATGTTTCATAGATGCATTTGAAAATCAGAAAGATACACAGTTTCATGTCCTAGATTAACATTGGAATAAATTTGATCTCACTCCAGTTCCTTCATTTAATAATTTATTTCTAATTAGGCATCTTAAAGAATGAAAACGGAGGACTGGAAGATGAAGAAAACTTTGAAGAAGCCATTAAAAATGTGAACACAGCTGTGATGGCTACCAAGGTAAGTCATGGACCTCAGATAATCTTAACACAGTGTTTCTCAACCTTCTTAATCCCGCTATCCCTTAAGACAGTTCCTCATGTTGTGGTGACCCCCAACCATAACATTATTTTTGTTGCTACTCATAAAACTTTCAATTTTGCTAACTGTTATGAATTAATAAATGTAATACCAATAAATACAGAAATCGTAATGTAAATACCTGATTGAAAGGATTGAAAGGGAACCCCTAAAACTTCTCAGTCCCAGAGAGCAAATGCAAACAACCAGCCTTCTTAGGTGAAGGAAAAAATCTCTATTTTTTTAGCGTAGCCACGCAGAGACGGAACAGCCGAAGACCAGAGTGTGCCTTCAAAGAAATGGCTTTCTGTCCTGTTACAATCTTCCTGTTATCTTTTATACAATTTTTTACTATGTCAAGGAGTAACCCCTCAACTCATCTCCATTCTCCAATCAGATTCTTAAAAACATGCTTTTGTCATTATTTTATAAACACAAATACACAATTTTCTTTTGTCTGTCAGGAGCGACTTGAGAAACTGCAAGTCGCTTCTGGTGTGAGAGAATTGGTCTGCAAGGACGTTGCCCAGGGGACGCCCGGATGATTCGATGTTTTTATCATCCTTGTGGGAGGCTTCTCTCATGTCCCTGCATGAGGAGCTGGAGCTGATAGAGGGAACTCATCCGCCTCTCCCTGGATTCGAACCTGCGACCTGCTGGCATAGGGGTTTAATCCACTGCACCACCAGGGGCTCCCTTCTAACTGATAGGCTCTATGTGTGCGGCACCAGCATAGATAAACATATATTATTTTGTATATAGATAAGCATTGAAATGTCAGGTCATCCTGTGTTTTTAAACATCTTGAACATCCTGTATATTCAAAACACATAATCTCCCCTTTGGCCTCCAATCTCCCGTACCCTTTTGCCAAGAAGGGTACCTTTACTCTAAGTTATCATTTCATCATTTTTGCATTATTAAGCTCATTAACTCCTTCACTTCTCCCTTTTATTTCTTTTTGTAAAACCTGATCATACCCAATATGCCCGGATTTGAATACTGGTGGGGCTGGGAGGGGGAATGATTTTTGTCATTTGGGAGTTGTAGTTGCTGGGATTTATAGTTCACCTACAATCAAAGAGCATTCTGAACTCCACCAATGATGGAATTGAACCAAACTTGGCACACAGAACTCCCATGACCAACAGAAAATACTGGAAGGGTTTGGTGGGCCTTGACCTTGAGTTTTGGAGTTGTAGTTCACCTACATCCAGAGAGCACTGTGGACTCAAACGATGGATCTGGACCAAACTTGGCACGAATACTCAATATGCCCAAATGTGAACACTGGTGGAGTTTGGGGAAAATAGACCTTGACCTTTGGGACTTGTAGTTGCTGGGATTTAGAGTTCACCTACAGTCAAAGAGCATTCTGAACCCCACCAATGATAGAATTGGACTAAACTTCCCACACAGAACCCTTATGTCTTGAAGGGACCTGCTGGCATGAGCCTTTCTCCAACCTCACCTGCTGTCCCTCCCTCGCACATATAAAGCATTCTGTTATGTGCCGAGCATGGCTGCTCTCCCCTCCCCGCTTGGAGTCTCAGAAACAGCCCTCCCCTTGGCTGAGAGGCAAGCCAAACACAGCGGAGGAGGGCTTTTAGTGGGAGGCGGAGAGATCTCCAGCTTTCTCTGCCAAAGGGGTTCCTAAGACCCCCAGAGATATGTGTTTTCTGATGCTCTTAGGGGAGCCCTCTGAAATGATCTCGCGACCCCCCAGCATTCTTGACCCCCAGATTGAGAAATGCTGTCTTAAGTGCATAAAACAGAATGCTTCATTGGAAAGGTTGGTCAAGTGATTCTATTTGTTTTCTTTATAGATACCAGTTTGTATTGAAGACATTTTCAACGATGATCATTGCAATAATCTTTCACAGCAGGTAATACATACAAATAACTTTATTCAATGCCCAGTGTTTAGTGTCTTGGAATAGAAAAACATCAGAATAATTTTTTTGTTCACTCTTAGACTCCACCATTTTGGATTTTGGCTCGAGCTGTAAAGGAATTTGTGGCCAAAGAAGGGCAAGGAAATTTACCTGTGAGGGGCGTAATTCCAGATATGATAGCAGATTCTAGTAAATTTATTAAATTGCAAAATATGTAAGTATATTTACAGTTGTTTATTTTAGATTAAGGTTGAACAGATTTTTTTTTCTTGTGCGATATCTAGCCAGCTTGTATATTTTATTAAATAATATTGGTATATGAGTTGCAAACATATACCTGTAGGGAATTTATAGTATAATGCTTATCTTTTACTGGGTCTGTGAAAGAGTTCCATTATTTCATGAATCATATGCTGAAGTATGCATCAGATCAAACTCTGAGAATGTTGTCCATAGCTGCTTAGTTCACTTGCCACTTCATTGATTTTACTATCTGTATTCATATTGGTGATAGCATGTGTTCAAGAAGAAAGACAATTTAAGCCATTTCCAGCTATTGTCTTCTTGGGTTGCTGTGAGTTTTCCGGGCTGTATGGCCATGTTATATTCTCTCCTGATGTTTCGCCTTCATCTATGGCAGGTATCCTCAGAGGTTGTGAAGTCTGTTGGAAACTAGGAAAGTGGGGTGTATATATCTCTGGATTGTCCAGGGTGAGAGAAAGATCTCTTGTCTGTTTGAAGCAAGTGTGAATGTTGCGATTGGCATTTAAGGGGCTTGTAGTTTCAAGATCTGACTGCTTCCTGCCTGGGGGAATCCTTCGTTGGTAAATAAACAAAATCTGGCTGCCAGTATTAAAAAACTCTAAAATCAAAACATTAAATAAGGAACAACACTCAAAAACAGGGGAGAAGAAACAATCCAGGCCAGCTAATCACCTCCCAACAAAGGATTCCCCCAGGCAGGAAGCACTTTGAAACTGCAAGGCCATCAAACGCTAATCAAGGTGACCAACTGAAACATTCACACCTGCCTCTAACAGACAAGAGTTCTTTCTCCCACTCTGGACATTCCACAGATATAATAACCTTTCTTGCCTAGTTTCCAACAGACCTCACAACCTCTGAGGATGCCTGCCATAGATGCAGGCAAAATGTCAGGAGAGAATGCTTCTGGAACATGGCCACACAGCCTGGAAACTCATAGCAACCGAGTGATTCCAGCCACGAAAGTCTTCGACAATATATTGTCTTCTTCTGATGTTTCGCCTGCATCTATGGCAAGCATCCTCAGAGACTCACTACCTCTGAGGATGCTTGCCATAGATGCAGGCGAAACGTCAGGAGAAAATGCCCAGAAAAACCTACAACAACCCAGTGATTACGGCCATAAAAGCCTTCGACAATATATTGTCTTCTTGTTTCTTTGGACAGTGTAATTCATTTGACACTGCTAATTTAGAGCAGAAATGTTATAGAGGCATACTTTTGTTTTGTTTGTTTTTTTAAAAAGATATCGTGACAAAGCCAAGAAAGATGCTGATGCTGTGGCCAACTATGCTGCCAAACTGCTGCAATCCGTAGGCAAGGTGAGGTATAGATTGTGTTTAATTAATGTTGCCTTGCTTTCAACACAAAAGTGTCACCTGTACTCTAAGCTTTGTGTTTATTGATGCCACAAATGACTTGGTGGAGTGTCAAAATTCCTGAGTACCAGAGCAAATGTGGCATGAGCAAGAAAATAGTTTAGTTTGGATTTTTAGTAAAAGATTTACTGAAAAGCACTACTATTCATATGGCTTTGTCCATGTGTAGTATATAGGTCTGAATTTTTATTAGGACACTGTATTTTTATTAGGACACTGCACTGTAGAATGAATGCATTTTAACATCATGGGATCATGACAGTTGTAGTTTTGCAATGTCTTAGCTTTCTTTGGAACGGGTTCTGGAGCCTCACCAGACTAAAATTTCCATGATTCCATGGCATTGAACTGTGGCAGTTAATGTAGTGTCAGATTGCTTCAAATCTACAGTGTAGATGTACCCTGGGAGATCAAGGCTTATACTGTATTATAATGTAATACAATATAATACTAGTAATAATAATACAATATTATAATTATATATTTACATTACATGTGATATTACTAATAATATTACAATATAATGGTATAGTGCAATATAGTAATATATAATACTGATATTGTACTAAGCTAATAATATAATATATTATATGCAGGCGAAACGTCAGGAGAAAAATTGCCTCCAGAACATGGCCATATAGCCCGGAAAAACCTACAACAACCCAATATAATATATTGTATGAAAATATATCTTGTAAGCCACTCTGAGTTCCCTTCGGGGTGAGAAGGGCGGCATATAAATGCCATAAATAAATAAATAAATAAATAAATAAATAAGGCTTGAATCCAAAGTTTGGCCATGGAATCCTTCCTGGGTGCGTCACACTCTCTCAACCCGAGGGGAGAGCAATGGCGAATCTCTTCTGAATCAATTCTGCCAAGAAAACCCATAATAGGGATGCTATAAATGAAAAATGACTTGAAGGCACACAACAACAGCAACAGGGCTAAATATTTATAGAAATGAGAAGTACTTCAAAAGTTTTTGGCAGTATTTATATGATCACATGATGGTGATAATGATGGTGATGATGCCATTTTGACTCCTAACAACCTATCTCTATGGTTTTCGGTTGTTCTCGTAATCCCAGTAGAGTTAGTATCGATCCCTCAAAGCCATAAGACTGTAAGGCAGTGGTTCTCAACATGTTTGCTCCCAGATGTTTTGGCCTTTAGCTCCCAAAAATCCTAACAGTAGGTAAACTAGCTGAGATTTCTGAGAGTTGTAGGCCAAAACACTGGGGATCTACAACTCCCAGAAACCCCAGCCACTTTACCAGCTGTTAGGATTTCTGGGAGTTGAAGGCCAAAACATCTGGGGACCCACAGGTTGAGAACCACTGCTGTAAAGTCTTCTGAGAAGACCCTTTTACTCACATGGTTCTGCTGTTTGCTAAATGGAATAATACTATTCCATTACAATTTCAACACACTCCTTAGTTTACAGTGATTTAAAATATAGTATGTATTTATTTGAACAAGCCTTTCCTATTTAATTCAACCTGACATCTGTTAGTTGAACTTCAAAAGAATGTTTTCATAGAATCATAGAGCTGGAGGAAACCCCAAGAGCCATCCTCTCCAACTTGTTGCTGTGCAGTTTATGTATATTTTTGTGTTTATGCATACCTTCCATTGTCTTGATTTACACTGTTTTGAATTTTTTAATATAAGCAATATATAAATATTTGCTCATCAAGATTAAGAATAGCACATTTCATTGTGTACAAACCCACACGATCTCTTCAATCATCTGGAGAGGCCCTGCTCGCGCTTCCACCTCCTTCGCTGGCGCGATTGGTGGGGACAAGGGAGGGGGCCTTCTCGTTGGTGGCCCCCCAACTCTGGAATTCACTTCCCAAGGACATCAGACATGCCCCAACACTGGCAGTCTTTAAGAGGAGCCTGAAAATGTGGTTGTTCCAGTGTGCCTTCCCAGAATAAGGAAAATTCTTAGCAATATGTTCTTAAATGCACTTTAATATTGATTTAAGATTGTTTGCGCACCCTCATCTTTCTTTGAAAACCCTATCCTAGTTATACCCTACCTTGTTCATGCCCAGAATTATTTTTAAAGATTTTTAAATTTTAATTATTACATTTGGCCCGGCCATACGTTTTAAATGCTTGTATGTTATTGTTATTGTTTATTGTGTATTTTTTTGTTTATGAGATTTATTTTAACTGTTTTGTATTGATTATTTGTTATTGCCTTCATTTTATTGATGTACTGTGGGCTTGGCCTCATGTAAGCCGCACTGAGTCCCTTGGGGAGATGGTAGTGGGGTACAAATAAAGTATTATTATTATTATTATAAGAGTGATGGGAGCTGAAACAGTACATAGAAGTTTACTCCTTGTGATTGAGGGCTACCTGGTACGTGAAGTTATAGAAGACTGACACCAATATTTTTAGATTTTTTATTGCATTCCATGTATTATTAAAGATCTAAGTTGATGTTAATTCTACCAACTAACTGTAATAGAAAACTAATGTTAATTTGGGGAAAAATAATATTGTATTTTATAGGCACCAGAATCAATTTCTCAGAAAGAATTGAAGCTACTTTGTAAGTATTCATTTTTTCTTTGCTGCTGTATAACCAAAATGATATTAATGAACATTATTATTACTACTAGTGTAACTTTTTCATTCATATCCCACCTTTACCCCCAATTGTCAAGACATCTTATCAGTATAGTTTACTAGATATTCAGGATGGTTTTCCACAAGAGGTGATTTATTTATTCTATCAGGGCTTACGTTTAGGAGAATCTTCATAGAGTCCATAAGATGTTTTAAATTCTGAATAAGAATAGGTACAACATGCATTTCCAGTATGCATGCAGAGCTGTCATTATAGTGAGTGAACAAAATCATCCTTGAAACAGTATATTGGAGATTGTGCAGAGCATTGGGACAGAGTTGCTTTCACTTTCTCATTGGATAATGTTATGAAATAATAAACTTAATTGATTTTAAGGGAAGTTGCTGAATATTCTGCATATTCTAGCTGGAGAGAAGTTCAGTAAAACCTGTTAGTACTTTTTGTCTTTTAGAGAAAGTAAAGTAATTGGAGGATTACTCTTTTGTAGTTTATTGGAATGATATCAATAGATTCCATTTTTGTAAAGGTATTAGAAAAAGTATAGTATTTTGGAGCCCCCGGTGGAGCAGTGGGTTAAACCACTGAGCTGCTGAACTTGCTGACCACAAGGTTGGTGGTTCAGATATGGGGAGCAGGGTGAGCTCTTGCAGCTAGACCCAGCTTATGCCAACCTAGCAGTTCGAAAACATGCAAGTGTGAGTAGATCAATAGGTACCACTCCAGCGGGAAGGTAACGGTGCGCCATGCAGTCGTGCTGGCCACCTGACCATGGAGGTGTCTATGGACAATGCTGGCTCTTCGGCTTAGAAATTGAGATGAGCACTACCCCCCAGAGTCGGACATGACTAGACCTAATGTCAAGAGGAAACCTTTACCTTTTTATAGTGAATTTTGTAAGGTACCAGGTTTATGCTCTGTTTTTGTTAAAATAATTTCCAAAGGGCTAATAGTTTTGTTTTATAAAATGCTGTTTTAATGCTATTTTTTCCTTCTTTCCAACATTGAACGCTGTGTTTAGGTAGCAACTCAGCATTTCTCCGAGTAGTACGATGTAGATCTCTTTCTGACGAGTACGGGGTAAACACTGCAAATAAGGAAGAGATAAGTAAGGAGCTCACTTAATTATCTGTATTCTGAGTTGCAATTTTCATTTGCAAGTCATGTTGCTGTTTTCCTTGTTTGTACTGTACAGGAATAGAATCAGAATAGTTGCAGGGAAGTAGTTGCAGTGAGAAACCAACAATTCAGTAGTGGAAAGACGAGGACGAGTACGAGTACATCTTGCTCTCTCTGTTATGAAAGCATTCCTTATTTGTGTGTCATTATTCATTCTTATGAGCAGTAGTTCTGCTCATAAGAATAAATAACAACAACAACAACAACAACATGATACGACGATTTAAAGATCAAACTGCAAAGACTCTGGCACAAGCCAGTAAAGGTGGTCCCAGTGGTGATTGGCACACTGGGTGCAGTGCCTAAAGACCTTGGCCTGTACTTGAAAACAATTGGTGCTGACAAAATTACCAGCTGCAAAAGGCCACCCTACTCGGATCTGCACACATTATTTGCCGATACATCACACAGTTCTAGACACTTGGGGAGTGTCTGATGTGTGATCCAATGCAAAATCCAGCAGAGTGATCTTGTTTGGCACACTGTTGTGTGATCTTGTTGTGTATCAAATAATAATAATAGCTTTTACTGTTACATTATTTATTTCTATACCACCTGTCTACCAAGGCAGCTAACAACATATTTGAAAACAGTGCAGATTAAAATGCAACAAAAAATTGATACAAGTATAAATCTAAATGTTATTTGAAAAGCAGTTCAACAATTTTAAAACTAAAATGTTAGACATTAAAAGTTAACCTTGATCCACACAATCTGGGCTTGCCCAATGAATTTGGAAATCTAAAGTGACAAGTTTGCAGTCAACACTTCCCATGAAAAGCAAACATTGTTCATTGATGTGTAATTGAGTGTGACTATTTTATAATGTTACTGCCTATGATTGCATGCACAAGTAGGACAGGTGTTTAGTATAGCATTTGAGAGTATTATTTTTAAAATATGCCTGAGTCCTAGAAGGAAATATATGAGGGTTATTGGATCAATCTGACATTAATTTAAAGTGTGGTAGTTGTCAACATTTACCTGTATATACTTGAGCATGAACCGATCTGAATATAAGCTGAGGCCCCTAATTTTAACACAAAAAACTGGAAAAACGTATTGACTCAAGTACAGGGTGCAGCAGCATAACTTCCTTTTTTAAAATGCGCGCCATTCAGTCGGTTGAAGACGTAGCGGAGTGCTAGTGGTCTCATTCGAGAGGCGGGAGTATAAAGTTTTGTCCTGACACAGTTCAGTTGCCATCATGCATTGGAACAGTGAAGAGCGTGCTTCTGCCGTTGAGGCCTCCTTTTCGAGCAGATTTGGAGTGGCCGACCAGCTCTCCAGATTTGGCCCCTTGTGATTTTTTTCTATGGGGTTTTTTGAAATCCCGTGTTTATGTGAACCATCCAAGGACCCTACAAGATTTGAAGACCAACATCCAGGAAGAAATTTCCAACATAACGCCTGCTATGCTGGCAAGTCATGACAAACGGCAGAAATCGGTTTACTTGGTGTATGGAGAACGGGGGACATCACCTACCTAATTTGATCTTCAAAACTACATAAAACAAAACTTTAGGTATGCGCCTACATTATAAAAAAAATTCTGATTTATACAATGGGTTTTATTAAGTTTTGAAAAAAGGAAGTTCTGCTGCATCCTGTATAAGCCAAGGGTGGGAAATGCAGCAACTACTGGTAAATTTCAAAATAAAAGTCATGCCAATAAAATTAAATTGATTGAGGCATCAGTATGTTAAATGTTTTTGAATATTTACATAAAACTGCAATTTAAAAGACAAAGAACCAGTACAAGAAAGCTGCACTACAAACCAGAGCTGACAGCTGACACAACAAAGCATTGCATGGGCCGTTCCTTGACAAAATCAAAGGAAAAGTTGATAAGGAGAAGACCTGGTTATGATTCACAAATAGAACACCGAAGAAGGAGACAGAAGGCCTGATTCTTACAGCCCAGGAGCAAGCCATCAGAACCAATGCAATTAAGGCCAGGATTGAAAAATCAGCGGATTACCCAAAATGCAGACTGTGCAAGGAAGCAGATTTTTTTATGTCATGTCAGGAGCGACTTGAGAAACTGCAAGTCGCTTCTGGTGTAAGAGAATTGGCCGCCTGCAAGAACATTGCCCAGGGGATGCCCGGATGATTTGATGTTTTTATCATCCTTGTGGGAGGCTTCTCTCATGTCCCTGCATGAGGAGCTGGAGGTGAAAGAGGGAGTTCATCCGCCTCTCCCCGGATTTGAACCTGCGACCTGTTCGTCTTCAGTCCTGCCAGCACAGGCGTTTAACCCACTGTGCCACTGTGGGCTCTGAGGAAGCTGATGAAACTATGGACCATATCCTCAGGTGTTGCAAGAAAATCGCACAGACAGACTATAGACAAAGGCACAACTCTGTGGCCCAAATGATTCACTGGAACTTATGTCACAAGTACCACCTAAACAATTGGTGGGATCAGAAACCGGCAAAGGTAGTGGAAAATGAACACGCAAAAATACTGTGGAACTTTCAGATTCAGACTGACAAAGTTTTGGAACACAATATACCAGACATCACGATTGTAGAAAAGAAAAAAAGTTTGGATTATTGATGCTGCCATACCGGGTGACAGTCGCATTAAAGAAAAACAACAGGAAAAACTCAGCCGTTATCAAGACCTCAAAATCGAACTGCAAAGGCTCTGGCATAAACCAGTACAGGTGGTCCCAGTGGTGATCGGCACACTGGGTGCCGTGCCAAAAGATCTCAGCCGGCCTTTGGAAACAATAAACATCGACTAAATCACGATCTGTCAACTGCAAAAAGCCACCTTACTTGGATCTGCATGCATAATTCGAAAATACATCACACAATCTAGATGCTTGGGAAGTGTTCGACTTGTGATTTTGTGATACGACATCCAGCATATAGATCTCATTTGCTGTGACATACTGTGTTTTTATGTCAGTAAAATAATAATAACAGATTAAAATAATAAATAACCTTTTCTTGAGTATAAGCCAAGGGGGGCTTTTTCAGCCTAAAAAGGGGCTGAAAAACCCAACTTATACTCGAGTATGTATATGTGATTTTCCTGCTTCTTGGCAGGGGGTTGGACCGGATGGCCCTTGAGATCTCTTCCAACTCTGTGATTCTATTATTCTATTGTATATACGGCAAGTACGGCACAGTGGAAGTTGCCTCTTCTGTTGCCCTGCTGAAATCGGAAATAAGAGAGACATAGTTTTTCCTACTGTTGTGAGTCCAACATATTTAGTAGAAAAGGGGTTGGATCTCTGGCAATTATAGAATACCAGAAGCTCAGTTTTACCCCAAAGTGATAAATTCAGAAGGCCTTTAATGGAGTTAGAATATGTTTCTCCATAGGTTAGGAAATGTAGAAAAGAATTAAGATCAGTACTATTTTTTTTAAAAAAAATGATGAATTATCATCTGTATGATAATAATAATTGTCTTTTTTTCCTTTAAAAGTTTCTCATATGGATAATCCAGATAGCGAGATGGTGCTGTACTTAATGCTACGAGCCGTCGATAGATTTTTTAAACACCATGGTAGATACCCAGGTAACTTTGTTTTAATTTTGTCCAATACAATATTATAGAGGATTGACAAAAACTAAAAACAGGGGTTTTTTTGGTACTTGGCAGAATAACTATTATTTAGTTTGTTATGTCCTCCACCTGAATATTTGTATTCCACTTTTTCCCAAAACTGGAATACAGGAAAGTTAAAACCTACGAAAGATCAATATTAAAATTAAATTAAATTACTGAAAAGTACACGAACATCAGTGGTTGCTACAGTACAAACCTAATAGCATTCTTCGTTTAAAATTTCATAAAGCTATGTTTTTGGGTGTGTGTCAGGAATGACATGAGAAACTGCAAGTTGTTACTTCCAATTTTAATTTTACATTTGGCCTTCCCACTGTTTTAATTGCGTGTTGTCTTATTGATAGTGTTGTATATTTTATTGTATGTGTTTTATTTTAATTTGCTTGTACTGTTGTTATTGCTTGTAT
>NW_026847993.1:21216301-21234442 GCF_025583915.1 Anolis sagrei ordinatus | reverse complement strand
CTCCCTTCCTTTTCTTTTCTTCTCTCCTTCCTTACTTCCTCCCTTTTTTCCTTTTTCTTCTTTTTTTTTTTTTTTTTTTTTTTTTTTTCCCCCCCCCTCCCCCCCCCCCCTTTTCCTTTCTTCCCTCCCCCCCCCCTCTCTCTTCTTCCCTCCCTCCTTGTTTCTCCCCCGACCCCCCCCCCTTGCCCCCGCGTCCCCGCTCGCCCCAGCCGAATGATGTTGACTCCCCCTAACTACTCCTGTTTTAGCCTTCCCTCTGTTTAATTGTGTGTTGTCTTATTGATGTTGTGTATTTTATTGTCTATGTTTTATTTTAATTTGCTTGTACTGTTGTTATTGCTTGTATTGCTGTATTCGGGCTCGGCCTCATGTAAGCCGCACCAAGTCCCTTGGGGAGATGGTAGCGGGGTACAAATAAAGTATTATTATTATTATTATTATTATTATTATTATTATTATTGCTGTTCTGGTGTGAGAGAATTGGCCGTCTGCGAGGACATTATCCAGTGGACACTCAGATGTTTTACCATCCTGTCAGAGATTTCTCTTATGCCCCCGCATGGGAAGCTGGAGCTGACAGACGGGAGCTCATCGCGCTCCCTGGATTTGAACCGCTGACCTTTTGATCAGCAGTTCAGCCGGCACAAGGGGTGTAACCCTTTGCGCCACTGGGAGCTCCAATTATCTATAGATTGTCTGATAGTTTTATATATATGTGGCACATACACGTATATATGTATCACATGAATAAAATTGGAAAAGTTTGCTTCAACTTTAGAAAGGGCGCTTTGCTCACTTGTGTTGCAAGATTATTTTAAAGGCAGATATTTATTATAGGCATAGACCAGTCAATGAACAAAAATCATGAACATAAATATGGTATGCAGTGAAACTTACAGATAAGTTAAAATTCAGTTTAAACAATAAAATCAACGAGGTTTGTAATAGGAGAGCTTCTGTCCATTGTGCAATGTCATAATAAACATAGTTACAATGAAATGCTAACTCTCTTATTTTATTTTGATTCTTTTTAGGGGTTTATAACTACCAGGTGGAGGATGATATTGGAAAACTTAAATCTTGCCTCAATAGTTTTCTTCAGGAATATGGATTGCCTGTAACCGTGAAGGATGATTACATCCATGAATTGTAAGTGTTATATATGGTAAAAATAATGTTTCCCAAGAGATTTACATGAGATCATAAATTTTTTTTCTTGTCTTTTTGGTGTAGTTGTCGTTACGGAGCTGCTGAGCCTCATACTACTGCAGCATTTTTGGGAGGTAAGGATATTAGTATCGCAAACTATTGAGTTATTAGTATGTGAAAATGTCCATGGTGTCTTTCTGATCTAGTAGAATTTTGGAACATTGGTTCAACCATTTTTCTGTTATGAAAGCATTATTTTCCAAGTTGTTAATGGTTAATGTGCTGTTTGAACTTTAATTTAGGCAGTTGGAATACACACTATAAAATCAGAGGTATGAGACATCATTTAGTGGATTTGGTCTTGCCATGATTTTAAAAAATTGCTCATCTTGCAACCTACAATGTTTGCAGTGTGTATACATTTGGTTTCCCTGGAGGCGCAGTGGATTAAAGCGCTGAGCTGCTGAACTTGCTGACCAAAAGGTCGGCAGTTCAAATCTGGGGAGTAGTGTGAGCTCCCGCTGTTAGCCCCAGCTTCTGCCAATCTAGCAGTTCGAAAGCATACAAATTTGACTAAATTAATAGATACCACTTAGAAATGGAGATAAGCACCCCCCCCCCCCCCGAGTCGGACATGACTAGACATTATGTCAAGGGGAAACCTTTACCTTTACTATACATTGTTTGGGTAAGAACCATAATTTATGTTCCAGATTTTTCTGCATATTTTGATTTGATTGTCTGTGTTCATGTCAGTGAGTGAGATCATGCATGCCTTTTAAGGATCAACAAGATTGTGGTGTTAAAATTTGCGCTAGAAGAACAGCTAAGCTGAAAGCATGAGTATGAAGCATGTATGTATGGCTCCTCCTACAATGCCATATAATTCAGATTATCCAAGCAGATAATCCACATTATCTGCTTTGAACACAGATAATCTGGATTAGAAGGTGCTTATGTCATTGATAACCTAAAGCTAGAATACAGCTCATTGGATCAAGAGGGTTTTTTAATGAGTGATGAACTATAGAGATTGACAGTAACCATTAACTACTTGGGAGAGAATATTTATTTATTTATTTATTTGAAACATTTCTATTCTGCTCTTCTCACCCAAAGGGACTCAGTGCGGAGCACAACATATATACGGCAAGCATTCCATGCCGGCCCATAAAATAACTATAAATATACACAAACATTAAAATCAGTTATATCTACTCTAAAACCAGTTATTTAAAACCATCTTAAAACACCAAATAATATCACCAGCTTAAAGCATTCATTCCTAGCATCCTAGCATGCATACATAGAGAGACATATATCGTACACTGATTTTTGTGGCTCTGACTTAGCTCTTTTATTTTCTCCTGCCTCTCATTTGAACTCACTGATTATTTGACCAGAAGCCTATGAATTATCTTTATGTTTGACATATTATAAGTCTTTGTCTAGAGAACGTTGCACTTTTGGAATTCTCCATATTGCTTGCTTATCAGATGTCATCTAATAAATAAACCAACTTGCAGGGTTACTTCCAGAGGTTTTGTGGTTTGTGTTTACATATTTTAAAGGAACATCTGACAAACTTGAAACTTAAATACGTTTTCCTTTTTTAAAAAATCATATGTTTTATATGCTACAGTCTATAGGTTTTAGCAAGTTATATACTCTTATTTATATATATATATATATATCGTTACATTTGGCCCAGCCATAGGTTTTTAAACATTTGTTGTGCTATTGTCAATGTTTATTGCTTATTTTTTGTTTATGAGATTTATTTTAACTGTTTTGTTATTGCTTTTATTATTGATGTATTGCGGACTCGGCCTCATGTAAGCTGCACCGAGTCCCTTGGGGAGATGGTAGCGGGGTATAAATAAAGTTGTTTTATTATTATTTTATTATAACCCCGGTGGCACAGTGGGTTAAATCCCTGTGCCAGCAGGACTGAAGACCGACAGGTCACAGGTTCGAATCCGAAGAGAGGCGGATGAGCTTCCTCTACCAGCTCCAGCTCCTCGTGCGGGGACATGAGAGAAGCCTCCCACAAGGATGATAAAACATCAAATCATCCGGGCGTCCCCTGGGCAACATCCTTGCAGACGGCCAATTCTCTCACATCAGAAGCGACTTGCAGTTTCTCAAGTCTCTCCTGACACGACAAAAAATAATAATTATATAAATAGTATGTGCGATTGCCAACTTACATTTGTCCAATTATAAAATATAAGAACTTGTCTCTTAGGGCCTTTCCACACTGCCCCTTTATCCCAGAATCTGATTCCAGATTATCTGTTTATCCCAGGTTGTCTGGCAGTGGGGACTCATATATTCCAGCTTAAAGCAGATAATTACATCTGGCCCAGCCATAGGTTTTTAAATTCTTATGTGTTATTGTGAGTTATATTAACTGTATTGTTTATTTTTGTTTATTGCTTGTTGTTTTTATTATTGCTTGTTGTTTTTGATGTGTTGTTGGGCTTGGCCTCATGTAAGCTGCTCCGAGTCCCTTGGGAATATGGTGGCGGCGTATAAATAAAGTTATTTTATTATTATAATCTGGAATCAGATCCTGAGATAAAGGGCATGGTGTGGAAGGGCCCTTAGATGTTCTGCCCTATCATGACAAGTATAGTCTCCTTGACAAGCAGTGACCTTTTCCAGCACCTGAGATCTCCTAAAAGTTGCCAAGGACTGGACTTGATACCTTCTCACAAAGAAAATGTTCTTCCATGAAGCTAAATCAGCTCCAGGAATTATTAATGTAACCTCCTTTGTTTACATTTGGGGAAAAGATAAATAAGATTGTATGTGGGTTCCTAAGTATTAGGCCTCTAATGTCATGTCAATTCTGTCTTGTTTTACAGGAGTTGGTGCTCAGGAGGTTGTGAAAATTATTACAAAGCAATTTGTCATTTTTAATAACACCTACATTTACAATGGCATGTCACAGACTTCAGCAACATTCAAACTGTAGGCTATCACAGAATGGATTGTTAAAACTGTAGCTGCTTTGATTTTCCATATTGTTCTGCACAGTATTGCTGGTGAATTATTTACTAACCCTTTTACATTGTGTATTTCCAACATCAAAATGTACTGCAAATTGTAATAAATACGTTATTTTATTTTAACAAAAGACATTGGAAAAAGGAAGGTTGCATATTTTTTAAAAACACGAGTGCATTGACTATTGTCCCTGGTTCATCATATGCTTTTAGGGGAGGAAACACTTCTGTTCTTTTCTGTTGGGAGCAGAATTTCGCTTCTAACAGTCTGTGCTTGCTTATATCACTCAGAGTATTTCTGAACATTTGTTAAATAAATGCCTACTTGAACCAAAAGACCTGCAGGAAGTGTGATATAGTGTCTTCAATATAATGTTAGGTACTTTCAAGTGAAAAGTAGTTTCAGATTTAGATCCATATTTGAACCTTCATGAAAATAATTGATTCTACTTACTCGAAGTATATGTGATTTTCAATTATTCCTTCTTTGTATCAACCCCCTGATTCAGGCATGGGCAAACTTTGGCTCTCCAGGTGCTTTGGACTTCAACTCCCACAATTCATAGCTTAAGCATCTGATGGGGAAAAGGAAACCACCTGAGGCCAGGAATTGTGGGAGCTGTAGTCCAAAACACCTGGAGGGCTGAAGTTTGCCCATGCCTGCCCTAGTTGTTCCAGATTGTCCCCAAAACCTCTGGAGCAGTTTTTCAGGCAACACAGCTAAAGTGAGAGAGAAGTATTGCTTGTAATTGTCATTTTGCTCTTTTCCTTCAGTGTGAGCAGAGAGAAGAATGAATCCAACCCACTATAATGCACATGCATTTTTAAATACATGTTGCTGCTGCAGCAGAATCATAGAATCATAGAGTTGGAAGAGACCTCCTGGGCCATCCAGTCCAACCCACTGCCAAGAATCAGGAAAATTGCATTCAAAGCACCCCTGACAGATGGCCATCCAGCCTCTGTTTAAAAGCTTCCAAAGAAGGAGCCTCCACCACACTCCGGGCAGAGAGTTCCACTGCTGAACAGCTCTCACAGTCAGGAAGTTCTTCCTCATGTTCAGATGGAATCTCCTTTCTTGTAGTTTGAAGCCATTGTTCCGCATCCTAGTCTCCAGGGCAGCAGAAAACAAGCTTGCTCCCTCCTCCCTGTGGCTTCCTCTCACATATTTATACATGGCTATCATATCTCCTCTCAGCCTTCTCTTCTTCAGGCTAAACATGCCCAGCTCCTTAAGCCGCTCCTCATAGGGCTTGTTCTCCAGACCCTTGATCATTTTAGTCGCCCTCCTCTGGACACATTCCAGCTTGTCAACATCCCTCTTCAATTGTGGTGCCCAGAATTGGACACAATATTCCAGGTGTGGTCTAACCAAAGCAGAATAGAGGGGTAGCATTACTTCCTTAGATCTAGACACTAGGCTCCTATTGATGCAGGCCAACATCCCATTGGCTTTTTTTGCCGCCACATCACATTGTTGGCTCATGTTTAACTTGTTGTCCACGAGGACTCCAAGATCTTTTTCACACGTACTGCTCTCAAGCCAGGCATTGTCCCCCATTCTGTATCTTTGCATTTCGTTTTTCCTGCCTAAGTGGAGTATCTTGCATTTGTCACTGTTGAACTTCATTTTGTTAGTTTTGGCCCATCTCTCTAATCTGTCAAGATCGTTTTGAATCCTGCTCCTGTCCTCTGGAGTATTGGCTATCCCTCCCAATTTGGTGTCGTCTGCAAACTTGATGATCCTGCCTTCTAACCCTTCATCTAAGTCACCGGGCCCAGGACGGAACCCTGCTGATGGCACTCCGCTCGTCACTTCTTTCCAGGATGATGAGGAAGCCTTGGGGAGAATCACCCTCTGGGTTCATCCATTTAACCAATTACAGATCCACCTCGCCGTAGTTTTGCCTAGCCACATTGGACTAGTTTGTTTGCCAGAAGGTCATGAGGTCTACAAACTTGCAAGTGAGATCATACAATTCTCTTTCTTTTCTCCTTCACTTTAGTAATCATCTCATTCTCACTTCTCCCCAACAGACCTATCTTTTCTTCTTCTTACTCATTTTCTCAGCCAGTCTTCAAGTCTTTCCTCTTCACTGGGTGCTGTTCCCTTGTGAAAGGCTGCTTATTGCTTAATTACTACTTCTAGTTTTTAACATAGAAAATTACATTAAATTAAAATCTTAAATGACTTTTAATATAGCTGGAAGTTTATATCTAACAGTTTTGCACTCTGAAATTTATTATTATTATTAATTTATTTATTTACCTTACTTATATACCGCTGTTCTCAGCCCGAAGGCGACTCACAGCGGTTCACAACAAATACGAACAGCAAAAATTCAGTGCTACAGTATAAAAACAGTTAACAACCTAACACATTACACAATTAATAAACAGTTACTACAATACCCATTCACTGTCGTCTCGTCATCAAAAACATGTTCCAGATTCGTCATCCATTGTTCCATTCCAGTGTTCATTAACCAATCATTGCACTAATTATTCGAACGCCTGCTCAAACAGCCAGGTCTTCACTTTTTTGCGGAATACCATTAGAGATGGTGCTAGTCTAATGTCCGTAGGAAGGGCGTTCCACAGCCGAGGAGCCACCACCGAGAAGGCCCTATCTCTCGTCCCCGCCAGCCGTGCTTGAGAAGCAGGCGGATCGAGAGCAGGGCCTCCCCGGAAGATCTCAAAGTCCTGGTGGGTTCATAGGCAGAGATGCGGTTGGATAGGTAGCTTGGGCCGGAACCGTTTAGGGCTTTAAAGGCCAACGCCAGCACTTTGAATTGAGCCCGGTAGCAGATCGGTAGCCAGTGGAGTTGGCACAATGGGGGGTTGTATGCTCCCTGCGCTCCGCTCCTGTTAAAATCATGGCTGCCGAGCGTTGGACTAGTTGGAGCTTCCGAGCTGTCTTCAAAGGCAACCCCACGTAGAGAGCGTTGCAGTAGTCTAAACGGGATGTAACCAGAGCGTGGACTACCGTGGCCAAGTCAGACTTCCCAAGTACGGGCGCAGCTGGCGCACAAGCTTTAGCTGTGCAAATGCTCCCCTGGTCACCACCGAAACCTGGGGTTCCAGGCTCAGCGATGAGTCCAGGATCACACCCAAGCTGCGAACCTGCGTCTTCAGGGGGAGTGCGACCCCATCCAACACAGGCTGTAACCCTATGCCCTGTTCGGCCTTGCGACTGACCAGGAGTACATCTGTCTTGTCTGGATTCAATTTCAATTTGTTCGCCCTCATCCAGACCGTCACAGCGGCCAAGCACCGGTTCAGGACCAGGACAGCCTCCTTAGTAGCAGGTGGAAAGGAGTGACAGAGTTGGACATCATCTGCGTACAGATGACACCGTACCCCGAAACTCCGGATGATCTCCCCCAGCGGCTTCATGTAGATGTTAAACAACATGGGAGACAATATTGAGCCCTGAGGAACCCCACAAGACAATGGTTGTGGGGTTGAACAGGTGTCCCCCAACAACACCTTCTGAGATCGATCCTCTAGGAATGACCGGAGCCACTGCAAAACAGTACCTCCAAGACCTATCCCCGCGAGGCGTCTCAGAAGGATACCGTGGTCGACAGTATCGAAGGCCGCTGAGAGGTCCAGCAGCACCAACAGGGACACACTCCCCCTGTCGAGCTCCCGGCGCAGATCATCCACTAAGGCGACCAAGGCTGTCTCGGTACCATGTCCCGGCCTAAAGCCAGACTGTGCCGGGTCTAGATAATCCGTGTCTACCAAGAATACCTGGAGTTATTATTATTATCATCATTATTATTATTATTATTATTATTGCTGTTACTGTTTTAACCTGTATCCCCCTGGCATCCAAAGCAGCTCATTATTTATATGATCTGGAATGTTCTAGCTCCAAAGCAGCTCATTATTTATATGACCTGGAATGTACCTTTCCAAATTTTAAAGATTTCTCTTTATTTGGGGTGGGAAAATGTGACCAGTGTGGTTCTGCTTGTGCCAGAACAGTAAAATTAAGCATCTGGCATGTTGCAGGTGGTGTGTGCCACAGAAATACATTTTCCAACTTGAAACTAGAAAACCAGCAGAGATTTCTAATTTGAATAATGATCAACTTCAACGGATGAGGGTAGTGGAGAGACACAATAGTCCTTATTGAGAGCTGAGGCAAGCAGTGACAAAAGAACAGTACTGGCAGCGAGGGAGTAACTGAGGTGAGGGCCATTGAGCTGTGCCCTGCCTTCCACCCAAGAGATGTCCTTTTATTTGAGTGGAAAATCTTGTTGGTTGAGTGGGCTTATTTACAAAAGACCCTCCTCATAAATATACAGCAGAGTTACTTAGCAGCAGTAGCCAAAAGTGCTAAAAAGAACAAAAACACACAGACCAAAGTTATCACTTCCATAGGAGGCTTTACTTTATAGCAAAATAACATCGTTATTTTGCTAACTATCAGGAGAGAGTGCTTCCGGAACATGACCATACAGCCCGGAAAACTCACAGCAAAAAAACACAGATAAAGTTCTTTATACTTCCTTTGTTGGAAAAAACTACTATTGTCTGTTGGAGGCAAGTGCAAATGCTACAGTTGGCCACTTTGATTATAGAATCATAGAATCAAAGAGTTGGAAGAGACCTCATGGGCCATCCAGTCCAACCCACTGCCAAGAAGCAGGAATATTGCATTCAAATCACCCCTGAAAGATGGCCATCCAGCCTCTGTTTAAAAGCTTCCAAAGAAGGAGCCTCCACTACACTCCGAGGCAGAGAGTTCCACTGCTGAACAGCTCTCACCGTCAGGAAGTTCTTCCTCATGTTCAGATGGAATCTCCTCTCTTGTAGTTTGAAGCCATTGTTCCGTCCTAGTCTCCAAGGAAGCAGAAAACAAGCTTGCTCCCTCCTCCCTGTGGCTTCCTCTCACATATTTATACATGGCTATCATATCTCCTCTCACCTTCTCTTCTTCAGGCTAAACATGCCCAGCTCCTTTAAGCCGCTCCTCATAGGGCTTGTTCTCCAGACCTTTGATCATTTTAGTCGCCCTCCTCTGGACACATTCCAGCTTGTCAATATCTCTCTTGAATTGTGGTGCCCAGAATTGGACACAATATTCCAGGTGTGGTCTAATCAAAGCAGAATAGAGGGGTAGCATGACTTCCCTACATTTAGACACTATGCTCCTATTGATGCAGGCCAAAATCCCATTGGCTTTTTTTGCCGCCACATCACATTGTTGGCTCATGTTTAACTTGTTGTCCACAAGGACTCCAAGATCTTTTTCACAAGTACTGATCTCGAGTACTTGTGATTAGTATTAAATGGCCTTGCAGCTTCAAAGCCTGGCTGCTTCCTCCCTGGCGGGAATCCTTTGTTGGGAGGTGTTAGCTGGCCCTGATTGTTTCATGCCTCGAATCCCTCTGTGTTGTTCATGAAACAATCAGGGCCAGCTAACACCTCCCAACAAGATTTCCCCCAGGGAGGAAGCAGCTAAGCTTTGAAGCTGCAAGGCAATTCAGTGTTAATCAAGGTGGCCAATTGCAACATTCACACTTGCCTCAAGCATACAAGAGTTCTTTCTCCCACCCTGGACATTCCACAGATATAGAAACGCCACTTGCCCAGTTTCCAACAGACCTCACAACCTCTGATAATGCCTGCTGTAGATGTGGGTGAAACGTCAGGAGAGATTGCTTCCGGAACATGACCATACAGCCCGGAAAACTCACAGCAACCCATACATAATATGCATTATATGATACAGGTATTTCTGATCACTGTTACAGCTGATGTGTGAAAGTTGTTGTTGATACATGAAAACAATAAATCTGCTGTGGATGAAACATCAGGAGAGAATGCTTCTAGAACATGGTCAGACAGCCCAGAAAACTCACAGCAACCCAGCGATTCTGGTCATGGAAGCCTTCGACAACACATATGTTTCTTTTATTATTATTTTTCTTTCGAGAATGCCATGTTCTCTGGAAGCTTGTTTAGACCAAGTTAATGGCCTTTTGAGGCTTCCTCCAAACTATTAAATAGGAGTCTTCTATATAAATAAAAATGTAATGTTCATTTGTGGGATTAACAGAACTCAAAAACTACTGGACGAATTGACACCAAATTTGGACACAAGACACCTAACAATCCAATGTATGTCATTCACTCAAAAAAATGATTTTGTCATTTGGGAGTTGTAGTTGCTGGGATTTATAGTACACCTACAATCAAAGAGCACTCTGAACTTCACCAATGATGGAATTGAACCAAATGTGGCACACCGGACTCCTATGACCAACAGAAAACACAAGGGTTTGGTGGGCATTGACCTTGGGAGTTGTAGTTCACCTACACCAGAGAGTGCTGTGGACTCAAACAATGATGGATTTGGGTTGTTGTAAGTTTTTCGGGCTATATGGCCATGTTCTAGAGGCATTCTCTCCTGACGTTTTGCCTGCATCTATGGCAAGCATCCTCAGAGGTAATGAGGATGTTGCCATAGATGCAGGCGACACGTCAGGAGAGAATGCCTCTAGAACATGGCCATATAGCCCGAAAAACTTACAACAACCCAGTGATTCTGGCCATGAAAGCCTTCGACAATACAATGATGGATCTGGACTGAACTTGACACAAATATTCCATATGCCCAAATATGAACACAGATGGAGTTTGGGGAAAAGACCTTGACATTCTGAACCCCACAAATGACAAATCCATCGGCCAGTGTCCAATCTCCCCTATTTGGGCAAAGTCCTGGAACATGTGGTGGCCTCACAACTCCAGGATTTCTTGGTAGACACTGATTATCTGGATCCAGCGCAGTCTGGCTTTAGGCCGGGACATGGTACTGAGACAGCCTTGGTCGCCTTAGTTGATGATCTTCCTTGGGAACTGGACAGAGGGAGTGTGTCCCTGTTGGTTCTGCTGGACCTCTCATCGGGCTTCGATACCGTCGACCGCGGTATCCTCCTGGGATGCCTCGCGGGAATGGGCCTCGGGGGTACTGCTTTGAAGTGGCTCCAGTCCTTCCTCGAGGGTCGCTCCCAGAAGGTGTCATTAGGGGACCCCTGCTCGACTCAAACAATCTCTGCTTCATTCGGGAAAATGCTGCACTCGCAGAGCTCAGGCGGTGTTGTATTTTGGTGTCGATGTTGACTTTGGTGGAGAGGTGGCTGTCAAGGTGGCGTAAATGGTCAACATTTTCTAACGTTACACCATTAAGCTGTATCTCTGGCATTGGGGAGGGGATGGCTGGTGACTGCTGGAAGAGGACTTTGGTTTTCTCGATGTTCAGTGACAGGCCACGCTTCGTGTATGCTTCTGCAAAGGTGTTTAGAGTGGCTTGTAGATCTTCTTCTGAATGCGCACAGACGACATTGTCATCAGCATACTGGAGTTCTATAAAAGATGTTGTTGTAACCTTGGTTTTGGCTTTCAGTCTGCTGAGGTTAAACAGCTTGCCATCTGTCTGATAGATGACTTCCACTCTGGTGGGAAGCTTCCCGTCAACAAGGTGAAGAAAAAGGTTGGGATGCATGACTATAAATCCAACGGTTGAGGAACGATGAAGGACTGCAACTGCTCTTGCCAAGCTGAGGCTGTTCGGCATCGTGGGAGTTGAAGTTCAAAACTCCTGGAGGGGTGAAGTTTGCCCATGGCTGGTTTAGGCTGACAGTAGCACGGCGGCCATGACAGGCTGAGCTGGGCCGCTTGGCTGGTAGGCCTCGCTTGCCTCACAAAAATAACACAATCCTCTCCACCCTCGAACCAACGGCGGTTGGGTGTCAACACTGCTCATCATTTCAAGTTTAGTATCTCTGTGAGAAGTGTCCTGCTTTCAAGGAATCATCGAGGTCCAACATGAGTGGGAGGACAAAAGAGTGGGCTGAAGGCCGGTAACTGCCCTTTTGGCCCTCTGTGAATTTAATATTAGAATTTATTGTAAGTTTCTGCTGTGTATTATATAATTCACTTAGGAATGTAATTTATAAAACATCTTGTTATGTGTAGGTAAACTAAAGTCAGTAAATCATAGAAACAGTCATTGTTTTGAAACACATACATATAAAAGTATGTGTCTTTTATTATCATCATTTCCAGAACCTGGGCATTGAGTTCAGTGATTAGAAAACTCCTGGAAAGATTTACTATGCAAACTCCCAATTAAAGTTACGATCCTTTTGTTTTCCTTATCGTTTCTTCCATCATATCCCACTCATCATTGGTAACCTTCCGTAGGCTTTTGAGCTCTCCAGCCATTAGCACATATTCTCCACCATCAAATCGTATGATGGCTCCACTTATCCAACTGGCATAATCACTACAGAGGTAAGTGGCAAGATTGGCAATCTCCTCGACAGTTCCCAGGCGGCCACAAGGGATTCTTTGGATCATTTCCTTTTCAGATTTACCTGCTGGGTCAAGGCGGCTGAAAGGTCCCTTAGTCTTTATTGGACTTTGGACTTTATTGGTTGAATTACATTGAATCTTATGCCATATCTACCCCATTCAGCAGCAAGGGACTTGCACATTGCCTCCACACCGGCTTTGGCAGAAGAACTTGGCATCACAAACCCAGACCCACTTTCGACATATATTGTAATGGCCAAAAACGCTGCCCCCTTTTTTAGCTTTAATTAGTTGTTTTCCGATTTCAAGTGTTACAAAGGACAATATCTGAAATTGTTTTGAAAGCATTTGCAGAAAGGCGTTCAGAAGGAGAAATAAATTTTCCAGCAGAATTATTTATTACTAGCTGTCCCCTGCCACACATTGCTGTGGCCCAGTCTGTTGATCTGGAAAATAAAGTAATGAGAAAGTGTTGGTTTCTAATATATGTAATTTCTTTATGCTTGTGGGTAAACAGTATTTCTTGCTGTTTCTTTGTCAGTGTTGATGTGGAGAGTGTCTGGTTTGCCCACCCTGGAACATGCAACATATCATTGTCCTTCTTTAAGGGTCCCTTTCAAATCTATGATACTATATCTGTGTGTGTGTGAATAATATCTATCTATCTATCTATCTATCTATCTATCTATCTATCTATCTATCTATCTATCATAGAATTGTAGAGTTGGAAGAGTTGGAAGAGACCTCATGGGCCATCCAGTCAAGAAGCAGGTAAACTGCATTCAAACCACCCCCCACAGATGGCCATCCAGCCTCTGCTTAAAAGTCTCCAAAGAAGGAGCCTCCACCACACTCCAGGGCAGAGAGTTCCACAGTAATCTATCTATCTATCTATCTATCTATCTATCTATCTATCTATCTATCTATATCTATATCTATGGCTGGATGGCTCTTTGTCAGGAGGACTTTGATTACGTTTTCTTGCCCTGCTGAAGGGAGTTGGATTGGATGGCCTTAAATATGGGTCTGTGTGGGTTTGCCCCGATTCTGTCGTTTGTGGGGTTCAGAATGCTCCTTGATTGTAGGTGAACTGTGAATCCCAGTGACTACAACTCCCAAATGTCAAGGTCTATTTCCCCCAAACTCCATCTGTGTTCATATTTGGGCGTATTGAGTGCTTGTGCCAAGTTTGGTCCAGATCCATCACAGTGCGCTCTGGATGAGGTGAACTACAACTCCCAAACTCAAGGTCAATGCCCACCAATATTTTATGTTGGTCATGGGAGGTCTGTGTGCCAAGTTTGGTTCAATTCCATTTTTGGTGGAGTTCAGAATGCTCTTTGAGTGTAGGTGAACTATAAATCCCAGCAACTACAACTCCCAAATGACAAAATCATAATGTTTTGGAGTGATGGTCACTCCTTGTGTTGTGAGACATTTTGTTGCCAAATTTGGTGTGATTTCGTTCATTGGTTCTTTTGTTTTTAAGGTACTCATTATGCACAGAACATTTTTATATAGATAGATTAACATAACGTGTCCTGCAGCAACTCCAACTGAGGAGAACTTCGCCTGGATTAGAAGAGGCCAATGTTGGAAAAATCTACAATCATTCCTCTCAGGCTGGTCTCCTGGAACAGGTGTAGGTATGTCCTCCTCGTGAGACCAGTCACAGATTCCTGACTGGATATTTGTGTCGTAATACGCCTTGTATCCATCTCTACTTGCATAGATTACAAGTACATGCATATTTTGTCTGAGGAATTCAAGATGGCGGATGTTCTGAAGTCGGTGTAGGCCAGGTAAGTGCAAACTTGGGCCCTCCAGGTGTTTTGGACTCCCAACTCCCACGATTCCTAACAGCCTCAGGCCCCTTTCCTTTCCCCCTCAGCGCTTAAGCGGCTGAGGGGGAAAAGGAAGGGGCCTGAGGCTGTTAGGAATCGTGGGAGTTGGGAGTCCAAAACACCTGGAGGGCCCAAGTTTGCACTTACCTGGTTTAGGCTGACAGAGGCTGATGGAAGTCAGAAATCCCAACATAAGGACCATCTTGACTTGAGGTGCGAAGTAGCTTAAGGCCCCTTCAATGGTTTTGATTATCAAAGCAGAAAATTCACATTATCTGCTTTGAACTGGATTATATGAGTCTACATATATATACTCGAGTATAAGCTGAGTATATTCGGCTTATACTCAAGTATAAGCCAAATGTAAGCCGAGGCACCTAATTTTACCACAAAAAACTGGGAAAATGTATTGACTCGAGTATAAGCCGAGGGCGAGAAATGCAGCAGCTACTGGTAAGTTTCAAAATAGAAATAGATACCAATAAAATTACATTAATTGAGGCATCAGTAGAGTAAATATTCAAAAATATTTACATAAAATTTGTATTTTAAGATAAAGCTGTCCAACTCTGATGAAACCATTATTCTAACCTTCTTCAATGTAAATGTGCTTACATATCCTTCCAAGAATAATAAAGGGAGTAAAATAATAAATGTCATAAAAATAATAATAGAGTAAAATAATGGAAATGTAATCACAGTAATGAGAGAGTAAAATAATAAATGTAATAATAACAATAATAAATAGAGTAAAATAATAAATGTTATAATAACAATAAAGTGTAAAATAATAAATGTTATAATAACAATAAAGAGTAAAATAATAAATGTAATAATAATAATAAATAGAGTAAAATAATAAATGTAATAACAACAATAATAAATAGAGTAAAATAATAAATGTTATATAACAATAAAGAGTAAAAAAATAAATGTAATAACAATAATAATCAATAGTGTAAAAGAATGTTATAATAAGAATAAAGAGTAAAATAATACATGTAATAATAATAATAAATAGAGTAAAAGAATAAATGTTATAATAAGAATAAAGAGTAAAATAATAAATGTAATAATAATAATAAATAGAGTAAAAGAATAAATGTTATAATAATAAAGAGTAAAAGAATAAATGTAATAATAATAATAATAAATAGAGTAAAATAATAAATGTTATAATAATAAAGAGTAAAAGAATAAATGTAATAACAACAATAATAAATAGAGTAAAAGAATAAATGTTATAATAACAATAGAGTAAATAAATGTAATAATATTAATAAATAGAGTAAAAGAATAAATGTTATAATAATAAAGAGTAAAATAATAAATGTAATAATAATAATAAATAGAGTAAAAGAATAAATGTTATAATAACAATAAAGAGTAAATAAATGTAATAATAATAAATAAAATAATAAATGTTATAATAATAAAGAGTAAAATAGTAAATGTAATAATAATAATAATAAATAGAATAAAAGAATAAATGTTATAATAACAATAAAGAATAAAATAATAAATGTAATAATAACAATAATAAATAGAGTAAAAGAATAAATGTTATAATACCAATAAAGAGTAAAATAATGTAACAACAACAATAATAAATAGTGTAAAATAATAAATGTAATAATAACAATAAAGCGTAAAATAATAAATGTTATAATAACAATAAAGAGTAAAATAATAAATGTTATAATAATAATAAATAGAGTAAAATAATAAATGTTATAATAATAAAGAGTAAAATAATACATGTAATAATAATAATAAATAGAGTAAAATAATAAATGAAATAAAAATTATACTAATAATAGAGTAAAATAGTAAATAACATTGACTCAAGTATAAGCCGAGGGGAAATTTTTCAGCCTAAAAAGGGGGCTGAAAAACTAGGCTTATACTAGATTATATACAGTAATCCAGTTCAAAGCAGATAACATGAAGACGCAACAATAAGAACCGACCACAGGACAACAGATTGGTTCAAGATTGGGAAATAAAATAAATATAATAATAAAATAAAACTTTATTTATATCCCGCCACCATCTCCCCAAGGGACTCGGAGCGGCTTACATGAGGCCAAGCCCAACAACACATCACAACAGAAAAGCGATAACAACAATACAAAGCAATGCAAAATAATATATATCACATATAACAATAGCACTCAGGATTTAAAAACTTATGGCCAGGCCAGATGTAATGATTTAAAATTTATAAAATAAGGCTGGGTATGGCAAGATAGGATATATCTCGTAGGGGGGGTTTAAAAAGTGAGGGATTTGAAATGTGAGGGGTACAATCCAACGCAACCCAATGGTTAAAGTGCATTTGTAAGGACATTTTGCTGGGAGTTGTTCCTTTATTCCGGGAAGGCACACTGGAATAGCCACATTTTCAGGCTCCTTTTAAAGACTGCCAAAGTTGGGGCATGTCTGATGTCCTTGGGAAGTGAATTCCAGAGTTGGGGGCCACCACCGAGTAGGCCCTCTCCCTCGTCCCCACCAATCGAGCCTGCAAGGGAGGCGGGAGCGCGAGCAGGGCCTCTCCAGATGATTGAAGAGATCGTGTGGGTTCGTACACAGAAATGCAGTCACGTAGATAGGCGGGTCCCAAACCATTTAGGGCCTGCACCTTGAATTGGGACCAGAAGATGAACGGCAGCCAATGAAGCTCCTTAAACAGGGGGGTTGACTGCTCCCTGTAAGTCGCACCAGTTAGTAACTTGGCTGTCACCCATTGTACCAAATGAAATTTCTGGGCTGTTTCCAAGGGCAGCCCCACGTAGAGTGCATTACAGTAATCCAATCTGGAAGTGACTAAGGCATATGACAGGGCTGTCTACTCTTCCCTGACCTATTCAACTTGTGTGCAGAACACATCATGCAACATGTTGGGCTTGATGAAGCCAAGGCTGGAGTTAAAATTGCTAGACGAAAACGTTAAAAACCTTAGATATGTAGATGATATCACTTTGATGGCTGAAAGCGAGGAGTAGCGGAGGAGCCTGATAACCAAAGGGAAAGAAGAAAGTGCAAAAGCTGGGTTGCAGTTTAAAAACAAACTAACAAGAGGCTTGGGATGGAAAAGCAATTCTATTAGGGCTGGAATACAGTCGTGACAGGCCTTAACCAACACCTTAACCAACTGATGTCCTGATTTAAATTAGACGTCAACACTTGCCATTTGCAGTGGACTGTCTTGAGTTCAATGGAAGCTTTCTGCCCCATTTCAGTCTGTGTGTTAGCTCAAAAATATCCATCCATCTGCCCCTGACCTAACGCTTTTGTCAATTTTTTAAATACAATGCAGCCCCTGTGCCCAAAAGTTTGCCCATGTCTGATACATATACATAATGTATGATATATAATATAATATATGAATGTTTCTTTAAACTCCATGATAAACTTTTGCTTCAAAAGGGCTCCGCAGCTGAAAAGGTTGGAGAACCCTTGCTATAGAGGACTGAAAATATAAGTACCTTTTCATGCTGTCTACTTGATAATATACTTTAAATAATATACTTTATTTATATTCTGCTCTATCTCCCTGAGGTGACTCAGAGCAGATTACAGAATACATATATAGCAAACGTTCAATTCCATTAACAACAAAGACAGACAGTACCCAGACAGAGGCAAGGCTTCCCTCTTTCCACCTCTGGCATCTGGAGGCTGTGCTTGACTCCGGCTTGTTCCATTTTCCATGTCAAGGAGTCTGTTGTCCATGGACACCTTCCTGAATTGCTGAATTGCTGGCATGTCTGCATGGTGTTTTTTACCTATTGATCTACTGA
>NW_026847993.1:21057127-21216133 GCF_025583915.1 Anolis sagrei ordinatus | reverse complement strand
TCTATCTCCCTGAGGTGACTCAGAGCAGATTACAGAATACATATATAGCAAACGTTCAATTCCATTAACAACAAAGACAGACAGTACCCAGACAGAGGCAAGGCTTCCCTCTTTCCACCTCTGGCATCTGGAGGCTGTGCTTGACTCCGGCTTGTTCCATTTTCCATGTCAAGGAGTCTGTTGTCCATGGACACCTTCCTGAATTGCTGAATTGCTGGCATGTCTGCATGGTGTTTTTTACCTATTGATCTACTGACATTGATCACATTATTGTTTTTGAGCTGCTAAGTAGGCAGGAGCTAGAGCTAAAGTTGAGAGCTCACCCCAACTTGTTAATCTTCTGGTCGACAATATTTTCTGCAGCTGGTGGTTCAACCTGCTGTGCTACCATGGCCCTACCTGATTGACTGAAGGTAAGAAAATAAAGGGTTGCAGGCTATATCTAACATATAAACTGAAGTTACTTGTTCTCTGGGCTATATACAAACTTTGGGGTTCTATCAAATCTGTTATTTCAAAATTCAAAGAATACCCTGCCTAGAAAAAGCTGTCTACTAAACTTGAGTGACTGGGTAGGAAGGAGAGGAGATGCAACCAGAAGATCAGTAGTGGAAAGGCTGAAGGAACTGGAAAGATCTGTACTGCAATTGAGCAGGGAAAACTATCACAAAGTGAATGGCCTCAACAAAGCCCAGATCTGATCAAGAATCTACAGTAAGACGTAAAGATGACTATTTGCCAGCAATCTCTATCCAACCTGAAAGAGCCAGTGCAATTTTGTCTAGATAGAAGAGCATGGGAACAATTGTAGGAACCAAGTTTGAAAATTACATAAAAACTTACACAAGAAGACTCACAACTGTAAATGCTGTGTTCAGGAAGTGATTCTTCCAAGTATAGACCAGGGAATGGGAGATACTGTATTTCAGGTTGATATGTTTACTTATTTTTTGTGCGCCAATAAAAATATTTGGACCTTTACTGTGTAGAGCAGGCATGGGAAAATGTCAGTCTTCAAGGTGTTCAAATCCACAAGGGGGTTGAAGTCCAAAACACTTGGAAGGCCAACGTTTGCCCATGCCTGGTGTAGAATATCTTGTATACATCAAGTGGAACAAGAGGCAATTCAATGAATTCAGGATGTAACATAACAAATGGGATGTTGGCATGGATAGCTACTTTTACAAGGCACCGTATGTGTGCCTTATTGTAATTTTCAAACTTGGTTCCTACAATTGTTCCCATGCTCTTCTATCTAGACAAAATTGCACTGGCTCTTTCAGGTTGGATAGAGATTGCTGGCAAATAGTCATCTTTAAGTCTTACCGTAGATTATTGATCAGATTAAAATCTGATCAAAAGACAAGAATAGATTTTAGTAAACTGAACCTATTTTGAGTGTTTTAGCCCATCTGTCTGCTTTGATATGTGCAATTTTTCCTTTCTTAATTACAGCTAAAGATTAAGAAAAGGGACACAATCAAAATGGAAATTGAAAAACAACAAAAAATACAGTGCGGTAAGTTTCCAAAATTATTATTATTATTATTATTATTATTATTATTATTAATAATAATAATAATAATAATAATAATATACTTCATTTATATTCTGCCCTATCACCCTGAGGGGACTCAGGGTGCATTACAGTGGACATATATGGCAAACATTCAGTGCTGTTATACAATTAACAAAGACATTCAGTACATAAACAGAGGATAAAGGCTTCCCATCTTTTTCCATCTCCGGCATCTGGAGGCTGAGGTCGACTGGCCATGAAGGGGTGCTGTTGCTCCATCTTCCATGCCAAGGAACCTTGTTGTCTTTAGACACTCTCCCAATTGAATCGCCAGCATGTCCACATGGGCGCCTTTTATTTCCTCCCCACCAAAGTGGTACCTATTTATCTACTCACATTACTGTTTTTGAATTGCTAGGTGAGCAGAAGCTGGGCTGACGGTTGGGACTGTCAACTGTCAACCTTTTGATCGGCAATTTTTTATATTAAATAAATTATTTTATATTCTTGATTTTACTTTCTATCACCTGAATAGTCTGTGAAACTTCAAACTTGTATGGCAAGTGAGAGGGACGACCTTCTGAAGTGTTGAAGTGTTGAAGTGTTGAATGCCTTCAAGTCATTTCAGTTTATGGTAAATCTATCACTGGACTTTTGGGGCTGAAAGGATGTGACTTGCCCAAGGTCACCCAGTGTTTTTCATGGCTGAATAGGGGGGTAGAGGAACCAAACCCTAATTTCCAGAGTTCAATGCTTAAACCACTATATATCATGCTGGCTCTCAACACCATGTTTGTCAATAATATGGTGATTTTGGCCCTTTCTTTCAGCCCTAATGCTTTTGTTGTTGTTGTGTGCCTTCAAATAATTTCCCACTTATGATGATCCTAAGCTATTTGGCAAGATCTGTTCAGAGAGGGTTTGCTTTTGCCCAGTGGGTCATTTGTCAAAGCTTTCCCAATGGGCTTCCATGGCTAAACAGGGATCCAAACCTTAATTTCCAGAGGCATAGTCCAACATTCAAACCACTGCACTGCGTTACATTTCATTCCTTACCTGACAGGAATTTTTGTAGAACATCTGGCTCACTTAAAACGGTAAATTCCTAATGCATCTATTTTTCTTTACTTATTTTAAACATTTATTTCCACGAAATAAGAAATGATTAAAATAATTTCTACTCAGAATGCACATTGCTCTGTAAACTGATGGATGGAAACATCAGTCGGACAAGTAACCTTAGTGGATCAATTAACAGTTTTCAGTGTGCTTGAAAATAAAGTTTCCTGGAAATCATTTTATAATCTATTTGCTTTATCCTTGTAGAGATGAAAACTGATCTTAACTTACTACTTGAATGTCTGAAGTATCAAATGAACCATCCTACTTCTCAAAAGGAAGCCTTGCTTACCATTTATTCAGCTTGCCAGCAAAACAGTAAGATTATTGCATTTTACCTTTGCTTTGTGACGTGTTCTCTCCAGTTTTTAAGTTGGAATCAATTTTTTTGAAACGCAAAGCTTTTTTTGTATCTTTCTTTGTTACAGGTCATGCAAGTGATTATTTTCGAGAAATAGGTGGTTTCCTTTTTGTACAAGGCCTAGCAAAATCAAGTGTCCACAGCATGGTAAAGGAAGCTGCATTATTTACATTAGGAGGCTTAGCTGAGACAAATGGTAACACACAAGTTTATTATTCTCAATTTTTAGTCATATTCTTTAAATCACTGTATTTTTGTTTGTCTATTTTGCTGAATATGTGATTATGTATATTTATTTTATTTATCATTTCAGGAGCAACTAGACAGTTGTATTACATTTTTAACAAAACAAACAAATAGACAGACAAAACACAAAGTTTGCAAGCTTGGTAGTTGAGTAAATGTCCTTTGACCAGTATCTGGCCACTTGGAGTGCCTCTGGTGTTGCCGCAAGAAGGTCCTCCATGCATGTAGCAGGGCTCAGGTTGCATTGCAGCAGATGGTCAGTGGTTTGTTCTTCTCCACATTCGCATGTCGTGGATTCCACTTTGTAGCCCCATTTCGTAAGATTGGCTCTGCATCTCGTGGTGCCAGAGCGCAGTCTGTTCAGCGCCTTCCAAGTCACCTAGTTTTCTGTGTGCCCAGCGGGGAGTCTCTCATTTGAAAAAAAGCCATTGATTGAGGTTCTGGGTTTGAGCCTGCCACTTTTGGACTCCCACTTGCTGAAGTGTTCCAGTGACTGTCTCTGTAGATCTTAGAAAACTATTTCTTGATTTAAGTCATTGACGTGCTGGCTGATACCCAAACAAGGGATGAGCTGGAGATGTCACTGCCTTGGTCCTTTCTTATGTATATGATTCAATCTGTTTAGCAGTTGCAAAATGTATGTTACATCTTGTTATATAAGAATTCCTCCAACTAGGGCAGTGGTTCTCAGCCCGTGGGTCCCTGGATGCTTTGGCCTATAACTCCCAGAAATTTCAGCCAGTTTACCAGCTGTTAGGATTTCTGGGAGTTGAAGGTCAAAACATCTTGGGACCCCAGGTTGAGAACCACTGAATTAGAAGAATCCTTGTTGGGCAAATGTGCTTATTAATAAAAGACCCTCCTCATAAATGTACAGCAGAATAACTTATTAGCAGCAGCATGATCCAGCACCAATAGCCAAAAGTGATAAAAGAACAAAAACACAGAGACAATAGAAGTATTTTCTTTATAGCAAAATAATATGGTTGAACTATTTACAAGAGGTTCCATAACACAAACAAAATTCTTTATACTTTCTTCTTTGCTTCCACTTTCTTCTTTGCTGCATGCTTTCTCATGCAGATAAACAGCTTTGCTCTCACAGAGCCTCTTGTCACACAGAAGTTCACACAGGAGCTTTTTACACACAGCAGCTTTCACAATAAAGCTTCCTCACCGAAGCTCATTGCAACGGGATACCCTAATAGCTGTTAGGAATATCCCACTTTGTGTCCCTCAATTGCAGAGGATTCTGTCCTTTATTTTCTTTTTAAAGCTTAATGCATGCTGCCACCAAATATAGAACTCTTCCACAAGCTACCTCCTTATATGTGTTGTTTGTATGAGAGGCATGAAGAGACTTTTGTTTGGTATGGACAAAGAAAGATGTTTATTTGTTTATTCAGAACAGGCACAGAAGCTTAATGGGTGCAGTATTACTTGTACAAAGTGTTATGGTTTCAGAAGTAGTTCAGTGCCTGAATTACAGGTGCCAGTCAAAACCTTCAAACTGATAAACTTTTGATATTCCACTAAACAGTTCTCTCAATACAAACAGCCCAATTCTCCAGGGTCTGTTCAAACCAATAGTTCTTCCTTGAAGTAACTATTATATAACACAAGCTAAACTTTCTTCTTCCTCCCTTTTCAAAACCCAAACTCCAACTGTTGATTCCAAACTCCTAACTGACATTAAAATGGCTCCTTTTTTACCCTTGTCTCGTCTTAACTCCACCCAGGGCTATTAACCAATCAGGTGGCTACACATATCCTCAAGGTTGCCTGTTGGCTCCGCCCCCTCTTGGCTCTGAGACAAGAAAAAAGCTGTTTGGCTTTTTGCCTTTAAGGAATTAAACACCAGCCCTGCACAGTAGGCCAGTACGTTACACTCCTCACACCAGACCTACTAACACTGAGGTGTATCTCACATTGAGGTCTTTCTCCTACTGAGGCCTTCTCACGCTGAGGGCTCTCTTAGACTGACACCTCTCTCACACTGAGGCCTTATCATACTGGGGCATACTAACACACTGAGGCCCTTCTCCCACAGAGACTATTCACAGACTAAGGGCTACTAAGCTACAGACACACTTGCTTATATTGAACGGCAGCTTTTGCTGAGTCATTGCATCCATTTAACCCAGGGGTCGGGAACCTTTGGCCCTCCAGCTGTGGTGGACTTCAACTCCCACAATTCCTTGAGGCTCGGCATTCGCCCCAAAGGCTTACCTTGGCCCAACGAGGTTTGTTTCGCTCTTTTTCATGGAGGACGGGCAGCAAAGGGGGAGAGACGAGCGTAACGTAGCTGTGCAGATGGCGAGGAAGGATGCGGAGCCCACAGACTGGCCTCGGAGGGAGAGAGCGGGCGGAAACCCCTGCGGGCAATGCGCTTCCTCGCCGCTTCGGCCCTTAGCACCCGCCCCGCATGGACCCCCTCCCTAGCAACGACGCCGACTGAGTGACATCGTGCAGAGCTTGTCGGGGAAAAGGGAAGGCGAAGGCTGGAGGGAAAGGGCTCTGCGCTGTTTAAGCGGCGAGGAGGCGCGTTGCCCGCAGGGGTTTCCGCCCGCTCTCTCCCTCCGAGGCCAGTCTGTAGGCTCCGCATCCTTCCTCGCCATCTGCACAGCTACGTTACGCTCGTCTCTCCCCCTTTGCTGCCCGTCCTCCATGAAAAAGAGCCAAACAAACCTCGTTGGGCCAAGGTAAGCCTTTGGGGCGAATGCCGAGCCTCAAGGAATTGTGGGAGTTGAAGTCCACCACAGCTGGAGGGCCAAAGGTTCCCGACCCCTGATTTAACCCTTTCAGTGCTTGGCTCACATTTTTGTAATTAAAAATACCTTGTTAATATTCATTATTTCTGACAATCCTCACAGATTATAGATAGGTCTACTCAGAAATAAGTCTAGTTAAATAAAACTGGGCACACTTTCATGTGGGTGCATATAGTGGTTGCATATTAGTTTTGGGATTTGTTAGAATTGACTTACTCTGCTACCTGCATTTGTAGAATTTATTACCGAATGTGATTAATTTTGTTGACTTATCAAAATTAATTCACTTACTGTTACAGAACAATCATAAATTCGATAAAGGAATATTTCTTTTGTTTCAGTATTTTCCCAACAGATGTTATGTACTTCAGGACTATTTGAAGACCTTCATAAGATTTTGACTAACAAGGATACAAGTGTAAATTTGAAGAGAATGTCTGTTTATGTCTTATTAGTGCTGGTTTCAAACAACAGTAAGATCTTCTGCCTTGCTGCATATTAAAATAGATCCAGCTGTTCATAAACTCACAATTAATTATGATCACATATAATCAGTCAATGTTCTTTTAATTCTATTGTACTCAAGGAAATTAAACAAGTTATTTTAGCTAAGGATATGCTAAGCTGCAGAAATGAGTACACAGGCTTAGGCCCTACTCCCAAAGATTGCATAAATGCTACAGATAATGTATTTTGTGAAAGGAAATAGGCAATGATTTTGGATAGAATAAAGTATAAGATTCCCACACCCAAAGGGGGCGGGAATCTTATACTTTACTTTACTTTCCAGAACTGAAAGTAAACTTGTTAATATTTGAAAATTTTACTTTCCAGAACTGAAAGTAAAATTGTTAATATTTTAAAATTTTCTTAAATTATAATACAATATAATTTTATCCACTCTCACTTGCACATTTTATTATAACTAAAAAGGATGGCAGACTGTATCCCATCTCAGTAAAAACGTTGAATTCACTGGCAACCAGTGGGGCTAGTAAAGAACCAATGTAATATTCTCCAGTTAGTTAGCTTCCACAAAGAACTGCCCAGCTCCATTTGCATTTTGCCTCACCTTCTGAATTTATTTCCATGTCTGTCCTCATGTGAAGTGAATTACAGTGTCTAAATGCAGCCATTCTAGGAGGCTGCATCTAGTCTATTGCTTTAATTACTGACTGCAAACTACTGTATATACTGAAATCACAGGTCCGCAGTTTGGAGGTCCTCCTGGATTCAGCACTTACGCTTGATGCGTAGGTGTCAGCGGTGGCCGGGAGGGCCTTCATGCAATTAAAACTTGTGCGCCAACTGCGGCCTTACCTCGTGAAGTCTGACTTGACCATGGTGGTCCATGCCCTAGTTACTTCTAGACTGGATTACTGTAATGCACTCTACGTGGGGCTACCCTTGAAGACGGCCCAGAAACTACAACTTGTCCAACGTTCGGCAGCCAGATTAATAACTGGGGCGACTTGCAGGGAGCGGTCAACCCCCTGTTTAAGGAGCTCCACTGGCTGCTGTTTATTTTCCGGTCCCCATTCAAGGTGCAGGTTATCACCTATAAAGCCCTAAATGGTTTGGGACCCGCCTACCTTTGTGACCGTATCTCCCTCCATGAACCAACTCGGGCCCTCCGATCTTCTGGGAAAGCCCTTCTTTCGCCCCTGCCAGTCTCACAAGCTCGCCTTGTAAGCACAAGTGAGAGAGCTTTTTCCTCAGTGGCTCCACGACTCTGGAATTCACTAACTGGAGAAATTAGGAAAGCCCCTACCCTAGAAACTTTTAAAAAGAACCTCAAAACCTGGCTCTTTCGTTGCGCCTTCGGTGAATAGGTATTCAATCCCACATTATCGCTCATTTGCAATGTTCTGTCATTGAAGTATACGTTCCTCCCCCCTCGTGGGAAAGCTTGATTCCACAACTCCCACTATAATGAGCCCTCCTCCACAAATAATAATTTGTTTCTCTTTTATCTCATCCGAGTTTTTAACCAGTTTTAATTAGTTCTCCTTTTAACCATTACATGTAGCCCACCCATTATCATGGTGTTTGTGTTTACTGTAATTTTATATTGTTGTATATTCATATGTTTTATGTAATTATGATGTTGTTGTTTATTGTTTGCATTTTCGGTTTGCATTCGGTTGTTCTTTACTGTAATTGTTGTTTGGGCTTGGCCTCAAGTAAGCCGCTCCGAGTTCCCATTGGGGAGATGGTAGCGGGGTACAAATAAAGATTATTATTATTATTATTATTAGCTGACCTGAACATAAGCTGCGGCACCTAATTTTACCACAAAAACTAGGAAAACGTATTGATTTGAGTATAAGCCGAGGGTGGGAAATGCAGCAGCTACTGGTAAATTTCAAAATAAAAATGGGCACCAACAAAATTACATTAATTCAGGCACCAGTAGGTTAAATGGTTTTGAATATTTACATAAAACTGTAATTTAAGATAAGACTGTCCCGCTCTGATTAAAACATTATTCTAACCTTCTTCAATGTAAATGTGCTTACGTATCCTTCCAATAATAATAGAGTAAAATAATGTAATAAAAATAATAATAGAGTACATAATGTAATAATAATAATAATAATAATAATAATAATAATTTAAAATAATAAATGTAATAAAAATAATAAAAACAACAGAGTGAAATAATAAATAACCTTGACACAAGTATAAGCCCCGGGGGGGGGGGGGGGCTTTTAAAAGGGCTGAAAAACTCGGCTTATACTCAAGTATGTACGCTACTTTTGCATTGTAATCTTAGTTTGGAGCAAGTGGAATGTCTTTAAACCAGCTGAAAAAAATAGGATAACACCTCAGATGCCCCTGACAAACTGAGATAGTTGGAGGGCACGCAAACCAGGATCCAAAATTCAAGTGAAATTTTGAACTCTCAAAATTTCTGAAAAGTTTTACCTGCTTGAACAAAGGGAGAAGTAACTGATGCACACACACTTGCATATTATTATATTATATGGGGGTGGCTAATACATAACACAGTTGTGATGTTTTAAATACTTCGTTATTTTTAAAACATAATTAATTACATTGCCATAAATGGTCATTTTGCAGAGAGTGGACAAACACATGTGAGGGAATCTGGCTGCCTAGATGTTCTGTTGCGATTATTTAGGTAAGCAAAAAGCGGTGGCAAATAAATTGAGAAAGTTGATATCTATAAGATTAAATTTCTATTTTCATTTTATCTTCCACCACCTTCACCCCAACAGAACAATTATTTCAGTGTCCCAGGGAAATCTTTTGGATCAAAATATTAGTCAGTATCAGCTGTGGTCTTCAGTGTGCAGTGCTCTCTGTGCTTGTGTCAATAACCCTCAAAATGGTAATTTTTAAAATTAATGCTTTATTTTTCTGCTTGCAAATATGAGACAAAATGCAATTAGTTTTCAACACAACTAAATTTGAAGGGTTTTGTTCTTATGTACAGAGGACAACCAGAGAACCTGCAGTTTGGTTTTTTCACATGCAAAAGACTTGCTACAAAGCTCTATAAAGCCTGAGATAGTGCGTCCAATATGCTCATTCATTGGGCTCACAGTTGCAAACAACTGTAAGTATCTAAGGTTGTATTGATATTTTACTTTCAATTTAATACCATTTCAGAATTTGATGGGATAGCTTTTCGGTTTCCGTTGTGCTTAACATCCTGTATCTTCTGCAAAGACGCCTCCAAGGTCATCAAGGTTTTCCCCTGACATTAAGTTTAATCATGTTTGACTCTGATGGGTGGTGGCTATCTCCATTTCTAAGCTGAAGAGCTGCCGTTGTCCATAGACCCTTCCAAGGTCATGTGGCCAACATGACTGCATGGAGCACCGTTACCTTCCCACAGAAGCAGTACCTATTGATCTATTCACATTTGCATGTTTTCGAACTGCTAGGTTGGCAAAAGCTGGGGCTAACAGCAGGAGCTTACCCTGCTCCCTGGATTTGAATCACCGACCTTTCAATAAGCAAGTTCAGCAGCTCAGCAGTTTAACTTACTGTGCCACCAGAGGCTCTAATATGTCATGGTCAATATGAATTCTGTCTCTGTCATTTGGGGCATTAATTCCCACCACCCCTTATTTGGTGTCATTATCAATTTGATAAGCATTTCTTCTATTCCATCATCTAAGTCATTACTAAGTCATTGAGCAGGCATTTGCACATGCAGTATAACTGATTGATTGAGATTCATGGAATGACAAGACGATGCGACGGAAAATGATTTTAAGGATGAGACGCTGAGATTTGTATTTATGTTTTTAATTGTTAATTGATTATTGTTTTACATGGATATTTTATATGTAATTGTTTTGACTATATTTTTATCTTGTAGGGCACTGATTGCCAAATGTAAACCGCCTCAAGTCGCCTTTGGGCTGAGAGGGACGGTATACAAATAAACTAAATAAATAAATAAATAAATAAATAAATACTAAAGACTTTGCTGAACAACATTGTACCCAGGGTAGCATCAAGACGGCACTTTTCTGAATATTCCTTGTGCATGTTACAGCATAAGTAGCGTAAGAATTTTCAAAGGGAGAGAGGGTTGAAAAACTATGCTTCCAATTACTCGCTGCCCTTCTGCATCAATAATAAAGCAACAGAGGTTGCTTTTGTTGTCAAGTTTTCATTTTAATATCTGCAGAATTACCATTTTCCCACCTACCTAGCAGATTGAAAACAGCAATGTGGGTAGATGAATAGGAGCCACATTAAGCAGGGAGGTATTTTAGGCACAGCGTTTCGGAGGCAAGTTTACGAACAAAGAAAGCTCTTTGGCAAGGAGATAAAGCAACAGCACCCCCTTTATGGCCAGAACCAAGCACAGCCTCCAAAGATGCTGGAAAAATTTTAAAAGCCTATATATACTACTATCTGTTGTCTGTCTTGTCATTGTATAATCGGCATTGAATGTTTGCCATATATGTGTATTGTGATTTGCCCTGAGTCACCTTCGAAGTGAGAAGGGCGGAATAAGTACTGTAAATAAATAATATAACATAATATAATATAAAGCATTTTTGCAACTAATTTTGAAAAAAATAATATTATGCCTAAACATGTTAGCGATAAATCAAACAATTGAGAATATAGCTGGTAATTTTTATGTTATTGTTTGTTTGTTCAAGCAAAAATACAGTGTGTTTTTGTTTCTATTGGTGGATTGGCTGTGTTGGATGAGCTTCTGGCCAAGCTGACACATAATTCTCTTGTGAACTCTGCAAACACAAAACTTGCTGTAGTGGTGACCAAAACTTTGGATGCCTGTATTGCTGATAACTGTGAGTGAACAGACCCAAATATTTAAAAAAAAAAAAAACTTTTAGAAAATACAGTTTGTATTACACAATGATATACTGTATTTAGGCACCAGTCAGGCATCTGTGTGTTCCCATAGAACGAGGTGCTCATAGAGCATCCACTGATCTTATTGCCCGTGTTCTGTCTTGGTTTATGACCTTCCTGAAACCCTTGTTAAGAATATTTTAAGGTAGCAAAGAAAGTGGGACCATAAAAAAGTTCACCACGAAGGTAACTGCCCTCCTTCATTTTCCAAAATCTAAATTTCAGCTGTAGCTGTTCCCATCCAACAAACAGTGTTACTGCTTCTTTGGTGGATAACTGGGGAGAAGAGAAAGGGAGAAGCTGGTGCGTTTGCCTCTGCATGTTTTCCTCTCAACTGATGGGGCAATTGTTGTTCTGGGAGCAGATTGCTTGGAAAGTGAGTCGGGGCAGCTACTTTGTGGCACTTCATTGTACTTGTAGATCTATGAAAGCTTATTCAGCAAATAGAAGCTTGTGGCTTCCCTGTCAGGAGTGTGGTGATTTCATTCAGTCTTTCATTCCAGACTGTGTAGTAAAGGCTCAAACACATTGGCTAGGTCTTTTAAATTTGGAACACAACTGGATAACCCTACATTCTTAATATAAAAGCCACGAGCTGCCATCCTCCATGAACAGAAGTCTGAAGTAATTTTCTTCCTGTGTAGTTCCCCTTCTCCACAGATCTTTCCAAAGGGACTAGCAAGTAATTGAGAACACCAGGAGATACTGGGAGAAAGCTTTAGATAACTGGAAAAGGGATGCTGCTAGTCTTCTGTTGCAGTACATTTGTCAAATATTATCATAGAATCATAGAGTTGGAAGAGACCTCCTGGGCCATCCAGTCCAACCTCCTGCCAAGAAGAAGGAATATTGCATTCAAAGCACCCCTGACAGATGGCCATCCAGCCTCTGTTTAAAAGCCTCCAAAGAAGGAGCCTCCACCACACTCCAGGGCAGAGAGTTCCACTGCTGAACAGCTCTCACAGTCAGGAAGTTCTTCCTCATGTTCAGATGGAATCTCCTTTCTTGTAGTTTGAAGCCATTGTTCCATGTCCTAGTCTCCAGGGAAGCAGAAAGCAAGCTTGCTCCCTCCTCCCTGTGACTTCCTCATTGCTATCATATCTCTTCTCAGCCTTCTCTTCTTCAGGCTAAACATGCCCAGCTCCTTAAGCCGCTCCTCATGGGGCTTGTTCTCCAGACCCTTTGATCATTTTAGTTGCACTCCTCTGGACACATTCCAGCTTGTCAACATCTCTCTTCGATTGTGTTGCCCAGAATTGGACACAATATTCCAGGTGTGGTCTAACCAAGGCGGAATAGAGGGGTAGCATGACTTCCCTAGATCTAGACACTATGCTCCTATTGATGCAGGCCAAAATCCCATTGGCTTTTTTTGCCGCCACATCACATTGTTGGCTCATGTTTAACTTGCTGTCCACGAGGACACCAAGATCTTTTTCACACGTACTGCTCTCGAGCCAGGCATTGTCCCCATTTTGTATCTTTGCATTTTGTTTTTTCTGCCTAAGTGGAGTATTTTGCATTTGTCACTGTTGAACTTCATTTTGTTAGTTTTGGCCCATCTCTCTAATCTGTCAAGATCGTTTTGAATCCTGCTCCTGTCCTCTGGAGTACTGGCTATCCCTCCCAATTTGGTGTTGTCTGCAAACTTGATTATCATGCTTTCTAACGCTTCATCTAAGTCATTAATAAAGATTATGTCTGTGTATTCCATGTTAATGGGTATGTTTTCCTCGATAGCTACAATTGGAGTCAGCTTGCCAAAGTACAGTATCATGCCAAATCTTCTGACTCTGCTTTCTAACAACTTTCTGGATCCAGGAGAACAATTCAGTATTATACTTACCCTTGGACATTGTACAGAAAGCTGTGGTAAGATTCTGTTTTATATTTATGCAATTTCTGCTAATTTAAAATTGAATATACTAAATACATTCAAAATGCTGCACTAAGACACAGGTGACATTAGAATTCCACTGCATAATTATACTACTAGGAAGCCCATAAAAAGATTAGTATACTTTGTTTCCTTTTAAAAAGATATAGATTGACTATATTTTTAAGCTTAAAAATGAAAATGTAATCTAAGGCATGCTGATTTAGGAATATGTCCCACTGAAATAGAGAAACCTAATTTTAAGTTTTTGAAATGGGCCAGCTGAACATCTATCCTTTGTATTTACTAAGAGATACAAATAAATCAAACTGAGACTGTGGGACATTGTCTTTTGTGAGCTGCGCTCTCGCTCTTATGTATCTTGCTCCCCAAGCGCCCTGTCCATACATTATGATGGACCTTTCCATGCAGCAAATGATTTAAAGAACTTGACTGTGGCAAAATACCATGACCTATTTTCCAAAGCAAGGTGCAACATGCTCCCATCTGAATTGCTATGTGGGAGATTTGCAGGTATTCCATATAATGAAAGACTCTGCCCATGGAACAAACAGGAAGTAGAATGCTTCTACAACATTCTACTATCATTCAGTTTCTATGAACAAGCCCAAGCACAAGTTTCTACTTAGTGACAACCTTCCCCACGTGACCTTGAGGCACTTTCTTTCTGAGGCAGATTAATTCAGGAGAAAGCAGGTAAACCCTGTTTTGTCCTGAAATAGATACACCATTAAATCTGGTATTTTCTGAAAGGCTTGGGTCTAATGGGTAATTGTGCCTATGGGGATTCACCCATGGGTAGCTCTGGACCACCCGGGGGTGAGTCCCCACAGCCATCTCACTTGTTTGGGCTTCCAAAGGTCRGAATGAGCAAGATAGCAATACTAGTAAAAGAGGAAATAACTTACCTGGCTGCCATTAAGGTCCTCTTCACCCTCCCCCCCCCCTCCTGCCATGCCATTTCTYCTCACCAGCCTCAGATGTATTATGCTTCATTTTAGTGTTAGTGCTTCATTTTAACTCCAGGAGTTAGTGCTTCATTTTAACTCCAGGAGTACCTTAATGGCTGCTGGGTAAATTATTTCTTCTTTTAAGGGCTCTTTATTGGGGGGGGGGGGCTTCTGGGTGTCCTCCCAGTAGTTACTTGGGAGGGCATCTAGACCACCCCCCCCCGAAAGCCTGGGTTTGGGGTGCAGATTTGGGTATTGTCTAGAAGCCCGAGAACTAGATAAGCTTGGTGCTGCTGGTAACAATTTATAGTGGAAATTAGAATAAATTATGCTTGTTTCAGGTCCTGAATGTTTAATGCAGTGGAAAGATTCACTGCAATTAGCAGTTACTGAAAGTTTTTTTAAAAAAACAGAAAAATTTCTATATGTAATTAACATGTTTCACTGCAATATGACAAGATATGTTTAGTTTATGTAATACTCAGTCAGTCCCAAATCAATAGAACAAATTGGTGGCTTGAGAATGACAACTAAGAAGTCCTCATACATGAAGTTACTACAGCAGAGCATGTTGACAGATTGTATACATCAAATTCAGACATTGTTAATTGAAGCTGTGGTGAAAATTCAAAATTACTTGTACTTAATTGCAAAATTCATGCTTTTCCTTCAGATATACTGGGAGGAACTGCTAGTTAACAGTAGAGTTTGGATAACTTTGTCTTACTATGACTAATTATACTTTTTAGAAGAAAACCAGTATACTCTGGTGAAGAACAATGGCCTTGCAGTTATGATTCAAGCACTAACTGAATCACAGGATGAAGAACTACATAAGGCTGCAACTTTTGTGCTACAAAATTGCAAACAGGCCAGTAAGGTTACAATTATTACCATTTCCAGTTCTGAAACCTTCTAGGTCAGGCTTATCTAAACCGTGGCCCATGGGCTGAATGTGGCCCAGGACAGCTATTAATATGACCCAACACAAAATCATAAACTTACTGAAAACACTGTGAGATTTGTTTAGTGATTTTATTTATTTATTTATTTATTTATGAAATAAAATAAAAATAGAGTTATAAAATAGAGTTACTATGCAAGGACTTTTTTATTATCTGTGGTGGCAAATTTCATGAAAATTATGCATGGCCTTTTTTTTGCTCATCACCTAGAATAAGTATTAGTGTATTTTAGGTGTGAGCCAAGATAATTCTTCTTCCAATGTGGCCCAGGGAAGCCTAAAGGTTGGACAAGCTTGTAAATAACTTTGCTATGAGACCAAATTTAGGTGATCAACCCAGAAGATTTTATAAATAGAAAGTTGTTCTTTTTAGAATTTATCTAAGAATATTTATGTAAAAACATGATTAATATAGTGTGGGTAAATATGTGGGTCAGTAAAGTATAAGCGATTTCAGGTGTGAATAGTTTGAAATGTAGATTAGGTGTTATTTATAAAAGAGGAGGAGGAGGAGGAGGAGGAGGAGGAGGAGGAGGAGGAGGAGGAGGAGGAGGAGGAGGAGGAGGAGGAGGAGGAGGAGGAGGAGGAGGAGGAGGAGGAGGAGGAGGAGGAGGAGGAGGAGGGATCACAAGCCTGAAAAAGTTACAGAAAATGAACATGTCAAACTACTCTGGGACTTCTGAATTCAGACTGATAGAGTTTTGGAGCACAATACTCCTGACCTCACGATCATGTTAAAAAACAGTATGGATTGTTGATGTTGCAATCCCAGGTGACAGCAGGATTGAAGAGAAACAACTGGAAAAGCTGACACAATATGAGGATTTAAAGTTCAAACTGCAAAGACTCTGGCACAAGCCAATAAAGGTGATCCCAGTGGTGAGCAGCACACTGAATGCAGTGCCTAAAGACCTTGGCCTGCACTTAAACACAATCGGCAATGACAAAATTACCATCTGCCAGCTGCAGAAGGCCACCTTACTGGGATCTGCACACATTATTCACCGATACATCTCACAGCCCTAGACACTTGGGAAGTGTCCAACATGTGATCCAATACAACAGCCAGCAGAATGATCTTGTTTGCTGTGGACTCATCTTGTTGTGTTTCAAATAATAATAATACTATATTTATAGTCCACCCTATCTCCTTGAGGGGACTCAGGGCTGCTTACAGCGTAATAAAACATAGTGGCAAACATGCAATGCCAAGGATAACATAACTAGTCAAAACCCAGCTTAAATAAACAAAAAATAATTTAAATTAACATGACATAATAAATTACACACATTTAACATTTTAATCCATTAAAAACTCATTACATTTCATCTAAAATTATAGGCATTGGATGGTATGGCAGCAGATTAACAAAGGTAGATGTTCAATAACAAGGCGGGGTGTGAATAAGGTGTAATTAGTCCTTCTCGTCCTATGCTAAAGTGCATATATGAAAAGCTTTTTGAAGGAGAGGAGAGAGGGGGCCATTTTGGATTCATCCGGGAGGGGGATCATGGAGAGGGTCCTCTCTCTTTTGTTCCCACCAGTCATACTTGAGACGGAGGTGAGACCGAGAGGCTCATAGAATCATAGAGTTGGAAGAGACCTCATGGGCCATCCAGTCCAACCCCATTCTGCCAAGAAGCAGGAATATTGCATTCAAAGCACCCCCGACAGATGGCCATCTAGCCTCTGTTTAAGAACCTCCAAAGAAGGGCCTTCTCTGCAGACTGCAGCACTCGTGGTGGTTTGTACATGGAGATGGGGTTTTTCAAATAATCTGGGGCTGAACTGTTGATATCCTATTGTTCTAGCAAACCTATTGCAATTTGTTTTACTTATTCATAGATTTTACTGTAGAAAACAAGTTGTAGGAACTGATACTGAGGATTGTTACTAATGTTACATGGGAAGTTAGGGATTATCATGAAATGTTGACAGAAAGGGGGTGAGAGAGAGAAAAAGAAATATTGCAGCACTTTTTAAAAGAATACAAGTTTTATTTATTTACATTGATATAAACCCACTTCTTCAGCTGTCGTACAGAGTGCCAATAAATGCTCATATATAATGTATATTTACACAGTTGTGGAGATGGATTGGGATATAATATACACCCAGAAAGGTGTAAATCATGACCCTTGGACACACATTTCAAATATACATAATATGTATTATATGATACAGGTATTTCAGATCACTGTTACAGCTGATGTGTGGAAGTTACTATTGATACATGAAAACAATCTGCTGACCCAAAGTCAATTGTTCTGTGTTCAAAACTTTGTTATTCTCTCTCTAGATTTTATAAACAGACGTATTGCTTTTACACATTAACAATATAGAGATCTTGAAAGACTGGTACCAAAAAGTTTTCATTTACTATACAAGTTAAAACCTTACCTGGTTGTTTCATTCACATATGCATGTTAGTTTTGAATAAAAAGTTTGTTAAAACATGTTCTTTTTTGTGATGTACGAATCTATCCCTGTTCTTTCTGTGTTTTCACCTCAAGTGCCAAAGTTCATTTTAAAAGATGCAAAGCCCAGGAACACAGCTACTTCATTAACTAAGGTCCACCAGTATGTGTAGCATGAAATAGAATGCTTTATTGTTATGAAACAAAATTAAGGTGTTTTTTTTTCTTTTTTCAAGTGGAGAAATTGTCATGGCAGTTGAGTGAGCATCCAGCAAAAGTGGATGATAACATGGGACAATTGGAGGTAGATAGGCAGAACAAAGAAAGAAATCTTGAAGACCACTGGAAGAGAGCAAAAGAAATTTTACATAGAATTGAAAGGCTTGAAAAGGAGGTATGTCTCTGAATATGGCAATAGATAGAAATTAGGTTCAGTATGGTGTCAAATAAGGGTATAATAATATTTGAAACCATCATCCCTGTTCTCCAGGGTATATACTGTATATACTTGAGTATAATCCTAGTTTTTCAGACCTTTTTTTAGGCTGAAAAGGTCTCCCGCAGCTTATACTTGAGTCAATGTTATTTATTATTTTACTTTGTTGTTGTTATTATTATTACATTTATTATTTTACTCTATTTATTATTGTTATTGTTACATTTATTATTTTACTCTATTATTATTATTGTTATTATTATTATTTTACTCTATTATTATTATTATTGTTATTATTATTATTTTACTCTATTTATTATTATTGGAGGACTGTAAGCATATTTACATTGAAGAAGGTTAGAATAATGGTTTAATCAGAGTTGGACAGTCTTATCTTGAATTACAGTTCTATGTAAATATTCAAAAACATTTAACCTACTAATGCCTAAATTAATATAATTTTATTGGTATGTATTTTTATTTTGAAATTTACTTGTAGCTACCCTCGGCTTATACTCCAGTCAATACATTTTCCCAGTTTTTTGTGGTAAAATTAGGTGCCTCGGCTTATATTCAGGTCGGCTTATACTCGAGTATATACGGTAAATTAGCAAGCTAATACATTGGTTCTTTTGTTTTTAATGTTTTTAATGTACTCATTATGCACAGAGCATTTATATATATATATATATATATATATATATATATATGTGTGTGTGTGTGTGTGTGTGTGTGTGTGTGTGTGTGTGTGTGCTATTTCCCCAGTCAGAATCTGCCCAGTTAGTAATAAAGCGTTGTGGTGTGGTGTTGTTTTTGTGTGTGGGAGGAGGTTATTCACTTAATTACATCAATTTGATAGATAATATCCACAAAAGCTTAGGGAAAACAACTCTTGTTAAAAAAAGTTGGCATGCTTTTTGGGCTATGTATATTTTCTTCAGTTGTAATTTTCTAAATGCAGGAAAAAAGGGAAAAGCAAATAAATGATGGCAGTATTCCTCAAGAAATCATCCCACAGACGGCATCAAATCACCTTAAAGCAAGTACAAACAAGGAACAATTTAATAAAAGCATGACATCTACAAAAGTGGAACAACTACTGAATTCTGCGTCTGCTCAGCTAATGGCTGCAAAATTTGTAAATCCTCCTTCTTCTAAGAATGAATTACTAAAGCTTGCCAAAAGAAGTTGGACCGATGCTCCAATTAGTCAAAATGAATGTCATAACCACCATCATTCCCCAAATAAAGTTGGCACAGAGAATATAAACAAAGTCCATGTGAGAAGTAGAAACGCTATTTGTGAATCCTGTAAATCTGCTGTTCAGGCAAGGTCAGATTCTTTTAATTCACAACTATAGACTAAATATTATTATTGAGTTGGATCGAGACTTGCTGTATTTATTTGTGTATAAACTAATCTCACGTATCAGCTGAGGACAGGTTTTGGTAGCAAAATTATTGTGAAAAGGGTTAAAATCCTATTTTAAATTACATTGGAAGATTTTGAAACAACTTTCAAATATTTGCTTTAACCAGCATATTTCTTGCTTCTTCATGATTTTTGGGCAGTCCTGCAAATAAGAACTATATACTGTATATACTCGAGTATAAGCCGACCCGAATATAAACCGAGATACCTAATTTTACCACAAAAACTGGGAAAATGTATTGACTCGAATATAAGCTGAGGGTGGGAAATGTAGCAGTTACTGGTCAATTTCAAAATAAAACTAGATACCAATAAAATTACATTAATTGAGGTACCAGTAGGCAGAGGGGCCCTAGGTAATTTTCAAGGGTAAGCAAACAGTATTTTGGCGCCGCCCCCGCCCCCCCCCCAACCAATCGCTGATATATATTTTCTGTTAATCGTGGAAGTTCTGTGCCATATTTGGTTCAATTCCATCATCGGTGGAGTTCAGAATGCTCTTTGATTGTAGGTGAACTATACATCCCAGTAACTGCAACTCACATATGTCAAGGTCTGTTTTCCCCCATGAGCGCCTTAAGAGCGCCCCTGGGCAAAATCAACTATACTGCAAATGCATACTTTGCATAATGGCTTGAGCCGTCCCTGCCAGTAGGTTAAATGTTTTTGAATATTTACATAAAACTGTAATGTAAGACTGTCCAGCTCTGATGAAACCATTATTCTAGCCTCCTTCAATGTAAATGTGCTTACGTATCCTTCCAATAATAATAAAGAGAGCAAAATAATAAATTTAATAACAATAATAAATAGAGTAAAATAATAAATGTAATAAATAGAGTAACATAATAAATGTAATAAAAATTTGGTCGTGTCAGGAGCAACTTGAGAAACTGCAAGTCGCTTCTGGTGTGAGAGAATTGGCCGTCTGCAAGGATGTTGCCCAGGGGATGCCAGGATGATTTGATGTTTTATCATCCTTGTGGGAGACTCCTCTCATGTCCCTGCATGAGGAGCTAGAGCTGGTAGAGGGAGCTCATCTGCCTCTCCTAGGATTTGAACCTGCGACCTGTCGGTCTTCAGTCCTGCCGGCACAGGGGTTTAACCCATTGCACCACTGGGGGCTCCGTAATAAAAATAATAATAGAGTAATAACATAAATATAATAAAAATAATACTAATAACAGAGTAAAACAATAAATAACCGTGGCTCAAGTATAAGCCAAGGGGAGCTTTTTCAGCCTAAAAAAGGGGCTGAAAAACTAGGCTTATACTCAAGTATATACAGTAAATCACCTGGGAATTCTTTTCTATTAAAATGTAATATCTTAGCATTATTACCATATAATATAGGAAATTGTGGTGGTTATGTGAAGGTATGAATGAACAAAACGAGTATATATTTTGCACCCACATTTTCATTTTTGATTCCTGCAGAGAATTCTTGTTTGAGCAACCAGATGTTGTAATTCCACGCAAACCTCAACAAGAACAAAATACAGGTAGGCACAGATTCTAATTTCAGATTGTTGGAAATAGCAACCTTTTACAAATCTCCTATACTAGTTATTTGTTATGTATATAATTCAGATTGTTTACTATATCGTATGTGTATATATTGGTATACAGTTTTCTCTTAACTCTATGTTGTTTGAGGTTGTGGGAGGGACTACAGACCATGTGATCGGATCTCGGCCTATTCAGACTGAGACTCCAATTTAGAAGTGTTGTGTTGTGTTCAATCAGTATTGTATGGTCAGTGTTTGTTATGTATTAGACATGAGACTGCATCAGACTACATGAGTTATGCTTTAAATAAGACAGAGAAAAGACTGCAACAAAATGCCTTAGCGAACTTGCTGTTTAAACTTTCAACTGATAAGCAATGTACCTGTCTGCTGAATACAAGAAGTTTGTAAGTAAACCAGCTATGTTATTTTTAATGAAGACTATCTTATTTTTTACCTTACCTTACTGGCATGAGAAATAAGGGCCACTGACATTCAACTTCTATCCCCATACCAAAAAAGGGAAATGCGAAAGACTGCTCAAACTTCCGTACAGTGGCCCTTATTGCTCATGCCAGTAAGGTAATGCTCAAGATCCTGCAAGGAAGACTCCAGCAATACATGGAGCGAGAGTTGCCAGATGTTCAAGCTGGGTTTAGAAAAGGCAGAGGAACGAGAGACCAGATTGCCAATATTCGCTGGATAATGGAGAAAGGCAGGGAGTTTCAGAAAAACATCTATTTCTGCTTCATCGACTATTCTAAAGCCTTTGACTGTGTGGATCATAATAAATTGTGGCAAGTTCTTGGTGGGATGGGCATACCAAGCCACCTTGTCTCTCTCCTGAGGAATCTGTACAAGGACCAAGTAGCAACAGTCAGAACTGACCACGGAACAACAGACTGGTTCAAGATTGGGAAAGGCGTACGGCAAGGCTGCATCCTCTCACCCAACCTTTTTAACTTTTATGCAGAACACATCATGCAATGTGCGGGGCTTGATGAATGCAAAGCTGGGGTGAAAATTGCTGGAAGAAACATTAACAACCTCAGATATGCAGATGACACCACTCTGATGGCCGAAAGCGAGGAGGAGCTGAGGAGCCTTCTAATCAAGGTGAAAGAAGAAAGCGCAAAAGCTGGGTTGCAGCTAAACCTCAAAAAAACCAAGATTATGGCAACAAGAATGATTGACAACTGGGAAATAGAGGGAGAAAATGTGGAGGCCATGACAGACTTTGTATTTCTAGGTGCAAAGATGACTGCAGATGCAGACTGTGGCCAGGAAATCAGAAGACGCTTACTTCTTGGGAGGAGAGCAATGTCCAATCTCGATAAAATAGTAAAGAGTAGAGACATCAGACTGGCAACAAAGATCCATTGCCTAGTCAAAGCCATGGTATTCCCTGTAGTAACCTACGGATGTGAGAGCTGGACCTTAAGGAAGGCTGAGCAAAGGAAGATAGATGCTTTTGAGCTGTGGTGTTGGAGGAAAGTTCTGAGAGTGCCTTGGACTGAGAAGATCCAACCAGTCCATACTTCAGGAAATAAAGCCTGACTGCTCATTGGAGGGAAGGATACTAGAGCAAAATGAAGTACTTTGGCCACATCATGAGGAGACAGGAAAGCCTAGAGAAGACAATTATGCTGGGGAAAGTGGAAGGCAAAAGGAAGAGGGGCCGACCAAGGGCAAGATGGATGGATGGCATCCTTGAAGTGTCTGGACTGACCTTGAGGGAGCTGGGGGTGGTAACGGCCGACAGGGAGCTCTGGCGTGGGCTGGTCCATGAGGTCACGAAGAGTCGGAGACGACTGAACGAATGAACAACAAATCTTATTTTTGTCTTTCAAGAGCATGATTTAAAACCAAATATATTTCATGGGAGAGTAGATGTTTGGGCCCCTTGGTGGTTGTTGTTCATTCGTTCAGTCGTCTCCGACTCTTCGTGACCTCATGGACCAGCCCACGCCAGAGCTCCCTGTCGGCCGTCACCACTTGGTGGTGCAGCGGGTTAAACCACTGAGCTGCTGAATTTGCTGACTGAAAGGTTGGTGGTTCGAATCCAGGGAGTGGGGTGAGCTCCCATTGCTAGCCCCAGCTTCTGCCAACCTAGCAGTTCAAAAACATGCAAATGTGCTTCGAGGCAACTGAAATAACACTTCTGGAGATCTGCTATATATTTTGTGCATTGACATATCTTTGTTCATAAAAGATAACCAGGTATATCAGTCTAACAGTTGAGAAACCTAATTTGCCTTGGATAAATACTTGTGAATATTTACCACTAAAGAAAAGATTCACTCAAAACGAGTTTTTTGGTCTTCTCAGAAAGGTCATGCTTTACAAAAAGGTTATGATTTTCCTAATGGTAGTGAATACCAATTAATCTCCAAAAGGTCACGCTTCCAAAGGCTATGGAGTTTCTTGCTTTCCGAAAGGTTATGATCTCAAAGGCCATCCTTTCGCCCAAAACAGATATTACTAAAATGACTGTGGGAAATTAAATTAGTTTACATTAAATGGATGACAAAGAGTCATACAGTGTACCTATATGCCACCGTATATAATAGTTTCTCTCATGTAGTAGAATTTCTTTAAAAAAAATTGAATACATTATGAGAATGAGCCCCCAGTGGCACTGTGGGTTAAAGCACTGAGCTGCTGAACTTGTTGACAGACGGTTGCAGGTTTGAATCCGGGGCGCGGCGTGAGCTCCCGCTGTCAGCTCCAGCTTCTGCCAACCTAGCAGTTCGAAAACATGCAAATGTGAGTAGATCAATAGGTATCGCTCCATCTGGAAGGTAACGACGCTCCACACAGTCATGCTGGCCACATGACCTTGGAGGTGTCTACAGACAATGCTGGCTCTTCAGCTTAGAAATGGAGATGAGCACCACATCCCAGAGTCAGACACGACTGGACTTAATGTCAGGGGAAAACCTTGACTTTTACTTATGAGAAAGAGGCATTGTATAAATAAAGGTAATAATCATCACCACCTCCAAAAGACAAGGTCTTGGGGTGTCAGATGACAGTTTTCTTTCCAGCAAAGGAGAGGGAAACATCCTGTCATAGATTGATCCCCTCATTGCCTCTCAGGCAGGGAAAGGCCACTGGAGGTACACTCTCACACAATTTTAATCTTCACTTGACATTTATAAATAAAGATTATGACAATATATAATTATGTTTTAATGAATATTCATAATTTATAACATATTTTCTCTTTCATAGAGCCACAATGTTTAAGCATAACAAGCCAGAGAACAGGACATGTTACTGAAAACACTAGCATATCAGTGCTAAGGTGCTCAGGTGATTTTTAAAATCTTGTTTTAAGATACCAGTCTATATACTATCTGCTTGAAAGGAAGTCACATTGAGTTCACTTGAAGTGGCTATTCAGCCTAGGCTTGTATATGACATCAGCCTATATTGGGGAATTGTCTTGATAGTCACCGATTTATTATTTTGAGATATCAAATTTTCATTTTTATATTTATAGTTGCAATTACATTTTATTATAAAAAAATAATCATGCCATGAAAAATTGGGCAAAAATTCAATTTGTTTTTGATCAAATAAAAGGCATGTGTCCGATTTAATATTACATTTACTGAAGACATCATAGTAAATATTTGCTTACTTTACAGTGGTTAAATATGAAAAAAAGACATAACAAAAGAATGTGTTTGTTGCCATGGGATAAAATAAAAAAATAAATATCAGGCTGAAATATTTCATGGAATAATTTAATGCTATAATTTCTAAACAAATGTTGTGGTTTTTTTCAGGTTGTCGAACGACAGGACTTTCCTTAAATAGCAGAAATTTTAGTAAGATTTTGCAGACTTGTCAATATCTATGTGAGAAACACAGACTTATTCTACAGACTGAAATGAAATATAAAAGGATGCTTAAAAGATCTATTATTTTCCACAGAAATACATCTCTGAACTATAATGGTAATTTTGAGAGCCCTTCATAATTTGTATTTTTTATCATTTTATTTATTTGCCAAAGCAGTAAGGAATTCTTAATAGAAAAAATTTCTTTATTCCTTTGAACCTATGAAAAAAAAAAATACACCACTGTTTCACTGCATTATATTTACCTTCCAAGACATGTGATCTGCAACACAATAGATCACAACACAATATTTGCTCATTTAACTTAACTTTTGAGTAGTTAAAAAACATAATAAAAGGTAAATGGATGTGAATTTCACATCCTGCAAGGAAGAAAAACTGAATGGATTGTCGAAGGCTTTCATGGCTGGAATCACTGAGTTGTTGTGAGTTTTCCAGACTGTATGGCCATGTTCCACAAGGATTCTGCCTGCCATAGATGTGGGTGAAACATCACAAAAGAATGCTTCTGGAACATGGTCATACAGCCCAGAAAACTCACAGCAACCCAGATACAGAATAGGTTTGTAAAGATATGCAGAACAGAAGGGAATTGTGCATGAACTTTACAAGAGCCTAGCTCTGTATCAGCAAACAGATCCAATGGGACTTGTTTCTGAGTAGACATGAGGGCATACATTGAGTTAAATAACTATTCTGGCTCTAACTTACAGCTCTAGGTTTTGATGACCAACCATGGAGTAATGAGACCACATACAGAAAGTTGGGTTGAACGAGGGCCACTTTATTTGATCTATGTAATAAAGAAAGTATTGATAGAGTAACGGAACCAAAGGGGGAAGGGAATGCTGCATTTTCAATAATTTAATATAACTGAAGTATCTATTCTTTCAAACAGAAAATCCTCAAACCAAACAGGATGCATGCTGCAAAAAACAAACCGTCAGCGCAAAATATAGCTTTAAAGGCCAGGATCAGAATGAAAAAGATACTTACTTATTAGAAGATGAGGTACTGCCAACTAAATTTTCCACTTCAATCTCTGGATATAGATCTTATCTCTAATACGGGAAATAGTGTTCTTTGTAGAAAGTACAATTGATAATCACGGTACGTGGAGAAACAGGATTAATAACACCATTATGAATTATTTTATACAACTTATGGATGCTGTAAATAATTAATTCTTTCATTTAAGACAAGCAATATTTGATTATTAAAACCTAATTAGATAAATTAATATTTAAATTGATAAATTGATTATTAAAAGGTAATTAGATAAAAAACGGCCCAGAAATTTCAATTGGTACAACGGGCGGCAGCCAGGTTACTAACTGGTGCTTCTTACAGAGAGCAGTCAACCCTCCTGTTTAAGGAGCTCCACTGGCTGCCGTTCATTTTCCGGTCCCAATTCAAGGTGCAGGTTCTGACCTGCAAAGCCCTGAACGGTTTGGGACCTGCCTATCTGCGTGACTGCATCTCTGTGTACGAACCCACACGATCTCTTCATTCATCGGGAGAGGCCCTGCTCACGATCCCACCTGCATCGCAAGCGCGATTGGTGGAGACGAGGGAGAGGGCCTTCTCAGTGGTGGCCCCCTCTGGAACTCACTTCCCAGGGACATCAGACTTGCCCCAACTCTGGCAGTCTTTAGGAGGAGCCTGAAAACATGGTTGTTCCAGTGTGCCTTCCCAGAATAAGGAAACTCTCAGCAATATGCCCTCAAAATGCACTTTATCATTGAGTTAGGACTGACTGCGTTCCCTCACTTCTCTCTGAAAATGTTGACGTCACATCAGCATTATTTTAATTTTAATCTATTACATTTGGCCCGACCATTGGTTTTTAAATGCTTGTATGTCACTGTTGACTGTTTATTGCTTATTTTTGTTTATGTGATTTATATGAATTGTATTGTATTTATTGTTTTATTTGATGTTTTGTTTATTGATGTATTGTGGACTTGGCCTCATGTAAGCTGCACCGAGTCCCTTGGGGAGATGGTAGCAGCGTACAAATAAAGTTTATATTATTGTTATTATTATTATTATTATTATTAATATTAATATTATTATTATTGATGTTTTATCAATGGATGTATCCCTTCAAATCCTGCTACCTGACACCAGCCTAGCAATAGTCCCTTCCAATTACACTATGAGCCAGTTAATAGCAAATATAAAATTTATTATTATTATTATTATTATTATTATTATTATTTATGGTCCACTTTTTCCCTCTACAAAGGAGACTCAAAATGGCTTACAGTAAAAGCAATGTAATACAATTTAAATCCTAAAAATATACAAAAATTAAAATAAAATTAAATATTAATGGCATTAGAAATAGCTAAAATCTTTAAAATTGACCAAAAACATATTCATAGTTGTATCAGAAAAGAGTGAGAATCATTAAACCCTCTGGATGCTATCTAGCCCAGTAATCACTGAATGCATCTCTCAAGGATGTCAGGTAAAGGTCTCAGTCCGGTTCCTTCAGAATTTATCCTATTTTATATAAATATGCTTTAAAGTAGATACAGAAAAAATATTGGGAAAATTGTGTTTAGCCCTTTCCCTGCTCTCTTTTTCCTTTACGAAAGCTGATGTTACTGCACTGTATTATATGTGTGTGTGTGTGTAAAAGTTATTTAAAAACTATATTTGGTCTGATGCAGAACATAGGATTTTAAGCATGTAAAACATTCCTTTTAGCACTGAACTATAAACCTGCCCCAGATGTATGTTGTTTTAACTCTTATTGCAGAACACTGAAGTTCCTCTATCAGGTGTATTGGCAAGAGCTTTTAAAAAAGTCAAACGGAGAACCAGGAAAGATTTTACATCAGAAGAAATAATGTACCTTCTCAATGGCGTAAAGAAAATGGGACATCACTGGAATGCCATTTTGTGGGCATACCCATTTCAAAATGGAAGGACCAATGTTGATCTGGCGAAGAAATACTTCAAATTGCAGGTACTGTTATTTCAAATTGATTTTGTAGTCTTCCAAAGGCGCCCAATCCCATCTGATCTTGGAGGCTAAGAAGGAAGGACTACCAATAAATATGAGGTACTGGCAAAATCACCTCTGAGTATTCTTTGCCCAAGAAAATCCTATGAAATTTGTGGGGTTGCAAAAAGTTGTCAGGCAATTTGAAGGTCTATTCAAACAAATACCCAGTCTTCTTTATACAGGGTGATGAAGAGATAGGAAACTTTCACTGTCTTCTGTTTGTTGTTTATTCATTCAGTTGTTTCGTGACATGATGGACTAGCCTGTTGTCTAAATAAAGATTATTATTATTATTATTCCTATGACTTCCCCTCACATATTTATACAGTGTTATCATGTCTCCTCTCAGCCTTCTCTTCTGCAGGCTAAACATGCCCTGCTCTTTAAGTTGCTCCTCATAGGGCTTGTTCTCCAGACCCTTGATTATTTTAGTCGCCCTCCTCTGGACACATTCCAGCTTGTCAACATCCCCCTTGAATTGCGGTGCCCAGAATTTGACATAGTATTCCAGGTGTGGAGTTTGATTTGTCTTTGTCTTTTCTGTCTTACAGAAGAATGACAACCAAAAAATATGCAACATCAAAAGAATGCTGTCAGACAAATAGGATTAATTCCGATTTAAACTCATCAGCTCATATTTATTTCATAAAGACCATTTCTTTCTTTCTTTGTTTTTGATTATTTAGAGTTGTATAGGTTCTTAAAATCTTTAAACTAGCAGCACTGAATTGTTGTTAAAACTTAGAACACATATGAGCAGTAGTTTCATATTGTGATACTATCGTAAGAATTTCAGCCACTGTATTTTCCAGTGTTTTACTACCAAACATGAACACATTATATCGCTTGCTATGTAATGCTACTGCAAAAGTTTGTTCTATGTTAAATATATGTGGGGTGCACTTACTAAGGAATATTTATTTATTTATTTAAAACGTTTATATTCCGCCCTTTTCACCCCGAAGGGGACTTTTCACCCCAAAGGACGGAGCAAACATTCAATGCCGGAACAAGAATTCATATATACATACATAAACATGAAAAACATTTATCTCAATATTAAAATACACCATTTAAAACCGTCTTGGTCATCTGCGTCAAATGTAATTGGCCTGGTAATCTTTCCTATTGCTGTTTTATTGCCCTGTCCCAAAAGCTTGGTCCCACAGCCAAGTTTTTATGAGGTATAATTCCTTTCCCCCCTTTTATCATTTCCTGCAATAACATAGCAGAACCAATTTCTTATCTCCCACCCTTTGCCCTTTTTCATCATCAGAATAAATAATTAATCTGAATTAAAATATCTCCTGGGAAATTCATATCTGGTGTTCTTACTGCATGTAGATATAGTAAAAGTAAAGGTTTCCCCTGACATTAAGTCTAGTTGTGTCCTACTCTGGGGGGTGGTGCTCATCTCAATTTCTAAGCCGAAGAGCCGTCGTTGTCTGTAGACACCTCCAGGGTCATGTGGCCAGCATGACTGCATGGAGCACTGTTACCTTCCTGTATTTATTTATTTGTCGTGTCAGAGCAACCAGTCCATTATATTACATTTCTAACAGAACAAAGCAAACAAACAGACAGTAGTTGGTTAAATGTCCTTTGACCAGTATCAGTACCTTCCTGTAGAAGTGGTACCTATTGATTTACTCACATTTGCATGTTTTTTCTGAACTGCTAGGTTGACAAAAGCTGGGGCTAAAAGCGGGAGCTCACCCCCCTCCCTAGATTCGAACTGTCAACCTTTCGGTCAGCAAGTTCAGCAGCTCAGCAGTTTTACCTGCTGCACCACCAGAGGGCCCACATGTAGATATGGACCATTGCTTTCCCAGGACAAACAGGGGCACAGATTTATATAAGCCTTGTGCATACTGATTTTAACATAAAGATATGCATTTCAAAGCAATGAATACAAGATAGCAGAAATCCCAACTATAATTAATATCAAAATATAGTATTCTCTCTTTTTTAAAAAATAATTTTTATTAATGGATAGTATGGTTACATGGAAAGTGGGAGAATATTGTGAAGAAGATAGAAAAGTAGGAAACGATAGTTAAGCCCAAGAAGACAAAAAAAAAAATCAAACATAGGCAAAAGTGTACCCCAAAAGTGTGAAATCTCTCCGGTTTAAAAAAAAATGTAAGTGGAGGGAGAGAGGGGGAAAAAATGGGAAAAAAAAGAATAATAAAAAAAATTAAAAATTGGGTTTGACTTCCATCTGTTCTTTGAAGATCCTTTATGCGTTTTCTCCCTTCAAATTAATCAAAATTGCTTTCCTGGTTTATTTTTTATATATAGTATATAGTATTCTCGTCATGGTGGGGAAAAGAATGACTGGTGCATTCTAGGGGCCCTTCCACACACACATATAACCCAGAATATCAAGGCAAATAATCTACAATATCTGCTTTGGACCTGGATTATCTGAGTCCACACTGCCATACAATCAAGTTCAATATAGATTTTATACAGCTGTGTAGAAGGGACCTAGATCTGATGTCCAGGTGCTGTTCTTCTTGTGGCCTCTTCTTCTTATGGCTCTTGAGCCTTCATCATCATATTATAGGCGATCCCTTGTGGTCGAGTATGATTGCCTCCCTTGGGTAGAGTATTAGCAACAGGTCCATAAGTGACTGAAGAGACCTATTCTGGACCCACGTGGTCTTTCACAGCGAGGACATGCATCCCTAGATGGAACGCGGACAAGAGATTGCTTGATGCATCTTCCTCTTGACACATTTTTCCCTTTCATCCTCTTATTCATTCCTCCTCAAAATCCACAGCTCTGTAGAGGTTGGGTTGATGTAGGTTTTTTGGGCTATATGGCCATGTTCTAGAAGCATTCTCTCCTGACATTTCGCCCACATCTATGGCAAGCATCCTCAGAGGTTGTGAGGTCTGTTGGAACTAGGAAAATTGGGTTTATGTATCTGTGGAACATCCAGGCTGGGACAAAGAACTCTTGTCTGTTGGAGGTAGGTGTGAATGTTTCAACTGACCACCTTGATTAGCATTTGATGGCCTGGCAGTTTTTTTGGTGTGGCTTGTTAGTGCCTGTTGAGAAGTGATTAGATGTCTGTTGTTTTGCTGTTGTAATTTTAGAGGGTTTTTTTTAAATACTGGTAGCCAGATTTTGTTCATTTTCATGGTTTCTTCCTTTCTGTTGAAATTGTCCACATGCTTATGGATTTCAATGGCTTCTCTGTGTAGTCTGACATGGTGGTTGTTCGAGTGGTCTACTGTGCCTTTGATGAGTAGGTATACAATTTCACATGACTGTTTAGCTTAAAGTTCTGTCATTAGAGTAGATTTACCTCCCTTGTGGGAAAGCTTGACTCCACAACCCCCGCCATAATGAGTACTACTCCGCATATTATCTGCTTCTCCCTTTTATCTTGTCTGCGATTTTAATTTGTTTTAATTTGTTTTTTAATTATTACATGTAGCCTACCCATTGTCTCTGTGCCTGTGTCTATTGTAATTCTTATATTGTTATGTATTCATATGTTTTATGTAATAATGATGTTGTTTATTGTTTGTGTTTTCGGTTGTGTTTCGGTTTTCTTATTGTAATTGTTGTTTGGGCCTGGCCCCATGTAAGCCACTCTGAGTCCCCATTGGGGAGATGGTGGCGGAGTATAAATAAAGATTATTTTTGTATTGTCGAAGGCTTTCATGGCCGGAATCACTGGGTTGTCGTAGGTTTTTTTTGGGCTATATGGCCATGTTCTAGAGGCATTTCTCCTGATGTTTCGCCTGCATCTATGGCAAGCATCCTCAGAGGTAGTGAGGTCTGTTGGAACTAGGAAAATGGGTTTATATATCTGTGGAATGACCAGGGTGGGACAAAGGACTTTTGTCTGTTGGAGCTAGGTGTGAATGTTTCAACTGACCACCTTGATTAGCATTTGATGGCCTGGCAGTGCCTGGGGCAATCTTTTGTTGAGAGGTGATTAGATGTCCCAAATTGTTTTCTCTCTGTTGTTTTGCTGTTGTAATTTTAGAGTTTTTGGTAGCCAGATTTTGTCCATTTTCATGGTTTCCTCCTTTCTGTTGAAATTGTCCACATGCTTGTGGATTTCAATGGCTTCTCTGTGTAGTCTGACATGGTGGTTGTTAGAGTGGTCCAGCATTTCTGTGTTCTCAAATAAAATGCTGTGTCCAGGTTGGTTCATGAGGTGCTCTGCTATGGCTGACTTCTCTGGTTGAAGTAGTCTGCAGTGCCTTTCATGTTCCTTGATTTGTGTTTGGGCCTTGCTGCGTTTGGTGGTCCCTATGTAGACTTGTCCACAGCTGCATGGTATACAGTAGACTCCTGCAGAAGTGAGAGGATCCCTCTTGTTGTTTGTCAGCAAACAACAGAGGGGAAACAATCACATCTAATCACCTCTCAACAAAAGATTGCCCCAGGCACTGCCAGGTCATCAAATGCTAATCAAGGTGGTCAGTTGAAACATTCACACCTAGCTCTCCAGCAGACAAGAGTCCTTTGTCCCACCCTGGTCATTCCACAGATATATAAACCCATTTTCCTAGTTCCAACAGACCTCACTACCTCTGAGGATGCTTGCCATAGATGCAGGCAAAACGTCAGGAGAAAATGCCTCTAGAACATGGCCATATAGCCCGGAAAAACCTACAACAACCCATTATTATTATTATTATTATTATTATTATTATTATTATTATTATTTATTAGACGTATCAGGGCAGCCAGTCAGTTATATTACATTTCTAAAGAACAAAGCAAACAAACAGAGAAAATACAAAATGTGTGAGTTTGGTAGTTGATTAAATGTCCTTTGACCAGTATCTGGCCACTTGGAGTGCTTCTGGTGTTGCTGCAAGAAGGTCCTCCATGGTGCATGTGGCAGGGCTCAGGTTGCATTGCAGCACATGGTCAGTGGTTTGCTCCTCTCCGCACTCGCATGTAGAGGATTCCACTTTGTAGCCCCATTTCTGAAGGTTGGCTCTGCATCTTGTGGTGCCAGAGCGCAGTCTGTTCAGCGCCTTCCAAGTCGGCCAGTCCTCTGTGTGCCCAGGGGGGAGTCTCTCCTTTACTTACTTACTTAGGCGATCCCTCGTTGGACGAGTAAGATGGTTTTCCTTGATGACTATTTTTGTGGGTTTGTAGGTGGCTGTGGAGCCCTATTCTTGACCCGCATCTTCTCCCAACTCTCATTTGGTATCAGCCATTGGTTGAGGTTCTGGGTTTGAGCCTGCCACTTTTGGACTCTCGCTTGCTGAGGTGTTCCAGTGAGTGCCACTGTAGATCTTAGAAAACTATGTCTGGATTTAAGTCGTTGACGTGCTGGCTGATACCCAAACGGGATGAGCTGGAGATGTCTCTGCCTTGGTCCTTTCACTATTGGCTGCCACTTCCTGGCAACATCGAGAAGCAATTATTATTATTATTATTATTATTATTATTATTATTATCCTCACTACCTCTGAGGATGCTTGCCATAGATGCAGGCGAAACATCAGGAGAAAATGCCTCTAGAACATGGCCATATAGCCCGAAAAAACCCACAAGAACCTATTATTTTTATTTTTATTATTATTACACTGTTCAACGGAGAAAAAGTTGCGGGCCTGAAAATAGCTGTTCTTTTATGATTTTGGGGTGCTGAAAACGAAAATGACATTTAAAAATGTATATTGGCTCTAGTTTTTATGATATAAGCAATCACGTGATCACGTATGGTTGAAAAAAATGCATGTTGCGACTTACACTATGGAAGATTCTAGAATATTCTAGAAAGTTTGATGACGCAGTATTAGTGCCGTGTGCAAAAGCCAGAAAGCCCTATATAAGGCCAGACTTTTGAACGGTGAGGGTCAGTCAGTTGAAGACTGAGACAGTATCGATGTTAGTTTCCATCAACAAGTTGCCACTATGGAAAAAAGATATCAAGGCAAATGGACTCCGTCAATGCTGTCAGACTACTGCTGGAGCATTGTAAGAGACAATCCTTTCCTTGAATACAAAAGAAAAGTCAAGAGAAGCAAACAGGATATAAACTAAAGTCACGATTAAGCGACATTTAAACTTTCAGACTTTTCAACTGCATTAGGCCTACTAATATAGTTTCTTGCTGCACAAACATAAACAATAGACTAATTAAATAAATATTTCTCATGTATAAACTATTGGCAATATAATTTGACTAAAATTTAGTAAATATTCACGGTTTATATACATGCAGTAAGGTTAGGCGCATTATCATAATATTAACAAATTACCTAATGTGGGGAAAATTGAAATAGCTGTTGCATAAAAACCAGAGCCAATTAACACATTTAATTATTATATTTGAGTTCAGCATGTTAAATTTATTAAGAAACGGCACATTTTGTTTCCGTAACTGAGAAAAACTGAAAAATTGTAGAACAGTATTATTGTTGTTGTTGTTGTTGTTGTTGTTGTTGTTGTTGTTGTTGAAGGCTTTCATGGCTGGAATCACTAGGTTCTTGTAGGTTTTTTCAGGCTATAGGGCCATGTTCTAGAGGCATTTCTCCTGACGTTTCGCCTGCATCTATGGCAAGCATCCTCAGAGGTAGTGGGGTCTGTTGGAAATAGGAAAATGGGTTTATATATCTGTGGAATGACTGGGGTGGGGCAAAGAGCTCTCTGCTGAAGCTAGGTGTGAATGTTTCAGCTGATCACCTTCATTAGCATTTAAAGGCTTGGCTGAGCCTGGGAAAATGTTCTGTTGAGAGGTGTTAAGATGTGCCTGGTTGTTTTCTCTCTGCTGTTTTCTGTAGTAATTTTAGAGTTTTTTAATACTGGTAGCCAAATTTTGTTCATTTTAATGGTTTCCTCCTTTCTGTTGAAATTGTCCACATGCTTGTTGATTTCAGTGGCTTCTCTGTGTAGTCTGGCATGGTGGTTGTTAGAGTGGTCCAGCATTTCTGTGTTCTCAAATAATATGCTGTGTCCAGGCTGGTTCATCAGGTGCTCTGCTATGGCTGATTTCTCTGGTTGAAGTAGTCTGCAGTGCCTTTCATGGTCCTTGATTCGTGTTTGGGCAATGCTGCGTTTGGTGGTCCCTATGTAGACTGACCTTGAAGGAGCTGGGGGTAGTGACGGCCGACAGGGAGCTCTGGTCACGAAGAGTCGGAGACGACTGCACGAATGAACAACAACAACAATATAGACTTGTCCATAGCTGCACGGTATACGGTAGACTTCTGCAGAAGTGAGAGGATCCCTCTTGTTGTTTGTGAGCAAACAACAAAGAGGAAACAACCAGGCACATCTAATCACCTCTCAACAAAAGATTGCCCCAGCACTGCCAGGCCATCAAATGCTAATCAAGGTGGTCAGTTGAAACATTCACACCTAGCTCAAGCAGACAAGAGTTCTTTGTCCCACCCTGGTCATTCCACAGATATATAAACCCATTTTCCTAGTTCCAATAGACCTCACTACCTCTGAGGATGCTTGCCATAGATGCAGGCGAAACGTCAGGAGAAAATGCCTCTAGAACGTGTCCATATAGCCCGAAAAAACCTACAACAACCCAAAGTTGTTTATTATTATTACTATTATTATTATTCCAGACACTCGCTGGAACACCCCAGCAAGCGAGAGTCCAAAAGTGGCAGGCTCAAACCCAGCACCTCAACCAATGGCTGATACCAAATGAGAGACTCCCCCCTGGGCACACAGAGGACTGGGCGACTTGGAAGGTGCTGAACAGACTGCACTCTGGCACCACGAGATGCAGAGCCAACCTTCAGAAATGGGGCCACAAAGTGGAATCCTCGACATGCGAGTGTGGAGAGGAGCAAACCACTGACCACCTGCTGCAATGCAACCTGAGCCCTGCCACATGCACCATGGAGGACCTTCTTGCAGCAACACCAGAAGCACTCCAAGTGGCCAGATACTGGTCAAAGGACATTTAATCAACTACCAAACTCACAAATTTTGTATTTTGTCTTTTTGTTTGTTGTTTGCTTTGTTCTGTTAGAAATGTAATATAACTGACTGGTTGCTGATGACTCGAAAAATAAATGTCACTGTGCCAATGTATGGTGCCCTCCAAACTAGCATCATTATCATTATCAATATTATCATTATTATTATTATTATCATTATTATCATTATCATTATTATTATTATTATTATTATTATTATTATTATTATTATTATTATTATTATTATTATTATTATTATTATTATTATGCCCTCACCTGGGCAGAGCCAATTGGAACAGCAATGCTTCTCGACACCACTAGGTGGCTCTGCTTTGCTCAAACGCAGGGCGGCGGCCGTCTCAAATCTTGAACTCATCATTCCAGAAGCAAGTACCACTCTCTTAGGTGACTAAACTTCTGCCTGACTGTCACCACTCTTCCCTCCTCTTGTTGAATAGAAATGCCGCCTTGAAGAACCCGTTTCGTGCCCTAGCGAAGCCAGGATTGAAAGATGAAAAGATTTAAGTGGAAGCCGGACGCTCGGGAAAGCTTGAAATCCGAAGCGGGGAGACAGGCAGCGGCATAGACAGAAGAGGGGTCCTTGTTGGCGTCGTGGGAAACGCCTGGGTCCTCCTGGCGGGGCCTGGGCGGATGAGGTCACTCTTTGTGGTGGCTGCCGTTGGCAAGATGGCGCCGGTGTTGGCGGAGAAGAAGCTTCTCGGGCCGGAGGGGCCCGTGGCTGCCGACTTCCCCAGCGAGGAGGAGGAAGGCCAGAGCCTCTGGTGAGCAGGAGCAGCCACCGCCCCAGCCCTCCAGCCTGCCTTCCTGCCCTGGGCGAGGAGCTGTGGGAGGGCGGCCCGCATCTTGTGGCTCTGGAGGGGAAGCCGGGAGGCCTCGGAGGGCCTGGGAGGCGCTTTGGGCGGGGCTGAAGAGCACCACCACCACCACCCCTGGCAGGACGCCTTTGGGGAGGGAATAGGCCGGCATTCCCGGCCTTGGGCGAGGCTCTGCTTCTGCCTTTGCCCTTCTGCTTGTGTCCAGCAGTCGCACCTCTTCCCTCTATAATTGGCCTTCCCCTCTCCTCCTCCTGATAGGGACAGAGACCCTTCAGAAACAAAGCTAATGACCTGGGGCCCTTCCACACAGACCTATATCCCAGAATATCTGAGTGATTTAGATAACCCACTTCAAAGCAGATAGAATCCTAGAGATGGAAGAGACCTCCTGGGCCATCCAGTCCAACCCCATGCCAAGAAGCAGGAATATTGCATTCAAATCACCCCTGACAGATGGCCATTCAGCCTCTGTTTAAAAGCTTCCAAAGAAGGAGCCTCCACCACACTCCAGGGCAGAGAGTTCCACTGCTGAACGGCTCTCACAGTCAGGAAGTTCTTCCTCATGTTCAGATGGAAGAGAGTTCCACTGCTGAACAGCTCTCAAGATCCCGGACGAGGCCCCCAAAATGAAGGGAACTATTTTAATTGGCAAATATGGTGACTCTAAAAAGACAATCAGTCTCTATGAGGTATGAAGCAAAAATTCTTTTATTGCGAGCGTGGCCGTACAAGGACAGAACCAGCCGGACAATCAGATGTCTTTCAAAAGGCTGCCTGTGCCATTTGATCTTTCCAATTCATTCTTTATACCCTTTTTCTGATGTGTCATGAAACAGATCCACCTTCTTCCAAACATCCTTTCAAAAACATGTTCTTTCACCTCCTTCCACTTGTTGTTGTGTTGTTGTTCATTCGTTCAGTCGTCTCCGACTCTTCGTGACCTCATGGACCAGCCCACGCCAGAGCTCCCTGTCGGTCGTCACCACTCCCAGCTCCTTCAAGGTCAATCCAGTCACTTCAAGGATGCCATCCATCCATCTTGCCCTTGGTCGGCCCCTCTTCCTTTTGCCTTCCACTTCCCCAGCATAATTGTCTTCTCTAGGCTTTGCTGTCTCCTCATGATGTGGCCAAAGTACTTCAACTTTGTCTCTAGTATCCTTCCCTCCAGTGAGCAGTCGGGCTTTATTTCCTGGAGGATGGACTGGTTGGATCTTCTCGCAGTCCAAGGCACTCTCAGAACTTTCCTCCAACACCACCGTTCAAAAGCATCTCTTCCTTCGCTCAGCCTTCCCTAAGGTCCAGCTCTCACATCCGTAGGTTACTACAGGGAATACCATGGCTTTGACTATGTGGATCAAAGCCACTTGACGCCTACAAAAACTGATAACCTTTCACAAACTTAGAGCCTCTCTCATACATGTTATGACTTCAAATTCTTGGATGTCAGCCTGTGGTAAGTCCTTCAGCTTGCATCCTGTTCCTTCCTGTGCTTTCCAAAACTCAGTCTCTCCTTGCCCTTGCTCCTTTCTATGGCAAAGGACAAGGCTCTTCCTTAGGCTTGCATTCTTAGCATTTCCGACATCTCTTTTCACCTAATAAGCTCAATTCACCCCTTCACTTATAGTTTGAAGCCATTGTTCCGCGTCCTACTCTCCAGGGAAGCAGAAAACAAGCTTGCTTCCTCCTTCCTGTGATCTTCACATATTTATACATGGCTATCATATCTCCTCTCAGCCTTCTCTTCTTCAGGCTAAACATGCCCAGCTCCTTTAAGCCGCTCCTCATAGGGCTTGTTCTCCAGACCCTGATCATTTTAGTCGCCCTCCTCTGGACACATTCCAGCTTGTCAATATCTCTCTTGAATTGTGGTGCCCAGAATTGGACACAATATTCCAGGTGTGGTCTAACAAAGGCAAAATAGAGGGGTAGCATGACTTCTCTAGATCTAGACACTATGCTCCTATTGATGCAGGCCAAAATCCCATTGGCTTTTTTTGCCACCACATCACATTGTTGACTCATGTTTAACTTGTTGTCCACGAGGACTCCAAGATCTTTTGTGGGATTATCTGCCTTGATATTCTGGGATATAGGGCTGTGTGAAAGGGCCCCTGGATTATCTGGCAGTGTAGAAGGGGCCTCAGATAACTCAGTTCAAAACAGATCTTGTGGATTATCTGCCTTGATAATCTGGGTTATATGGCCAGCAGAAGATTTGTACAGCATCGCTAAAGCACTGAGGGCCCTTCCACACAGCCCTATATCCCAGAATATCATGGCAGAAAATCCCACAATACCTTCTTATAGGGCTGTGTAGAAGGGCCCCCAGATGAAGATTTAGTGGGTGTGCTTATCACGTTTGCACATGGCACCTAATTGGGAGGGAAGCTAATACTCCAGAGGACAGCATCAGAATTCAAAACAACCTTAACAGATTAGAGAGCTGATAGGCCAAAACTAACAAAATAAATCTTAACAAGGACCAATGTAAGATGCTACACTTAGACAGAAAAAATTAAATGCAAAAATACAGAATGAGTGTTGCCTGGCTCAACAACAGTCCATGTGAGAAAGATCTTGGAGTCTTCTTGGACAACAACTTGAACATGAGCCAACAGTGTGATGCAGCAGCTAATAAGCCAATGGGGTTTTGGGCTGCATCAAAAGGGGTATAGTGTCTAGATCAGTCATGGGCAAACTTTATTTGCCTTGGGGCCACATAGTGGGCCGGGGAGGGAGGGGGGCTGTTTGCTTGCTGGGTGGGGCAGGCCACAAGGAGTAACGCCCAGGAGAGGGTGGGCCAGGAGGGGGCAGGACAGGGCCTGGGTCATCCTCTGGTTGTCCTCCTAGCATAAGGATGGGGATGCTTGCCCCATCCTTATGCTGGGAGGAAGGAGGGACATGTGGCGACTGCCCCGATCCTCCTCCCCCATATAAATATATGAAATGATGTCATAAGGAAGAGGGTGCAGGCTTGAACTAGGTCTCTGAGCAATGGGTTCCACCTGAACATTAGGAGAACTTCCTGACCATATGAGCTATTCAGCAGTGGAACTCTCTTTCTTGAAGTGTTGTGGAAGCTCCTTCTTTGGAAACTTTTAAACAGAGATTGGATGGCCATCTGTCAGGGATACTTTGATTGTACTTTTCCTGCATGGCGGGTTTGGATTATGTAGACCATGTGGTCTCTTCCAATCTGTTATTCTATGAAAAGAGACCCCCCCCCCCCAGGCCAAGTCTATTTCCCCCATCTCTGATGTTCAAAGGCCCAATTTGGAGATAGTAGCCACCACTGTTATTTGGGGGGGGGGGAAGGAGTAAAAAATCACAAGACTAGGCTTTCTCATACACATCAGTAGGAAATCAATACTGTCAGCATGAATGCAGCAGAAACTTAATCTACCCATGCAGGTCTAATGGCAGGAGAGGTTGGGCTGACTCTTCAGATTTCCCTGTGATGGTTGTTTGGGAAAGGAGAATTTCATGACACATTTAGGTCCCATCTACACTCACACTCCCATTATAATGCAGAATGAACTGCATTATACAGTCAGTGTAGACTCCTATAATCCAGTTTAATTGCATTGAATTGTATTATATGTCCCTTTCAGTGCTGGAGTATTTTATTTCTAGTGTTATTTCCTGCATTGGATATTTCTAAAAGCAGATTAGAGTAAACCGCCTTGAGTCCCCCCAGGCGTGAGAAAGGCGGTATATAAATACAGTAAATAAATAATAATAAATAGAGTATTAGATTACCTCTTATGATCATTTCACTATATTATTCCTGATAAACCTTTGAGGAAGGGGTATATACGATAATTGTATATCAGAAGGGTTATTTGTAGTATTGGATTATCTATGTGCAACCTTCAGCATGGTTAACAAAACCCATTGTGTTAAACATTTTGGTCTTTAAAATGGCTTTTCAGCTTCTTTTCTGTGACTTAGGAAGAGAAGAAATCAGTGGAATTGAAGTGAGACTAAAGGAGAGTAATCTTAATGAGTTTTTAGTTGAGAAGGGATTTTAATACCTGTTAGTCATGACCATCTATGCTGCCATTATAGTGGAGAGACTGACATTGCTGGAGGTAAACCATGATAAACATCTCCTTCAGCATTGCACTAGTGTCATATTTTTATAGCTATATTTAATAAGCTGTGAAAGCAGAGGATTTTTGCTTCCTGATCATTCACGTAAATATTTAAACAAAACACTTGTCATGACAAAGCAGTAGACAAATGGGCTTAACTAGTGGTTCACAAACTTTGGTCCTCCACATGTTTCAGACTTCAGCTCCCAGAATTCCCAACTGTTCAACATGCTGGCTAATGAGTCTGGGAGCTGAAGTGTTCACCAGTGTTCAACTATGGAACTAAACATTTGAGCAAAGTAATGCTGTCTGTCTCAATCTTTGATGATCAGCAATGGGAACAGGGACCTCACCCCAGCCACAAGCAGCAGAATTTCCTTAGAGGTCAGGTCTCCAAAATCCTTTTTCAACTCAGGGTAACTAAAGTGCTGCATAGGCAAGAACTCTTTTTGAATATTCCCAACAGATGCATAGCAGTTCTTCCCAGTGGCAGTCTTTCAGTATTGTAGCCCCTCCCCCCAAAAGATAGCTAGCCAAAAGTGATGAATGATTTCAAACCAAGAGAGTCAAACATTGTTTTAAAAACAGTTTCCAATATGGTATTTTTTTAAACAGATGTACACATTTATTGACCACAGTAACTAGGAAAACATTTCTTTGCATTGTGTTCATTTTGCCTACAGAATGCCTGCTTGGGGATTGGTATGAGGCTGTATGACAAGATGGCTAATAGGTACAGGAGTTGAAGTCGTAAAGCACTGGCTGAAATGAATGAATTTGTTTAGCCCAATATGCATTCCTGAAAGCCGGGACATGTGTGGCCAGGTGACATCAGATGTGGTCAAGATGGCAAACATTAGTAAAAAGGAAGAATCATAGGTCAGGAGAGGCCATAGCAGTTGAGCCTGAGGCCCTTTCCACACAGCTGAATAAAATCCCACACTATCTGCCTTCAACTGGGATGTATGGCAGTGTGGACTCAGATAACTCAGTTCAAAGCAGATATTGTAGGTTGTTCTGCCTTGATATTCTGGAATGTAGGGCTGTGTGGAAGGGCCCTATGCCTCTCAAGAAGACCAAGAATCTGCTCCCTTCCCTCTCTCTATCTCCCCCTTCATCCACTGTGTTAATTGAATGCAAATTTTCTCTGTGCTTTGGACACAGTCCACAGCAGTTGAAATAAGTACAGAACAAAAGAGGAAAGTGGGAGGAGGAGACAGAAAGGCAGCTGAAAAAGTGGGATGACAGAGGATTAATTGGGACTGTCCTTAACCAGTTGGTATAGTTGGAGGGTATATTTGTGCCTGCAGGGATACTAAGCAAGATCCCTTGCTTGAAGATGAAGCACTTATAGCTTCCCAGAAAAAAAACAACTGACAGTCATCTCTCCACATTTGTGAATCCGATTATTCACATACTTAATTGAACTGGATTATATGGCAGTGTGTACTCGGATAACCCAGTTCAAAGTAGATATTGTGGGATTTTCTGCCTTGATATTTTGGGTTATATGGCTGTGTGGAGGGCCCCTAACATTCCAGTACAAGATCCAGGGCCTTTCCAGACAGCTATATAACCCAGAATATCAAGGGAGAAAAATCCCACAATATCTGCTTTGAAATGGATTATCTGTGTCCACACTGCCATATATACCACTTCAAAGCAGAAAATGTGGGGTTTTATTCAGCTGTGTGGAAGGGGCATTAGTCATTTCCTGTCCAGTAGAAGGTTCATCATAATACAGTTCGTAACATTTGTGTTCATATGTCTAATGTTTGATCACAATGTCAACTCCCCCATCTTAGTTTGCACTCTGACAGTAAAAATAACCTGTAATTCATTCAGTTTTGTTTTCCTGGTAAATCATGTTCCTGAGAAAAAACAAACAAAAAACAATTGTAATGAAAACATGGCCAGAAATAAAACATCCTTGGTATTTATTTACTCATCCAAGAAAAAGGTGCCCTGTCAAGGTTCTGCTTTTCTGCACACCATTTCAGTCATTCTTCTCTTTACCTCTCACAATTGTTTCTTTCACCTGGTTTGTGGCATTGTTCAGGCCCCTTCCACACATTATATGCTTTGAACTGGAATATATGGCAGTGTGGACTCAGATAACCCAGGACAAAGCGGATATTATGGGATTTTCTGCCTTGGTATTCTGGGTTTATAGGGCTTTGTGGAAAGGCCCTCTGACAGACTAATATGGGATCTTTTTTGTGTCCACAGGTTCTCAATATTGAGTGAAGTTTCCACCAGGTCCAGATCTAAATTACCCTCTGGTAAAAATATTCTTGTCTTTGGTAAGTTCCAGTGAATAGCAATGGAGAGCTTTTGATAGTTGCAGGAATACTGAAATTTAATTTTAAGTATGCTTGGTTAGAAAAGGAAGTAATTTAATTTTTTTTAAAATCTGTTTAGAGGCACTTTTGGGTTATATGGCTGTGTCCAAGGTTATTTTGAACTTGTATCTTCTTTGCTAACAGTATTTTAAACCTAATGCATTGACATAAGCCTTATAGTGAGATGTTTTGGTTTTTGTTGTTGTTTTGCAAAAATCACAACTGCAACTGTAGCTCTTTGTGGAATTACTGGATCAAATAAGTATTTTACTCTGCAGTTTACTAATATTTTAAACTGTGTTGTCGAAGGCTTTCATGGCTGGAATCACTGGGTTGTTGTAGGTTTTTTTGGGTTATATGGCCATGTTCTAGAGGCATTCCCTCCTAGGAGAGAATGCCTTTAGAACATGGCCATATAGCCAGAAAAAAATTACACCAACCCATTTTAAACTGTGTTTGGGTGGAGCTACTGATTCATTTTGAAGTCACAACAAATAAGATACTTTGTATATACCCACAAAATGTCTGTGAAAAGGCATGACTGTTTTTTTCCGTACAAAGTGGCCTTGTTCATGTTTCTTTTCTGCTCTGCAAACTTATTGGCAGGTGATGATGGCTCAGGTAAAACGACACTAATGACTAAAATACAGGGAACGGAACATGGCAAGAAAGGAAGAGGACTTGAGTACCTGTACCTAAACATCCATGATGAAGATAGAGATGGTAAAGATTTTGCTTTTTCTGCATCCCTGTTGCTTAAAATAGAAGGCTGGTTTCGTCTCACAGACACAGTTGGGTTGATATATCTCTTTATATCCTCATCCATGGACTCAGATGTTTGATGGAGCTTAGGCACATGTAAACTTATATAGGTTTGTAATTTTATTTGCATCCATTTGTTTGCATATCTTGAAAAGTAAATGGAGCTTCTAAAAGGGAAAATATAAGAATATCCTGGATTTTCCCATACTCTTTGTTACATTACTTTCTAAGAATTAAATGCATTTGGTTTGTTTACGTTGAGTACCTTATCATTATGGATTTTTTTGATGCTCACTCAGAATTAGATAATTTATTTTTCACTGTACTCTGTATGCGTGTGGTTTTCCCCTGAGATCCCTTTCTGTAGCCCAGCGTTGTGGCAGAACATGCATTCAGATTTAGAAGGGGTGGTTGGGAAATCTTATCACATGGGGCTAGAGTTGTGAGTTGTATAAGACTAGTAGGCCTACCACTTACGTTTGAATAAAGAAAGTCCTATTTGTTTCAGGAAGGTTAGGCCAGATATGGGGAATTTTGCTCCTGTACATGTTTTGGCCTGTACTTCCATCATGGCTCGTGATGAGCAATTGGTTAAATTATAGTTTAAATATCTGGGGAGCCAAAGGTTCTTCACCCTTGGTTTTGGGGCTTATTTTCAGTTGTGTCCTAATCTCTGTATGAATAATCAGTTTAAACTGTTAGAAAATAGTGCATTTAACAGATATGTAAGGAACTGTGGGTTGTTGGATATGTATTAATAATCTTCTGCATTTCAGATCAGGCGCGCTGTAATGTCTGGATACTTGATGGGGACTTGTACCATAAAGGCCTCTTAAAGTTTGCTGTTTCAGCAGAATCATTACAAGAGACTCTTGTAATATTTGTAGCTGATATGTCTAGACCTTGGACTATTATGGAATCGTTACAGAAATGGGCAAGCGTCTTGCGTGAACATATTGATAAGTTGAAAATTCCTCCGGAAGAGATGAGAGACATGGAACAGCAATGTAAGTAATCTGAGATTTAATATGATGTTGTTTATTCGTTCAGTTGCTTCCAACTCTTCGTGACCTCATGGACCAGCCCACTCCAGAGCTTTTTGTCTGCCGTCACCACCCTCAGGTCCTTCAAAGTCAAGCCAGTCACTTCAAGGATACGACCCATCCATCTTGCTCTTGGTTGGCCCCTCTTCCTTTTTCCTTCCATTTTCCCAAGCATCATTGTCTTCTCTAAGCTTTCCTGTCTTCTCATGATGTGGCTAAAGTACTTCATCTTTCCCTCTAATATCCTTCCCTCCAATGAGCAGCCGGGCTTTATTTCCTGAAGTACAGACTGGTTGGATCTTCTTGCGGTCCAAGGCACTCTCAGAATTTTCCTCCAACATGACAGTTCAAAAGCATCTATCTTAATATGATACTTATTTTCATAGAATCACAGAGTTGGAAGAGACCTCATGGGCCATCCAGTCCAACCCCCTGCCAAGAAGCAGGAATATTGCATTCAAATCACCCCTGACAGATGGCCATCCAGCCTCTGTTTAAAAGCTTCCAAAGAAGGAGCCTCCACCACACTCCCTCCGGGGCAGAGAGTTCCACCTATGGACTCACCAGAACACTGACCTTGGAAGACCATCCTACTCTGACATTGGGGGATCGCCTAAGTTCAAAGCAAATAATGTGGAATTCTATTCAGCTATGTGGAAGGGCCTGCAGATCGATCGATCTTTCTTTCTGTCTTTCTTTAATTTCATTTATAGCCAACCTTTGTGGGAGTTTGCAGACGACACCAAATTGGGAGGGATAGCCAATAGTCCAGAGGACAGGAGCAGAATTCAAAACGATCTTGACAGATTAGAGAGATGGGCCAAAACTAACAAAATGAAGTTCAACAGGGACAAATGAAAGATACTCCACTTAGGCAGAAAAAATGAAATGCAAAATACAGAATGGGGGACGCCCGGCTCGAGAGCAGTACATGTGAAAAAGATCTTGGAGTCCTCGTGGACAACAAGTTAAACATGAGCCAACAATGTGATGCGGCGGCAAAAAAAGCCAATGGGATTTTGGCCTTCATCAATAGGAGTATAGTGTCTAGATCTAGGGAAGTCATGCTACCCCTCTATTCTGCTTGGTTAGACCACACCTGGAATATTGTGTCCAATTCTGGGCACCACAATTCAAGAGAGATATTGACAAGCTGGAATGGGTCCAGAGGAGGGCGACTAAAATGATAAAAGGTCTGGAGAACAAGCCCTATGAGGAGCGGCTTAAGGAGCTGGGCATGTTTAGCCTGAAGAAGAGAAGGCTGAGAGGAGATATGATAGCCATGTATAAATATGTGAGAGGAAGCCACAGGGAGGAGGGAGCAAGCTTGTTTTCTGCTTCCTTGGAGACTAGGATGCCGAACAATGGCTTCAAACTACAAGAGAGGAGATTCCATCTGAACATGAGGAAGAACTTCCTGACTGTGAGAGCCGTTCAGCAGTGGAACTCTCTGCCCCGGAGTGTGGTGGAGGCTCCTTCTTTGGAAGCTTTTAAACAGAGGCTGGATGGCCATCTGTCAGGGGTGATTTGAATGCAATATTCCTGCTTCTTGGCAGGGGTTTGGACTAGATGGCCCATGAGGTCTCTTCCAACTCTTTGATTCTATGATTCTACCCTAAGGACAAAGCGTTCCACACAACAATATCACCTGCTTGATTTTGTTGTTTTTGATGGAGCATAGCGCTTAGACAGCCATTGCTCCATGCTCTATCATTGTGTATTTGACCCCAATGTGTTCTTTATTATATACTAGCTTGGGGACCCGGCGCTGCCTGGGTTATTAGAGAAAGTGGGTAATGGCGGTTCTGTATGCCTGGGTTATTTGAGAAAGGATAGGGCCGGCAACCTGGCAATCAGAGTTGGAGTCCTTAGACCCGCCCTTTTTCCCAGGGTTTCGGAGTCAAGGGAGGACCTTTGGTTAGTTTCACCTTCTTTTTTTTTCTTTTTTTTTTTTTTTTGGAGCCTAACAGCAGGACGTGTGGGTTTCTCTATCCCATCTGCAAAAAGGCATTACTACTCACAGCTCCTCTGGGGGAGTAAAGGGATAGTTCCATGGCCTTTGCCGAGACAACAGGACAGTTCCTATGGTCTTCGTGGAGCAAATCTAAAGGACACCTTGCAGTTTGGCAGATTTACAGAAACCTTGTCTGGTAGGAGGAGGAGATTCCATCTGAACATGAGGAAGAACTTCCTGACTCTGAGAGCCGTTCAGCAGTGGAACTCTCTGCCCCGGAGTGTGGTGGAGGCTCCTTCTTTGGAAGCTTTTAAACAGAGGCTGGATGGCCATCTGTCAGGGGTGATTTGAATGCAATATTCCTGCTTCTTGGCAGGGGGTTGGACTGGATGGCCCATGAGGTCTCTTCCAACCCTTTGATTCTATGATTCTATGAGGATTTATAGGAAAGTGCAGTAAACAAGCACACAGCCATATATTCTAGTTCAAAGCAAATAATGTGTACAAAGTTGACTTGTTTTACTGAATCCCAGAACCAAGCACAATGTAAACACACTCACTGTGAAACCAAGAAATATCTTGCAGTGTTGGATTTCCTGTAACTTTGTGGCCTGCACCATCATTGTCAAGGATGTAGTATTAAAAGTTTATAGGAACTGAAGCACCACCTGTGCTGTTTGATATTCTTCGATATGGAAGGTCTGAGACGTGTATGATTGGTAGTTGCCTTCAGAACATAATGATTTATACTCTAACGCAGGGAGTCTATCAGGGTTGTCATGAAGCTGCCTATTCATAACTTCTGTATGGTGGGAATGTTACTAAATAAAGGATACTCAAAGACAGGAGAGATCTACCTGGACATTCTGAGCTTAAGAGTTATTTATATACTAATGCAGGGGGATAAATATATTTGGAGCTTTTTTATGATGGGACTGTTGTTAAATGAGTCACAAAGACAGGCGAGTTTGAGGTCTAACTGCATATTTCAATCATAAGAGTACGATGTCTGCATGACCTTCTGTTGAATCTATATATATAAAAATGCTCTGTGCATAATGAGTGCCTTAAAAACAAAAGAACCAATGAATGAAATCACACAAAATTTGGCAACAAAACATCTCACAACACAAGAAGTGACCATCACTCAAAAATTATGATTTTGTCATTTGGAAGTTGTAGTTGCTGGGATTTATAGTTCACCTACAATCAAAGAACATTCTGGACTCCACCAATGATGGAACTGAACCAAACTTGGCACACAGGATTCCCATGACCAACAGAAAATACTGGAAGGGTTTGGTGGGCATTGACCTTGAGTTTGGGAGTTGTAGTTCACCTACATCCAGAGAGCACTGTGGACTCAAACAATGATGGATCTGGACCAAACTTAGCACAAGCACTCAATACGCCCAAATATGAACACAGATGGAGTTTGGGGAAAATAGACCTTGACAGTTGGGAGTTGTAGTCACTGGGATTCACAGTTCACCTACAATCAAAGAGCATTCTGAACCCCACGAACAACAGAATCGGGGCAAACTTCCCACACAGAACCCCCATGACCAACAGAAAATATTTAAGGCCATCCAATCCAACTCGTTTAATCAGGGCAAGAAAATGTAATCATAGCCCTCCTGACAAAGAGCCATCCAGCCATAGATATAGATAGGTGTATATGATTCACACACATACACAAATATAGTATCATAGATTTGAAAGGGACCCCTGAAGAAGGACAATTATATGTTGCATGTTCCAGGGTGGGCAAACCAGACAATCTCCACATCAACACTGACAAAGGAACAGCAAGAAATACTGTTTACCCACAAGCATAAAGAAATTACATATATTAGAAACCAAGACTTTCTCATTACTTTATTTTCCATATTAACAGACTGGGCCACAGCAATGCGTGGCAGGGGACAACTAGTTTATTATTAAAATTTGGAAAATAGCCTTTTAAATTGCTGTCATGTCCTTAAAAAACACTACATTTCAGACATTCTCTTTTGGTACTTCCTTCATTGCCAAGAAATATAATTGACATAATCTCTCCTGTTAACTGCACACATGTCTAGCTTTGACCTTACAATCTGCATATTTTAAAGCGGTGCAGCAAAAAGCTTACTTCCAAACTTGTATCATGTGGCTTTTTGAAACAAATAGTCTGAAATTCATTGGATAAAAGGATTCCTTTCTTCTATCACGAGGGATGTTTTTGATGGGAATGACATCATTTTGTATTAGCAAAAGCAATGCCTGCTTTTGGAATTAAGCAGTGATGTTATGTCATTCCTGGGTTGGAGCACTTCATGCAGAAGTAGTGGCAATCATGAAATGGAATGAAAGCTGTCAAACAAACTGTTGAACACTGCAGGAGGTCAACCATAGCCAGTTTTGTGGTTTTTCCTCTTCTTTGGACATGGAAGGATTTGTTGTACCAGTTGAAGCAGCAGCTTGGGCAGCACGAGGACAATTCACCCTAAGGGGAAAGTTTTGGCCTCTTATACCACAGTTGTCTACAACAGGCTCTTGTTCACTGTAACATCTCTTTAAATGTCAGAATAGCACAGCAGTTTAGATATGGAGCAATCCGGCCTCTTATGAATATTTTGCTGTGTTTCCTTGGCTATTGACAAAGAAAGGAGTGCAGAATGCAGTTATCTACATTACTTACTTACTTAGGCGATCCCTCGTTGGACGAGTAAGATGGTCTTCCTTGATGAGTATTTTTGTGGGTTTGTAGGTGGCTGTGGACCCCTATTCTTGACACGCATCTTCTCCCACAGTGAAAGCATTGGTTTCCAGGTGGAAGGCGGTCCCGGTCGGGGTTGGCTTGACGCGCTTTCCTCCTGGCACGTTTCTGTCTTTCACCCTCCAATCGTGCCTCCTTGAATTCTGCAGCACTGCTGGTCACAGCTGACCTCCAGCTGGAGCGGTCAAGGGCCAGGGCTTCCCAGTTCTCAGTGTCTATGCCAGAGTTTTTAAGGTTAGCTTTGAGGCCATCTTTAAATCTCTTTTCCTGTTCACCAATATTCCGTTTTCCGTTCTTAAGTTCAGAGTAGAGGAACTGCTTTGGGAGACGGTGGTCAGGCATCTGGACAACGTGGCCGGCCCAGCGGAGTTGATGGCAAAGGACCATCACTTCAATGCTGGTGGTCTTTGCTTCTTCCAGCACGCTGACGTTTGTCCGCTTGTCTTCCCAAGATATTTGCAGGATTTTCCGGAGGCAGCGCTGATGGAATCGTTCCAGGAGTTGCATGTGACGTCTGGAGTCAGTCCACGTTTCGCAGGCATAGAGCAGGGTTGGGAGGACAATAGCTTTATAGATAAGCACCTTGGTATCCCTACGGATGTCCCGGAGTGATCTACATACATAGAGAAGGGCATATAAAATTGACTTATTCTGTGCAGATCAACCCAACTTCTTTCCTTCTGGTAAGGAAGACAGTCTTGGTTTGCCTGTACCATTGCCTGCCTCCTTCACTAGAACAAGTTGATATGAAGGAATAGAAAGCCAACTGGCTAACAAAATGAAGTTCAACAGTGACAAATGCAAGATACTCCACTTAGGCATAAACAATGAAATGGTACTTTTGTAAAGTGTGCAAGTTTTGATAATAACTGGATAGAATTAAGCAGCCTTCAGTGATTGGTTACGCTAAAATACATCTAAATATATTGCAGTGATCAAAACCTGTTAGTACTGTCTGCCTGTATTAGTGCAAGTGAGATACACTTTAACCAACTTTTCATGTTGCACCCAATACTCCGAGGACTGTCCTGGATTATGGTAAATTGCCAGCGAACAATTCTTGCTGCTTATAGATAGGGTGGATAGAAGATAGATCTGTATCTCCTGGTAGATCTCTGATGGGGCAGGAAACACTTGGCTGATTTCTTGTGATGCAGGGAACATGCCATACATCATTCTTGTTAATGGCTTTATCTGTTCTCTCCTGTCTTTGGCTTCTTATGGATTACAGAAGGTAAAGCAGGAGCTGCAGTTACAGAAGCCATCTTGAATTTGGCTTGTGGAGCCTATGGGAGAAGTCTCAAGGCTGCCACTTAGATACTGCACTTAATACAAAACCATATTCATAGCTCCATATAAAGTAAACTCTCTGAACACTGCCACTTAGATACTGTAGTTAATACAAAATACAGTGTTGCTGTATTGACATTTCAAATCACAATAAATAGATTTTGAATAAGGCATCAGAACACCTTAAAGAATGTGTTATTTTGAAACGTTTTTTAAGACTTCGAAAATAAATCTGTCAGGCAAAACAAAGCCATTATAAAACACTGATGGTCTATTCAATCTTTATCATGGCAGCTTGTTTTGTTATTGTTTTGAATCTCACGTTCTGCTTTGAGTTTGTTTTGTTTGTTTAATCTCAGAGATCACACTTTGTTATAAAACAAAAGCATTTAATATATGTTATAAATATTTTTCCTAGTTGTGAAGGCTTTCCAAGAATATATAGAACCTGAAGAAGGTTATCAGGGATCACCACAAAGAAGAGGCCCATCAGGACAGGATGATGAGAATGTTACTTTACCACTTGGCGATAACGTGCTGACCCACAACCTTGGGATTCCTGTGATAGTTGTTTGCACAAAGGTGAGCTCGAGCTCCAGCTCACTGGTGATATGTGGTATTTATTTCAATTGTACACAACATTGTGATTTGAAGGCAAAACTTCCATGTTTACATGGGAGGGCTCTTCATCTGAATGGAATGGTTTCTATTTTTAGTCAGAAAATGGAAGGGAGCAGCCATTTCAATTTGTTGAACTTTCATCTACTTGGGAAGAAGTTCTTGCCGCTTTTAAAAATCAGTTAAGGTTTTTTATGTTTCTGTATTTAATCTTCTTTTCCAATATAAGTTTGAAACTAGATTTACTCAGTCTTTAAGAAAGCCAATGGAAACAGGGTATAGGTTACAGCTTGTGTTTTATGTGGTTACACTCCCTCTGAAGATGTAGGTTCACAGCGTGGGACTGTTTCCTGGATTTATCATTGAACCTGGAACTCCAGGTCTTGTGGTGGCCAGGGGAGCTTTTTCGCAATTAAAACTTGTGTGCCAGTTGCATCCCTACCTTGGGAAGTCAGACTTGGCCATGGTGGTACATGCTCTTGTTACATCGCGAATAGACTACTGCAACAAGCTCTATGTGGGGTTGCCTTTGAAGACTGTTCGGAAGGTTCAATAGGTCCAATGGGCGACAACCAGATTGCTCACCAGAGCAGGGCACGGGGATCATACAACCCTCCTGTTACGCCAGCTCCACTGGCTGCCAGTCTGCTACCGAGTACAATTCAAAGTGCTGGCTTTAGTCTATAAAGTCCTAACTGGTTCCGGCCCAGCTTAGCTATCTGAACATATCTCCTCCTATGATCCACCTCGGAGATTAAGATCTTCTGGGGAGGCCCTGCTCTTGGTCCCACCGCCTTCACAATCGTGACTGGTGGGGATGAGAGACAGAGCCTTCTCAGTGGTGGTCCCTCAGCTATCGAACTCCCTCCCTAGTGAAATTAGAGTAGCCCCCTCTCTCTTGACCTTCAGGAAGAAAGTAAAAACGTGGTTATGTGGCTGGGCTTTTAGATAGCAAGTTTTTTTTAGTGTAATAAGAGAATAAGGAACAGTGAATGAACCAATGGAACAGCTTTGAATTATGATGCTGGTTGGTGTGATTTTAATAACTAATTTTAAATTGTGTTGTTTTAATGTAAATGTTTATTGTAGTGTATGTTTATGTTTTGGCATCAAATTACTGCCTAATTTGTAATGCCACTCTGAGTTCCCTTTGGCGTAGAGAAGGACGGGATATAAATTAAATAAAGAAATAGTAAGAGATTATAGCTATGAGGCTTGTTGATAGGTCAGCCCTGGTTAGTACGTATTTATTTATTTATTTATTTGACTTGTATACCACTACTCCCAATTTGGCTCGGAGCGGTTTACAGCCTTAGTTAGCAGTCTGGCTGCTCCTCTTTGAACTAACTGAAGTTTCTGAGCACTTTTCCCAGGCAGCCCCACATAGAGCGCATTACAGTAGTCCAACCAGGATCTAACCAAGGCATGTATCACAGATCCTACTTCTGCAGGAAATGGGCTCCTTTGGTGCACTAGCTTTAACTGTGTAAAAGTACTCCTGGTCACTGCTGATGCCTGGGCCTCCAGATTCAGAGCAGGATCCAGGAGTACCTCTAAACTGCGGACCTGCATTTTCAAGGGGAGTGTGACCCCATCTAATGAAAGCTGAATCCCTATTCCCAGTTCGGATTGACAGGGAGCACTTTTGTCTTGTCTGGATATAGCTTCAATTTGTTTGAATCAGTAGCTTTGTTGTGACAGATGAAAATGTAACATCAGAAACAAAGCACCATAATACTTTGTAGTATGTAATATACCGCATATTCTGGTGTACAAGACTACTTTTTAACCCAAGAAAATCTTCTCAAAAGTCAGGGGTCGTCTTATACGCGGGAGTAGTCTTATAGAGCGGGTGCTGAAACTTCCAATCGGATTGGAGAATCTGTGGTTGCCGCATATATGGTGGGGGAAGCTCAAAAATGACAATGGCCGTGTCCCTGCCGTATGCAGTGACTGTATGAAAGCATTAAGGACGTTGCTGTACAAGTATGGTAGAAGAAAATCCATTCATCAGGATTCGTGGACTTAATGCGGTCCCGATGGTGAGGTGAAGGGGCGCCACACCTGGAAGGTGTAAGTGAAGGATGGAGCAAGCTGCAGGCTTCTGGGGCGCCCGGGATATGGTAAAAAGAGATAAAGTGGCTCTGGGCCCAGACAAACGCACCTCTTTTACCTGTCTGGCCCGCCCTTGTATCCTATTACCGTACCTCCTCCTCTGCCTCTCAGATCTCTCTCCTGAAGACTGCAGTGAAGCGGTGCAGGTGCGAGATCTGAGAGGCAGAGGAGGTGGTACAGTAATACGAAAATGACCATATTGAAATCAAATCTGATGCTTTTTACATTTTTATTTGGTGTGCGTTGGAAGAGGGGTAGTCTTATACGGCGAATATATCCCAAACTCTATTTTAACTGGAAAAGTTGGGGTCGTCTTCTACGCCCAGTCGTCTTATATGCCGGAATATACGGTATATAGATTTCAGATTCATGCTTTTCTGATGTTTTAAGAAAGATGATTCACCTGTCAGACTTTGGCAATGATCTCTTATTAAATTTGCTTTGAACATTGATTTAGGTAAAAGCATACCTGTTTTGCACATATCTTCAACTCTAAGGTTGCTCTTTATCTTTCGTTTTCAGTGTGATGCAGTAGGTATATTAGAAAAAGAACATGACTACAGAGAAGAACACTTCGATTTCATCCAGTCGCATATTCGTAGATTCTGCTTACAGTGTATCCTTTTCCTAGTTGAGATTAATAATTAATGTTGACATATTGAGTTGTCGACTTTCCATAGCTCAGCATGCCATCATTTCACCCATTTATAGACCACAGATTATTTTTAAAAAATGTTTAGAATTTATATGTGATGCAGTAAAGTGAAATACAAGTTATAAGTTTGTTGTGTTGATATTTGACTTTGCCACTGTCCATAATAACGACTTTTATTTTCTGTCCTCATGTTAAGTACCTATCACCCAGTCCTTCTTCTCCATAGTCTTTCATTAGACACTGAAATGTCTGCTTCGTAAGAGTTGTACTTTTGGCTTGTTCATTTATCGTATCTGAATTAAAATACTTAATTTTTGAAAACCTCTGATCAAAAACCTGGAATACATATTTTAACAATCTGGTTTGATTTGAATCGATCCCAGCATTTGCCTACTGCTTTCCTTAACATACCTAAAATAGATGGAGCAGCCTTGATCTATACATCCGTTAAGGAAGAAAAGAATCTCGACTTGTTGTATAAGTATACTGTACATAAAGCATACGGCTTTCACTTTACCACTCCTGCCTTAGTGGTAGAAAAGGATGCAGTTTTCATGTAAGTTTTTTTGTAAATCTTTATTGAAGGTTTTTTAAAATATATATATATACAAAATACTGAAAATAGTCAGAAGGAAAAAGAAAGAAAAAAAGAAAAATATAAAATAAAAAAACAGCAGATAAGTGATTAAAAAACAGGAGCAAGATAGTGTGTATCTCCTTTGTTGACTTCCTGAGTATCTTTCAAGTGGTTTTTCCTCTTCTTTCTTTTGTCTTGCCTTTTCTTCCCTCTTGTTTCCTCTTCCTTTTATATTACTATATTTCCATTTTTCTGTTGCAAATAATTTGTCACTTTTGTCCAATCAGTTTCTTTTATTGCAGTCCCTTTATTTTTTGATATTAGATATGTTAATCTGTCCATATTTTTAATATCTACAATTTTTCTATCCAATCACTAACTTCTGGGATCTCTTCTTTTTTTCCATAATTTTGCGTGGCAAATTCTTGCAGCGGTATTCAATAGAAAAAGAAGTTTATCTATATTTTTTATAATTTTTGATCTATTATCCCTAGTGGGAATGTCCCAGGTTTGAATGGGATTCTTATATTTAATATTTCCTGCAATATTTTGTGAAATTTTCCCCAATATGTTTTAGACTTTGTACATGACCACCACATGTGGAAATATGATCCCTCTATCTTTCCACATTTCCAACATTTTGTGTTTATGTTTTTGTAACATCTCCCAAGTTTTTGGGGGGTCATTCAATTTTCTTTTAGGTCTGTTGTGTATGTGTATTTAATCTTTATTCTCCAAATTTTTTCCCAATCTTCTTTTTTAGTTGTTTTTCAAATATTTTCTTTCCATCTCTTCATATATTTTTTCTCCCTCCGATTCTGTGTTCCATTCCAATAGTTTCCTATATATTTTTGTTATTACTTTTCGTTCTGACTTCAATATAGTGTTCCAGAAGATATCTTGGGTTTTTTTTTTAAAAAAATCAATTTTATTGAAAGAGTATACGATTACATGGAAAGTGGGGGAATATAATGAAGAAGATAGAAAAGTAGGAAATAAAATAGAGTAAAATGAGAAAAAATGAGAAAAAATGATACCTGGTGTATCTTCCTATATGTATTTTAATGATGTTATATCTCTTGCCACAGGGAGAGGCGGGTAATACATTTATTATTATTATTATTTACACAAAAGCACAGTATGTCACAGCAAACGAGATCTGAATGCTGGATTTCGTATCACAAATCACAAGTCAAACACTTCCCAAGCATCTAGGACTGTGTGATGTATTTTCGAATGATGCGCACAGATCCAAGTAAGGTGGCCTTTTGCAGTTGACAGACCATGATTTTGTCAATGTTTATTGTTTCCAAATGCCGGCTGAGATCTTTTGGCATGGCACCCAGTGCGCCAATGACCACTGGGACCACCTGTACTGGTTTATGCCTTTGCAGTTCGATTTTGAGGTCTTGATAGCGGCTGAGTTTTTCCTGTTGTTTTTCCTCAATGCGACTGTCACCTGGAATGGCGACATCAATAATCCATCATCATCATCATTATTATTATTCCTGTGAAAGAACAGAATACAGAGTGGAGGTAGATTGTTAGGCAGAGGAGTGAGGTGGGGACATCCATGATCCGGAAGCAGGGTTTAAATCTTGTTAGTTCTGCTAGAATGACAGGAGATTGAGGGAGGAGAATTTGGAGGAAGAGCAATGGGGCAGTATGGTTGAAGGGCCAGAAAGGGATTAAAGTGTGGCTGTCTCTGTTGGAAGGATAAGAGATTGAGGGGAAAAGAAGGGGGGAATGAGTAATTGGATTTAGTGAAATGATAACTACAAATTCACAAAGAACCAAGCCTGTGAAAGAAAAAAACTTGCAAATATGAAGGGCCAACTCTATGCACATACATTGTATTTCTTTCCCTAGACCTGCTGGCTGGGACAATGAAAAGAAAATTGCAATTCTACATGAAAACTTCACAACAGTTAAAGCAGAAGATGCATATGAAAACTTCATTGTAAAGCCTCCTGTAAGAAAGGTATAGCCTCTTTTTTTTTGTATAATTTTTATTAAAGCTTAATATAATTACATGGAAAGGGGGGGATATTTAAAAGAAGATAGAAAAGTAGGAATAAAGAAGAAAAAAGGGGGAAAAGGGAGAGAGAGAAAGGGAAAAATGTATTCCCTCACATTTAGTTTTCAATTCTTATTTAAATCTCCAATCGTTCTTTCTCTCTTCTATTTTTATCATAGTCTTGAAAGAGAGCCCAAAGCGTCCTTTTTATTGTCTTCCCAGTATTCTTCTTTAATTAAAAAGTTAATTCATCCATGTCCTTTATTTCTCTCACCTTATCCAGCCAATCATTAAGGGCTGGGGTTTGTTCTTGTTTCCAGAGTTTTGCAAAAACAATTCTTGCCGCCATTGTAATAAAAGTAAATAATTTGTCGTTGTTTTCACTAAGCTGTAACTCCGAATCTGTAAAACCTAACAAATAGTACTCAGGGTTTCCTTTTAAAAGTCTTTTTCAAAAAAGTTTGTGTCTCCTCGTGGACCAAAGTCCAATATTTCGAGGTTTCCTTACAAGTCCACCACATATGAAAAAATGTGCCTACCTTTTCACAACCTGAAAGGTATAGCCCCTTTGAAGTAGACGTCGCTTTATTTTACACACAGTGTTCCTGGTAACTATCATATGAAGAGAATATGCAGAATCTGAGGCCTTAATTTGACTCTGTAATCTGGATTTTTTTTTTTTTTGTAAACTAGTAGCATTCTCTTAACACTTGGAGTAGCTCAGTTTTCTGAAGTCAGATTGTGATGTTATATCAGAAAAAGAGTGAAAATGTGGTTCTGGGATCAAGCCTTCAGAGAAGAACCATAGTGCAATGGATTAACTGGAATTATATGCAGTGACTACCGGAATGACCTGGATTATGATTGCGGGTTGTGTAGTTTTATAGTGATAGTAATGTTTTATAATATATTGTCGAAGGCTTTCATGGCCGGAATCACTGGGTTGTTGTAGGTTTTTTTGGGCTGTATGGCCATGGTCTAGAGGCATTCTCTCTTGACGTTTCGCCTGCATCTATGGCAAGTATCCTCAGTGGTAGTGAGGAAGATGCTTGCCATAGATGCAGGCGAAGCGTCAGGAGAGAATGCCTCTAAACCAGGGGTCCTCAAACTTTATAAACAGAGGGCCAGGTCACAGTGTCTCAAACTGTTGGAGGGTCGGATTATAATTTGAAAAACAACAACAACCATGAATGAATTCCTATGCACACTGCACATATCTTATTTGTAGTGCAAAACACTTTAAAACAATACAGTAATTAAAATGAAGAACAATTTTAACAAATATAAACTTATTAGTATTTCAATCAGAAGTGTGGGCCTGCTTTTTTGGCTGATGATACAGGATTGCTGTTGTTGTTGTGTGCTTTGAAGTCATTTCAGACTTAGGTTGCCTTGAGCGAGGGCCAGGTAAATGACCTTGGAGGGCCGTATCCGGCCCCCGGACCTTAGTTTGGGGACCCCTGCTCTAGACCATGGCCATACAGCCCGAAAAAACCTACAACAACCCAATGTTTTATAATGTTTTAATGTACTTAATTTTGATTTTAATTTAAATTTAAATCTATTTTAAATCTGTATTGTTGTTAAGGCATTGAATTATTGCCTATCTGTAAGCCACATTGATCCCCACTGGGGTAAAGAAAAGCAGGCAGGCAATAAATAAATAAATAAATAAATAAATAAATAAATAAAGCTTTTAAAATACAAAAAGTTTCCAAATCTCCCAGAAGGCCTTCCCCGCCCCCGAGCAATGCTTAAGAGCTAATAATAAAGATTATTTGTTACACTAAATCTTCCGACTTAAAAATTAACTCTTTAGCAAGCAGCTGCTGAGACCATCTGCTCATAGTTTTGTTGATATGGATATACTAATCCAACAATAACACTGAAGGCAGGCAGCTTAGCTCCTGCTTGAAACCTCCACGCTGGGTAGAAGGACTGAATGGATCGAAGTACTATGGGCAGCATTTCCTATGTGTCCCTTGTCTATTTGCAGCTTTTGCAGTTCATGTGGCAGTTTGGCTGGTGAAGTGCTGAATCCCAGCCATTAGGAAGCAAATTCCTGTTTAATCAAGCAGGCCAGAGGGGGACTGGCAGAGTGGGTGAAGGGGATCGTCAGTGCTTCCTTAGAACAAGGCAAAATTCCAACTTGCCTAAAGCCTATATTAAAGCCTATATTAAAAAGGCTCTCCCTGAACCCCTCCATAATGGACACATATCAGTCAGTGTTCAGTGTCCCCTTTTTGAGCAAGATTTTGGAGCATGTCTCGGCCTCCCAACTCCAGGGACATCTGGATGAATCAGATTCTCTAGATCGGGGGTCCTCAAACTAAGGCCCGGGGGCCAGATATGGCCCTCCAAGGTCATTTGCCCAGCCCTTGCTCAGGGTCAACCTATGTCTGAAACGACTTGAAAGCACACAACAACAACAACAACCCTACTTCATCAGCCAAAAGCAGACCCACACTTTCCACTAAAATACTAATAGGTTTATATTTGTTAAAAATAGTTTTCATTTTAATTGTATTGTTTTAAGTGTTTTTGCACTACAAATAAGATATGTGCAGTGTGCATAGGAATTTATTCATTTTTTTTTCAAATTATAATCCGGACCTCCAACAGTTTGAGGGACTGTGACCTGGCCCTCTGTTTAAAAAGTTTGAGGACCCCTGCTCTAGATGCATTTCAATCTAGTTTCAGGTCACGCTATGGAAGTGATAGCTTTGGTCGCCTTGGTGGATGACCTCTGCAGAGCACTAGATTGGGGGGTGGGGCATGTCCCTGTTGGTTCCCCTGGATCTCTCAGTGGCTTTTGATACCATTGACCAGGGGTCCTCAAACTAAGGCCCGGGGGCTGAATACGGCCCTCCAAGTTCATTTACCCAGCCCTCACTCAGGGTCAACCTAAGTCTGAAATTACTTCAAAGCACACAACAACAACAATCCTATCTTATCAGCCAAAAGCAGGCCCACACTTCCCATTAAAATATGAATAAGTTTATATTTGTTAGAATTGTTCTTCATTTTAATTATTGTATTATTTTAAGTGTTTTTTGCACTACAAATAAGTTATGTGCAGTGTGCATAGGAATTCATTCATGTTTTTTTCAAATTATAATCCGGCCCTCCAACAGTTTGAGGGTGTGTGACCTGGACCTCTGTTTAAGAAGCTTGAGGACCCCTGCCATTGACCACGGTATCCTTCTGGGTTGCCTTGCTGGGATATGACAGCAGCTCCGAGCCTTCCTGGAGAGCCGTATGCAGAAGGTTGTGCTGGGGGACTCCTGTTTGAACCCCTAGCCCAGTGGTTCTCAACTTGGGGTTCCCAGATGTTTTTGGCCTTCAACTCCCAGAAATCTTAACAGCTAGTAAACTGGCTGGGATTTCTGGGAGTTGTAGGCCAAAAACATCTGGGGATCCCAGTTTGAGAACCACTTCCCTAGCCATTGTCCTGTGGGGTGCCTCAGGGTTCTGTTTTGTTCCCCATACTATGCATGAAACTGTTGGGAGAGGTCGTCTGGCGTTTTGGCATGCAGTGCCACCTATATGCAGATGACACCAAACTCTACTACTCTTTCCCACCTAAAGCCAGGGAAGCTGTCCTGACCCTAATCATTGTCTGTAATCAGTAAAGGCCTGGATGTGAGCAAACAAACTGAAACTTGATCCAGGCAAGACAGAGATAGGCAAGTCATTCGGAAGGCAGATCGGGGAATAAGGATTCAGCCTGTACTGTATGGGTTTACACTCCCCCTGAAGACACAGGTCCACAGTCTGGGGATCCTCTTGGAATCAGCACTGAACCTGGAGGGACCAGGTACCTGCAGTGGCCAGAAGGGCCTTTGCACAATTAAAATTTGTGCACCAACTGTGCCCGTTCCTTGAGAAGCCAGATCTGGCCACGGTGGAACATGCCTCAGTTTTATCCCTTCTAGGTTACTGTAACGTGCTCTACGTGGGGTTGCCTCTGAAGCGTTCTTGGAAACTTTAGCTGGTCCTAAGAGCTGCAGCTAGGTTGCTAACAGGCTGTCTGCGGGGAGTGGACAACCTCCCTGCTTTAGCAGCTCCAACATCATAATAATAATAATAATAATAATAATAATAATAATAATAATAATAATAATAATAGTAATAATAATAATGCTGATGCTGATGATGATTTCTCTAACTTTGCTTACTGGAGCTTTCCTGGAACTTATACATGATGTTTTTATATGTGCATGTGTTTTATTTTATTGTATTTTATATTGTGCTCATTCTTATGTTTTTAGGCATCTTGTGCCATTTCTAAGCCTCGCTGAGTTCCTTCAGGGAATTGGTGGTGGGATAGAAGAATAAAGTAGTAGTTGTTGTTGTTATTATTATTATTATTATTATTATTATTATTTGAAACACAACAAGATGAGTTCACAGCAGACACTCTGCTGGCTGTTGTATTGGATCACACGTTGGACACTTCCCAAGTGTCTAGGGCTGTGAGATGTATCGGTGAATAATGTGTGCAGATCCCAGTAAGGTGGCCTTCTGCAGTTGGCAGATGGTAATTTTGTCAGTGCCGATTGTGTTTAAGTGCAAGCCAAGGTCTTTAGGCACTGCACCCAGTGTGCCGATCACCACTGGGACCACCTTTACTGGTTTGTGTCAGAGTCTTTGCAGTTCGATTTTTAAATCCTCATATAGTGTCAGCTTTTCTAGTTGTTTCTCTGCAATCCTGCTGTCACCTGCAGGATTATTATTATTATTATTATTATTATTATTATTATGTCTGCTTGAGTTTGGACTTCTACATAATGTGTGCCAGACATAAAAGCAATTTGCTCAGATTAATTGAAGACTGGAGAAAGGACTTCATGAATATATGATATCTAAGGTAATTCCGTTCCATTCTCACCTTGTAATTAGTTTTGTGTTTCTCTTGTTCCCCTTTCATCAGTTAGTTCACGATAAGGAGCTTGCTGCTGAAGATGAACAAGTGTTTCTTATGAAGCAACAGGTAGGAAAACAAAACTGTTATTTTCTTAAGCTTAGAATGCTGAAATCGATGTCATTTGTAAATAATTGGAAGTTGATACGTGGATGATCGGACTGAGGTGCTGCAGAAGGTGAATGCAGTGCACTAGAATGCAGTGCCCTCCTGTGTTTGTCCATTCTCTGCGCAGAATGGGTGCAGATGTAGTTTTGGTTGTTAAGGCTATAAATGTTCTATAGCTGCAGGGTATGGGATTGCATTGCATTAATTGCCAGAACTTGCTTCCAAAGAACCTGGGAATTACGCTGCTGTGAGAATGTTGTGAGAGAGCTCTATGCTCTGCAGCATTGCGATTCCCCTATTCTTTAAGAGTAAGCCATTACTTTAGGCAAACATAAAATCATAGTATACACATAGTGATAAATCTCTGGATTTAAAAAATTGATACACCTATATTTTTCCTGTGAGATTACCCTATATACTCATGAATAAATGTAGAAATATTTGTCAAAAATTCAACTTCATAACTCTTTTCAAAATGGGAACCTTCCCCATCTATGAATAGAGAGGTGAGAGATGAGAGCTTAAACCAGACCTGCACAACATATGGCTTGTGGGCTGGTTGCAGCCTACAAATGCCTGCAGAATGACCATAGACTTATCTGCAGGACATGTAAACATCCAGAATTTGTGCACCGAAACCTGCCTTTGATTTAACACCTGAAGTCAACTTATGCATGAGTATATTAGTCATGTGCATTCAGGCCAAAAGATATACTGTTTTTGGGTCTGTTCCATCTGATCCCTCATTTCGTTTACCATAAAGTTACTCAAAAGGGGTGGGGCGTTTCCCATTTCATTCAGCAGAGATTTGGCCCATTGGTACAATGGGAAACTTTAAAGGCTCAATCCTCAGCCATTTTAAGTCCTATCTGCATGAAACCTGCCTCTGTTGTAGACCCCATTTACAACTGCAGACCTGCCAAGTTTTTTTAAAAAAATCCACTGTGCTGGCATAGCAGTGCCAGGAGATTTTAACCTCTTTTTCTTGCACTGCTAGTTTGTATGAATTTATTTAGCCATGCATTTTGCAATCAAGTAGCTTCCCCAGATTGCAGCCGTAGGGCCAGCAATAATCATTAGAGTCTTTAGACTCGCCCTTTTTCCCAGTGTTTTGGAGGCAAAGGAGGACCTTTGTTCAGTCTCACTGTTTGAAGCCTAACAGCAGGACGTGTGGGATTCTCTTTCCCACCTGCACAAAAGCTTCACTTCTCACAGCTCTGCTGGGGGAGTAAAGGAATAGTTCCACAGCTTTTTCTGGGGGAATACAGCCAGCTTTTGCTGGGGCAACAGGACAATTCCTACAGCCTTCATGGAGTAATCTAAAGGACTTAGCAGATCTACAGAAACCTTGTCTGGTAAGGGACCACTCGGGCTATCCATAAAGTAGCTTGGAGCCGGGAGTAGGGGCCTCATGCCAGCAAGGTAAAGAAAGATTGCCCAGGGAGGGGTCAGAAGATTTCCCTAAGGAAGAAAGAAACAGTTTACCACCAGTTGCCTGCCCCTTGTTGGCAGATTGAGAAAGCTACCGGTTTTCCAAGGTTATAAAGCGATTAATTTATTTGTTTGAAGATTTAAGCCCAAATAAAGAACTTTGTTGAATTTATTTTGAGCCTCAATAGAACTTTGTGTTGGGAAATCTAAGGGGCCCTTCAGCTGAGGCACCCCGGCGTCCCGTTGGGCATACAGAGAGCACGTCCTGTAAACAGACATTATTTCAGGCCCAGCGTGCGACAGCACATCCACCAACCTACTGTTTTTTTAGAATTATTTTAAGTTTTAAACATAACATTTAAAGAAATAAGACAAATGGCAAGAGAGGGTTCTGGAAATTGTAGTCGCCGATTGTGTCCATTCTCAGTCATTCAGAGCATGGACACCACCAGGCTTTTTACTGACTGAGAGACACACAGAGAGAAAGACTTCAACTCCCATCATGCTCTGAGAGGAACTTTCAATGGCCATCCTATGCTAGTGCCACTGGGAAAGTGAGTTCCAAGGGCCCTCTCTAGAGGAGGAGGGAACTTTCCAAGAAAAAATGGAGGAGGCTTCTTCTGCTGGGGAGAGAAAAAGACGCCACAGATCCCCTGCCTCAGGTATTTTGTGGACTCAACTCTTTCCAAAAACATTGTCTCTCTGAATTCATTTCACTGGTCTTTTTGTCTCTCTCTTCCCCTTTCTGTTTGTAAAAATTACACGAAAATGATTATCCGAAAACGACAAATCTTTTCGTTAACTGTTATTTGGACCCAGCTCTAGGGTATATACAATCCATAGCATGTCTCACATCACTTTTTTGTATCCGTGCCTTCAAGTTGTGTTGACTTATGGAAATTCCATCAATTTCATAAGTTTTTCTCAGGCAAGGAATACTTGTAAGTGGTTTTGTCTTTCCCTTATTCTAAATTCACTTATATGGAAGTAATCCTCATTGCTCTTTAACTCTGGTGCCCTCTCTTGATAGTTTATAAAAATATGTCAGATCCAAAAAGGATGACGCTTAAACTTACAAAAGAACATTATACACACAGTTACAGTATATTCTGGCGTATAAGACTACTTTTTAACCCAAGAAAATCTTCTCAAAAGTCAGGGGTCGTCTTATATGCGGGTGTAGTCTTATGCATGGGAGTCATCTTAACTCTATATTTTAACTGGAAAAGTTGGGGGTCGTCTTATACACCCAGTCGTCTTATATGCCGGAATATACGGTACTTTTTGAAATGTATATCTCAGTATATTTATGAGCGTTTGGTTCTCTTTTAGTCGTACCTTGCCAAGCAACCAGCCACACCCACAAGGGCTTCTGTAAGTATACATTTGTAGAAACATTGCTTTCAATCTAGAAAAGAAGTCAAAATACCAGACAATTGAAACTATTGAACTCTTCTATTACAGCACTTGTTTACAGCCTTCTTGGAGTAAAGCACACCATTTCAGATAGTCATTCCTGTAGCACCTCGAGATTAAAGTAATTTGTTCTTGTTTACATAGAAAAGAAAAGAAAAATAATGAGATAGTTTATTCAATGCTTAGACCATAGGTCTTTCACATATAGGACAATCAAATAAATACATAAAAGTCAAATTATTACATACAATACGAAATACACCGTTAAAGGTTCTGGCCCAGACTACCTGAACGTATCTCCTGGTACGAACCATCACAAAACTTAAGATCATCTGGAGAGGCCCTGTTCTCGATCCCACCACCATTGCAAACGCAATGGTGGTCCAGCATTTCTGTGTTCTCAAATAATAGGGAAGCTGATGAGGAAACACAACATACAAACAATCTACAAACCCACCAAGAAAATCCAACAAATGCTACGTTCAGCAAAGGACAAGAGGGATCCTCTCACTTCTGCAGGAGTCTACCGTATACCATGCAGCTGTGGACAAGTCTACATAGGGACCACCAAACGCAGCATTGCCCAAACACAAATCAAGGAACATGAAAGGCACTGCAGGCTACTTCAACCAGAGAAGTCAGCCATAGCAGAGCACCGATGAACCAACCTGGACACAGCATATTATTTGAGAACACAGAAATGCTGGACCACTCTCACAACCACCATGTCAGACTACACAGAGAAGCCATTGAAATCCACAAGCATGTGGACAATTTCAACAGAAAGGAGGAAACCATGAAAATGGACAAAATCTGGCTACCAAAAACTCTAAAATTACAACAGCAAAACAACAGAGAGAAAACAATTTGGGACATCTAATCACCTCTCAACAAAAGATTGCCCCAGGCACTGCCAGGCCATCAAATGCTAATCAAGGTGGTCAGTTGAAACATTCACACCTAGCCCCAGCAGACAAGAGTCCTTTGTCCCACCCTGGTCATTCCACAGATATATAAACCCATTTTCCTAGTTCCAACAGACCTCACTACCTCTGAGGATGCTTGCCATAGATGCAGGCGAAACGTCAGGAGAAAATGCCTCTAGAATATGGCCATATAGCCCAAAAAAACCTACAACAACCCAGTTTCATTCCTCTTCAGTCTAAAGCAGTGGTTCTCAGCCTGTGGATCTCCATTTATTTTGGCCTACAACTCCCAGAAATCCCAGCCTGTTGACTAGCTGTTAGGATTTCTGGGAGTTGAAGCCCAAAACATCTGGGGACCCACAGATTGAAAATCACTGATCTAAAGCGTGATTTAATTTGGAGCTATGTGGGAGATCAGATAATTGCACCGTGCCTATGGTGCAGCTGGCTGAGTGTCAGCTGCATTAAGATCACTTCTGACCAAATGGTCATGAGTTCGAAGCCAGCCCAGGTCGGAGTGAGTTTCCGCCCAATTGTGTAGCTTGTTGTTGACCTTTGCAACCCGAAAGACAGTTGCATCTGTCAAGTAGGGAAATTAGGTACCACCTATGTATGGGGAGGCTAATTTAACTAATTTACGAGGCCATAAAAAGGACTCCAGCAAAGCACTCCCAGCAAAAATCATGCGGGGAATGCGGAAAGTACTTCATCAGTGTCGCAGATGGACAATAAAAGCAACAGCTCCCCTGATGGCCAGAAAAGTTAAATAGCCTCTGACTGTCTGTCTTTGTGTGTCTTTGGCATTAAATGTTTGCCATATATGTGTACATTGTAATCCGCCCTGAGTCCCCTGCGGGGTGAGAAGGGCGGAATATAAATACTGTAAATAAATAAATTAATGCTCAGTAGACTTAAACTTACTTTTCATGTTGGGTGTACATTGTCTTGTTGTTCAGGAATCTCCTGCACGAGGGCCTTCTGGATCACCGAGACCCCAAGGCCGACCAGGCCCTACTACTGTCCCCAGTGCCTCACCAATAGCATCGGTTAAGAAGCCAGATCCAACTATTAAAAGTATGCAATTCAATTTAATGTGTGTATGTATGACATTTTATATATAGTCTCTCTGCTTTATAAACTAATAGTGCAACCCTAAGTTGGCAAGTGAGTCAACATCCATTTGATCTGAAATTAGACTGCTGAAGTTGTGCTGTATCCAAACCTTGATCCTGGCAGAGCAGATGTGGTTCTGTTTGATGGATAGAGATTCGGGGATTTTATTTTGGAGGAAGTTCCCTTAGTTTCCGTGTGTTCCTTCGCCGGGAGCTCGACAGGGGGAGTGTGTCCCTGTTGGTTCTGCTGGACCTCTCAGCGGCCTTCGATACCGTTGACCACGGTATCCTTCTGGGACGCCTCGCAGAAATGGGACTTGGAGTGGCTTCGGTCCTTCCTGGAGGGTCGTTCTCAGAAGGTTTTACTGGGTGACACCTGTTCGGCTCCACAACCATTGTCTTATGGAGTCCCTCAGGGTTCAGTGCTGTCCCCGATGTTATTTAACATCTACATAAAGCCGCTAGGGGAGATCATCCAGAGTTTCAGAGTAAGGTGTTATCTGTACGCAAATGACGTCCAAATCCGTCACTCCTTCCCACCCATTACTAAGGAGGCTGTCCAGACCTTGAACCAGTGCTTGGCCGCTGTGTCGGACTGGATGAGGGCTAACAAATTGAAATTGAATCCAGACAAGATAGAGATCCTCCTGGTCAGTCGCAAGGCCAAACAGGGCATAGTTACAGCCTGTGTTGGATGGGGTTACATTCCCCCTGAAGACGCAGGTTCACAGCTTGGGAGTGATCCTGGATTCATCGCTGAGCCTGGAACCCCAGGTTTTGGCGGTGACCAGGGGAGCTTTTGCACAGTTAAAACTCGTGCACCAGCTGCGCCCGTACCTTGAGAAGTCTGATCTGGCCATGATGATCCACGCTCTGGTTACATCCCGAATAGATTACTGCAACGCGCTCTACGTGGGGCTGCCTTTGAAGACGGTTCGGAAACTTCAGCTAGTTCAACGGTCGACAGCCAGACTACTAATTGGGGCGGCATACAGGGAGCATACCACCCCCTGTTGTGCCAGTTCCACTGGCTGCTGGTCCATCTCCGAGCCCAATTCAAAGTGTTGGTCTTGACCTATAAAGCTCTATACAGTTCTGGCCCAGCTTACTTGTCCGAACACATCCGCCCCTACGTCCCACCTCGTAATCTAAGATCATCCGGGGAGGCCCTGCTCTCGCTCCCATCAACAGCACAAATGCGCCTGGCGGGGACGAGAGACAGGGCCTTCTTGGCTGTGACCCCCCGCCTTTGGAACACATTCCCAAATGAGGTAAGATCCGCTCCCTCCCTCCTGGCTTTTAGAAAAACATTAAAATCATGGTTTTGGGACCAGGTCTTTGGGCAGTAGAAGTAAATGTATGCAGCATTTCAGAAAGACAATGACTGGAACGGTGATTTGACGAACGAGACTGTTTTATTGTTTTAATGATTGTTTTATTGCTTATGGATGTATTGTTTTAATTTGATTTATGTCTAATTGTAGTGTATAATTGTAATAGTTTGTACTGGCATTGAATTTTGCCATTACTTATGTGTAAACCGCTTTGAGTCCCCCTCGGGGTGAGAAAAGCGGTATAGAAATACTGTAAATAAAATAAATAAACATCGGCGTAATTTTATGTCAACACATAGGTTGTGCTCAATTCAGTTATTTTGCATTCTGAAACTGGATTATATGACTGTAGATCCAACTGTTATTTCACACAAATTATAGAATAGAATCATAGAATCATAACCGTTGGAAGAGACCTCATGGGCCATCTAGTCCAACTCCCTGCCAAGAAGCAGAAAAATCACATTCAAAGCACCCCTGACAGATGGCCACCCAGCCTTTGTTTAAAAGCCCCCAAAGAAGGAGCCTCCACCACATTCCAGGGCAGAGAGTTCCACTGCTGAACAGCTCTCACAGTCAGGAAGTTCTTCCTAATATTCAGGTGGATTCTCCTTCCCTGAAGTTTGAAGCCATTGTTCCATGTCCTTGTCTCCAAGGCAGCAGAGGTGATAATTATAACCACTGTGAATAAATTACTTGTGATCAATGCACTTGTATTGAACAAACAAGGAAAGCAAACATCCAAAGACATAGGAGTGATGGCTAGGTAAGAAGTTGGCATAAGAGCCAATAAATTGGGGGGGGGGGGGGGGAGAACTATAAAACCAGAAAATTGTGTATGAGTAAACAGCTCTGATGGGTGAGTTATGGTTAGGGGATTTGTATATAACTTTTCCTCCTTACTGCGTTGTTTTGAAAACAATTAAAGTGTTGAAAGGTTTGTAATCCATTTAAACTTTACATGTCTTGAACTCTTTTATTTAGATAATGCAGCAAGTGAAGGCGTCCTGGCCAGCTTCTTCAACAGTCTTTTGAGTAAAAAGACTGGCTCTCCTGGGAGCCCTGGTGCTGGAGGAGTACAGAATGTCACTAAAAAATCAGGTATTGATGTGTTATAAGGGAACAAAGGACGGGTGGGAGCTGGAAAGCTAATATACTTTCTCCAGGCTGATGCACCCTTTTTCTATTCTTTCAATAAATACAAGTCTTTTCACAGGCGTTTTGAGCCTGTTTTGAAACTACAAAGAGTAGCTCTGAGCAGAGAATCATATGACCAGTTGAGCCTTTTTTGCTTTCTTCCAGCAATCCAGAGTGAGGAAGCCCAAAGCAACTTAAAATGTATTTCAAATCATTAGTTGATGTAACTTTTGGGCTTTGCAGGAAGCTAGATGCCAAAGGGAGTGATGTTTTGCCCTTGTTGGGTTGAAAGTTAATTATCGTATATACTCGAAGATTAGCTGAGTTTTCCAGCCCTTTTTGGGGCTGAAAAAGCCTCCTTCAGCTTATAATGGGGTCAAGCTGGGCAGCGGAGCCTGGATGCCATTGCCTGCAATGTATGATTTATTTCTCTCTCATTTTCTCTCTTAACAGTGTGTTTTCTTTTCCAAATCCTCCCTCTCTTGCTCAAGAGGGGGAGAAGCCCTTGCAAGTCAGGAATAGCCATTAATCTTATAAAAGCATTTCCCTATGAAATATTTGTTAATCTCACCTTCAGATATATAGGCCTTTCCCCCTGCAAGCCTTTGCAATCCCTATGTACCTCTATCTATCTATCTATCTATCTATCTATCTTATGTACTGTATATACTCAAGTATAAGCCTAGTTTTTCAGCCCTTTTTTTAGGCTGAAAAAAAAAATCCCCTCAGCTTATACTTGAGTCAAGGTTATTTATTATTTTACTCTGTTATTAGTATTATTTTTATTACATTTATTATTTTACTTTATTATTAATTATTATTATTATTACATTTACATTATTTTTACTCTATTATTACTTTTATTACATTTATTATTTTATTGTATCATTATATTTATTGCATTTATTATTTTACTCTATTATTGTTATTATTACATTTATTACTTTATTATTATGACTATTATTATTCAGTTCCCATTATTTACTCTATTATTATTTTATTACATGTTATTACATTTATTATTTTATTCTATCATTATAGGTAATAGGTAAGCACATTTACATTGAAGGAGGTTAGAATAATGGTTGAACCAGAGTTGGGCAGTCTTACAGTTTTGTGTAAATACTCAAAAACATTTAACCTACTGACGATCACCAGTAGCAACTACATTTCTCACCCTCGGCTTATACTCAAGTCAATACGTTTTCCCAGTTTTTTGTGGTAAAATTAGGTCCCTCGGCTTATATTCGGGTTGGCTTATACTCGAGTATATACGGTACATTAATTTTATATAAAAAGTTTCCCCTCAGGTCTTTGCAAATCCAATATAACTATAATTATTTATATAGAGAGAGATGTCTAGAAAGATATATATGAATATAGATATATATGGCTTACAAATATTGCAGGGGAAATGCACACACACACACACACACATAAATAGAGAGATGTCTAGATAGATATAAATAAAGATGTATCGGGCTTGCAAATATTGCAGGATGGAAATGCACATATATATAGAGAGGATTTTTAAATGTTTCAGAGGGAAATGCATATGTGAAATTAGTATATGTAGTGATAGATCTTAGCTCTACATTGTTTATATAGGCATTGAATGTTTGCCTGTTACTATATTGGAAGCCAGCCTGAGTCCCCATGCAGAGATAGGGCAGGATACAAAAGAAGTATTATTATTATTATTATTATTATTATTATTATTATTATTATTATTATGTTATTGTTGATACCATATTGTTTTTATTGATCCTCCTTTTCTACTTACAGAGCTAGTTTACTATGTTTCTTTGAAATACAGTAAATATTAAAACACATTTAAAACCTACTGATGCCTCAATTAATGTAATTTTATTGGTATCTATTTTTATTTTGAAATTTACCAGTAGCTGCTTCATTTCTCACCCTTGGTTTATTCTTGAGTCAATACATTTTCCCAGTTTTTTGTGGTAAAATCAGGTTCCTCGGCTTACATTCGAGCCGGCTTATACTCTAAGTATATACAGTAATGATGTAAATTAATTTAGTTCATTTGGTTCGTCTTAATCAGCATAACCAGTGATGTCCACAGTTACAGTTCTGCAACTTCTGGATGTCACCATTTCCCCCCTCTGCCTGACTAAGACTATAAAGCAGGGGTCCTCAAACTAAGGCCTGGGGGCCGAATACGGCCCTCCAAGGTCATTTACCCGGCCTTCACTCAGGGTCAACCTAAGTCTGAAACGACTTGAAAGCACACAACAACAATAATTCGATCTCATTAGCCAAAAGCAGCCCCACACTTCCCACTGAAATACGAATAAATTTATATTGGTTAAAATTGTTCTTCATTTTAATTATTATATTGTTTTAAAGTGTTTTTTGCACTACAAATAAGATATGTGCAGTGTGCATAGGAATTCATTCTTTTTTTTTTTCAAATTATAATCCGGGCCTCCAACAGTTTGAGGGACTGCGACCTGGCCCTCTGTTTAAAAAGTTTGAGGACCCCTGCTATAAAGGTTCAGTTTGGCTAATGGAAGAGTGAAATGTTTTTAGCACACAAATGTGTAGCCCCACTATGTGTAACTCCACCTCGATACAATAGAATCTCGCTTATCCAACCTTCAGTCATCCAACGTTCTGTATTATCCAATGCAGTCTGCCTCCTGCCCAGTTCCACAGCTATTTCAATACATTGCAATGTTTTAGTGCTAAATTCATAAATACAGTTATTACTACATAACGTTACCATGTATTGAACTGCTTTTTCTGTCGATTTGTTGTAAAATCGGATGTTTTGGTGCTTAATTTGTCAAATCATAATGTAATTTGATATTTAATAGGCTTTTCCTTAATCCCTCCTTATTATCCAACATTTTCACTTATCCAACATTCTGCCTGCCTGTTTATGTTGGATAAGCGACCCTGCATGACCGCATTTCTGTGTACAAATCCACACGATCTCTTCGATCATCTGGAGAGGCCCTGCTCACGCTCCCACCTCCTTTGCAGGCGCGATTGGTGGGGACGAGGGAGAGGGCCTTCTCAATGGTGGCCCCTCGACTCTGGAATTCACTCCCTAAGGACACCAGACATGCCCCAACGTTGGCAGTCTTTAGGAGGAGCCTGAAAACGTGGTTGTTCCAGTGTGCCTTCCCAGAATAAGGAAAACACTTAGCAATATGTCCTCAAATGCACTTTAATATTGATTTAGGATTGTCTCTGTGCCCTCATCTTTCTCTGAAAACTCTATTCTAGTTTACCCTACCTTGTTCATGCCCAGCATTTTAAATTTTAATTATTACATTTGGCCCGGCCATAGGTTTTAAATGCTGTATGTTATTGTTATGGTTTATTGCTTATTGTGTATTTTCTGTTTTTGAGTTTATTTTAACTGTTTTGTATTGACTATTCGTTATCGCTTTTGTTTATTGATATGCTGTGGGCTTGGCCTCATGTGAGCCGCACCGAGTCCCTTGGGGAGATGGTAGCGGGGTACAAATAAAGTATTATTATTATTATTATTATTATTATTAGCGAGACTCTACTGTATTTTGCTTTTTCTTTGCCACGGTAGAATTGTGGGCTCTGCAAACATAATGAAATCTATTGATGTTCCCATACATAAACTAACAACTTGGTGCTTTTTAGGGCAAAAAACTGTTTTGACAAATGTTCAAGAAGAACTGGACAGAATGACGCGCAAGCCAGACTCTATGGTAACGGCCAACTCCTCTCCAACAGAAAATGAAGCTTGATTATGCTTGAGAGCTGCATATGTAAATGACCAAATAACTCTGTACATTGATCTGATAATACCAGGGGCTCTCTGCTATGGCAGATGCTATAAGTTTTTCATGGGGCAGGGGGGAAACAAAACTTAACCTTCATTGGCTTGTCCCAGTATCAAGTGCACATTTGGGAAGTTTTGCATATGAAATTCCTTTGTTTTGAAATAACCATTTTAGAATAAACAGGGCAATTCTCTTATTTGGGGTGGCAAACGGAAGTGGAGATGTGGGTCGTGGAGACAAAGAGACAAGATGCAAAATTCCTTTTGGAAAGCCCTAATAGCTGCTGGCAGTAGGGAAGAATGAGGTCCCTTTCCCCCAAGTTTACAGGCATGGGCCGTTCAAGTCGTACTTGGAGCGAATCTGGTGTAGCCGATTGTTGGTTAGATGAAGAATGTATAGATTGCATTTTTAAAAAAAGATGAAATGCAAGATCTGCTTAGCAGAGCAAAAAAGCGTATTGAAGAGACTGGAGTGAAGCAGTATTGTAGGTCAGATAATCACGTTTTTAAAAAATGCCTTTCTAATTGAGGCGCGCTCAAAACTTACAACACTGAACATCATGGGAATTATTCTTACTCTCAACTGCATTTTGTTTTTGTTCTAACAGAAGTAAGGAAAAGTATGATGGGTGCCCTTTTTGTCATAACTGACACAGGGAGAAACTTGCTTAGACCAAGTGCCTGGCACAGTGAGAGATGTGTCTTTTAGAAGGTGCTTGAACCTCTTGTGCACTATAGTACAAACAGTCTCTGTTTGTTTAACTTTATTTTGAAATGTGTTAACTTTTGATAGTCATGTTTAATTTTTTAATTCTTTCTTTCCCTGAAAGCCGTTGCTTAGTTAGGGTTGTTCCTCCACTCCCAAATACTCAAAACTGCCTGGCCTGGGAAGAACAAAGACATATCACTGGATCGTTGTGAGTTTTTTTAGCTTGTATGGCCATGTTCCAGAAGCATTCTCTCCTGATGCTTCGCTTGCATCTACAGCAAGCATCCTTAGAGGTTGTGAGGTCTCACAACCTCTGAGGATGCCTGGCATAGATGTGGGTGAAACGTCAGGAAAGAATGCTTCTGGAATATAGCCATACAGCCTGAAAAACTCACAGCAACCCCGTGATTCCGGCCATGAAAAAGCCTTTGACAATACAAGGACATATCATTTTCCCATAATGAGACATGTGACAGAAAACATTGTTTTTTAAAGTTCACTCCAAGAGAAAAACTGAATCCTGCCTTAAGGTTTTAAAAAACGTGTTATGATTTTTCTGATAGACTTTCTTCCAAGGATCTCGTCCCAAATTGCAGTAAACTCGTATTTGTAGGTTTACACAGATAAACATAGACCTTCACGGCTTTGTTATTTTCATGTTTTACCCCTTTCAGTGTAGCTTTTCAATGTGGAAAGAAACCCGAATGTTGTCTGTTGTTGGTAATCAGATTAGTACTTTTTAGCCCCTGAGATAAACTTTCAAAGTTACTGAAATGGCACTTTTTGAGTTTCTGTACTGAAACACTACCTTGCATCATAGTACCAAACATGTTTATAATCAACTTGCAGAAGGGAAAAAGAAAACATCATATGAATTATGCAGAGTTTACTTTATCGATAAGAGATTTGTGTGTTTGGCTATCTTGTTTCTGAATAGAACATGCTCATATATGTGTGTGTGTGTGTTTGCATGCACACAAACATACAGAACATACGAATGAACACACAGAACAAATTGACCACTAATACAGTCCTGGATGTAATTGTAAAACCTGTGTTACATAAAGAGGCCCTCTCTTTGTTTTGTAAGTCCGTTTAACACTAACTAGAAGACTAAGAGTATTTATTTGTGCTAACATGAAAGCATGTACACTTGTGCCAGTTATGTCTCCTTCGGTTTTTTAAATTTACTTTTAACACCTCATTGATATCCACAGTTGCCTAGATATTAAAGTGACGAGATATTCAAAGTGGTCGAGGGATCTGGTGTGTGGTTTTGCTGCCTATGACCATCTGGCATATGATTTGTCAGAAATCTGTGAGCAAAACCTTTAGCCTTGGGCCACCCCAGCAGATGCTATTGCATCTTGCCCTTGCAGTTTGCAGCTTTACTTATACTCTTAGGCAACTGCAGCTGTTGTGCCATGTATAGATGCGTTGGCATGCTGGGATGGCTGATTTGAGTTCACCTTGGGTTCTAACAGAAGGCGCTTCCCCACCTTCCATGCTTGCTGAATGTCAATAACATAGAACCAGCCTTCTGAAGGGCTAGGCAATCCAGAGTTGATTTGGCTACGTCCGTGGTTCTCAACCTGTGGGTCCCCAGGTGTTTTGACCTACAACTCCCAGAAATCCCAGTTTACCAGCTGTTAGGATTTCTGGGAGTTGAAGGCCAAAACCTCAGGGGACCCACAGGTTGAGAACCACTGGGCTACATGGAAATCTTGTTCAATTGCAGAGAATGACACTTTGGAAGCAAAACGAGCAAGTCCCGAGGACCTTACACTAGAGTTTAAAGATTAGGCAAAGGGTGTGCATCCCATTTGAAATCCTGTGGCGGCCTCCTGCAGAATACTGGGTTTTGTAGTTTAGGGAGACCCAGGACCTCTCTGGCAGAGCATTTTAAAGGTCCCTCCCTAACTACAAAGCCCAGAATTCTACAGGAGGCGGCCACAGGATTTTAAGTGGGAGGCACTTTCAGTAGGCGCAAAATATCAGAAACTGAAACTGCCCAGTTTTTGTTTGTTTGTTTTGATGCAAAAGTCAGTGGTGGTCAGAAAAGGAACAGAACAAAAAGATCCTAAAACAGTATTAGAATTTTGGAAAATGACAGCCTTATTGTCATGTTGATCCGTTAGTGCGGAGTCAAGAAGGTCCATGAGATTGGTGGCCATATTGTCCATTAGTGACTTTGTTTGGGAAATTATTGTGTGTTTTATTTTACATTTTAATTTATGACTACAAACTATGTTTCTTTCATTTAGAAACACATAATTAAGTGAACGAAAATCAATGTTTGCATTTGCTATTTAGGCAGAACACAGATTTGTCCATAGTTGTTCCCTGACTGTCAACCTTTCATTTCATTTCATTTTGACTGTCCCTTATTTGGGCAGTTTCAGTTTCTGATATTTCACTCCTTACTTACTCTTTAAGCCAGTGGTTCTCAACCTGTGGGTCCCCAGATGTTTTGGCCTTCAACTCCCAGAAATCCTAACAGCTGGAAAAATGGCTGGGATTTCTGGAAGTTGCAGGCCAAAACACTGGGGATTCACAGGTTGAGAACCACTGGTCTAGATATATATAGTGAGCTTAGGAGTCACCATAGAGACGTGGTTCTCAACCTGTGGGTCCCCAGATGTTTTGGCCTTCAACTCCCAGAAATCCTAGCAGCTGGTAAACTGGCTGGGATTTCTGGGAGTTGTAGGCCAAAACACCTGGGGACCCACAGGTTGAGAACCACTGTCATATAGGCTACATACTGATCTTAGGAGGCCCTCAATGACCATCTAGAACAGTGGTTCTCAACCTGTGGGTCCCCAGATGTTTTGGCCTTCAACTCCCAGAAATCCTAACAGCTGGTAAACTGACTGGGATTTCTGGGAGTTGTAGGTCAAAACACCTTGGGACCCACAGGTTGAGAACCACTGTTCGAGTGTGATAAAGTCCTTCATCTCATGATGTATGTGGTTCCAGTGTGAGCCTTGGTACCTAACTGCCTCTTATTAATATTGTTGTCATTCATACAGACAGTTTACTTTGAGTATCAATAATGTGTATCTGCTGTTTTTTTTAATGCCATATGAAATGAATGTTTGCTCCACTACAGATGAACAAAAGCAAAAAATATATATTGCTTTCCCACTGTGCAAAACAGAGTGCTTCGATTCAAACAAAGTTGGAACTTCCCCTTCTTCCCCTTTTTACAAGCGAATGCTCCTCGTTTCTCGAAGAAAGACGATGCAGTGTTTGCTGAGGACTAGTAACTTTGGAAAGATGCACAGTTGTCTTTTTTTGTGTTCTTAAGCATTGGAACCAAAGGCCAAACTGCAAACAGTACCTTTTGAAATATAATTAATTTTTATTTTCAGGATACACTTTTATGGTAGACTGTTAAAATTACTACACAGCTATATTTATATACAGTACAGTGATTGCATCTACTGTTCATGTTTAAACTAAAGTAATAATCTATTGAACTTGAAGAGAAGGTAAATATACAGGATTGGCCCTCCATCAAAATGCAATGGTTATGCTGCTTGTTTTTTTTTTAAGTTTGCACTTTTTATTGGCATTTTAAGACATGTTTAAACTGAACAGAACTTGTTGTATTTTATTTAATTTAACTGCATTGAAAGTGACTGAACTTAACCATATCCATGCTGTAAATGAAAGTTCACTCTCTTGTATTACTAAGTTTATTGATGTTTTTAACTTCCATTGAGGACTGCAGATATATCCAACACAACCCTTAGTCCAGTTGTACAGCTTTAACCAGGAGCAGCTATGTTGAACCTTGCTTTTTAGTGCTGGCAAAAAAGGAGGACATGTCTTTTCATTAATGGCTTCAATAAACACCAACCAAGACTGCTCACTAGTGTCGTGTCTTTACTGTGCAGCATGGGTCTAGATCTGTGGTCAGAAGCGAACAACATTCTGAATTCAGAATACACCCAATTCAACCAACCAAATATGCTGACCCACTAAAACTTTCCAGTATTTTTTGCCAGCAGTAGGAATTTATTTATTTATTTACACTATAGCTTGCAAGGCTCACAAGAAATCAAATGACAGAGATGACGGGGGCATCCAGTCCAACTCAATGGTTTGTACAATAGAGCACTCCTAGCAGATGGCCATCCAATCAGTTTAAAGACCTCCAAAGACAGCAAGATCACCATCTTGTGGGGTTATGCATTTCACAATCAAATAGGGAGGGGAAGAAGACCATAGCACCCCCAGTTTTCGAGTGAAAGATTTTCCTGTAGTTCTTGGGGAAGGCACCAAAGCTGTAGTTCTCTCTCTGCCCTCTGAGACTCCTTCTCAGGACTCAGACCTTCCCGAGGGCAGACTCGAGGACACCTGGAATAATGCTGCAAAATTATAACTAAGGAATTATATGAAATGGAAGAGGCAAATGTAACAAGATTAAGGAAAGTAACTCAAAAACAATTACGAGAATATAAAAATATAAAACTATCATGGTTTGGAAGGGTAGTGCTAGTTAAAATGAAAATTCTTCCAAAGATAAATGTTATATTTAGAATGGTACCACTACAGATATCAGAGGAGGAATTAAACAAATGGCAATAATTAATTAATTAATATTGCAATGGCAATAAGAAAAACAGGTTAAATAAACAGTTTTGGTATAGGTCACAAAAGGTTGGAGGTTTAGCACTTCCCAATATTAAAAAATACTATGAAGCAAACAGGATGAGACTAGTTATAGAAGGGATAATAAATAAGGAGGATTTGGAATGGTTGGAGGAAGATTCAGAAGAAGTAGAGGATAAAATTTGGAATATATTTTTAAGGATATAAAAAGGAAAGAAATTAAAAGAATAAAAAACCCAATGTTGAGAAATGTGATAGGAATTTGGAATAGATACAAGGAAATATTATCAGAAAGTTCAACACTAACACCAATAATAATGAATAAAAAATTCCCTAAAAATTTTAAAAAATATATTAGATAAAAAATTAAGAGAGAAGAATGTAGATAGAATTGGAGATTGAATAAAAGCAAACACGAGGAAGGAAACCATATTGAGATAATTTAGAGATATTAAACTCTCATGGTTCCATTGTCTACAGTTAGAGCAATGGTTCAAGAATTGGATAAAAAAAATGGGGAAGGAGGAAAACTTATGCAAGTTGAACAAATGATACAAAAAGAAAGAGCGACGGGAGGATACCACAAGCTGAAAGGAATAACTAGCAAATTGTATAAGATAATAATTGATATTAAGGGGAAAAAAAATAAAGGATGTAACATTAAGAGAGATATGGGAGGAAGACCTAGGGATTAGAATTAAAGAAGCAGATTGGGTACAATTATGGGATCAAAGATATTTAAAGAACTTATCGATATGTTAAAGAAAATTATTATAAATTGGTTTGGAAATGGTACTTAACACCAGTAAAGATTGCAAATATTAATAGGAATTCCACAAAAAATTGTTGGAGAGGTTGCCAGGAGGTGGGTACATATATACATATGTGGTGGCAATGTAAATATGTAAATGAATTTTGGGGGAATGTATTTGGAGAGATAGAAGCTATAATGGATATGAAGATAGGGAAAAGTGCATGCATTGCATTGTTGTCACTATATAATGGTAAGAAATTGGGGAAAAACAGAGAAAGATGCAATAGATAACATGTTAACTGCAGCAAGATTACTGATAGCGAAGAATTGGAAAGGTAAAATAAATATATCAATTGAAGAATGGTATAAAGAATTACGGAAAATAGCAATAAATGATAAATTGACATGTAGGTTAAGAGTCAAGAAAGGGGTATGGAAGGAAAATAATTTTGATAAAGTTTGGGGGAAATTTATTGAGAATGGCTTAAAAGAAGTAGATGGGAAATTACCTCCACAAGAAGAAATGGTATTTTGGAAAGAGAATGCAAATTGAAGTGGCTCGGAAGGGGGGGGGCACAGAGGTGGGGGGGAGAGTATACAAGATACACTTTGGTTGATGTAATGAATTGAGGATGGAATATATGATTATTGAAGGTATTGATGTATTCTAAGAAAACCAATAAAATATTTGAAAAAAAATAATGCTGCAAAACCAATGGGTGCTGGACATACAGAGGCATGGCTATCAGATCGAGTAAATCCACATTTATTTATTTATTTACAGTATTTATATTCTGCCCTTGTCACCTCGAAGGGGACTCAGGGTGGATCACACAACACATATATGGCAAACATTCAATTATACAATGACAAGACAGACAACAGATAGATTTATGTCTAGGCTTTTTCTCATCATTTGGCATCTTTTGGAGGCTGTGCTCTGTTCTGGCTATTGGGGGGGGGGGGCTGTCATTGTATCTCCTTGCTGAGAGCGTTCTTCGTTTGTAAACTTTCCTCCAAAAAAAAGGTAAAGGTTTCCCCCTGAGATTAAGTCGAATCATGTTTGACTCTGGTAGGTGGTGGTCATAGAATAATAGAATCAAAGAGTTGGAAGAGACCTCTTGGGCCATCCAGTCCAACCCCCTGCCAAGAAGCAGGAATATTGCATTCAAATCACCCCTGACAGATGGCCATCCAGCCTCTGTTTAAAAGCTTCCAAAGAAGGAGCCTCCACCACACTCCGGGGCAGAGGGTTCCACTGCTGAACGGCTCTCACAGTCAGGAAGTTCTTCCTCATGTTCAGATGGAATCTCCTTCTTGTAGTTTGAAGCCATTGTTTCCTAGTCTCCAGGGCAGCAGAAAACAAGCTTGCTCCCTCTTCCCTGTGGCTTCCTCTCACATATTTATACATGGCTATCATATCTCCTCTCAGCCTTCTCTTCTTCAGGCTAAACATGCCCAGCTCCTTAAGCCGCTCCTCATAGGGCTTGTTCTCCAGACGATCATTTCAGTCGCCCGCCTCTGGACATATTCCAGCTTGTCAATATCTCTCTTCTCCCTTCTACCAGTAGTAGGAACGTTACCATCACGCTGAACTACAACACCTATCGCCCTACCTTTTGAAAACAACAGGCTTGTTAACATGTGTAATTTGCATTTAGAATGGAGACTGTTCAATGGAGAGAAGCCATTGTCTTTCTGCTTTGCGTGTTGGCTTTTCTAGGGGCATGCAGTATTTGTATTCGTTTTCTTTACAACTTATATTTCCTCCAAGGAGCTCAAGATAGTCCCCAGATTTCACCAGGCATGGGCACACTTCAACACAGGCAAGGGCTAACTTGGGCCCTCCATTTAGGTATTTTGGACTTCAACTCCCACCATTCCTAACAGCCTCAGGCCCCTTCCCCTCAGCCGCTTAAGCGGCTGAGGGGGAAAAGGAAAGGGCCTGAGGCTGTTAGGAATGGTGGGAGTTGAAGTCCAAAACACATTGAGGGCCCAAGTTAGCCCATGCCTGTGTTAGAGTGTGCCTGCCACTTTAAATCCTGCGGCTGCCTCCCGAAGGATTCTGGGGCGTGTAGTCCAGCCAGGGGCCTTTCCCATCCGCACTCAGTGAGGTCCCAGGCTGCTCGACACGACAATCCCCAGAATGCTCCGCGGGGCGGCGTTTAAAGCGGTAGGCACCCTTTTCTGTGTGGGAAGGCGTCTCCTGCTTCAGGGCGGGCCTCCCTTTCCGTCGCCGCTGAGGGGAAAGAGGAGGAGGAGGAGGAGGAAGGGAGGCAGGGACGGCGTCTCCTGAGGCAACAACATGCCGCCCGGGCCTTCCTCCTCCTCCGGTTGAGGAGACCCCAAAGGAAGGAGTGAGGGAAGGCGGGCGGGCCGCTCTGCCGCCATGAGGGGCGCCGCCGAGGAGCTGGAGGGCTTCGACGGGGAGGCCTCGAGCAGCTCCATGATCTCGGGCGCCAGCAGCCCCTACCAGCCCACCACAGAGCCCGTCGGGCAGCGCGCCGGCATCCGGGGCCTCCGCTGCGACGCCCAGTACCTGCGGAGCGCGCCCGGGAGGCTCAAGGCGGCGCAGGCGGTGAGTTGGGGGCGGCGGGCCTTCCTCTTCTTCCTCCTCTTCTTTCTCGGCCTCTTCCTCTTCCTTCCTCTCTTCCTCTTTTTCCTCTTCTTCCTCCTCCTTTCTTCTTCTCCTTCCTCTTCTTCTTTCTCCTTTCTTCCCTCTTCTTCCTTCCTCCTCCTCCTCTTCCTCTTCCTCCTCTTCTCTCTCTTCCTCTTCCTCCTTTTCTTCCCCTTCTTCCTCCTCTTCCCTTTTCTTCTCCTCCTCTTCTTCTTCCTCTCTTCTCTCCTTTCTTCTTCCTTCCTCTTCTTCCTCCTCTTCTCTCCTTTCTCTTCCACTCCTCCTCTTCCTCCTTCTCTTCCTCCTCTTCTTCCCCTCTTCCTCTTCCACCTCTTCTTCTTCTCCTCTCCTCTTTCACCTTCTCTTCTTCTTCTTCTTACTCCTCTTCTACCTCCTCTTTTCCCTCTTTTTTAATTCCTCTCCTCTTCTTCCCCCTCTTCCTCTTACACCTCCTTTTCCACCTCCTCTTCTTCCTCCTCTTCTTCTTACACCTCCTCTTCTTCTCCTCTTCCTCTTCCACCTCTTCTTCTTCTTACTCCTCTTCCTCTTCCACCTCTTCTTCCCCCTCTTCCTCTTCCACCTCCTCTTCTTCTTCCCCCTCTTCCTCTTTCTTCTCTTACTCCTCTTCTACCTCCTCTTTTTCCTCTTTTTTCCTCTCCTCTTCTTCCCTCTTCCTCTTCCACCTCCTCTTCTTCCTCATCCTCTTCCTCTTCCACCTTCTTCCTCCTCTTCCTCTTCCACCTCCTTTTCTTCTTACTCCTCTTCTACCTCCTCCTCTTCTTCCTCTTCCTCTTTTTTCATCCCTCTCCTCTTCTTCCTCCTCTTCCACCTCCTCCTTCTCTTTCCTCTCTACTTCTTCCTCTTCTTCTTACTTCTCCTCCTCCTCTGCTTCTTCGTCTTCTTATTTCTTCCTCTCCTCTCCTCCTCCTTCTCCTCCTCTTCTTTCTCTTCTTCTTTCTCCCTCTCCTCTTTCTCTCTCCTTTTCTTCCTTCTCTTTCCTCTCTTCTACCTCCTCTTCTTCTTCCTCTTCCTCTTTTTCATCCCTCTCCTCTTCCTCCTCTCCCCCTCCCCCTCCCTTGAAAAGATCTTGGAGTCTTCGTGGACAACACGTTGAACATGAGCCAACAGTGTGATGCAGCAGCTAAAAAGCAACAAGATTACTTTATGCATAGATGGATACTCTCTCCATCGATATGTCAGAAACTACCAGAACAAATTGTGTTCCCTTCTTTCCTTGTGTTCCTTGCGGTTCGTTGCTTTTTAAACTGTGGGTCTTGACCACAAATGGGATCTCCTTTGGCTCAATGTTGGGATCCTGAAAAATTTGGCCACAGGGAAAGTTTTCTGAATGTCACCTTGTGGCTGATTTAGACCTTTATGCAAATCCGGTTGTGCAGTGTTTCCAGTGGTCTCTGCAGAAGATGCTTCAGCTGTATTTCGTAAAAAAGGAAAGGAAAAATCAGCCTGTGATTGTTATCAGTAATCAGCAATGGTGATTTGTTATCAGTAAATGTTTGATTTCATACCTATTTTATAAATTATATATACCTTTTGGAAGCATATTGGAAATTACAACCTTTTTCGAGTCTTCTCTAGTAATTTATCTATAATCCTGTTGCTTATTTATTGTATGTGTGTCCTGGTATGCAGCTTTCTTTCCTTGCTCTATGTTTTTCCTGAGAATTTTTGGCTATTCTCTAAAACAGGGGTCCTCAAACTTTTTAAACAGAGGGCCAGGTCACAATCCCTCAAACTGTTGGAGGGCCGAATTATAATTTGAAAAAAAAATGAATGAATTCCTATGCACACTGCACACATCTTATTTGTAGTACAAAAAACCTTTAAAACATTACAATAATTAAAATGATGAACAATTTTAACAAATATAAACTTATTAGTATTTCAATGGGAAGTGTGGGCCTGCTTTTGGCTAATGAGATAGGATTGTTGTTGTGTGTTTTCAAGTCATTTCAGACTTAGGTTGACCCTGAGCGAGGGCCGGGTAAATGACCTTGGAGGGCCATATCCGGCCCCCGGGCCTTAGTTTGAGGACCCCTGCTCTAAAAGGTCATGCACGTCTAAAAAACAAAACAAACTCCACAAGTGTGTTCTGGGTTCCAGAAGGATGCAGTTTCTTAACTTCAAACATTTGTGAGAGTGATGATAACCAATTTTTCATCTCTTTCAAATATTTAGATTTTTCTTTTTCTTGTTCTCAGATTCAATCCTGCTAGGAAGGTAATTGAATTAGGGTGTGTGCAACAGAGCACTTAGCTAATAGGTGACATTTTGCATGTTTGTTGAAGTTTATCTAGCTTTGCAAGGTCATGTTTTTTTACTGGTTGAAAAATAATAGGTAGGAGGTACTCTACTCTCTTCTGAGGCCTTTCTGTGGTCCCAAGATGTGTCTGGTGACTTTGTTTGCAGCATGTTTAATCTTGCTTCAACTGCTAATGACCTTATTTGTGACTCTTGCCATTGATTTAAAACAGAGATGGATACAAGGTAGATCAGAATGTATTGGTAGATGTCTCAATGTCCACTTGTGATTTTCACTTATCGAACAGTATGAATGACATAAAATTTCCTTATCTGTATAATGTTAAAGGAGACCCTGGTAGTGTAGTGGGTTAAACCACTGAGCTGCTGAACTTACTCACCAAAAGGTTGGTGTTTTGAATCTGGGGAGCGGGGGAGCTCCTGTTGTTAGTCCCAGCTTCTGTCAACCTAGCAGTTCGAAAACATGCAAATGTGAGCAGATAAGTAGGTACCGCTTCAGTGTGAAGGTAACGGTACTCCATACAGTCATGCCGGCCACATGACCTTGGAGGCGTCTATGGACAATGTTCACTCTTTGGCTTAGAAATGGAGATAGGCACTACCCCCCAGAGTCGGACACGACTAGAATTAATGTCAAGGGGAAACCATAACCTTTTGGCTCAAGATCCTGTTGATGGAATTGGGGATTCTAGTAAATAATGCCTAGTAGATCTGATTAATCCAACCATTGTTTAATGCAGTGTTGCTCAAACTGTCCTCCTCCAGGTGTTTTGGACTTCAGCTCCCAGAAATCCTAGCCAGCTTACCAGTTAGAAATTGTGGAGCTGAAGCCCAAAACATTTGAAGGAGCACAGTTTGAGAAACTCTGGTTTAATGTGTCTAATGAAGCAAGTGCCTTTACCTATGAAAGCTTTTGTTCCAGTAGACCAGGTAGAATAATATACAATGCTTAGACACATTTAATTAGAAGGAAAGTAATGTTAATCAAATGAATATGCTTTCTGGAAAACTACCTAGAATGGCAGCATCGAAATACTTGTATCTTTTTCTGTTTGCTTTGAAATAGGAACAGATGCAACTATAGAACAACTTGGAGATTTTTGTATACTTTAACTACTAAGATGGGAATTTAACTTAGCTACTATCGACACAAGGACTCTCTGGTGGCACAGTGGGTTGAACTTCTGAGCAGCTGAATTTGCTGACCGAAACGTCAGCAGTTCGAATCCGGAGAGCAGGGTGCGCTCCCGCTGTTACCCTCAGCTTCTTCCAACCTAGCAGTTTGAAAACATGCAAATGTGAGTAGATCAATAGGTACTGCCATGGCAAGAAGGTAACAGTGCTCCATGCAATTATGCTGGCCACATGACCTTGGAGGTGTCTATGGACAACGCCGGCTCTGAAATGGAGATGAGCACCAACCCCCAGTGTCAGACACGACTGGACTTAACGTTGGGGAAACGTTTACCTTTACTGTCGACACACACTATCTACAACCATTTTTGCTTAAATCAACAGTATTTAGACAGTCTTGCTGTTCAAGGTATATTGAAAGCCATAAAAGGGTTGAGGTTGGTGGATGGAAAAAAACCTGAGGATAGTGGTTGATCCAGGTGCCTATATGTTAATGGAAACATACCTAATTTGAATCCAATTGTACATACATTTTTCATTGCCTCTGTTGCCCTTTTGGACTGTAACCAGCTTTGTTGTTTGGTTCCTCTTCTGCTGTTCCTCTTTTGTTGTTTGAGTTCAGTTTGGATTTGCTTCTTATCCAGAGCAAGATACCTCCCCAGCTTTTATTGGCAGTTGGGGGAGGAAGTAACTACCTACTGGCAACTCACCAAGTTGTGTTTGCTCCTTTTCTTGTCCTGTGAAGTCATTTTTTGTTCATAGGAGGTTTCTGTGTATATAATTCAGCTTAAGGAGACCACATTCACATGTTGTTCAGGTAATTTATTTTTGTTTGTTTAGATTTATAAACTCGTTCCCTTGTAGCAGATCCTCAAGGTAGCTCACTGTAGTCAGCCACCACATTCATGGGTTTCTCTTTTGTAGATTTGACTAGTTTGGTTTCTTTGCCTTTTTCTTTGTTGCATTGATGCTGCTGAAGGTAAAGGTTTTCCTCTGAAATTAAGTCTAGTCATGTCCAACTTGGGGTGTGTGTGTGTGCGTGCTAATCTCCATTTCGAAAACGAAGAGTTGGCGTTGTCCGTAGACACCTCTAAGGTCATAAGGCCAGCATGACTGCATGGAGTGCCATTACCTTCCCGCCAAAGTGGTACCTATTGATCTATTCATATTTGCATGTTTTCGAACTGTTAGGTTGGCAGAAGCTTGGCCCAACAGTGGGAGCTCACCCCACTCCCTGGATTCCAAATGTCAACCTTTCGGTCAGCAAGTTCAGCAGCTGAGGATTAAACTGCTGCTACTTTTGTCTTAAGTCAACCACTGTGTACCTTTGTGTACCTTTAAAAAAGAGTTTCAAGATTAGATATGCAGATTACAGTGAAACAAAATGTGTTTTCTGACATAAAGCTAAACAATGATTTACTGTTACATGCGTGAACAGCCTTCAACAAAGTTAACACCAAAGCAATGAAAGCCTTCCCACCTCAGGCTCAGAGGTACTGTGAATCAAAGTTTAAGGTTCCCCTGCATGAGAAGGCACTGAAACCCTTGGTTCTGGCCTCTGCCACAGTTGGTGCCATCAGTTTCCAATCTGTCTTCCCAATTGGCTACTAAGAGATCCTTGAATCTGAGGTCAGTTCTGAGGCGCTGAAGATGAAGAGTGTGCATTTAGCCTCCCTCTCAGCCGCTGATATTAAATTTAGTTTCCCCACCATAAGGGAAACTGAAAAAAGCAAAAGAAGAGGAAGAAGACTATGCACACTCAGGATAGTGCTGAACTCCGGTGATTTTCAGAACTCCAGTGGTGGATCACCACATCTTCAAACTGTGTGATTCTGTGATATCAAACCACAAACATGTAGATTATTAGTATTCGAGTTACCTCTTTTGAGGGCTCTGTTATCAATAGTGAGTTCAGTATCAACTTTATGCTCTGTCCAGAACTTCCCAGTGGTCCTATGTCACACTTCTCTATCTTCAGAATCCAGCTTTCACATAAACTCCTGCTCACATGGTAGAGTTGAATGTATTGTGTGAATTGTGTCACTTTGACACAATTGTTGTAGGTTTTTTTCAGGCTATATGGCCATGTTCTAGAGGCATTCTCTCCTGACGTTTCGCCTGCATCTACAGCAAGCATCCTCAGAGGTAGTGAGGTCTGTTGGAACTAGGAAAAAGGGTTTATATATCTGTGGAATGACCAGGGTGGGACAAAGAACTCTTGTCTGTTGGAGCTAGGTGTGAATGTTTCAACTGACCACCTTGATTAGCATTTGATGGCCTGGCTGTTGTTTGGTGTGGCTTGTTAGTGCCTGGAGCAATCTTTTGTTGAGAGGTGATTAGATGTCCCAGATTGTTTCCTGTCTGTTGTTTTGCTGTTGTAATTTTAGAGTTTTTTTAATACTGGTAGCCAGATTTTGTTCATTTTCAAGGTTTCCTCCTTTCTGTTGAAATTGTCCACATGCTTGTGGATTTCAATGGCTTCTCTGTGTAGTCTGACATGGTGGTTGTTAGAGGGTCCAGCATTTCTGTGTTCTCAAATAAAATGCTGTGTCCAGGTTGGTTCATCAGGTGCTCTTCTATGGCTGCCTTCTCTGGTTGAAGTAGTCTGCAGTGCCTTTCATGTTCCTTGCTTCATGTTTGGGCAATGTGTGCACCATATTGCGTTGATCCATCATAACTGAGCCATTACTGGTTATCACATTGAAACCAGTATTCCAATAATAATAATAATCATCATCATCGTCTTTAGGAGCACCTGAATGTTTTTGATTTGATTTGTTTTGTTTACAACACAGGGATCTATATTTTAATGAACCCTACATGTTTCTCTATATATTGATTTAGTGTTAAAGTCAGAAGCTGAAGCAGGCTTTCAGATGTTGCCAGCATAAGACTGAAGTTCTCACTATGGTCTGAGATTTCTGGCTTCTGCAGAATTTGAGTCAAAGGGTATCATTCTAATGAGTCATATTGCTATCCCAAAAGGAGTCACATTGTCTGTACAAATGCTTTCGAGACTCTTTTCCTTGGGATCAAATACAAAATGTGGAATTGCTTGCACATTTGTTTTATACTGCCTATATTGCTAATTTTTAGTCTCATTTAAAACAGGAGTGGGAATTGGTTGGCCTGCCAGAGGTTGTCAAAATGCAGTTCCCAGAGGCCCCATCCACCCAATCCAGTAGTGAGGAAAGCTGGGAATTGAAGCTAAACAACATCTGCTGGGATGCACAGTTGCCACCCCTGTTTTTAAAAATGCAGCATTTAAAATGGAGGCTTCTTGTATTAATTATTGATTAATTTTAGTGGTTGATCTGATCTTTCCAGATGTTCTTTTGTCTTTTAATATGACTATTTTTCTACTATGATTTTTAAAATTGTAGGTTTTCTTGGGGCATTGAAATAATGGGTATACGTCGACTAGATGTTTGTGAATTCTTGAAGAGTTATTGATTCAAAATTAACAGTCTGAACCAACCACACAGAGGATAGCTTGCTTTGCTTGCTCATTATAGTGGTTCATTCTGTGCTTGCCCTTTTATTTATCGTGTCAGAAGCAATTTATTTCTTTACTTACTTCATTTCTACCCCGCCTGTTTTTTGACTCAAGGTGGCTTACAAATCTGGCAAAAATTTAATGCCACACAGATAAACAATAAAACACATCTCATCAAAATATAAAACAATCTAAATATATAAGCAATTAAAATACATATCAATCAATCAAACAAACAAACAGATTAAAAACAATCTAAAATGCAGAGTTAAGAATAGTTATAATGTAGAAAAAACCACAAAGTTAAAAACTTGGCATTATGCTAAATTTCCTTTGATCAGAAGCTGGCCACCTGGAGTGCCTCTGGTGCATGTGGCAGGGCTCAGGTTGCATTGTAATAATAATAATAATAATAATAATAATAATAATAATAATAATACTTTCACTATACCCCGCTCCATCCCCCCCAGGGGGACTCGGTGCGGCTTACATGAGGCCATGCCCATCAATACAATACAAACAATATAACACAAAACATAGTAAAACTAAGCAAAATACATAAAATGCAAAATCAAAATAATATACGACACAACAATATAAAATCAAGCATTAAAAACACAGAAAATTTCACTAGGCAGGGCCAGATGTAAGGATAAAAATTTTAAAACACTGGGAGATAGGACAGTGTAAATTATAAAGAGAAGGCTCTGGAAATGAGGAAGGATTTCATTGCACAAACCATAAAATAAAGTGCTTCTAAGGACATTTTGTGCAAAGTGTGGTCAGGGAGAATCTTACATTCAATTATTGAAGGCACATTTGAATAACCAGGTTTTCAAATTCCTCCTGAAGATTGCCAGTGTGAGGGCTTGCCTAATATCTCTGGGGAGTGAGTTCCAGAGCCGGGAGGCCACCGCAGAGAAGGCCCTCTCTCTCGTCCCCACAAGTCGCACTTGCGATGCGGGCGGGAGCGAAAGAAGAGCATCTCCGGAAAATCAAAGGGATCGTGTGGGTTCGTAGATGGAAATACGGTTGTGCAGGTAAGAGGGTCCCAAACCGTTCAAGGCTTTGTAGGTCAAGACCTGCACCTTGAATTGGGCCTGATAGATAAACGGCAGCCAGTGGAGCTCCTTAAAGAGGAGGGTTGACCGCTCTCTGTAATTCGCTCCAGTTAATAGTCTGGTAGGTGGTCTGTGGTTTGTTCTTCTCCACACTCACATGTCATGGACTCCACTTTGTAGCCCCATTTTTTAAGGTTAGCTCTGCATCTCGTAGCGCCAGAGCGTAGTCTGGTCAGTGCCTTCCCAGTCGCCCAGTCTTCTGTGTGCCCAGGAGGGAGTCTCTCATTTGGTATCAGCCACTGATTGAGGTTGAGGGTTTTTACCTGCCACTCTTGAACTCTCGCTTGCTGAGGTGTTCCTGCAAGTATCTCTGTAGATCTTAGAAAGCCATTCCTTGATTTAAGTCATTGGCATGCTGGCTGATATCCGAACAGAGGGTGGGCCGGAGATGTCAATGCCTCGGTCCTTTCATTGCTGGCTGCTACTTCCTGCAGATATCAGGTGGTGCAATACCAGTAGAATTGTTCAGTAGTTGTGCTGAACACCACCCTCTTTCGCTTGCTACCAAACTAATTTAGTATGTTCACAACCGTTTTGAAAATATCTTTAATTTTGTAACACCCTTGTTTGGTAATAATATTGTTTTATCTAAGCTGCTATCTCAGTTTATATTTTTCTTTTTCATTTCAGCTGGACAGACTCAGGCAGGATGTTCACTGCTATCGCATGCATTAGTTCTGACAATATTCTTACCAGGCATTTTGCATAATAGAAAACCATATCGAGTCATACATATATAATGTGGACATACATACATTCACATGCATGACGGGTGAAGAAACTGGAGCAGCCGCAACTGTGTGGCTGGAAATAACACAAAGTATATCACACATGATCATCGCAAGACTGAGCCACGGTAGTGCAATTGGTTAAACCCTTGTGCTGGCTGAACTATTGATGTAAAGACCTGAATGTTGGCGGTTCGAATCCACGAGACTCCCGTTTGTGAGCCATCTTCCAATGCGGGGACATGAGAGGAGCCTCCCACAGGATGGCGTCCCCTAGGCAACGTCCTTGCAGACGGCCAATTCTCTCATACCAGAAGCAACTTGCAGTATATTCTCAATTCGTTCTGACTCGATAAAAAAAATCGCAGAAGGTTGCATAGAGGAAATGTGTAGTTAGTAATGTCCCTCTCACTTAATTGTAATAAGACTGTGTGTAATATTAACGTGACCATTGTGGACAACGAAAATGCAAATTATTTACATGGTGGCATTGTCCATAGGTACAATATGAAAGAACTTCATTGCATGAAGTGTTGGTGGAAATCTACCCCAGTGATACTTAAATACCGTCTTTACTCGAGTCTAATGTGCCATTGAATCTAATGCACACTTCAATTTTACAAAACCCTGAAATGTTGTGGGGTGTTTTTTTTGGGGGGGGGGGGGTTGGTGGTGGTGAACATAACGCGCTGCAGCAAAAAGTGTACTCTTTGTAATTTGGCCAAAAAAGGAGTGCCTTACAGTTGCTGCCTTCTTAGAATTACTTCTTTAAAAACAAAAGTGTTAGAATACCAAAGCGTCCAACAATGGAAAAGAAAGCCTTGAGGTGTGATGTAGAATGAATCCACTTTAAGTGTCCTGACACAATGCCATGGAATCATGTAGTTTTACAAGATCTTGAAGCTTCTCTGCTAAAGAATGTTGATGGCTCACGAAACTACAAATCCCAGGATAAAATAGCATTGAGCTGTAGCAATTAAATTTGAAGTGATTTAACACTATAATAATAATAATAATAATAATAATAATAATAATAATAATAATAATAATTTATTTATGTATGCCCCGCCACCATCTCCCCAAGGGGACTTGGAGCAGCTTACATGAGGCCAAGCCTGACAACACATCAATAAAACAAAAAACAATAAAATTAATATAACTCACATATAAACAGTGACACGCAAGGATTTAAAAAACCTATGGTCGGGCCAGATGTAATAGTTTAAAATTTAAAAAATAAACACTGGGCATGAACTGAGGTAGGATGTATCTGTTAGTAGGGTTTTAAAAGAAATGAAGGGAGAGCAACCCAGCGAGTAGTTAAAATGCTAAGATTATCATATTACACGAATCTAATGTGCACCTTAATTTTGGCAAGTTCATCTAAATTTGAGTAAATAAATATGGTAGTTTCCCTTTTGAAAAACAGTGCTGCCTTTAAGGCCTGTTACTAAAGCTATTTGTATTTATCCCAACTATTTTAACTGTGGGTAAATGAAACGACATCATAAGGTCATGGGACCTACTTTGAAATGACCAAGCTAAATTAGAACAGTACTACCTATATTTGAATGTAAGAGGGGTATTGAATACATTAAGGAGATGCTAATTGAATCCTCCCACAACTCAAAATACTCTACATGGTTGATAATGCTGTGTCACCAGGTTTAAAAAATAAATTATGGCATCGTGACATTCTTACTGAAACATTGTGGGTATTCTTCAGGAAAAAGCTTGTCTATTCAGTGGTTTTCTAAAATCATGAGTTAGGACGTTACTGAACCACACAATAAGTCTTTTTGTAGACCCTTTTAGATAAACAGGAAGGCTCTTAGAAATAATAATTATAATAATGGAGCCATTTTCAATTGATGGTGTTTCTCGATTTATCAAAAACTAAATGAATGAAATGCAGCAAATTAAATAGAGAAAAATAGTGGTACTAATCCCTATAGAAGCAGCTGTTGAGATTAAATATGTATTGCAGCAATATGTATTGCAGTACCAACATCAGGACTTATTGTGGACAGTGGGTTGTTGTAAGTTTTTGGGCTGTATAACCGTATTCCAGAAGCATTCTCTCCTGACATTTCACCTGCATCTATGGCAGGCATCCTCAGAGGTTGTGAGGTCTGTTGGAAACTAGGAAAATGGAGTTTATATATCTGTGGAATATTCAGGGTGAGAGAAAGAACTCTTTGTCTGTTGGTTGCAAGGGTGCCTGTGCAACTTAGGGTAGAAGGCACCCTCCCCAAGTTATGAAGACACCCTCCCCAAGTCATGGAAACATCAGGAGTGGTGCCAAGGGTTGGCCAAGAGCTCTTTGGAGCTCTGTGGTCACAGCTACAACAGCGACAGGAGAACAGGGTAAGGGACACAACCCAGTCCTGTGCTGCATCAGGACAGAGGTGGGCAGTGCAGCCATCCTGCGGCCTGGTGTAGAGTATTGCACTCTGGACCAGCCCTGGATTTTCCTGCTATGGAGATGCACCTGGAGTCTCAATACCCCAGGAAAAAATTCAGTAGGAAAAGCTAAGGACTTCATCACATGCAAGTTTCCATACATTTCTAAAACCGTTCATAGACAGAGCCCACCATATGATGCAGACAGACTTCCAGCTGCCATCTGTCAGTGAACTGTGTCAAAAGTCAGAGATATTAGTCAAGCCCCCACGCTAGCAATCTTCAGGAGGAATCTGAAAACCTGGCTATTCCAATGTGCCTTTAGTGATTGAATGTAAGAACTCCCTGACCAAACTTTGCACTAAACGTCCTTAGAAGCACTTTATTTATGGTTCGTGCAATTGAATCCTCCCTCATTCTCAGATCCTCATCCTGATTATTTATATTGTCCTATCTCCCAGTTTTTAAATTTTTTAACCTTGAATGTGGCCCAGCCCAATGAAATTCTCTGTTTTTAAATGCATGTTTTATGTTGTCTGTGTCGTTTATTATATTATTTGCATCTTATATATTTATGTCTTGGTATTGTTATGTTTTTGTATTACAAAAATACAAAAACATAACAATATACGAAAACATAACAAAATACAAAAACATAACAGTGGAGCTGTGTCAGTTCCACTGGCTGCCGATCCAGTTCCGAGCACAATTCAAAGTGCTGGTTTTGACCTACAAAACCCTTTTACGGCTCCAGCCCAGCGTACCTGTCTGAACGTATCTCCTTCTACGTCCCACCTCGGAGTTTAAGATCTTCTGGGGAGGCCCTGCTCTTGGCCCCACCTTTATCACAAGTGAGACTGGTGGGGACGAGGAACAGGGCCTTCTCGGTGGTGGCCCCTTGCCTGTGGAATGCACTCCCTGGGGAGATTAGGTTATCAACATCCATCCTCTCCTTCAGAAGGAAGTTAAAAACCTGGTTGTGGGACCAGGACTTCAGGTAAGCTGGCAGTTGGACAAAAAGACAATGACGACATTATTATTATTATTATTATTATTATTATTATTATTATTATTATTATGCTTTCATATAGTTTTATTGGACAGAGCTAGATATTTATAGTGTGCCTTAGATATCCACTGGAATTTGGCTGCAGGATCCCTGTTAATACCAAAATTCATTGATGCTCAAATCCCATTATATATACAATGGCATAGTAAAATGATGTTCCTTATATAAAATCAAGGGGGAATGTTTTCAAGTTTTGGATTTTTGAATTTGTGGATGCAGAATCCCTGGATATAGAGGATTGAGTGTTTTGGTAAATTGCATTTACTAGTCATTCGGAATTCAAAAACATCTTTAAAAAAGTACTGAATGGAGATATAAGTAATATATTCTTTATAGTAGTGGAAGAACTAGTGACCTAATTAACTTATGGCCCATTCCTATATGAGTTCATTAAGTGTGCACAGGGCTGAAGCCTTAAAATATGAGACATCTTGACTTTTCCATTAAAACCAAGAATCCTATTGAAATCATATCACTCAGTTTTGGCTGTCAAAATCCCATTTCAGGATCATTTGTGACTTTTCAGAATGTTTCTGGAGTATTTATTTTTTTTTTCATTTTCTTTCCCTTAGGTTTTGGCACTGATTTCCTTTATCTGCATAGAGACGATAATGGAATGCTCCCCTTGTGAAGGCATTTACTTCTTTGAATTTGTCAGCTGTAGTGCATCAGTAGTTACTGGAGTCCTGTTACTTATGTTCTGTTTAAATCTCCATGCAAGAATACCACAGATCAACTGGAACATTACAGTAAGTTCTCATCCAAACCTTCACTTTATAAAAATAGCTGAATAAACAGTTGAAGTTTAGACTTTAAGCTCTACCAGCTTCATACAGAAACTTGAGATGTTTCATTAATGCTTTTTGCACTAAGGGAGTACATGTGCTCCGTTAAATTCAGTATGAACCCCACTGGCATAAGAAGTGTCGTGAAACATTGCATGTTAAAAAATATAAAGCTGAAATTGTATTATGAATATATTTTTTTCTGCATAAGACAGGATTTTCTTCGGTGCAAGTCTTTATTGTTCATGCTTGAGGAAAACACAGCCTACAGTTTTCAAATTGTGCTTAAAATCAACATATGGTTTTAAAAATGAGTAAAAATTGAGTTAACCTTTTAAATCAATAAGATGTTGCTAAAGACTGGACCCTATTTAATATACAAGGAGGTGCCTCATGCATTATTTATTATATCCTTTTTTGAGGGATGTGGAGGGTGGTGCAGTGGGTTAAACTGCTGAGCTGTTAAACTTGCTGACTGAAAGGTTGGTGGTTTGAATCTGGGGAGCGGGGTGAGCTCCTGCTGTTAGCCCCAGCTTCTGCCAACCTAGCAGTTTGAAAACATGCAAATGTGAGTAGATCAATAGGTACCACTTCTACCGAAGGTAACGGCACTCCATGCTGTCATGCTGGCCACATGACCTAGGACAGTGGTTCTCAACCTGGGGTCCCCAGATGTTTTGGGCCTTCAACTCCCAGAAATCCTAACAGCTGGTAAACTGGCTGGGATTTCGGGGAGTTGTAGACCAAAACACCTGGGGACCCACAGGTTGAGAACCACTGACCTAGGAAGTGTCTATGGACAATGCCTGCTCTCCGGCTTAGAAATAGAGATGATAACCCCCACCCCACCACCCAAGTGTCAGACACAACTAGATTTAATGTCAGGGGAAGCCGTTACCTTCATTTTAAAATAATGTAAATGTAATAATAACAAGAATAGAATAAAATAATAAATGTAACAATAATATTAAATAGCGTAAAATAATAAATGTAATAATAATAGAGTAATATAAATGCAATAATAATAGAGTAAAATAATAAATGTAATATAATATTAATAAATAGAGTAAAATAATAAATTTAATAATAGAGTAAAATAAAGATGATGATAATAATAATAATAATAATAGAATAAAATAATAAATGTAATAAATAATAATAACAGAGTAAAATAATAAGTAACTTTGACTTGAGAATAGGCCGAGGGGGGCTTTTTCAGCCTAAAAAAGGCTGAAAAGCTCAACTTATATATGGTATGTTAAAATGCATAAATAACAGTCAGCACTCTCTGTCTTTAAAAATTCTTTAACATTCTTTAAAAACTTAGCTTGTTTCTGGAGGGTTAAGGAGGGAAATCAGTCTTTTCTTATCCCTTTGTTACCACTTTTTGCCCTTTTAATAGCCTGTGAAGTGGTTTTTGTATGTAGGGATATAAGGATATATTTAAGAGAAAATCTTATGATGTGCTGTAATATTTTGGCATTGCCTAAATCTGCTTGGCTCTTGGCTTAAGTCTAAGATAAACACAGGACCTGTAATTGTCAGCCCTATAAGAAAATCATTGTGTTTATTCTGAATTTTTAAATTGCATTTTGCAAACTGCAAGATCAGCTGAGCTCATATTCCCTCCCTCCAACAGTTCTGGCCTCCATATTGTAATGGAAAATTTTGGCATGCCTGAAAACTCACTCAAACACTTTTTATAATATGCTAAGATATAAATGCTTTAGTAGCAAATACAAAGGTAATTTTCAAGTTTATTTTCTCCTAGTGTAATGAAATATTTTATTTTAGATGTAAGAATTATATAGAATCATAAAAAAGAACTGGGTTATTTCTAGATCTTGGCCTTTGTCTGGTATATGGCATGAAGACTGGAAAAATGGTTTTGCTCACCCATATCAGAAAAAAGAGCCAGTTTGTTTATACATTTTATCTATTATCTACATTGTTTTATATATATTTATCATGTCAGAAGTGAATTAAGGATACAGTTATAATGTATTTAAAAACACAAACAAAATTAAAAACTTGCCATTATATTAGATTTCCTTTGACCAGAAGCTGGCCACTTGGAGTGCCTCTAGTGTTACTATAAGAAGGTCCCTCATTGTGCATATGTCAGGGCTCAGGTTTCACTGTAGTAGGTGGCCTGTGGTTTGCTCTTCTCTGTACTCACACGTTGTGGACTCCACTTTGTAGCCCCATTTCCTGGGGTTTGCACTTTAGGAAGCAGGGTAATGGGAATTGCACCCAACCAATTGTAGCTCTAAGGCTGGGGAAAAGTATTTATTTACGTTTTGTGTCAGAAACAAGTTCAGGGTAGAGTTAAATGCATTGAAAAACACAAAAAAAGTTTTTAAAAACTTGGCATTACAAAAAAAATAGGAGAAATTTTACAACTAAAGTTTGAGTTTAAGCCGGAATGTTTTTTCTGGGGATTACAGATTTCCAAATGAAGAGAAAAAACGAAGAAAAGATCTTGTTTTACCTTACCACAGCAGCTAGAATATGCATAGCACGATTTTGGAAGGCAGAAAAAACAGCAACAATGGGAAACTGGATTGAAAAAGTTGTTGCAACTCAGGGTAGTTTTCACCTTGCTCCAGACACCACCACACCAAAGCTGTAGGTTTTGTAGTTTATTGAGAAAAAGGCAAAATCAAAACAGAGCATAAGAAATGCATAAAATCCATAGGCAGGTCAAAGGCATAAATGCAGACACAGTTCCCAAGATCCAAAGGCAAAAACCATGAAGCATAATCCTTTAGCAATGGTCAAACAAGAGTCTGTAGAACATAGTTGAAAACAAGGCCCAAATCCCAGACTCAGGAAGCCAGAAGCGTGCTGCTAAAAGCCAAAGTTAATCCACAGACGTTTGCATCGGAAGAGCTACATTGGACTGACAGGCCCTGCTTGTCAGCTACAAGGCTAAATACCCTTTGCAGACATGAACACATTGCGTTGACCCTTGGCCTCCTTGGCTTCTCGCTTGCTGGCCAAGCAAGTGCTTCTCCGGAGCCTTAATTGCAGACGATCTTATCTCGGTACAGCTGTCGGAAGGCAAAGACAACTCCACCTGGCCGTGTGGGAATTCACACTCGTTATCAGTCTCACTAACATTCTTTTCCCCTGAGAACTGACTGACTGTTTCTCCTTCAGCAGCCCCACTGTCAGGCCTGTCTGAAGCATGTACAGAAATCTGTAACCCATCATCCTCATCCTGTAGGAATTCTGGCTCACAGAGCTCAGCTTCAGACTCAGAGTCAAGCTGAGCCACAACAAAAGTGATGGATATTGCGAACATGGACCTTTTGACTCAAAAACTTGCCCAAAACAGATCAAGATCAAATAGAACAGACTGGAGTAAATTTATTACTTTTCTTAAAAAAGAACAAATACAAATGATTATAATTTGGTGCATTTATTGACCGCCGCTCTCAGCCCTAGGGCGACTCGCGGCAGAATAAAGAATTATCAAAAAGCAGAATTATCTCGATTAAGACTTAAAACACACGCAAGGTGGCAGGTATATCAGGAATATTAGGAAAAGGAATTAAATAATACCACTAGAAGCGATCTGAAAGTGACAAGGAAAAATTGATAAATGTATGTTTGTCAGGTGAGTTTTGAGGTGATTGTTGTATTGTTCTTTCTTTTACTGTTTTCCCCCCTTTCTTTTCTTTCTAATCTTTATACTCTCTCTTTATGATGTTCACCTACTTTCGCTGTTCTAAAAACTAATATCAGTGTATAGGTATGTATAGGATATTTTAAACATTTGTGTGTACAATTTTTTTGTTCAATGTTCAATGTTTTTTATGTTATTCATCAATAAAAATCATTAAGCAAAGAAAAAAAACTTGGCATTATGCTAGATTTCCTTTGACCAGAAGCTGGCCACCTGGAGTGCCTCTGGTGTTGCCGCAAGGAGGTCCTCCGTTGTGCATGTGGCAGGACTCAGGTTGCATTGTAGTAGGTGGTCTGTGGTTTGCTCTTCTCTGTACTCGCATATTGTGGACTCCACTTTGTAGCCCCATTTCTTAAGTTTTACTCTGCATCTCGTGATGCCAGAGCACAGTCTGTTCAGTACTTCCGAGTCACCCAAGTCTTCTATGTGCCTAGATGGGAGTTTCTCATCCAGTATCAGCCATGGGTTGAGGTTCTGGGTTTTAGCCTGCCACTTTTAGACTCTTGCTTGCTTGAGGTGTTCCTACAAGTATCTCAGTGGATCTTAGGGAACTTTTTTCTTGATTTAAGTTTAATAATAATAATAATAATAATAATAATAATAATAATATAACTGAAATCAAGAAAAAAGTTGCAGAGTAGCTAATATAAGAAATTGAATGATTTGACAATGGAACTGGACAATGCTTGATAATAATAAGATGCTAATGATGTTGTTTTTATTGCTTTTGTGGTGTTTTATATTGTTTAATGTTTTAATCTGTATTATGTTTTTATATGTACTGATTTGTTGGAAACCGCCTTGAGTTGCCGATTGGCTGAGAAAGGTGGTATACAAATACAGTAAACAAACAAATAAATAAATAAATTATAATAAATTACTATTCTTATTATTCTTTATTTTTACCCCGTCACCATCTCCCCTGGTGGCGCAGTGGGTTAAACCGCAGAGATGCTGAACTTGTGCTAACTGTTGGCTGACAGAGGGGAGCTCACTCTGTCTCACGGATTCAAACCACTGACCTTCAGGTCAGCAGTTCAGCCAGCACAAAGGTTTAACCCATTGCGCCATTGTGGCTCCTTTTTCTTTCTGTTGATGGAGGTGAAAGCATCACAGAAAAACTTTTCTTGACACTTAGCAAAACGTTTAGAAATTCCTGCAGTTTTATTTCATAGATTTAGCTGTTGCTTAGGAATAAAATCCAAATGTTTCCAAGTGCGCAGCATTCCAGACCATGCATTAACCTATTGCTAGGGGCATAATTACAGTTCTATGGAGGAAATTTGTTTGGAACTTTATTGACTTACCAAGCCAAAAATAACCAAAATCAAATGTGGAACAAAAATTACAACACATATAATTTTGTAAAATCAGCATACACACATACACATACAATTGCCAACAAATTCAGCAATGCCTTTAGGAATACGGACTATGTTTCTGAACTCTTGATTCCTAAGAATCCTAAAATCACCACAACTACCATTCTCCATTTTGTGGAGAATGTTTGTACATACATGTCAGTGCACTATCTGTTCTTTTTACTTCTCCCTCCCAAGTCAAAGTACATTATAAATGTCCTATATTATATAATACAGTGGATGCATGTGGTAAGCATGTGAGTAACATTCTGGATTCCAGTGAGCTAGCAACAAAAAAGTAATCTATATATACTCCATAGCTAGGTCATATAACATTTTTGTGGCTGGAAGAATGGAGGCTGGGTTGGGTTAAGTTGCACAGAAGCTCACCACTTGGAAGTGAAGAAGTATTTTTTTAAGTTTTTAAAAAAGCATTGCTGAAAAATTGTATTTCTATTCAAAATAGTGAAGAATTTATCTATAAAGGTCGCAGTTACTTCTTCTGAAAACTGCAAAATTCTGGTATATACAAATATTTGGCATTTTCACCATGAAATATCTTCCCTGATTCTGTTTTCATAGGATTTAGTCAATACTGGACTCTGCACTTTCTTCTTTTTCATTGCATCGGTAGTACTTGCGGCTCTTAACCATAAAAAAGGAGCAGAAATTGCAGCTGTGGTAAGAGAACTTAAATTCTTTTGAAGGAAAATAAAAGTGGAATGTATATCTCATCACTTCTTTCTGTTTTCCCAGTTTATAGACTAATCTTTTCAATCACTTAAAGGTGAAAGAAATGGCTCCAATTTGCAAACAATGGGCAGATCATGTGCTGATTGTGCTTTGCCTTTTGTTGCAGCATGCTTAGCCAACTGATATTTGACAAGTTCTGAATCAAGGAGTCACAAGGTAACACAGGGATTATTAAAGCAAAATGTATATTTTTAATCTATCTATTAATCTATCTATCTGGCTCTGCCAGATACTGCGCTTCCAGTCCATTGGTTCATGTCATGCTTCAGAATGACATGTTAAGGAGCTAGTTGTAATAATATTATTTATTTATTTATTTTGTATAAAAAGCATTGCATAAATTAGTATAAAACTGATAAAAATAGAAGGTGCACAAGTGGCTAAATATCTTATGACCAAAAACAGGCAACAGCAACCGCATTGTCTGTAGCCTCCAACAACTCTTCCTCTTTTATGTAACTGATTGTTTTAACTGGTTATAACTGTTTTAATTGCTGTTTATATATGTTTATTTGTACTATTGTGTAGGCATCGAATTGTGCCTTTTGTAAGCCGCCCTGAGTCCCCCCTCGGGGGTTGAGAAGGGCGGGGTAGAAATACGCGAAATAAATAAATAAATGTACACGTGGCAGGGCATTGCGGACAAACATACAGATGCATTGTCTGTTCTAATCCACAGTTGCACAAGGTGGAGGATTCTTTTAACAACCATTTTGCCAAGTTGTTATAGTAATGTTATTTTTCTTGGGAAAATGTTCATGTGTTGGTTGTAAATTACTATATTCTAGTTTCTTGGTCGTGTCAGGAGTGACTTGAGAAACTGCAAGTCGCTTCTGGTGTGAGAGAATTGGCCATCTGCAAGGATGTTGCCCAGGGAATGCCCAGATGTTTGGATGTTTTATCCTCCTTGTGGGAGGCTTCTCTCATGTCCCCGCATGAGGAGCTGGAGCTGATAGAGGGAGCTCATCTGCGCTCTCCCCGGATTTGAACCTGCGACCTGTCGGTCTTCAGTCCTGCCGGCACAGGGGTTTAACCCACTGCGCCACTGGGGGCTCCTACTGTATTCTAGTAAGCTAATATTGGATGAGCATTCCCTATTTAATCTCTTGGGACCAAATTGCATTGTTTGTTGATTTGTGTATTATTTATGTTTTATGGCTGTACAATGCTTTGACATCTCTGGATAAAAGAAATAAATATAAATTGAAAAACTGTGGACAAGATATAAATAAAACTTTCTGTTTAAGGAAACCTGCTATGTTAGTGATCCTTCCCCAACTATCAGTCTTTCTACTTAAATCAGTCTTTTGGTGTCATTAATCTATAGCAACTAACAATTACGGAGTGACCACTGGCATTTTGAGACAGAGCCATTCCTAAAACAATTCTGAAGATCAGAGTGAAAACTAGATTCTTCTGATCCTCAATATTATCAACCTATAAGGTCTATCATATTACTTTTGACTTTTGGACTCAAAAATTTTTAAGACCTGGATATGGAATGCTTAGATTGGATTAGGCTTTGAAAAAGAGACACAGTATAGCTGGGAATGCAGGAAGACACTTGTAGATTATTGAGCAGCGATCGTTCATTTTCATGTAATTGTTGGACAGTAATTGTTCATTTTCATGTGATCCATATCTAAATATACATTTTGCCAGTCATTCCCCCTGCAGACAGACACCTCCATGGGTACTCCTTACCATCCATATTATAACACATCACCATTTCCTGCAATTGGCTGTGCAGGCTACAGGTAGTAGGATTTGTGATCCCTAACATCTGTAGCATTTCTCTTGCCCAGGCATGGGCAAACTCTCACCCTCCAGGTGTTTTGGACTTCAACTCTCACAATTCCTAACAGCCTGTTAGGAATTGTGAGAGTTGCAGTCCAAAACACCCGGAGGGCCAAAGTTTGCCCATGCCTGGTCTAGCTGCTTAGGAAATCCTCTTTATTTGGGAAAAAAAGAGTTGTAGTACCTCAAAGGTGTGTAAACCTAATATGCCATAAGGGATCATGCCAAACAGCTCCTCTAGAAATATAGATGGTTTTACTCTCCTTTCTAGAATGTTCTTAGCAATGCCGGTAGATCTCCCCATATAAAAGATAACAGCAGGATAGAAAATGCCAAAAAGGTATGGAGGAGGGCGAAGCAAATTGTATTCTCAACTAACCAGACAAATGTATTTATTATCTATTTATTTAAAATTTTTATATTCCGATGTTCTCTACCTCTGCAGAGGGACTCAGACCGGCTAACAGCAAAGATTCAATGCTAACACTGAAAATCTAAAACATAATACACAACATTAAGTTACCAATTACATTACAAAAATTACATAAAATTACATAAAAGCCGTTCGCCAGGATAAAATCGTGTCCAACTCAGTCCGTATGTCCAGTTCATATATTGTGATCAGTACCATTAGTCGATTGCTGGTCTCAGACATCATTCCACAAAAGCTTTGTTGCACAGCCAGGTTTCACTAGCTTCCTAAAGATCAGGAGGGAGGGGGCAGATGTAATGTCCTTCGGGACGGAATTCCATAGCCGAGGGGCCACCACTGTCTCTCGTCCCCAGCGCCTGCGAAGGTGGCAGGACCGAGAGCAGGGCCTCTCCAGACGATCTCAACACTCTTGGTGGTTCATAGTGGAGAATACGTTCGGACAGGTAAACTGGGCCGGAACCATTTAGGGTTTTATAGGTTAAAAGCAGCACTTTGAATTGTGCTCGGAAGCTAATTGGCAGCCAGTGGTTCTGGCGCAACAAGGGAGTTGTACGCTCCCTGTACCCCGCCCCTGTTAGTAACCTGGCTGCTGAGCGTTGGACTAATTGCAGCTTCGGAGCAGTCTTCATAGGCAACCCCACGTAGAGAGCGTTGCAGTAGTCTATACGGGATGTAACCAGAGTGTGGACCACTGTGGCCAAGTCCAACTTCCCAAGGTACGGGCGCAGCTGGCGCACCAGCTTTAACTGTGCAAAAGCTCTCCCAGCCACCGCCGAGACCTGGGGTTCCAGGCTCAGTGATGAGTCCGGGATCACTCCCAAGCTGCAAACCTTGCAAATAGGTTTGCATTTCACAGGACCTTTCAAAGACATGAGATTACCTCATATGACAAATAATACATTGCTGACGACAGGATTAAAGATAGAATAAGGCTGCTTCATTTTTGTGTGAAGCTTATACATTCCTGTTTTCTGAAATGTTTAATAAAATGCATTTTCTCCTTCTTTTCTCTTTAGATATTTGGTTTCCTAGCGACTGCAGTCTATGCTGTGAATTTATTTCTAGCCGTTAAAAATTGGAGAATTAACAACCAACAGCAAAATGGCCGACAAACCAGTGATTATATTCGTGCTCGGACAGAATCCAGAGACGTAGATCATCACCCAGAGATTCAACGTCTTGATGGGTGAAAATAACATACAAATTGTGATGTCTGTGAAGAAGGAAACCAAATAGAAGCCCGCAGACCTTTTAAAATACTAGTGTTCACTTTTTTAGGAAATGAAGGAGGCGCATGTGGTCAGCAAGAGCACTGCCATGTACAGTGAGTAGGAGAAGGATTGAGAAGTCATTGACATGAAGGCTCTAAAGATTGACCTTTTCAAATGAAGATATTTGTGTATAAAGGAGGAGGAAGAGGAAGAGAAGGATCGATTGCAATGACAAACTCTCTTGGTGCACATTGTTTTGCTGACTTAACAGACCCAGAGAGAAGAAAGTTGATATCCTGTCTACATTTGCACCATCCAGTAGAAGCATCCGAATTAAAATCGGCAAGAGGTTCTGCTTTTGAAAGAGAGAGCATCCAACGCTAGGTACAATGTACTGGGGAGACAGATAGCAATAACGTAAAACCAGTTACATGGTTGCACAACTCCAGATATTTCCCTGACAAGGTTTCCCAAACAATTTCTTCATACACTCCTGTAGTTCTGATATTTATCTGCCACAAACAACTATGTCAAACTTTTAGCTAGAGGATTATTTAAATGACTTCCTAAACTGCAAAAAAAAAAAAAAAGCACAAAGATTGCTCTGTTTGTAACAACTAGGTATGAACTAAGATTTACTTTCTGTGTTTAGTACTTTAATTTCCTTTTCTGCTATAAGAAAGGATAATGCAAAGTTTTTGTTTCCCAACATATAAAATGAAACATTCCCCCTTTTTGTTCACCTTTGGAAGCATCAGGATTTAGACCTTCTTTGGTTTGGCACAAAACGAAAGTTGGGCCAGGTCCACAGAAGCAGCAATAGCAGTCACAAAAATACAGTAATCTAGAGACTATAAAAGTTATCTCTTGCTGGGAGTCTCTAGGAAACTTTGTCCAAAACACTTTGTGAAACTTTTTGTTGGCATTTTACTAAATGGTACCTTTCATGCTGGAAGGTGGCACTTCCATGGCAGATTCACCAATTGTGCAGGCCTTCTTCTTTCAATTCCCCAAACAACTGGCTTGAAAAATAGTATTTGTGATGCTCATAAACAACTTAACGAGTTGACCGTTCCATCCTTCAGAATGGGATGTACCCAAGGCTGTCCATAGTGCTTTGAGGAACATGTAACTCTCCCATTTCTGGCCACTTTTCGTGACTCTAGTCATTTTGGACTACAACTCCCATCTGCCTTGGATCGGTTCAGTTATTAGGTGGGGACATGAGACCCTTGAGAGGATGAAAATGTGACCAAATCCCTCTGTTTCCCTGAGCCCTACAATTTCTAATCTTGGGGATAGGAATAAGCTCAGCCTATACAGAGCCTCCCTCACAGTGGCTCCAAAAACGTTAAAAAATAAATTTAATGTTTCTGATGCAAATACGTCAAAAGGAAAACTCAAGGGAGAAACAGTTACTTAAATGCAAAGTTACGGTTGCTGTGGGCTGTGTATGTATGCTCACAAATGTGTGGAAGCTTCAGTGTGATCTGTTTAAGAAACATTTGCTTCCTATGATTGCCATGTACAAATATGTGAGGAGAAGTCCTAGAGAGAAGGGAGCAAGCTTGTTTTCTGCTGCCTTGGAGACTAGGACATGGAACAATGGCTCCAAAGTACGGGAAAGGAGATTCCACCTGAACATTAGGAAGAACTTCCTGACTGTGAGAGCCGTTCAGCAGTGGAACTCTCTGCTGTGGAGTGTGGTGGAGGCTCCTGCTTTGGAGGCTTTTAAGCAGAGGCTGGAGGGCCACCTATCAGGAGTACTTTGAATGCAATTTTCCTGCTTCTTGGCAGGGAGTTGGACTGGATGGCCTACGAGGTCTCTTCCAACTACATGATTCTATGATATTCATGTCCTGCGCTGTTTCTGAAATGGTAAAATTCCTGTAAAAGCTTAATTTGTTTGACTGAAATTTTACCGGGCCAAATCAATCTGGGTTGTGTATTTGGATTACACTGGTTTGACTAATTTAAGCAAAGATAGCTAAATAATACCTTTCAAGGCATGAAAGTTAATCTGTGAACTGTTTGAATAAGTATCCACAGTGAAGACTTCTTTTGGCACAGTGATAGACAGTCATGTTTCTGTAATCTATTTAGTTTGCTTACATCTGTATATAACTGTCAATTTATTCCATTTTCCCATCAGGATTTCATGGGGAAAGTAATGCACTCTGAGAATTGGGGATTTGGAGCTAGTAAGTGGGCTCTCCTTTGCATCATGTTTCATTTGTCTTCCATTAGGTCAACCATAAGGTTATTATGTAAAGTCAGTAATATCTGGTGTCAATTTATCTCAAAATATCAGGAATGTTTCTCAAGTGATGGTTGAACAGCCCAGACTTTTCCAACATGGAGAGCCAGAAGGCAGAATTGCTTGAATGCTACTAATTGTGGGGTGGTTGTGAACTGTGTCAGGTGGTGATGTCAGTACTTTATCATTTTTGCATGATACCGCTTCTTTCTTAAAATCTTTCTGGATTGTAAAAGCAAATTTAATCACTTGAGATGCTCATTTAGTTTCAGTTAGCCTTCATAGCACTTGAAGTCAACCCCATCTTACTGGAAAGTCAGCCACTCGAGGCCATGTGTTGTGTCAGTATCTGCAACTAGAACAAAATATTAAGGTCTTTAAGGCCAATATTTTGCACTAAGAAGGTAAATCGTAGCAAGGAGTTATATCAGAGTTGCATAGTCCTAACTTGTGAGTTAGTTGCCACCATGCAGAACAATGTGTAAACAAATGTGCAATGTGCATTGCATTCAAAATGCCCAGCATGCATCAATGTGCAGTGGACACAAATATCTGCAACCTGTATATCCCATGTGCAACTTCTCTTTTGCAATCTTAAAACGAATACTGTTCATTTGCATCAGGCAAAACTATCTTGCTGCCTTTTTTTGTCGTGTCAGGAGTGACTTGAGAAACTGCAAGTCGCTTCTGGTGTGAAAGAATTGGCCGTCTGCAAGGACGTTGCCCAGGGGACGCCCGGATGCTTTGATGTTTTTATCATCCTTGTGGGAGGCTTCTCTTATGTCCCCGCATAAGGAGCTGGAGTTGATAGAGGGAGCTCATCCGCCTCTCCCCTGTCCTGCCGGCACAGGGGTTTAACCCACTGCGCCACCGGGGGCTCCAACTATCTTGCTGCTCCCATAGGAGAATTTGTGCATATGTAAGACACCACAAGGATACCAGCCTAAGAATATTATTTTTTGTTGTTTGCTTGCTTACTTTTTAAAACATGTCCAATTGTATGGAGCTCAGGAGCTAAGCTAGAATATGTGTTCGCTGTCTTTGGGATTGGGTCTTTTAACTTGGAGCCGGATTGGTGTAATGGTTTGAGTGTTGACTCCAGGAGGCCATGAAAGATGGCTGTGGAGTGCTTATGTGGACAGGATTACACAGCTTCAAGTGAAGGTAAACAAACACCTCCCCTGGCAAGGAAAGCATGGTGTTCCCATCGGAACACTCCATGCCTTCTCTTACGTTGCTTTGCTAATCAGCTGTTGTCAAACAGTGCATTTCTCCAGAGTGAAGAAAATCACTCCTTGGTTCAGATGGATTTGAAATCAGTGGAGCTTTGGGGACTCCTTTGCAGCTTGCAACCAGTTTGTGGGGGACCTGTGTGAGGACTCGAAAGCAAACTGGATTTCTTAAATCCACATCCAGCCCAAATTAATTGCTGTGTGGAAGCAGCCAAAATTAAATAATACACCTTATTTATGAAGTATGATATGGAGTTTTTGATGGTGTATATTTTAAGTCTTCACTTGTCTTGAGAAGAAATGTTGGGTGCTTTTTAGCAGTTTGTGGTATCCAAATTGGTGTCTCCTCGTATGCTTTAGATATCACCATGCATATATCCTATTTTAAAACATGTAATCATGTTACCCAACTCCATAACTTCACTTACCCAATGACTGGGTGGAAATGGCCTTTTGATGAATATCTAGATCATCCAATGCAACTCTATGGCATGCTGGGACTAGAAGTCATGTTATTTAATGGCACTTGGTTGTTGTAGGTTTTTTGGGCTCTATGGCCATGTTCTAGAGGCATTGTGGATTTCAGTGGCTTCTCTGTGTAGCCTGACATAGTGGTTGTTAAAGTGGTCCAGCATTTCTGTGTTCTCAAATAATATGCTGTGTCCAGGTTGGTTCATCAGGTGCTCTGCTATGGCTGACTTCTCTGGTTGAAGTAGTCTGCAGTGCCTTTCATGTTCCTTGATTCGTGTTTGGGCATTGCTGCGTTTGGTGGTCCCTATGTAGACTTGTGGACACAGCATATTATTTGAGAACACAGAAATGCTGGACCACTCCAACAACCACCATGTCAGGCTACAGAGAGAAGCCACTGAAATCTATAAGCATGTGGACAATTTCAACAGAAAGGAGGAAACCATGAAAATGAACAAAATCTGGCAACCAGTATTTAAAAAACTCTAAAATTACAGTAGCAAAACAACAGAGAGGAAACAAACAAGGACATCTAATCACCTCTCAACAAAAGATTACCCCAGGCACTGCTTGGCCATCAAATGCTAATCAAGGTGGTCAGTTGAAACATTCACACCTAGCTCCAACAGACAAGAGTCCTTTGTCCCACCCTGGTCATTCCACAGATATATAAACCCTTTTTCTAGTTCCAACAGACCTCACTACCTCTGAGGATGCTTGCCATAGATGCAGGCGAAACGTCAGGAGAGAATGCCTTTAGAACATGGCCATATAGCCCAAAAAAACCTACAACAACCCAGTGATTTTGGCCATGAAAGCCTTCGACAATACATTAATGGCACTTGGTTGTATTAATGGTTGGGAACCTTTCCCTTTTGTGTATTACTGTATATAGTTTGACACAGCGACCTTGATTATTGTGTTACTGGGCATGGTGTTTCCAGGATTAATTCATTTCTTCCCCCCAGTTTTCATAGAAAAAGTTTCAGTGCAAGGCTGCTCAACTGTGTTTTTAGTTAATTTTGAAAACATACGTACCCAAAACAAAATGCAGATTATTCATGCTGTTGTGCTTAGAGCTGGTTGCTATTGTGGTACAAATAATCGCGAGATAAAACAAATTGGTGGTAGAATATCTCCTTTTTTGTAACCTGCTACAGTATGCTTCTTTAGTAGCTTAATGCATACTGATCAGGTAGCAGAAAAATACATGAAGTCTAGCTTGTAACTAGTTTCATCTGATATTTTTTGTTACCTGCCTTCCGGAGCATTTACTCTGGAGTCTTCTTCTTAATATGCAAGGTTACTTTGAAACAGCCGTTTAGGAGTGTAGCATTTTAATGTTTCTCTCTAAGTATGTTTTAACTGGACTGAGAGTGAGTGGCTTTTAATATGATAGGAACTGCTGAGTTTTATCATTTCCAGTCATGATTTTCTTTGGATAGGAAAGTCTTCCATGTTCCTTTCCATTACTCAGTCTAAAATCACACATGAGACAAAATCTTGACCTCATTTTAATCTTCATTTATATACCCATTTACCAGTTGAGCTTGCTTTTGAGTAGACATGCACTGCAAGTTTTTGTTTGGGAAGCTTCATTTTCTAGGATTTGACAGAGCCCATATCTCGACATTTCAATCAAAATAGACCAGGTTTGGCCAGAAGCCTCACCAGTAGAATATCCTGATTCTGTTTTTCATTTTCCGCTCAGTTCTGTCTTTGTCGCTTGTCTCTGTGTGGGCAATGAATGTACTTCCTTGTGTGCCCTGGGTGCTCAGGGCACTCGGTTGGTTGCAAAGAATGGCAGCTTGCCTGGGGAAAAGCATGCCTTGGGTTGTGACTTGTTTGGTTCACTTTCTGATCTCTCCCATAGACTTCCTCAGTCAGAATAAACGATGCACTTAAGTTGTCTTCTAGAGACAATTTTTCTCTTCTGCATTATTGTGGACAGAACCTATTTGTATATATTGGAGTTTATGTAATGGTTATAATACAATAATGAAATGGTAAATTGTATATTTATTACTCATTGTATCGTTCCCAGCCTGGATTTGGAGAAGTTGACACGTACTATACTTTGTCATACCTGTTGTCAAACAAGACCCAGTTTGACCTAGGGTGCCTTTGTGAAATATGTGTTTGTGTAGCATAACTATGTCTCAGTGAAATAGAGATCCTTCACACTAGGGATCTCATCACATTAGGAAATACTCTGTTTCTGAGACAGTTTGAGAATGGCTTTGAATGCATCCAATCACATGTTTTGCCGCATCCTGCCAGTAATACGTCGAAATCTGCCTGCGAAACATCACAGAAAATGCAGTATTTTAACACTTAAAATGACGGGGTGCATACTGATAGAAATGGAGTGTTTCTCAATGTAATGAGGTTCTAGAACAGTGATTCTCAACCTGGGTCCCCAGATGTTTTTGGCCTACAACTCCCAGAAATCCCAGCCAGTTTACCAGCTGTGAGGATCTCTGGGAGTTGAAGGCCAAAAACATCTGGGGACCCCAGGTTGAGAACCACTGTTTTAGAACTATTTTATCACTATTAATAGTGATACATTGTAAGGCATGGTTTTTTTAAAAAAAAAATCTTTTAAAACACCAGCCTTAATACAGGGTGAGGCAACATAACTTCCTTTTTTCAAAACTTAATAAAACCCATTGTATGAATCAGAAATTTTTAAAAAAAATTTTATAATGTAGGCGCATACCTAAAGTTTTGTTTTACGTAGTTTTGAAGATCAAATTAGGTAGGTGACATCCCCCATTCTCCATACACTGAGTAAAGCAATTTCTGGTATTTGTAATGACTCTGGCCAGCATAGCAGGCGTTATGTTGGCCATTTCTTCCTGGATGTTGGTCTTCAAATTTTATAGGGTCCTTGGACGGTTCACATAAACACGGGATTTCAAAAAACCCCATAGAAAAAAATCACAAGGGGCTAAATCTGGAGAGCCGGCCGGACACTCCAAATCTGCTTGAAAAGTAGGCCTCAACGCCAAAAGCATGCTCCTCACTTTTCCAACGCATGATGGTGACTGAACTGTGTCAGGACAAAACTTTATACTCCCGCCTCTTGAACGAGACCACTGGCGCTCCGCTACGTCTTCAACCGACTGAATGGCACGCGTTTTAAAAAAGGAAGTTATGCTGCTTCGCCCTGCAAAATCCTCAGGCTTCTATTTTCAAAGTAGAATTAGAGAGGTATATTCTCACTGTCTTGACACAATTCCCGTGTTCGTAGCAGTAACCATAAGCCCTTCAGTAAAGATCTACTGGATGTATATAGAAAAGGAAATAGGTTTGCTGGGTTCATGGTGGAACAAAAGTGAAACTGTCCGCAAGGGAGCAGAGCCTGTTTTCTGGGAATTTCCCTTCTCACTTCCTGTTGTTTCACCCCCATTCTTAACTATGAGTCATTTGTAAGTTGGACGTTTGTAACTTGGGGACAGCCTGTAATAATATATGTCTAGTTTCCGTCTATTAACTGGTACCAGAACCCCAGGAAAGTGCAAATGCACATAGCCAGGCCCGTAGCCAGGATTTTGATTCGGGGGGGGGGGGGGGGGGGGGGGGGGGGGCTGAGTCTGAGTGAAAGAGGATCTACCCTAGTAAACCTTTTGTGTCGATACCCCAATACCCCCATGTATATGGGATATATTGAGCATGGTGATTAGATCATGATATGAATAAAGGTAACAGTTTAAATAATGTACCAGTAAGGCCTTTTCGCAGACCACCATGAGAATTGGGGGGGGGGGGGCTGAACTCCCCCAACCCCCCCCCCCCCCCAGGCTACATGCCTGCACATAGCCAGCTCTCCACATTTGCTGGTGTTAAGGCTATAGGATACCTGCAAAAGTGAGAAACCACAAATACCCTGTTTTCCCAAAAACAAGACAGTGTCTTATATTAATTTTTGCTCCCAAATCTTATTTTAAGGAGATATCTTATTTTTCCATGAAGAAGAATTCACATTTATTGTTGTAACAATCTCCGACAATAGTTCCTGGACCAACAGCAAAACAACAGAGGGGAAACAATCAGGCACATGTAATCACCTCTCAACAAAAGATTGCCTCAGGCACTGTCAGGCCATCAAATGCTAATCAAGGTGGTCGGTTGAAACATTCACACCTAGCTCCAGCAGACAAGAGTCCTTTGTCCCACCCTGGTCATTCCACAGATATATAAAGCCTTTTCCCTAGTTCCAACAGACCTCACTACCTCTGAGGATGCTTGCCATAGATGCAGGCGAAACATCAGGAGAGAATGCCACTAGAACATGGCCATATAGCCCAAAAAAACCTACAACAACCCAGTTCCTGGACCACTTGTACAGCAGGGACGGTATCGCAGCTTCCGGCCACCAAGTGGAGCTCAAAAACTTTGGGGGAAGCCTTATATTTAGCAATTTAGCACCTAGGTCATATTTTCAGCGGATGTCTTATTTTTGGGGAAACAGGGTAATAAAACTGCTAAATCTTTTACACGAGAGCACACCTCTCTGGGAATATCTAGTTTCTTCAGGATGACTATAACCAGTAGTTCAATCAAATCTGCAGAACTCAAATCTGCAATGTGAGGGCTGACTGTACTATACACAATACACAAGCTGGAATCTTGTTGGTCATTCCCAACTAGAGTAGGCTGATCAAATTCATTGTTGAAGGATGAATCCCGCTGATTCAGTGTCTTTTCTAATCTAGGGTTAATCATAGGATGTAGACCTAAATTGCAAAGGGTATCTAATTAACGGTAATGTAAACATGGAATCGTGAAGTTCAACTTTTATGGGAAATCATTCCATTAGTATTGGGAGAGGGTTACGCAAAGTGATTATACAAGCACAGTACGATAAAGGCAAACGAAACCAAAAGATACAGAGGCACTTTCCACACTACCATATCATCCAGATTTATCAAAGCAGATAATCCACGTTATCTTTGAACTGGATTATATGTGTCTACACTGCCATATAATCCAGTTCAAATCTGGATTTTATACGGCAGTGTAGAAGGGCCCTGAGAAAGCAGGTTTCAGAACGAGAAGCTGACATGAGAAAATTGTAGTAAGATGTCAACAGGGACAGAAAGTTATATGAAGAAGGATTTGGCAGAAGCTCCATATGGAAGCATTTGAAATTTAGCCACTTTTTGGCATTTACATTGTTTTTTGAGGGAAGAAAACAATTTTCGCTAAAAGACTTAAGAGTTACACATTCCAGTGCCTTACTGTGGTTTTCAGGGCTTATAAAATACCAACAAATTATGGCTATTCGGAGGAAGATACTATTAAAATAGGAAAATATCCAGAAGCCTGTATCAATCAATTTTAATATACTTATCCTGTCTCTGTTAACTTATTAAAACAGTTTCTCTTATGGTTCACTTCTTGATCCTGAACCTGTTAGGTTTCGATTCTCACGTTGCATTTATCATTTTGCTTCTAATCACACAATTTATCTAATTATTTATTAATACCAATATAATAAAATGCTTTTCATTAATATACAAATTTTTCATTCCAAAGTTACCTAGTTATAATTATTTATATCCCTTTAGTGTATTTAGTATTATTTTGTTGCAGTTGTGTTCTTTTTGCCATTTTTGTGTGATATTTGTGTGGCACTCCAAAAGACTGGTTTCACAAACCAAACTCTTTACGACCAAAAATATTGTCTTAGTTAAGTGTAAACTGTCTTGTTTTTTTATTTGCATTATTTGTTCTTTAAGGTGGCTTTTGTTATCTGTCAGTCTTATGTATATTGCAAGTCAAAAATTGGGTTGCTGGATAGTATACAAGATACTGTGTTACCCTAACATCAAAGAATAGATATCAATATCTTGATTAATGCTGTAAACTTCCAGTCAGTGTCAATGACATGGAGCTCAGAAATGGTCTCCAGAAATAATACTATTTTAATTTTTTTTTTCGTGTCAGGAGTGACTTGAGAAACTGCAAGTCACTCCTGGTGTGGGATAATTGGCTAGGGTACACCAAGATATTTTACCATCCTGTGGGAGGCGTCACTCATGTCGCCGTATGAGAAGCTGGAGCTGACAGAGGGGAGCTCACCCTGCTCCCTGGATGCTAACCACTGACCTTTTGGTGAGCAGTCCTGCTGGCACAAGGGTTTAACCCATTGTACCACTGTGGGCTCCGTATTTTAATTGATATTTTTTGTTTTGCATTAAGTAGAATATGCCCAGTTTTCCTTTTTGGCAGCATTCCCGTGCCCTTTATCATTCTGTCTAGATTTGCTGGATAATGTAAAATGAATATCCATTCTGAATACATGAGAGGGCTAGAGGCATGACTCCACAGTACTAAACATTCTTAGATGCCGGTTTTGTAGATTTAAGTGTTCTTAAGAATTTTTACTTCCAAATAACTGTGGTTACGGTCATGTGCTTAGAGCACATACCAAATTCTGTCTGAACAAAAAATAGCAAATGAAATGCTGGTACTTAACCGTGATCATGCTTGGACAGGATAGAAGGCTGCAGTTGCAGAGTTGTTCCAGTTGCAGCCTTAGCTTAAACTGGGCTTAAACTGGCTTTCAACTGGGGCCTTTAATCCAAGATGCTGTCTGACACATAGATGGATCTGTTTAAATAGCAAATTACAGTATCTCCTCACAAACCATGTACCTTTAAACGAGTGTTTACCAACCTTTTTTTGACCAGGGACCACTTTCCAACATTAGCACCAAAAGGGTTACAAATTGGTTTTTGGTCAACTTTAGATTTGGTTTGGGTAGTTGGGGTCCTGACTTGGAAAATTACATTGGATAGACCACATCAGCTGTAGTTTCTGATACAGAACATATACCATCCTACTCGCCATCTGCTCGCCCACAGAAAACCATATTTAATAATCTAGAGCTATTTATTTATCGTGTCATCCGCAACCAGAACATTGTATTACATTTCTAACAGAACAAAACAAACAGATAAAAAAATTACAAATTTTGCAGACTTGGTAGCTGATTAAATGTCCTTTGACCAGTATCTGGCCACTTGGAGTGCCTCTGGTGTTGCCGCAAGAAGGTCCTCCATTGTGCATGTGGCAGGGCTCAGGTTGCATTGCAGCAGGTGGTCAGTGGTTTGCTCTTCTCCACACTCGCAGGTCGTGGATTCAACTTTGTAGCCCCATTTCTTAAGATTGGCTCTGCATCTCGTGGTGCCAGAGCGCAGTCTGTTCAGCGCCTTCCAAGTCGCCCAGTCTTCTGTGTGCCCAGGGGGGAGCCTCTCATCTGGTATCACCCACGGATTGAGGTGCTGGGTTTGAGCCTGCCACTTTTGGACTCTCGCTTGCTGAGGTGTTCCAGCGAGTGTCTCTGTAGATCTAAGAAAACGATTTCTTGATTTAAGTCGTTGACGTGCTGGCTGATACCCAAACAAGGGATAAGCTGGAGATGTCTCTTCCTTGGTCTAGAGCTGATATGATAGTAGTAATCTTTCGTGGGCAGTCAGCCTCTCCCCTCCCGACATCCCTGTTGCCTCTGCACTATAAGCGTTTTGTGAGACCAGTTGCTCTCGTTGCCATCTGGTTTCGAGGCAACGGTGTAGTAATGGTGAGGCCGTGGGTCATATTTCATTCTTGCGGACCACTGGTGGTCTATGGACCACAGGTTGGGAACCACTGCTTTAAACTAACAAAACCTGCCCTCGAGGTGAGATGACTTTGCTGAGATTTATACCACAGCCCTTAGTTTTGTGGGATAACTTGCTCGCTTTCTGCCCATTCTGGAGTCTTCAGTTTCACTTGCAAGAACCCTTCTCGGGAATATTGTTGGTTGCATCAGGCCTAAAAATGCTATTTGAAAAAGATCCAAACTGTATATTTCCCCTTAGAGCAGTGGTTCTCAACCTGTGGGTCCCTAGGTGTTTTGGCCTACAACTCCCAGAAATCCCAGCCAGTTTACCAGCTGTTAGGAGTTCTGGGAGCTGAAGGCCAAAAACATCTGGGGACCCACAGGTTGAGAACCACTGCCTTAGAGAGAGCCTTGTTTAGAGACGCCTCGAGTCCCAGAATCCTTCAGAATGTGTCTGAACTGCAAACTGTAAAACCAGACTAAAGGTCCTTCCAGGCAGGCCCTATATCCCAGGAGCCCATCCCATTGATCTTGTTATTTGGGAGTTGTAGTTGCTGGGATTTATAGTTAACCTATAATCAAAGAGCATTCTGAATTCCACCAAACTTGGCACACAGAACTCCCATGATCAACAGAAAATACTGGAAGGGTTTGGTGGGCATTGACCTTGAGTTTTGGAGTTGTAGTTCACCTACATCCAGGGAGTACTGTGGACTCAAATAATTATGGGTCTGGATCAAACTTGGCATGAATACTTAATATACCCAAATGTGAATGCTGGTGGAGTTTGGGGAAAATAGAACTTGACATTTGGGAGTTATATTTGCTGGGATTTATAGTTCACCTATAATCAAAGTGCATTCTGAACACCACCAGTGATTGAATTGGGTCAAACTTCCCAAACAGAACCCCATGACCAATAGAAAATACTGATAGTCTTTGGTAACCCCTCTGACACCCCCCTTGCAACCCGCTCCCCAGGGGTCCCGGCCCCCAGGTTGAGAAACACTGATCTAGACAGAAAATGAGAAAGGAAATAAAGGGGGCTGAATTGATGTAAAATATCTTTGTTAACTGAGGTATGCTTGTATGGTTTTCTTAAAGACGCAGCATTGTCCGTTCTCAATGTCATGAATTTTGAGCATCTCCCTAAACTCTGGCAACTCTAGTTGTAACCAACATGTTGCATCTCATTCATAGACTCCAGAAAAATACACCAACATGGACTACAGCAGTGTTTCTCAACCTTCCGAATGCTACGACTCCTTAATAGAGTTCCTTATGTTGTGATGACCCCCAACCATAACATTATTTTCGTTGCTACTTCATAAGTGTCATTTTACTTCTGTTACGGATCGTAATGTAAATACCTGATATCCAGGATGTATTTTCATTCACATTTTCATTCATTGGCACCAATACCCGATATTCCCAAATTTGAATGCTGGTGGGGTTGGGAGGTAGGATTGTTAATGTCATTTGGGAGTTGTAGTTGTTGGGATGTATAGTTCACCTACAATCAAACTCCACCAAGGATGGAATTGAACCAAACTTGACACACAGGACTCCCATGAACAATAGAAAATACTGGAAGGGTTTGATGGGCGTTGACCTTGAGTTTTGGAGTTGTAGTTCAACTACATCCAGAGAGCACTGTGGACTTAACAATGATGGATCTGGACCAAACTTGACAGGAATACTCAATATGCCCAAATAGACCGTGATATTTGGGAGTTGTGGTTGCTGAGATTTATAGTTCACCTATAATTAAAGAGCATTCTCAACACCACCACCGATAGAATTGGGCCAAACTTTCCACACAGAACCCCCCTGACCAACAGAAAATACTGTATTTTCTGATCGTCTTTGGTGACCCCTCTGACACCCCCTCACGACCCCCTCAGGGGTCCCGACCCCCAGGTTGAGAAACGCAGTATTTTGTACTTGTAGTTGGCTGTATTAATGTAACATGTCATGTGAGTACTCCGGGGGCATTTGATGTCACTGGCATTTCGGGGTCCGCTGACACTACTCCTGCATCATGTATGGGATATGGGAGGACATGCCACCAACCACGCTGCCTGCATCAATTCAGTGGCAAATCCAATGCCCTCCTTCGACCCTTTGTTGCTTCTGCCGTGTCTTGCCTTTGCTGCTTTGAGAGTGAAAATTGAGCACCGTTATACTTTCCTGTGCTAAGGTACTCCAGGACTCCATTTTTTTTCAAGGACTCCTTTGTGCTGTGAATATCTCTTTTCCCTTCCTTCCCCATATTGAACCTTTCTGGAGTAAATAATAGTGGTAGGCTGTGTACTTCCTTTTTAAAATTTGCTATATAACGTCATTTAAAAATGAAGGATTGTAATGACTTTTTTTCCACTTCTTGTGATACTGAAGGCAATCAGTGCTTAAACAAGTCTGTGTTTAAATTTATTTGTATGCAGTGTTGATCAGTTTTGCTCTGTATATTAGCACAATCGGGAGAGGGATAATTCACAAGTTCATGTGACTCTCGTTCTTGATCAAGTCTGATTTTTTTCCCTGCTCTTTTTGATACACCAAAATTCTCATGGTACGTATCTGTTTTTCATAGTGTTTTAAAACAAATCCTGTATTTTTGTATGTAGAGAAAATCATAATTTTTTCTGAACACTAATCTTGTATGGAAATCATTGTAAAAGTTTTGTTTAATAAATGGATAGGAGTAAAAATATGTGTGTTTTCCCTTTGTATATGCATTTTTCTCCACCTCTTAATTATTTGTACTATAGCTTCTAATGTGGTTCAGGATTTCTCTCATCTGGTATCAGCCACTGATTGAGGTGCTGGGTTTTAACCTGCCACTTTTGGACTCTTGCTTGCTGAGGTGTTCCTGAGAGTAGCTCTTAGGGAGTAATGCTACCTCTCTATTCCGCCTTCATTAGACCACACCTCGAATATTGTGTCCAGTTCTGGGCACCACAATTGAAGAGAGATGTTGACAAGCTGGAATGTGTCCAGAGGAGGGCGACTAAAATGATCAAGGGTCTGGAGAACAAGCCCTATGAGGAGCGGCTTAAGGAGCTGGGCATGTTTAGCCTGAAGAAGAGAAGGCTGAGAGGAGATATGATAGCCATGTATAAATATGTGAGAGGAAGCCACAGGGAGGAGGGAGCAAGCTTGTTTTCTGCTTCCCTGGAGACTAGGACGTGGAACAGTGGCTTCAAACTACAAGAAAGGAGATTCCATCTGAACATGAGGAAGAACTTCCTGACTGTGAGAGCCGTTCAGCAGTGGAACTCTCTGCCCCGGAGTGTGGTGGAGGCTCCTTCTTTGGAAGCTTTTAAACAGAGGCTGGATGGCCATCTGTCAGGGGTGCTTTGACTGCAATATTCCTGCTTCTTGGCAGGGGGTTGGACTGGATGGCCCATGAGGTCTCTTCCAACTCTATGAAGCTGTTTCTTGATTTAACTTGTTGACATGCTGGCTGATATACGAACAGAGAGTGGGCAGGAAATATCAATGCCTTGGTCCTTCCATTGCTGGCTGCTACTTGCCGATGGATACCAGTAGTGCAATACCAACTAAACAGTATTTCTCCAGTGGTATTACGTATAGACATCCTGTGATAATGTGCCATGTCTCATTAAGAGCCACATACACTGTTTTAATATGATGAGATGTATTCCACACCGGGCATGCATACTCAGCAGCAGAGTAGCAAAGTGCAAGGGCAGATGTCTTCACTGTATCGGATTCCGATCCCCAGGTTGTGCCAGTCAGCTTGCATATGATATTGTTTCTAGTGCCCACTTTTTGCTTGATAGTCAAGCAGTGTTTCTTGTAGGTCAGAGTATGGTCCAGGGTGACTCCCAGGTATTTTGGTCTACTGCAATGCTCCAATGGGATTCCTTTCCAGATAATCCTCAGAGCTCGAGATGCTTGTCTGTTCTTAAGGTGAAAAGCATAGGTCTGCATTTTAGATGGATTAGGAATCAGCTGGTTTTCCCTGTACTAGTCAGTAAGTGCACCTAACGATTTGGAGAGCTTCTGTTCAACTATTTCAAAGCTCCCTGCTTGAGCAGTGATGGCACGATCATCAGCATAGATGAAACTGTCCCTTCTGGCAGTGGCTGATCATTTGTGTAAATGTTAAACATTAAGAGACATGAGACATGAGATTCTCTCACACCAGAAGCGACTTGCAGTATGCAACCAACCAAACAAAAGTCAATAGTGAGGTAGAAATCATTCAGATTTTTAAATTGCATGGAATGCTGAGCTCAGAATGAGGGTTTTTTGGTCGTGTCAGGAGCGACTTGAGAAACTGCAAGTCACTTCTGGTGTGAGAGAATTGGCCGTCTGAAAGGACGTCCCGGATGAATTGATGTTTTTATCATCCTTGTGGGAGGCTTCTCTCATGTCCCCGCATGAGGAGCTGGAGCTGATAGAGGGAGCTCATCCGCCTCTCCCCGGATTTGAACCTGCGATCTGTTGGTCTTCAGTCCTGCCGGCACAGGGGTTTAACCCACTGCGCCACTGGGGGCTCCGGTATATCTGAAGATATAATGAGGTATATCTTCCTAACATATTCCACTCTCCTGTGACTGTCCCTGTGATCCAGTCCATTGACACTTGGTCATTTTTGGCACCAGGATAATCTTTTGAATCCAGCACACAAGTGGCTTCATTGTGGCATGTGTCACACTTTCACAGCAAAATGGTGGTTACAGGAACCATTCAAACAGAGAGGAAAGGTGTCACTATCTCTGAAGGATCTGCTTTGGAAAATGACTCACGTAACCCTTATCCACATGGACTAAAAAGGTGCGTTTTTTTTTTTGTCGTGTCAGAAGTCGCTCCTGGTGTGAAAGAATTGGCCGTCTCCAAGGACGTTGACCAGGGGACGCCTGGATGATTTTGATGTTTTTTTTATCATCCTTGTGGGAGGCTTCTCTCATGTCCCCGCATGAGGAGCTGGAGCTGATAGCAGGAGCTCATCCGCCTCTCCCCGGATTCAAACCTGCAACCTGTCGATCTTCAGTCCTGCCAGCAGAGGGGTTTAATCCACTGCGCCACCAAGGGCTCCTTAAAAGGTGTGCTGGGTGCCATCAGGAGTAATTTCAGACCCCATGAGAATCAACATATATTCAGATGAGGGAAAAATTGTCCTACGCAGAAGTATCTGCGAGTATTAAGTGGTTGACATTCCCCATTGATAGTCAAAATACGTTTACACAAGTCAGAATGTTTTGTGTACCTGACAGACCACCTTTCAACATAATGTTTGTCTGGTCTTTCCAACTGGAGAAGGGTAATCCATTATGGAGCATCTTCCAAATTGGGTAAGTTAAACAAATATGAAGTAAAGTTACACATTTAATCTCATTATCGATGGAATTTATTCCATTACAGTTCATAAATGCATCGGTTATTGTTTCAATTGAAGACACATGGGTTCGAATACTATAAAATCACATTCAAAGTCTTTTTAAAAAGAGACAGAAATACAAAACACTCGTCGGAGATTCCCAAAGGCTTTTGCCTCTGAATGTGACAAGACTTCTAGTTGCCCAGCTCAGAAACCAGTCTTTGGGGCATTGTATTCTTTCTGTTATTGCATTGTCGAAGTCAAGTCATTCCTGAAAAACACATTCATGTACTGCTAGAAACCCGCTGGCAGTATTCACAGAAACAGGACTTTGGTCTTTAATGATTTCTTTAACTACTATAAACTAATGTCATACATAATGAATTGGCATACATGGTGAATATTAAGTGTAAGAATACATTGGTGAAGATCCCACCAGAGAAGGAAGGATGGAAGGGTGGAAGGGAAAGGAGGAGGGAGGGAGAAAGAGGGAYGAAGGGAAGGAAGGAAGGAAGGAAGGTAAGGAGGAAGAAAAGAGAAGAGYGAGGGAGGGAGGAAAAAAAGGACAGAATGAAGGGAGGAAAGGGAGGGAGGAAAGATAAGGAAGGATGGAAGGAAAATGAGATAGAGGGAAGGAGGGAGGAAAGGGAAGGAAGGACGAAAGGGTGGAAGAGAAGGAAGGACGGAGGGAGAAAGAGGGGTGTAAGGAAGGAAGGGAAGGAAAGAAAGAATGAAGGGAGGGACGAAGAGAAGGACAGAAAAAAGGGAGGGATGAAGGGGAGGGAGGAAAGAGAAGGAAGGAAGGAGAGTGGGGGAAGGCAGGTGGGAGGAAAGAAGGAAGGATGGAAGGGAAAGGAGGAGGGAGGGAGAAAGAGGGAGGCAGGAAAGGAAGGAAGGTAAGGAGGAAGAAAAGAGAAGGGAGAGAGGGAAGAAGAAAAGAAGGGATGAAAGGGAGGGAGGAAAGAGAAGGAAGAAAAGACAAAAGGGAAGGAAGGATGGAAGGAGAATGAGGGAAGAAGGGAGGGAAGAGGAAAGAAGGATGAAAGGGTGGAAGAGAAGGAAGGTGGGAGGGAGAAAGAGGGATGAAAGGAAGGAAGGGAAGAAAGAATGGAGGGATGAAGGGGACGGAAGGAAGGGATGAAGGGGAGGGAGGAAAGAGAAGGAAGAAGAGAGGGGGAAGGTGGGTGGGTGGGAGGAAGGATGAAAAAGGTGGAAGGGAAGGAGGGAGGAAGAGGGCAGGATGGAAGGGAGGAAAGAGATAAAGAAGGATAGGATAGTGAGTGAGAGAAAAGGCTTGAGAAAAGAGCCCAAGGAGCCGCATTGGGCCCCTGGGCCTGGGTTTCCCCATACCTGCTCTAGAAGCACAACCAAATGCACCCACCACTTCCTTGGAAACTAAATGACCATTGGATGTATCCTTGAAGCAAGAAGATGGGTGACGCCAAGAGAAGGTCATCAAAGATGGAGGCACAACTCTCCACAATGACCTCATAAAGACATATATTGTCACAATGGACATATATACCTGGATATGTCACTATGACATCAAGTCATAGTGTCCTTCCACAGATTAACCTTCACATAGTTTGTTTTTAATATATATATTGTGTATATTTAGAAAGATTCCCTGTATGGTTCTAGTTAGAAGGCACATTAGAGGTAATCTAATCCACTGTCAACATCTATTGGGACATTCCTTCAAAGCACTTGTTGACCTCAAAGGGTTTGTTCAGGCAGTGGATACTCAGTGGTAGCTTGTCAATACCTTCCTCTGAAATACAGCCTACACCACCTGGTATTCCTTAGCATTCCCCCATCGAAGGACTAACCAGGCTTGACCCTGCTTAGCTACAATACCAGACGGGTGCTTTAGGTATCTAACCACCCTTTCCACTAGGAATTTTGAGGAGTAGGGAGATAGCTGTGTTAGTCTGTTGCAGTTGCAAGAAAGCATCTGGTGAATGATCAATTAACCCAACCTTTGATGCAACATGCAGTTCGAAAACATGCAAATGTGAATAGATCAATAGGTACCGCTCCAGCGGGAAGGTATCAGCGCTCCATGCAGTCATGCCGGCCACATGACCTTCGAGGTGTCTACGGACAACGCTGGCTCTTCGGCTTAGAAATGGAGATGAACACCACACCCCAGAGTCAGACATAACTGGACTAAATGTCAGGGGACTACCTTTACCTTTACCTTGATGCAACAATGGTTAAGCCCATTGAATCATGGAATCTACCTACACAGGGACTTACCATTCAACTATTGGTTGCATGTGTCCACTCCAGGAATGGGCAAACATGCATATTGAGGAAGTAGAAGGCTGCTTTGGAGATTAAGTGTGCATCTACACCAGGCCCGGGCCAATTTGGACCCTCTAGGTCAGTGGTTCTCCACCTGTGGGTTCCCAGGTGTTTTGGCCTACAACTCCCAGAAATCCCAGCCAATTTACCAGCTGTTATGATTTCTGGGAGTTGAAGGCCAAAACATCTGGGGACCCACAGGTTGAGAACCACTGCTCTAGGTGTTTTGGACTTAAGCAGCTGAGGGGGGAAAGGAAGGGGCCCGAGGCTGTTAGGAATTGTGGGAGTTGAAGTCCAAAACACCTGGAGGGCCCAAGTTTGCCCAGGCCTGACTTACAGGGTTGATGGGCCTGTTCGACCAGATCCGTCAAGATATCCAAGCCAAAATAGTGTGTTTTGCCTGCTGCGAGTAAGTGGTCCCTGGCCCATAACGATTCACTATCCCTGATACAGTTATAGGTCAGGCACAACATACAATACGAATCTACTTGCAAAATTTGCAGTTTCAAAGTGTGCTGGTAGATTGAGGAGCAAATAGAGGCTCACATAAGCAAAGGTCAAAGCACCTCAGAGGCTGAGATATCATTGGCAGTGGCTTGGTGAGAGAGGTATTAGCAAAATGGCCTCAAACACTGAAACGGAAGGACGTGTCTCTTTGGTTCTCTCTGGGACAGCTTGGCAACCCATCATACTTCAGTCTGAATCGTCATCTGAATCATCATCTGAAAAAGAAAAGGACATGAATGTACAAACCAAGACCTCACAACCTCTGAGGATGCTTGCCACAGATGCAGGCGAAACGTCAGGAGAGAATGTTTCTAGAACATGGCCATACAGCCCAAAAAAACCTATAACAACCCAGCAATTCGACAAACCAAGACTATCTGTTACCTCCTACTGGCACAGCCAATAACAGCAGCCCAACATCTGGAGCATCAGCATTTACCCAGAACCCAATGGATCAGACATGCAGCCTGGATGCTGATGGATTCTGCAGGAGTGACGTTCAGAAGGAAACTGTGTGTCTTGGCGCAAGTAGCCCTCAGTAAGAGTCAGGATCCACATCTTACTAGGTTAACAACGCACTACCAGTGGGATGTTGTGTGGTTTCTGGACTGCATGCCCTTGTTCTAGCAGCCAGCCACAGACACAGGCAAAATGTCAGGAGAAAATGCTGCTAGAATATGGCTATACAGCCCAGAAACCACACAACACCCCAGTGATTCCAGGCATGAAAGCCTTCAACAATACTAACACTTCCTACAGATTATGCAGTGAACTGCAGACTATGCAACACGTCTTTCTTTACCATTTACTTTCCAGTCTCCTTAAAATCAGAATTAGAACTGTGTTACCAAAGCCCACACAAAACACCCACACTGGATTGAATTACATCTCAGGCAGAAGATGAAGTCTCCTCACTTTCTCCATCGGCAGTGGCAATCCTCAAAGTCTTCTACCTGAGGCCAATGAAGGTGTCATATGTTCTGCAGTTGATGGTTGGTGATGGAAAGGTTAGTGTGAGTTTTAGTTCTAGAGGGTTTGGTAATCTGTAAGTGGGAGTTCATGGGTGAAAGCAATTAGGGATGGAGGTGTGCAGGAGATGGGTTGCAGCTGGGTGTTATTGGATTTAAGGAGCTAACCTTGAGACTGATCTTTGGGAGAAAAGTATCTGTTGTATTTTGGTGGTGGATGCTGCTGGTTTTTCCCCCAGGTCTGTTGGATTTTTCGGTATCCTGACCTGTCTCCTGTAATCTTGGAATCCTGGAACCTTGAACCTTTGGACTGGCTTTTGACTACGGTATAGACTCTTGATCCCTGGACTTTGTTTATTGAACTCTCGGCATTTGACCATTGGACTGGACCCTTTTGACTATGAAGTTATTTTTGCTATCAGTTTTTGTTTATTCTGTAGCTGTGTGATATCTTTGTGTTTTATATTTTGGACTATAAAAACAGCCAGCAAGTAAGTGCTGTTTTAATTAAACTGTTTGTTAAAACTGCGAGTTTGATTCATCTCTACCTAAATAAGGCAGAGCCCTGACAACGTGACAGAAGGCCAGCCAATAGCCCTGTCTCTGTGGCTTGCAACTGTCGCACGCCAGGGCTGAACGGGCACCTTTAAACCAATCTCACACACCAAAACTCAATTCATAAGCAAAGCGGTTTATTAAGCAATAAAAATAGCTTCAGCAAAAATAGTTAAAAGAGTAAAGTCTAGATCTAGGGAAGTAATGCTACCCCTCTATTCTACTTTGGTTAGACCACACCTGGAATATTGTGTCCAATTCTGGGCACCACAATTCAAGAGAGATATTGACAAGCTGGAATGTGTCCAGAGGAGGGCGACTAAAATGATAAAAGGTCTGGAGAACAAGCCCTATGAGGAGCGGCTTAAGGAGCTGGGCATGTTTAGCCTGAAGAAGAGAAGGCTGAGAGGAGATATGATAGCCATGTATAAAAGATCATGGAAGCCACAGGGAGGAGGGAGCAAGCTTGTTTTCTGCTTCCTTGGAGACTAGGACGTGGAACAATGGCTTCAAACTACAAGAAAGGAGATTCCATCTGAACATGAGGAAGAACTTCCTGACTGTTAGAGCTGTTCAGCAGTGGAACTCTCTGCCCCGGAGTGTGGTGGAGGCTCCTTCTTTGGAAGCTTTTAAGCAGAGGCTAGATGGCCATCTGTCAGGGGTGATTTGAATGCAATATTCCTGCTTCTTGGCAGGGGGCTGGACTGGATGGCCCATGAGGTCTCTTCCAACTCTTTGATTCTATGATTCTATATAAAATATAATCCAAGTAAAACAAGGCACTTGAAGAAACACAAAAGCAATGATCCATAGGTCAAGAAAACAGGCAAGATCTTAAAACTGGTCTTTTCCAAAACACAGCAACCCAGAAGAACAAAAATATACAGCTATTTCTTTCTCGTGTCAGGGCAGCCAGTCAGTTATATTACATTTCTAACAGAACAAGGCAAACAAACAGAGAAAATACAAAATGTGTGAGTTTGGTGGTTGATTAAATGTCCTTTGACCAGTATCTGGCCACTTGGAGTGCTTCTGGTGTTGCTGCAAGAAGGTCCTCCATTGTGCATGTGGCAGGGCTCAGGTTGCATTGCAGCAGGTGGTCAGTGGTTTGCTCTTCTCCACACTCGCATGTCGAGGATTCCACTTTGTGGCCCCATTTCTTGAGGTTGGCTCTGCATCTCGTGGTGCCAGAGCGCAGTCTGTTCAGGGCCTTCCAAGTCGCCCAGTCTCTGTGTGCCCAGGGGGGAGTCTCTCATTTGGTATCAGCCATTGGTTGAGGTTCTGGGTTTGAGCCTGCCACTTTTGGACTCTCGCTTGCTGAGGTGTTCCAGCGAGTGTCTCTGTAGATCTTAGAAAACTATTTCTGGATTTAAGTCGTTGACGTGCTGGCTGATACCCAAACAGGGGATGAGCTGGAGATGTCTCTGCCTTGGTCCTTTCACTATTGGCTGCACTTCCTGGCGGATGTCAGGTGGTGCAATACCGGCTAAGCAGTGTAATTTCTCCAGTGGTGTAGGGCGCAGACACCCCGTGATAATGCGGCATGTCTCATTAAGAGCCACATCCACTGTTTTAGTGTGGTGAGATGTGTTCCGCACTGGGCATGCATACTCAGCAGCAGAGTAGCACAGCGCAAGGGCAGATGTCTTCACTGTATCTGGTTGTGATCCCCAGGTTGTGCCAGTCAGCTTTACTATGCTATAACATGAATCCAAAGATACAAAAGACCCCAAGACTTGCGTCCATGAATCCCATACACATGAGAAAACTTGAGAGAGGAACTTGGAGCTTCTAACCTGAACCCAGGTGTTGACTCCTCTAAGGAACAACCCAAATCAAACCTCATTTATACTTAAGAAACTATGGTGCTTCCCTTCTCATTAACAGCTGCTGAGAGCAGCACCCACTTCAGCTGCTTGTCTTTGTTTACAAATTGCTCTTCTTCTGTCTAATTCAGAGAAACAGGGGAGTCAGGAGACATATCTGCAATTACCACATTCTGATCAGGGTTCCCTTGGTTCCCTTGAGAAATCTACCTCAGACCTGTCAGCTTCTGAATCTATCTCCAACTGCAAAACCATTGCTAGCTTAGCATTCCTAGAATCTTCAGTCCCGTCGGGAAAGAACCAGACTCCTGGAAGTCCTCAGATGCTGGCACAATGTCCCCTGAAACCTCAGGCAGTGGTACAATCACAGGCTGAACCACAACAGCAATGAGGCCAATCTGGTCTGCACCTACCTTCGGATTTACGTGGCTCAGGGGCATCTGAGGAATCACCTTGTTTGAGATATGCCATCAGATCATTGAAGGTGAGGTAAACGTACACGCAGTAGACGACTGTGGCAATGAAGCCAAACACCTAAAGAGTGAAAGGATGGAAGAACTGATGAGTTTTTCGTTCTCTCATTTTTAATATTTTCAACTGCTTCTATCTTCAATATGAAGAGAGAAGCACATTTTTGCAGTCTCTCTCCACCTTTCTACAGTGGCCTTCTGTCCTAGGCTTTTCTGGTGATAACGCCTATATTGTCCAAAATATTAAAAATTAACTCAGTATTTTTAATTACAAAAATGTGAGTCAAGCACTGAAAGGGTTAAATGGATGCAATGCCTCAGCAAAAGTTGCATATATATATATATATATATATAAGCACGTGTAGCTTAGTACGCCTCAGTGTTACTTGCTCTCAGTATGAAGAGGCTTCAGTGTGAGGTAAGCCTCAGTGAGAGAGGCCTGGTGTGAGAAGGCTTCAGTGAGAGAAGCCCCAGGTAAAGCTCCAGTGGGAAGGCTGTTGTGTGTAAAAAGATATTGTGTGAAGCTCTTGTTTATCTTCGCGATCGCATCTCCCTCTATGAACCGGCGCCAACTTTAAGATCTCAGTTCTTGTGGTTTTTTTCGGGCTATATGGCCATTTTCTAGAGGCATTTTTCCTGACGTTTCACCTGCATCTATGGCAAGCATCCTCAGAGGTGAGGAACTTTAAGATCTTCCGGGGAGGCCCTCCTTTCACTCCCACCACTGTCACAAGCATGGTTGGTGGGGACGAGAGAGAGGGCCTTCTTGGTGGTGGCCCCTCGCCTCTGGAACGCCCTTCCTGAGGAAATAAGGCAGGCCCCATCCCTCCCCTCCTTTCGTAAGAGCCTGAAGACCTGGTGGTTTAAACAAACCTTTGAGAACGACTAGTTCTAGCTCTGCCCCAAATACTGTTGAAATTGGCCATATCTTCTTCTACCAACCCAGGTCACTGACTTGTTAGGCCCTGGAAATGTACAGACATGTACAGCCATAGACTAATTTCCCGGGCCCTCTAAAATCGCAGTAGCCCGGCCTGGCCTTTTAAACTGCCTTGATCAGACATGATTATTTAAAATATATGTGCTATTGTGGTTTTAATGCTTATACTGTTTTGTTAATTTTATGTTTATGCCTTTTTTTCTTGTATGTATTGATTATGTTACTTGTAAACCGCTCCGAGTCCCCTTGGGGAGATAGAGCGGTATATAAATAAAGTTTTGTTGTTGTTGTTGTTGCTTAGGTTTGGTGTGAGAGGAAGCTCAGTGACAGAGAAACTGTTTATCTACATGAGAAAGAAGCCCAGCGTGGAAGTAAAGAAGGAACTATAAAGAACTTTATTTGTGTTATGGAGACCTTGATCTTGTAAACAGTGCAACCATATCATTTTGCTGTAAAGAAAAGCCTCCTAAGAAAGAGATAGCATTGGTCTGTATGTTTTTGCTCTATCACTTTTGGCTACTGGTTCTGGGTCACGCTGCTGCCAATAAGTTACACTGCTGTACATTTACGGGAGAGTCTTTTGTTAATAAGTCCACTCGCCCAACATACCGTATATACTCGAGTATAAGCCAACCCAAATATAAGCTGAGGCACCTAATTTTACCACAAAAAACTGGGAAAAGGTATTGACTCGAGTATAAGCTGAGGGTGGGAAATGCAGCAGCTACTAGTAAATTTCAAAATAAAAATAGATACCAATAAAATTATATTAATTTAGGCACTAGTAGGTTAAATGTTCTGGAAAATAGAGGGAGAAAATGTGGAGGCCGTGACAGACTTTGTATTTCTAGGCGCAAAGATTACTGCAGATGCAGACTGTGGCCAGGAAATCAGAAGACGCTTACTTCATGGGAGGAGAGCAATGTCCAATCTCGATAAAATAGTAAAGAGCAGAGACATCACACTGGCAACTTTTGAGCTGTGGTGTTGGAGGAAAATAGTAAAGAGTAGAGACATCACACTGGCAACAAAGATCTGCCTAGTCAAAGCCATGGTATTCCCTGTAGTAACCTACAGATGTGAGAGCTGGACCTTAGGGAAGGCTGAGCGAAGGAAGATAGATGCTTTTGAACTTTGGTGTTGGAGGAAAGTTCTGAGAGTGCCTTGGACCGCCAGAAGATCCAACCAGTCCATCCTCCAGGAAATAAAGCCCGACTGCTCATTGGAGGGAAGGATACTAGAGAAAAAGTTGAAGTACTTTGGCCACATCATGAGGAGACAGGAAAGCCTAGAGAAGACAATTATGCTGGGGAAAGTGGAAGGCAAAAGGAAGAGGGGCCGACCAAGGGCAAGATGGATGGATGGCATCCTTGAAGTGACTGGACTGACCTTGAAGGAGCTGGGGGTGGTGACAGCTGACAGGGAGCTCTGGCGTGGGCTGGTAACGAAGAGTCGGAGACGACTGAATGAATGAACAACAACAACATATCTGTGTGGAAGGGCCCTTAAGTTTCCTATCCATAAAATAATAATAATAATAATAATAATAATAATAATAATCTTTATTTATACCCCGCCACCATCTCCCCATTCAAGAACGGAAAACGGAATGTTGGTGGGCAGGAAAATAGATTTAAAGATGGGCTCAAAGCCAACCTTAAAATCTCTGGCATAGACACAGAACTGGGAAGCCCTGGCCCTTGAGCGCTCCAGCTGGTGGTCAGCTGTGACCAGCAGTGCTGCAGAATTCGAAGAGGCACGAATGTTGTTGTTGTTGTTGTTGTTGTTATTATTATTATTATTATTATTATTATTATTATTATTATTATTATTATTATTATTATTAGAGGGGCCAACCAAGGGCAAGATAGATGGATGGCATCCTTGAAGTGACTGGATTGACCTTGAAGGAGCTGGTGGTGACGGCCGACAGGGAGCGCTGGCGTGGGCTGGTCCATGAGGTCACGAAGAGTTGGAGACGACTGAACGAATGAACAACAGGTTAAATGTTTTTGAATATTTACATAAAGCTGTAATTCAAGATAAGACTGTTCAACTCTGATTAAACCATTATTCTAACCTTCTTCAATGTAAATATGCTTACATGTCCTCCAATAATAATAAATAGAGTAAATAATAATAATAATAATAATAGAGTAAAATAATAAATGTAACAATAACAATAATAGAGTAAAATAATAAATGTAATAATAACAATAGTAAAATAATAAATGTAATAATAATAATAATAACAACAAAGTAAAATAATAAATAACATTGACTCAAGTATAAGCCAGGGGAGACTTTTTCAGCCTAAAAAAAGAACTGAAAAACTAGGTTTATACTCGAATATATACAGTATATCGCTTGGCTGATGCCCCAAAACATCGGGAAGGATCTGAATTGGAACCCGTCTGAATCGATCAACTTACTCCTGCAGCTTTGGATGCCGTGTCGGAATATTTTGAGACTGCAGCAATGGATATGGCAAAATAGATAATTGCAGCGATGATACCGCATAAGAAATCCTGCAAAATAAAGAATATTGGGAGGAAACTATAAACAGCATACAATGATAATTTAAGTCAACACACTACACGTAACTGTCATGAATGACTTTTCAATAATTTTGAAGCACAGGTTCTTTTTATTGCAATTTCTAGTGTGAGAGGGTATATCAAATTACAGAAAAACATTTAGACAAAGAATGACATTGGACATACAGACATACAGATTCTATGCAACTACATTGGATTTACAATTACATTGGTTAACAAACAAACAAAGGGGAATTACATTTTCACTCAACATTCATACACATGTACACACATTCATCCACATGCATCCAAATATTACCATATCCTTTTCTCCCTCCTTGGAGAAGCACCTCTTAGGCCGGACCCTGCTTTCCTGCAGCCTGCCAAAGCAGAGTTCCATAACTTCCATAACGCCAAAACTTCAAAACACCAACTTCTTTCCCTAAGAACAATGCCAAGGACCAGATCTCTGTTTTCCATACAGCAGAACCTGACTCCCTGCACAAAATCAAAGACTCCAAAAGCGCACTTTTTCCTCTTCCCTTGAGAAAGAAGCCCCAAAGTGACCAGACTGCTCCCTTGCACATCTGCCACTATCCATAGGTACACCATCTCTCTCCTTCCCATGGAGCAGAGCGTAACAGGTGAACCAGACTCCTCAGGTCTGTCACACTTTGAGCATTATTAGACTGAGTCTTTTATAGGAATATTCTGTTGATGTGGTCCCAAAGTTGCAAATTAATGATAGACGTCTTCCATCCTGGCTTCATCACAGTTTCCTGGCCAGATGTTGATCTTCTTGATTGGTGTTAACAAACACAAGGCTTGTGTTGACTTCCTTCTTAACATAAGGAATGTTCAATTGTATTGTCGAAGGCTTTCATGGCTGGAATCACTAGGTTCTTGTGGGTTTTTTCGGGCTATATGGCCATGTTCCAGAGGCATTTTCTCCTGACGTTTCGCCTGCATCTATGGCAAGCATCCTCAGAGGTAGTGAGGTCTGTTGGAATTAGGAAAATGGGTTTATATATCTGTGGAATGGCTGGGGTGGGGCAAAGAGCTCTTCTCTGCTGGAGCTAGGTGTGAATGTTTCAACTGACCACCTTCATTAGCATTTGAAGGCCTGGCTGAGCCTGGGAAAATCTTTTGGTGAGAGGTGTTAAGATGTGCCTGGTTGTTTCCTCTCTGCTGTTTTGCTGTTGTAATTTTAGAGTTTTTTAATACTGGTAGCCAGATTTTGTTCATTTTTATGGTCTCCTCCTTTCTGTTGAAATTGTCCACATGCTTGTGGATTTCAATGGCTTCTCTGTGTAGTCTGACATGGTGGTTGTTGAGAGTGGTCCAGCATTTCTGTGTTCTCAAATAATATTCTGTGTCCAGGTTGGTTCATCAGGTGCTCTGCTATGGCTGACTTCTCTGGTTTAAGTAGTCTGCAGTGCCTTTCATGTTCCTTGATTCCATACCATGCAGCTCTGGACAAGTCTACATAGGGACCACCAAACGCGCCCAGACACGAATCCAATAGAACCCCGTTGTAGCTCAAGCCACCAGATGATAGTTTAACTGATGATTTAGAGAGGACTGTAAGCTTTCCTGTGGCACAAAGTGATGGACTGTCAAGTCTGAGAAATAATGGTTCTCTCTGTAAGAAAATTGGCTGAGAAAGTACAGGGCCTCAAGGGCATTCGGGGAGGCAGAAGTAGCAACAGCTGGTAAGGAAACGAGTGAAGAGCTCAGTGATAAAGAGGGTTCCCATGAGAACCCACCTGCAGCTACGGAGATCAAATTGGAGCCAAAAATAGATTGCATTGTTCAGAGAGATTACATGGGAAAGTTGTGAAGGAAATTTATGGGAAAAGGAATGATTTCATGTCTATTAAGCAACAAGTTGTTTACCTTAAGGTCAGTTCAGGCAATGCTGCATTAGAGTGCGAAGCTAAGCCTGAGTTCTCTTGTTCAAGTCAAGCTATGGTTTTGGATTTCATATCCTGGAAGTTTTCTATGTTCCTGTTCATGTACTCCTGTTCAAGGTTTACTAGTTACACTTTTTTTTCCAAGCTCTGCTTGAAAGAGATAACCACTGTTTGAGAATCTGCCTGTACTTGCCTATTGACACACTTTTGTCCCTTCACACTGCCATATAAAATCCAGATTTGTGTGTGTGTGTGTGTGTTTGCGTGTGAGGAGTGACTTGAGAAACTGCAAGTTGCTTCTGGTGTTAGAGAATTGGCTGTCTGCAAAGACATTGCCCAGGGGACACCTGGATGTTTGATGTTTTACCATCCTTGTGGGAGGCCTCTCTCATGTCTCCGCATGGGGAGCTGGAGCTGACAGAGGGAGCTCATCCACACTCTCCCCTGATTCAAACTTGCGACCTGTCAGTCTTCAGTCCTGCCGGCATAAGGGTTTAACCCACTGTGCCACTGGGGGCTCCTAGATGATCTGCTTATATTGCAAGGCTCTGGAGAACAAGCCCTATGAGGAGCGGCTAAAGGAGCTGGGCATGTTTAGCCTGAAGAAGAGAAGGATGAAAGGAGATATGATTGCCATGTATAAATATGTGAGAGGAAGCCACAGGGAGGAGGGAGCAAGCCCTGGAGACTAGGACACGGAACAACGGCTTCAAACTGCAAGAAAGGAGATTCCATCTGAACATGAGGAAGAACTTCCTGACTGTGAGAGCCGTTCAGCAGTGGAACTCTCTGCCCCGGAGTGTGGTGGAGGCTCCTTCTTTGGAAGCTTTTAAACAGAGGCTGGATGGCCATCTGTCAGGGGTGATTTGAATGCAATTTTCCCGCTTCTTGGCAGGGGGTTGGACTGGATGGCCCATGAGGTCTCTTCCAACTCTATGATTCTATACAGTGTAGACTCATAATCCAGCTCAAAGGAGATAACGAGGATCATTTACTTGGATAATCTGGATTATTTGGCATGTAGAAAAGGCCTTAATGTCTGTTTAACTTTCACTCTTAATGTCTCTCCCAAGTTTCTGTTAAATATGCTGCAAAATTCCACAAGGAAAGCTTACGATGGGCAAGTTAGTCTCAGAAGTTTCCACTGCCAATGACTAGAACAACCCCGATCACTGATAATTGCATGTCTAGATGCTGAGGACATTGCACTCTCTATGACTCAGAGAAATCAGAGGGCTGATGGGAAGTCATGAACACTAAAGGGAGGAATATACTGAGGACAGCTTTGCATTCTTCCCTTGCTTCCTTGTTGCATTCCTCCAGCTTCAATTACCAAACATTTATTTGGGAACACAGCGGCACCTAGTGGTCACTTTCAGGAATAACTATTAGTTGCAGCTAATAGGCTTCTGAGCCAGGACTCAATCATCACACACTATATCACTCTTTCTCAACCTTCCTAATGCGATTCCTCATGTTGTGGTGACCCCCAACCCCTAAAATTATTTTCGTTGCTACTTCATAGCTGTAATTTTGCTACTGTTATGAATCGTAATGTAAATATCTGGTATGCAGGATGTATTTTCATTTGCTGGACCACATTTGGCACAAATATCCACATTTGAATACTGGTGGGGTTGGGGGGGGAATTGATTGTGTCATTTGGGAGTTGTAGTTGCTGGGATTTATAGTTTACCTACAATCAAAGAGCATTCCAAACCCCACCAACGATAGAATTGGGATAAACTTCCCACACAGAACTCCCATGACCAACAGAAAATACTGTGGGTTGTTGTAGGTTTTTTTGGGGGCTATATGGCCATGTTCTAGAGCAGTGTTTCTCAACCTTCCTAATGCCGTGACCCCTTAGTACAGGTCCTCATGTTGTGGTGACCCCCAACCATAACGTTACTTTCATTGCTACTGTCATAACTGTCATTTTTGCTACTGTTATGAATCGTAATGTAAATATCTGATATGCAGGATGTATTTTCAGTCACTGGACCAAATTTGGCACAAATACCCGATATGCCCAAAATTTGAATACTGGTGGGGTTGGGGGTGATTGATTTTGTCATTTGGTAATGCTGGAGTTGCTGGGATTTATAGTTCACCTTAAATCAAAGAGCCTTCTGAACTCCATCAATGATGGAATTGAATCAAACATGGCACACAGAATTCCCATGACCAAGAGAAAATACTGGGATGGTCTGGTGGACATTGACCTTGAGTTTTTGGAGTTGTAGTTCATCTACATCCAGAAATCACTGTGGACTCAAGCAATGATGGATCTGGATCAACTTGGCACAAATACTCAATATGCCTAAATGTGAACACTGGTAGAGTTTGGAGAAAATAGACCTTGCCATTTGGGAGTTGTAGTTGTTGGGATTTATAGTTCACCCACAATGAAATAGCATGCTGAACTCCACCAATGATAGAATTGGACCAAACTTCCCACACAGAACCCCATGACCAACAGAAAATACTATGTTTTCTGATGGTCTTTGGTGACCCCTCTGACACCCTCGCGACCCCCACAGGGGTCCCGACCCCCAGGTTGAGAAACACTGTTCTAGAGTCTGGTTTACATTTGGCCATATTGAGTATCTGTGTACGAACCCACACGATCTCTTCGATCATCTGGAGAGGCCCTGCTCACGTTCCCACCTCCTTCGCAGGCGCGATTGGTGGGGACGAGGGAGAGGGCCTTCTCGGTGGTGGCCCCCCAACTCTGGAACTCACTTCCCAGGGACATCAGACATGCCCCAACTCTGGCAGTCTTTAGGAGGAGCCTGAAAATGTGGTTGTTCCAGTGTGCCTTCCCAGAATAAGGAAAACTCTCAGCAATATGCCCTCAAAATGCACTTTACCATTGATTTAGGACTGACTGCGTTCCCTCACTTCTCTCTGAAAATGTTCACGTCACATCAGCATTATTTTAATTTTAATCTATTACATTTGACCCGGCCATTGGTTTTTAACATGTTGTATGTCATTGTTGATTGCTTATTGCTTATTTTGTTTATGTGATTTATTTGAATTGTATTGTATTGACTGTTTTATTTGATGTTTTGTTTATTGATGTATTGTGGGCTTGGCCTCATGTAAGCTGCACAGTCCCTTGGGGAGATGGTAAGGTAAAGGTAAAGGTAGTCCCCTGACATTAAGTCCAGTCATGTCTGACTCTGGGGTGTGGTGCTCATCTCCATTTCTAAGCCGAAGAGCCAGCGTTGTCCGTAGACACCTCCAAGGTCATGTGGCTGGCATGACTGCATGGAGCGCCGTTACCTTCCCGCCGGAGCGGTACCTATTGATCTACTCACATTTGCATGTTTTCGAACTGCTAGGTTGGCAGAAGCTAGGGCTGACAGCGGAAGCTCACGCCGCTCCCCGGAATCGAACCTGCGACCTTTTGATCAACAAGCTCAGCAGCTCAGTGCTTTAACCCACTGCACCACCAGGGGCTCCCTGAGGAGATGGTAGCAGGGTACAAATAAAGTTGTTATTATTATTATTATTATTATTATTAATTATTATTATTATTATTATTATTATTATCATCCTCTCCTGATGTTTCGCCTGCATCTATGGCAAGCATCCTCAGAGGTAGTGAGGTCTGTTGGAACTAGGTAAATGGGTTTATATATGGGAGCGGCCAACCCTCCTGTTTAAGGGCATGATAATGCGGCATGTTTCATTAAGAGCCACATCTACTGTTTAAGAAGCTCCACTGGTTGCCATTCATTTTCCGAGCCCAATTCAAGGTGCAGGTTCTTACCTACAAAGCCCTGAATGGTTTGGGACCCGCCTACCTGCGTGACTGCATCTCTGTATACGAACCCACACGATCTCTTCGATCATCTGGAGAGGCCCTGCTCGCGCTCCCACCTCCATCGCAGGTGCGATTGGTGGGTACGAGAGAGAGGGCCTTTTCGGTGGTGGCCCCTCGACTCTGGAACTCACTCCCTAAAGACATCAGGCATGCCCCAACTCTGGCAGTCTTTAGGAGGAGCTTGAAGACATGGCTGTTCCAGTGTGCCTTCCCAGAATAATGATTTCATAGCACTTTGTCCTCCAAAGCACTTTACATTTTTTAGGTCTGCTTGTATGTTTTCCACAAACGCCCCATCACTTTCTCGCCCATGTTCCAGCATTACTTTCAATGTTAATTTTACATTTGGCCTTCCCATAGTTTTAATCGTGTGGTCTTATTGTTAATGTTGTATTATTTTATTGTCCATGTTTTTATTTTAACTGCTTGTATTGTTGATATTATTGCTTGTATTGTTGTATTTGGGCTCGGCCTCATGTAAGCTGCACCGAGTCCCTTGGGGAGATGGTAGCGGGGTATAAAGTTTATTATTATTATATTATTATTATTATTATTATATCAATGACCAGGGTGGGACAAAGAACTCTTGTCTGCTGGAGCTAGGCACTGCCAGGCCATCAAATGCTAATCAAGGCAGTCAGTTGAAACATTCACACCTAGTGTCAGGAGCCGGTTTCCAGGCCTTCGGTTTTGGCGCTAAAAACCAGGATCCTGACATAGGACTCTGATAAGAACTGTGCAGCTGGTGACCTCGGGGATAGCAGTTGGCACTTGGCGGGAGCGTTGCGCGGGATTCCTGGCTTGGCAGGAAGGAGGGTTTCGAATGTGGGGGAGTGTATAAAAGAGATGACCAGCGGCTGCTGGTCAATCCCGGCTTTCTTTGTGTCTGAACATCCAGCAGTAAAGGTTTCTAATTGATTACGGATCAGAGTCCTGTGTCGTTATTGGGAACGGCTGTTGACAGTCACACCTAGCTCCAGAAGACAAGAGTCCTTTGTCTCACCCTGGTCATTCCACAGATATATAAACCCATTTTCCTAGTTCCAACAGACCTCACTACCTCTGAGGATGCTTGCCATAGATGCAGGCGAAATGTCAGGAGAGAATGCCTCTAGAACATGGCCATATAGCCCGAAAAAACCTACAACAACCCAATGATTCCGGCCATGAAAGCCTTCGACAATACAGAAAATACTGTGTTTTCAGATGGTCTTTGGTGACCCATCTGACACCCTCTCGTGACCCCCCCCCCCCACGGGTCCGACACTACATGCTTGGGCTACATAGACACAAAGACACACGCATACACTGTTAGAGCCACTGCTTGGTCTACTTACCGCCAAAACCCAATAGACTGCTTTGAACTTGTCGTTAAGCCTCAAGGAATAGGCAAAGAAAAAGCAGAGGGCCAACACAAAGGTCAACAAGGGGACCGTCAAGAAAGATGCGGCGTCGGAGGCAATATAGCAGATGAAGATGATGAAGGACAGCACCTATGCAAGACAAAGGAAGGCACAGACAGTTAGCCTATAGGGACAGGAGACGGACTATTCTATTTGAGTCTACACCAGGCATGGGCAAACTTAGGCCCTCCAGGTGTTCTGAACTCCAATTCGCACAATTCCTTTTTTTTTTAAAGCCTCAAGACTTTTCCTTTCCCCCTCAGCTGCTTAAGCAACTAAGGAAGGGGCCTGAGGCTGTTAGGAATTGTGGGAGTTGGAATTCAAAACACCTGGAGGGCCTAAGTTTGCCCATGCCAGGTCTACACTGACCATATAATGCAATTGCATCTGCATTAAGTGGCAATATAGATGAGGCCCTTTGTGCTGTCGCACGCTGGGCCTGTGCATAAGACTGTAGACAGGACATAAATTCTGTGTGCTCAACGGGACGCCGGGGCTGCCTCAGATTCAAGGCCCTTGGATTTCCTTAAAACAGAGTCTTTAGATTGCTTAAAGCAGTATTTCTCAACCTTCCTAATGCCGCAACCCCTTAGTACAGTTCCTCACGTTGTGGTGACCCCCAACCATAACATTATTTTCGTTGCTACTTTGTAACTGTAATTTTGCTACTGTTATGAATCGTAATGTAAATATCTCATATTTTCAAACCCCAAATACCCAATATGCCCAAATTTGAATACTGGTGGGGTTGGGAGGGATTTATTTTGTTATTTGGGAGCTGTAGTGGCTGGGATTTATAGTTCACCTACAATCAAAGAGCATCCTGAACACTACCAATGATGAAATTGAACCAAACTTAGCACACAGAACCCCCATGGCCAAGAGAAAATACTGGGAGGATCTGGTGGACATTGACCTTGAATGTTTGGAGTTGTAGTTCACCTACATCCAGAGAGCACTGTGGACTCAAACAATGATGGATCTGAACCAAACTTGGCACGAATACTCAACATGCTGAAATGCGAACACTGGAGAATTTTGAGAAAAATAGACTTTGACATTTGGGAGTTGTAGTTGCTGGGATATATAGTTCACCTACAATGAAATAACATTCTGAACCCCACCAACGATGGAACTGGACCAAACTTTCCACACAGAACCCATGACCAACAGAAAATACTATGTTTTCTGATGGTCTTTAGCGACCCCTCTGACACCCCCTCGCGACCCCAACAGGGGTCCCAACCCCCAGGTTGAGAAACACTGGCTTAAAGGTTCAACAAAGTTCTTTATTATTGAAAACAAACAGGTACTTTAAGGCTTTCTTAACAGTCTATTGGCTCTCTCTCAATCTTGTCCACAGGGAACAGGCACTATCTTCATAACTATAACTAATGGGGAAATCCTTAACTTCTAATCTGGGCAGTCTGTCTTTGCCTCTGTTGGCGTGGAGCCCCTGCACCCGGTACCAACTGCTTCTGGCTTCCGCGAGTGACCCTTACCAAGCAGAGCTTTGTAGACTTCCAGAGGAAAAAGGAGTTCAGGTTTCGGTGATGGCTGGCTGAAGTCCCTCAGCAAAGGAGCTGTAAGGCTGTATAATCCTTGGCCAAGCTACGGGACCTTTCTCCCCGGCCAAGCTGTAGAAGACGAAGCTTTCTACAGGAGCTCTTGGTATTATGTCCTGCATGAAAAGCTTCTCTGTGTGGACTGAACCCAAAATGGCTCCTATTCCCTCCAAAACCCAAAAGGGGGCGGGACCAGGGAACCTAACTATAATTGACAGGTGGCTTGCCCTATGATTGCAGCCAAAAGAAGCCACCTATCTGCAGAGTCCCTGAAACTTAGGACTACAACAAACATTCAATGCAAAGCAAACAAAATAGGAGCTCCTGGTACAGTTGTACCTGCACACCCTTGTATGCTCAACCAGGTTGAGAGGAAGTGACTGGCTGCATCTACACTGCCATATAAACACAGTTTAACGACAGTGACCTGCATTATATGGCAGTGTAGATGGGACCAGAGATCTCGAGCCATCCCCGCCTGAGATACAGAATTCAGAGAGTAAACATGCATCGGACCGCGCTGCAAGAGAGACACTTGGAAGCAAAGAAGGTGATTTTCTTTTCATTGACCGTTGAAACAAAATCCCACTTTTTAAAATTTAGGAAATCTTGCAAAGCAGCCAATGCAAATCAGCTACAAAACAAAGAGTTTGTAATATTATTTTTTGTGTGGGCTGTTTTGAAACGGTTACGCAATGTGCTTTATTTTAGAACATAGAAGTGATTTCTCTTCTGCAAAAACTAGCAACAAGAGTAGCATCTTGGGGGTTGAGAAAATCTAATTTCATCATCACAGTGTGTTTTAGATGTGTTAGAGAGGTAAGAAAGGGTTGAAGGACAGGGCAGATATTTGAAGGAAAGGATGGGAATTGAGTGGGATCTGTGGTCTCCCCAGGGGCAGCTCAAACATTACGTAAAGTAAGCATTTGCAGTATAGTTGATTTTGCCCAGGGGCGCTCTTGAGGCGCTCTTGGAGGAAAATAGACCTTGACATATGCAGTTGTAGTTACTGGGATGTATAGTTCACCTACAATCAAAGAGCATTCTGAACTCCACCAATGATGGAATTGAACCAAATATTGCACACAGAACTCCCACGATGAACAGAAAATATATATCAGTGATTGGTTGGGGGGGGGGGGGGCAAAATACTGTTTGCTTACTGTTGAAAATTACCTAGGGCCGCCTCTGGGTAAAACCTAGTGTTATGCAACGGTTTGAGCATTGGAGGATGATTCTGGAGACCTAGGTTCAAATCCCTCCTTGGCCATTGAAATCCACCGGACGATCTGAAGCATCACGTTCTCCCAGTCTCGGAGGAAGGAAAAGGCAAACTCCCTCTGAAAACATAACTCCTTGAGATAATGCCTGTGGCCAGTGGAGTCCCTCAATTCGGTCCCCCATGCTGTTTAGCATTTACATGAAAGTGCTGGGAGAGATCATATGGAGTTTTGGAATTCGGTGTCACATTTATGCAGACAACAGCCAACTCTTATTACTTCTTTCCACCAAAAGCCAAGGATGCCGTTCTGGTCCTGAACCAGTGCCTCTCATCAGTGATGGACTGGATGAGGTCTAACAAGTTGAAAGACAGAGGTACTCCACACAAGACAGAGGTACACCTGGTCAGTTGGAAGGTGGACCAAGGTGTGGGATTACAGCCTGTGTTGGATGGGGACGCACTCCCCCTGAAGACACAGGTCCGCAGTCTGGGGATGATCCTGGACTCATAGCTGATCCTGGAACCCTGGCTGTCAGTGGTGGCCAGGAGCACCTTCGCACAGTTAAAACTTGTGCGCCAGTTGCGCCCATACCTTGGGATGCCTGACTTGGTCATGGTAGTCCATGACTTAGTCACATAGAATCATAGAGTTGGAAGAGACCTCCTGGGCCATCCAGTCCAACTCTCTGCCAAGAAGCAGGAATATTGCATTCAAATCACCCCTGACAGATGGCCATCCAGCCTCTGTTTAAAAGCCTCCAAAGAAGGAGTCTCCACCACACTCCAGGGGCAGAGAGTTCCACTGCTGAACAGCTCTCACAGTCAGGAAGTTCTTCCTCATGTTCAGATGGAATCTCCTTTCTTGTAGTTTGAAGCCATTGTTCCGCGTCCTAGTCTCCAGGGGAGCAGAAAACAAGCTTGCTCCCTCCTCCCTGTGGCTTCCTCTCACATATTTATACATGGCTATCATGTCTCCTCTCAGCCTTCTCTTCTTCAGGCTATACATCGAGAAAACCAAAGTGCTGTTCCAGCAGTCACTGGCCAACCCTCTCTAATGCCAGAGATACAACTTAATGGTGTAACGTTAGAAAATGTTGACTATTTCCGCTACCTTGGCAGCCACCTCTCCACCAAAGTCAACATCGACACTGAAATACAACAATGCCTGAGCTCTGCGAGTGCAGCATTTTCCCAAAAGAAGCAGAGAGTGTTTGAGGACCGGGACATCCGTAGGGATACCAAGGTGCTTGTCTATAAAGCTATTGTCCTCCCAACCCTGCTATTGCCTGCGAAACGTGGACTGTCTACAGACGTCGCACGCAACTCTTGGAACGATTCCATCAGCGCTGCCTCCGGAAAATCCTGCAAAAATCTTGGGAAGACAAGCGGACAAACGTCAGCGTGCTGGAAGAAGCAAAGACCACCAGCACTGAAGCGATGGTCCTCTGCCATCAACTCCGCTGGACCGGCCACATTGTCCGGATGCCTGACCACCGTCTCCCAAAGCAGTTGCTCTACTCTGAACTCAAGAACGGAAAACGGAATGTTGGTGGACAGGAAAAGAGATTGAAAGATGGGCTCAAAGCCAATCTTAAAAGCTCTGGCATAGACACTGAGAACTGGGAAGCCCTGGCCCTTGACCGCTCCAGCTGGAGGTCAGCTGTGACCAGCAGTGCTGCAGAATTCGAGGAGGCACGAGTGGAGGGTGAAAGAGAGAAACGTGCCAGGAGGAAGGCGCGTCAAGCCAACCCCGACCGGGACCGCCTTCCACCTGGAAACCAATGCCTTCACTGTGGGAGAAGATGTGGGTCAAGAATAGGCCACCTACGAATCCACAAGGAAACCCATCATGGAAGACCATCTTACTCGTCCAACGAGGGATCGCCTAAGTAAGTAAGTAAGGTGGAGGCTCCTTCTTTGGGTGCTTTTAAACAGAGGCTGTATGGCCATCTGTCAGGGGTGATTTGAATGCAATATTCCTGCTTCTTGGCAGAATGGGGTTGGACTGGATGCCCCATGAGGTCTCTTCCAACTCTTTGATTCTATGAAAACAAATCACTTGTGGATCCACAGCTCTAGGATAGAAATCCACAACGAATTGTTTGAAGGGGTTGTGGCATGAGGAAAGGTGAGAACCACTGCTTTGTTGTTGTTCATTCGTTCAGTCATCTCTGACTCTTCGTGACCTCATGGACCAGCCCACGCCAGAGCTCCCTGTCGGCCGTTACCACCCCCAGCTCCCAAGGTCAGTCCAGTCACTTCAAGGATGCCATCCATCCATCTTGCCCTTGGTCGGCCCCTCTTCCTTTTGCCTTCCACTTTCCCCAGCATAATTGTCTTCTCTAGGCTTTCCTGTCTCCTCATGATGTGGCCAAAGTACTTCAACTTTGTCTCTAGTATCTTTCCCTCCAGTGAGCAGTCGGGCTTTATTTCCTGGAGGATGGACTGGTTGGATCTTCTCGCAGTCCAAGAACTTTCCTCCAACACCACAGCTCAAAAGCATCTCTTCCTTCGCTCAGCCTTCCCTAAGGTCCAGCTCTCACATCCGTAGGTTACTACAGGGAATACCATGGCTTTGACTAGGCGGATCTTTGTTGCCAGTGTGATGTCTCTACTCTTTACGATTTTATCAAGACTGGACATTGCTCTCCTCCCAAGAAGTAAGCGTCTTCTGATTTCCTGGCCACAGTCTGCATCTGCAGTAATCTTTGCACCTAGAAATACAAAGTCTGTCATGGCCTCCACATTTTCTCCCTCTATTTTCCAGTTGTCAATCATTCTTGTTGCCATAATCTTGGTTTTTTTTTTTTGTCATTTAGCTGCAACCCAGCTTTTGCGCTTTCTTCTTTCACCTTGATTAGAAGGCTCCTCAGCTCCTCCTCACTTTCGGCCATCAGAGTGGTGTCATCTGCATATGTAAGGTTGTTAATGTTTCTTCCAGCAATTTTCACCCCAGCCTTGCATTCATCCAGCCCCGCACATCGCATGATGTGTTCTGCATACAAGTTGAATAGGTTGGGGAAGAGTATACAACCCTGCCGTACACCTTTCCCAATCTTGAACCAGTCTGTTGTACCATGGTCAGTTCTTACAGATTCCTCAGGAGCTTGTACAGATTCCTCAGGAGAGAGACAAGGTGTTGGGATGCCCATCCCACCAAGAACTTGCCACAATTTATTATGATCCACACAGTCAAAGGCTTTAGAATAGTCAATGAAGCAGAAATAGATGTTTTTCTGAAACTCCCTGCCTTTCTCCATTCTCCAGCGGATATTGGCAATCTGGTCTCTGGTTCCTCTGCCTTTTCTAAACCCAGCTTGAACATCTGGCAACTCTCGCTCCATGTCTTGCTGGAGTCTTCCTTGCAGGATCTTGAGCATGACCTTACTGGCATGAGAAATAAGGGCCACTGCTTTACAGCCTCCCTAAACTACAAACTGCAGCATTCTGCAGGAGGCAGGAACCGGATTTAAAGTGGATTTTTTTTTCTCTAGTGTGATGAGAAAGTAAGGGCCCCGCCTTTTTTTTTTTTCTCTGTAAGGCAGCGCGAAAAGCAAACCTAGAAAGAGAAGGAAGGAAGGAAAGGAAAGGAAAGGAAAGGAAAGGAAAGGAAAGGAAAGGAAAGGAAAGGAAAGGAAAGGAAAGGAAAGGAAAGGAAAGGAAAGGAAAGGAAAGGAAAGGAAAGGAAAGGAAAGGAAAGGAAAGGGAAGGAAGGAAGGAAGGAAGGAAGGAAGGAAGGAAGGAAGGAAGGAAGGAAGGACGGACGGGCGCTGGGTGCCCCCTGCCTCCGCACCCGCGCCCCTCTTACCGCTTGGGCCAGAAGGAGCCGTCCTTTGTGGGAGCCTAGAAATCCCTTGGCGGAGAGGAGGAGGCGCGCCCCCGGAGGCACTGCCTGGGGCCCATCGGGCTCTTCTTCGCTCCCGGCCCGCTCCATGGCTTTCTTTGGGAAGCAGAGGATCCCTGCCTTCAGCCCCCGCCCCAAAGGAACGCCCCCCACCCCGCCCCATAGAGACACACAGACAGAGAGAGGCACAGAGAGAGAAGGGCGGGGGCAAGTCCAGGGCAGAGCCAGCCCTCCCTCCAGATGCATCCAGGCTGCAGCTGGGCTCCTCTTCGGCCATCTTTCCCCCTTTCTGCTTCTGGGAGTCACACCTGGGCACTTCCCTCCCCAGCAAGGAGGAAAGGCACCCTCTGGAAGAGCACCATGCACAGAAGGCCTTGGTTCATGACATCCTTGTGTCAAAGTCATGGGGAATTGAAACCACCAAACGACCAAGGAACATTGTTGGTTCTCTTGGACATCTCAGCGGCTTTGGATACCATCGATGATGGTATCCTTCTGGGTCGACTCTCTCGGGGGCACGGTTTTGTCGTGGCTCCGATCCTTCCTGGAGGGTCGATCCCAGATGGTGAAGCTGGGAGATGCCTGCTCGGACCCCTGGCCTTTGACCTGTGGGGTCCCGCAAGGCTCTATTTTTTCTCCCATGCTCTTTAACATCTACATGCAGTGGCGGCCCTAGATAACTTTCTTTCTTTTTTTAAAATGATTTTTATTAAAATATTAAAAAGTAACAGCGAAAGAGGGTGAATATTGTAGAAGGAGATAGCAAAGTAGGAAAGGATAGAAAGGACCCCAACCCTGCCCCAAGTCCAAAAAGAAAACACTAAAAATAGAAAAATCCAAAATCACCAGTAAAAAGGAAAAAAAAGCAAAAAGCAAAAGAAAGGATAAACATTGACTTCCATCTCTCCATCAGGTGTTGTGTCCTCAATAATGTTCCCAATATAACCACATCAAAATATTCCTCTTATTTACTTCTTTTCTTTCTCGTAATTTTCATATAGAGTCCAATCTGTCCTCTTTATCGGATTCCCGGTATTCTTTTTCAAGAAAAAAGTTAGTTCATCCATTTCTCTTATTTCTCTTACTTTCCCTAACCATTCTTCAATGGTAGGGATATCTTCCTGCTTCCAAAGTTTAGCCAAAGATATTCTCGCCGCCGTCGTCATATAGGTAAACAGTCTGTCTTCATTCTCATCTAGTTGTAATTCCAGATCAGTAAAACCTAATAAATAGTATTCTGGTTTCTTCTTAAATACTCTCTTCAGGATTTTTTGTGTCTCATCATGAACCATCTGCCAATATTTCTCTGTTTCTTTGCATGTCCACCACATATGATAAAAAGTGCCTGTTCGATGACAACCCTTCCAGCATTTATCAGAAGAATTTTTGTTCATTAAAGATAATTTCTTTGGAGTGGTATACCATCTGTGGAACATTTTTATCCAGTTTTCTTTTAAATCTGTTGCATACACATATTTCAATTTTTTGTTCCACATCTGCTCCCACTCTCTAAATTGAATAGGTCTTCTTATATTTTCTGCCCATTTTATCATACATGGTTTAACCTGTTCACACTCCGTTAGCCAGTTTAATAGTGTATTATAAATGACTGAGGCCCTAGGTAATTTTCAATGGTAAGCAAACAGTATTTTGCCCCCCCCCCCCCCCCAACCAATCATTGATATATATTTTCTGTTCGTCATGGGAGTTCTGTGTGCCATATTTGGTTCAATTCCATCCTTGGTGGAGTTCAGAATGCTCTTTGATTGTAGGTGAACTATACATCCCAGTAACTACAACTTGCATATGTCAAGGTCTATTTTCCCCCAAGAGCGCCTCAAGAGCGCCCCTGGGCAAAATCAACTATACTGCAATGCTTACTTTGCGTAATGGGTTGAGCCACCCCTGTCTACATGAAACCACTGGGAGAGGTCATCCGGAGTTTTGGAGTTAGGTGCCACCTCTACACAGATGACACACAACTCTATTACTCATTTCCACCCAATTCCAAGGAGGCCTCCCGGGTCCTGGACGAGTGCCTGGCCGCTGTGTCTATCTGGATGAGGAGGAACAAGCTGAAGATCAATCCCGACAAGACAGAGGTCCTCCTGGTCGATTGTAAACCTGACCGGGGTATAGGGTGGCAACCTGTGCTGGACGGGGTTACACTCCCCCTGAAGGCACAGGTCCGCAGTTTGGGAGTCCTCTTGGATTCATCGCTCATGCTTGAGGCTCAGGCGTCGGCGGTGTCCGGGAGGGCTTTTGCACAACTGAGACTCATGCACCAACTGCGACCGTACCTCGCGAAGGCTGATCTGGCCGGCGTGGTCCATGCCTTGGTCACCTCTAGACTGGACTACTGTAATGCGCTCTACGTGGGGCTGCCCTTGAAAACGGCTCGGAAATTCCAACTAGTCCAACGGGCAGCGGCCAGGATGTTAACTGGGGCTCCTTACAGAGAGAGGTCAACCCTCCTGTTTAAGGAGCTCCATTGGCTGCCATTTATTTTCCAAGCCCAATTCAAGGTGCAGGTGCTCACCTGCCCACCTGCATTACTGCATCTCCGTTTATGAACCCACGCGCTCTCTTCGTTCATCCGGAGAGGCCCTGCTCGCGATCCCACCTGCGTCGCAGGCGCGTTTGGTGGGGACGAGGGACAGGGCCTTCTCTGTGGTGGCCCCCTGACTTTGGAACACCCTCCCCAAAGACATTAGACAGGTCCCCACACTGGCAGTCTTTAGGAAGAATTTGAAGACCTGGCTGTTCCGATGTGCCCTTGGGTATCTTGATGAGCACTGAATGGCCTTGCAGCTTCAAAGCCTGTCTGCTTCCTGTTTTAATATGCTGGTTTTAGAGTTTTTTATTACTAGTAGCGAGAATTTGTTCATTTTCATGGCTTTTTAAAGACAAACCATAGTTGCAGTGATGTAGATAAAATACTATACTCTCCTGATCTTTTCTTTGTGGGGAAGAGCAAACCATTAATCCAAGACTTGTTTGACTTAGTAGTAAACATTGGGATAACAATGCATCTAAATATAACCCTTTTCCTGTTGAACTTTGGCTCAGACATACCATCAGACCCTTAAAATCAGTCTCATCAAGAATGGTTTGCCTTTGTTTTCCATTCTATGATCACAAAGTTGTTTAAAAACACAATCGGAACGGTTTTCCTGTCAAGAGGGGTGGGAGGGCTTCACTGTAGGATTAACTTCTTATTTGAAAAACACTTAGCATTTGTAATGTAGAAACTCACCAAGGCAGAAATAGATCTGTTTAATGTGTTGTCAAAGGTTTTCATGGCCTCAAATACTGGGTTGCTGTGAGTTTTCTGGGCTATATGGCCATGTTCCAGAAGCATTCTCTGCTGACGTTTTGCCCACATCTACGGCAGGCATCCCCAGAGGTTGAGAGATCTGTTGGAAACTAGGCAAGTGATCACTAAGTTGTTTAATGTCCAGGGTGGGAAAAGGACTCCTGTCTGTTTGAGGCATTTTTTTTGTCGTGTCAGGAGCAAGTAGCTTCTGGTGTGAGAGAATTGGCCGTCTGCAAGGACGTTGCCCAGGGACGCCTGGATGATTTGATGTTTTTATCATCCTTGTGGGAGGCTTCTCTCATGTCCCCGCATGAGGAGCTGGAGCTGATAGAGGGAGCTCATCCGCCTCTCCCCGGATTCGAACCTGCGACCTGTCGGTCTTCAGTCCTGCCGGCACAGGGGTTCAACCCACTGCGCCACCGGGGGCAAATGTGAATGTTGCAAATGGCCACCTTGATTAGCACTTAATGGCCTTGCAGCTTCAAAGCCAATCTGAATACAGCATATTATTTGAGAGCACAGAAATGCTGGACCAATCTAACAACCACCATGCCATCGAAATACACAAGCATTTGGATAATTTGGAAACCATGAAAATGAACAAAATCTGGCTACCTAGAAAGGGACCACAACCAATTGTTGAGCTTGGCAAACAAATCCTGCTCACCTATTAACTTGGCAATCCCATACACACAGGGAAATCCAGCCTTTTACATCACGGAGCTCACCAACCCCTCTTACAGAAGAGCCTACATGCTGGCTAGATTTAACATCATGCCATCGCCGCTCCATAGAGGAAGACTCAATGGCCTCCCGAGCGACAAGAGGGTCTGCCTCTGCAGCACAGGTCAGCTAGACTCCATACCGCATATTCTCCTGCACTGTCCACTCTACCAGGAGCTAAGATCCAGCCTGCTAACACAAGCTATAGATTCACTGAAGAACCGCAGCGATTCTGACAAAGTGATTTTGCTTTTAAATTGCCAGGACTTTAGCTGCTGCCTTTCAGTGGCAAGATTCCTGAATGAAGTCTGCAAACTGAATGTGTAGCAAACGAGAAGCCCTTTTTTATTACGTGTACTATGTTTTATACTCTCTGCCATGTTATGCCAATAAAGGCTTATTGTATTGTATTGTATTGTAAAATCTGGCTACCAGTATTTTAAAAATTCTAAAATCTGGAAAGTAAATAAAGAACAACACTTAAAAACTGAGGAATCCCAGACAAGAAACAATCAGGGGCCAGCTAATCACCTCCCAACAAAGGATTCCCCCAGACCTTGAAACGGCTAGGCCATTAAATGCTAATCAAGGTGGCCAATTGTAACATTCATACCTTCTTCAAACAGACAAGAATTCTTTCTCCCAACCTGGACATTCCACAGATATATAAAACCACATTTTCCTAGTTTCCAACAGACCTCACAACTCTGAGGATGCCTGCACTAGACGTCAAGAGAGAATACTTGTGGAACATGGCCATACAGCCTGGAAAACTCACAACTCAGTGATTCCAGTTATAAAAGCCTTTGACAATACATCTCCTTATGTAATCAGTTATTGTTGTTGTTCATTCGTTCAGTCGCTTCCGACGCTTCGTGACCTCATGGACCAGCCCACGCCAGAGCGCCCTGTCGGCCGTCACCTCCCCCAGCTCCTTCAAAGTCAAGCCAGTCACTTCAAGGATACCATCTATCCATCTTGCCTCTTGGTTGGTCCTCTTCCTTTTTCCTTCCATTTCCCCCAGCATAATTGTCATCTCTAAGCTTTCCTTTCTTCTCATGATGTGGCCAAAGTAATTCATCTTGGCCTCTACTATCCTTCCCTCCAAAGAGCAGTCGGGATTTATTTCCTGAAGTCTGGACTGGTTGGATATTCTTGTGGTCCAGGGCACTCTCAGAACTTTCCTCCAACACCACAGTTCAAAAGCATCTATCTTCCTTTGCTCAGCCTTCCTTATGGTCCAAAAGTTTGAGCTTAAACCCTTCCGTGCTGCCCTTACACTTCTCATCCATGGGGAAAGTAGAGAGCATGCTTGACAATATACACTTGGAATTCATCATTACTTAGAAAAAAGCTTTTTAATTAAAACAATAATTAACGCAAACCATAAAGTTTACAAACTTTGGAACATCTCCAAATCATTTGAAATGTAACATTTATAACTGTTTTATAAAAACACATAGGAAAAGTTTCATTTAAAATTGTTTAGACAGTTAAATACATTAGATTTAAATCCTTATATATTTTAAAAATAAGGGGAAAATCCATCTGAAGTTAATGCATTTTTACACCACATTGATTTTTGATGGGAAAGATAAAAACATGCTTCATTTTCTGCTGCTGGAATAAACAGGAGTGCTTGACTGGCTAAAGTATGCTTCTATCCTGTTAGAAAAATATGCAGAAAAATATGACTGAAGCAGCCTTATAGTTCAAGAGGTGTACCAAATGGATTACAAATTAAATGTTGGATTGTTTCTTCTATCTGTGAATAATGTCCCTACTTGTTGGGGGTCTATTAAAATTAATATTCTTCAAGAGAAACACAGCATCGGCTATACAAAGAGCACAGAGAATCAGGAAAAACACCTGCAAATGAAAATAAATTCACTCAGATTACACCATCCTTCTAAAATCTATTGAACATTGCATGTAGTTACCATTATAATTTTGACCCATATTATCTGAACAGCCCAGCTCTCTTTTGTCAATGTTTGGCTCAAATATTTAATTCCTGACAATGAAGACATTAATTCAATAAAATTATTCAATAAATTAATTAAGTCCACTGCCTTTCACTTTTTGAAAATTTGGGGGATTATTTCAATTTCCCCTTGCTTTAATTTCATTGGCTATAGTATACTAATTAGCTCCAAGGACACCTTATTAGGCTGTTCTGGCTGTTGTCAAATTGGATACAACTTAGGATACAAGAGAGGGGATTAAAAGATGGATTTATTAGATTTGGCTAGTAATATATGCAGTCAACTTAAAGTATCGTATATACTCGAGTATAAGCCACCCAAATATAAGCCGGGGCACCTAATTTTACCACAAAAAAATGGGAAAGCGTATTGACTCGAGTATAAGCCAAAGGTGGGAAATGCAGCAGCTACTGGTAAATTTTGAAATAAAAATAGATACCAATACAATTACATTAATTGAGGCATCAGTAGGTTAAATGTTTTTGAATGTTTACATAAAACTGTAATTTAAGATAAGACTGCCCAACTCTGATTAAACCATTATTCTAACCTTCTTCAATGTAAATGTGCTTACGTATCCTTCCAATAATAATAGAGTAAAATAATAAAAGTAATAAAATAATGGAAATGTAATAACAATAGTAATGGAGTAAAATAATAAATGTAATGAAATAATAATAGAGTAAATTCATATAAATGTAATAATAATAATAAATACTGTAAACTAATAAATGCAATAATAACAACAACAGAGTAAAATGATAAATAACTGATTCAAGTATAAGCCGAGAGAGGCTTTTTCAGCCTAAAAAAGGGGCTGAAAAACTTGACTTATACTCAAATATATAGAGTAACTTATATTCTCTTTCAAATATGAAATATGATTTCAAATGGGGAACCTTAATCTATATTACTGTAGAAAATGTGAATTGCCAGCTCTCTTGGCATAAGAATAATTATGAATGGATGATAGAAAACTTGCAAAATCCCACTGCGTTCACAGTTACTTTGTCTCAACATCATTAGTAACAGTAAGGAGTGTGCCATTGCTGTTGTTTCATTTCATTCTTTCCTTTTTTAAAGATTCTGTAGTAAGAGAAATAGGGATTGGGACCATGGTAGAGGTAGTGGTTTCAACCCTGTGATATCAACTTGGGTTGGGCCCCCTCCACCAGCTATCTGTCTGAGGAGGAAAGGTAAAGGTTGTCCCCTGACATTAAGTCCACTCATGTCTGACTCTGGGGTGTGGTGCTCATCTCCATTTCTAAGCCGAAGAGCCAGCGTTGTCCATAGACACCTCCAAGGTCATGTGGCCAGCATGACCGCATGGAGCGCCACCATCACTAATTATCAGGATCCAAGCATAGTTCAGTGAATTATAATGTACCTAGGAATGCTATGGTCAAGAGAACAAGAAATATCAAAACATGCAGATGGTGACTATTTATTGTGATAAAGGAGATGAAAGGATAGCTTTATGAGACCAACAAAAAGGTTTTCAAAGCCTGGCCTATGTGGCAGAAAAGAACCCTCTGGTGAATGGATTGCACGCGATCTGTATGTATTGCTGCTATCACAGACTCTTTTACTTACGCCTCCAATTAAATCTTCAGGAATGACTTTTTTAATTATTCCACACAGGCCTGCAATGAAGAGAAACAGTGCTGCTACCAGGGAGTTGAAAGCATCCTGAAAAATACAACAAACAATTCACTTGCATACCAGTTCTGCATTATCTTGGCACCCGTGGAAGGAAAATGCTACAAGTGGCCGTCTTCTTTCCTGGCTATTATACATACATTAAATATGAATTTGCTGCCCTTATAGGACACCACAAATCTGAGGCCTAATAAGTATGCTTCATTCTGCATAATGAAAGGGCTGGCCCTATAAGCAGGAATGTCAAAGTACAAAATATACTTATATCTTATATACTTCTTAGTTTCCAGGCAAAGTACAAAGTGTTGGTTTTGACCTTTAAAGCCCTGCATGGTTTGAGTCCAGGTTATCTACAGAATCACTTTTTCCTTTACAATATGTCCTTTAGGACATTGGGGTCCTCTGGGGGCGGCTACTCCAGCGACTATGGAATGACATGCCAGAAGAGATCCGACAGCTAAATGAGGAATCGGAATCCCCCCCCCCCAATTTTTTTAAAATTAAAGTTATATAGACATATGCTATACATTTTCCCCTCTTTTATTTTCTTTCACCTTTGTGCTCCTATTCTCCACAGCCATCTCTTCTTCTAAAGTCCCACCAAAAGTTCAATTCTTCATTTGGAGGTAAACTCCCATCTTTTCCCCCCAACACTTTTCTATTTTTCTCTCTCCAAATACTTTCAAAGTTGTTTTCCCCCATAATCCCTTCTTTACTTTTAAGTTTGATGTTAGCTTAGCATTCAATGCCATTGTCCAGACTTCTTTATACCAGTCATTAATTTGTATTTTCATTTCCCCTTTCCAATATTTTGCAATTAATAATCTAGCTCAGTGTTTCTCAACCTGGGGGTCGGGACCCATGGGGGGGGGTCATGAGGGGGTGTCAGAGGGGTCACCAAAGACCATCAGAAAAGACTATTTTCTGTTGGTCGTGAAGATTATGTGTGGGAAGTTTGACCCAATTCTATCATTGGTGGGATTCAGAATGCTCTCTGATTGTAGGTGAACTATAAATCCCAGCAACGACAACTCCCAAATGCCAAGGTCTGTTTTCCCAGTGTTCACATTTGTGCATATTGAGTATCCCTGCCAAGTTTAATCCAGATCCATCATTGTTTGAGTCTGTAGTGCTTTCTGGATGTAGGTGAACTACAACTCCAAAACTCAAGGTCAATACCCATCAAATCCTTCCAGTATTTTCTGTTGGTCATGGGAATTCTGTGTGCCAAGTTTGGTTCAATTCCATTGTTGGTGGAGTTCAGAATGCTCTTTGATTGTAGGTGAACTATAAATCCCAGCAACCACAACTTCCAAATGACAAAATCAATCCCCGCCCCGCCCCCCCCCCCAACCTCACCAGTATTCAAATTTGGGCGTATCGGGTATTTGTGCCAAATTAGGACCAGGGAATGAAATTACATCCTCCATATCAGATATTTACATTACAATTCATAATAGTAGCAAAATTACAGTTATGATGTAGCAATGGAAAAAATGTGTGGGGCTCCCCACAACATGAGAAACTGTATTAAGGTGTCTCGGCATTAGGAAGGTTGAGAACCACTGATCTAGTTGCTGTTAATAGCATGTCTATTAAATTTTTCCCTCTTGCCTTTTTTATCCTCTCTTTTAATTAAAAGTAATATTTCTACTGGATTCCTTTTAATTTCAATATTCATAATATTTTCTATTTCCCTTACAACCAATTCACATATTTACAATCCCACCACATATGCATGTAGGGTCCAATTTCCTGGCTCCCTCTTCAACATTTTTCACGATTGTTTCATGTCTGGAATTCCCCTGTTTTCAGAATGTTGTTCTTTATTTATTGTCCTGATTTTAGAGTTTTTTAAATACTGGTAGCCAGATTTTTTTTCATTTTTATGGTTTTTTCCCTTTTACATAGGGACCCCCAATTGCAGCATTGCCCAATCATGAATCAAGGAACATGAAAGGCACTGCAGACTGATTCAACCAGAGAAGTCAGCCATAGCAGAGCACTTGATGAACCAATCTGGACACAGCATATTATTTGAGAACACAGAAATGCTGGACCATTCTTACAACCACTATATCAGACAACACAGAGAAGCCATTGAAATCCATAAGCATGTGAACAATTTCAACAGAAAATAGTATTTTAAAAACTCTAAAATCAGGACAGTAAATAAAGAACAACACTCTGAAAACAGGAGAATTCCAGACATGAAAAGTTCAGGGCCAGCTAACACCTCCCAACAAAGGAATCCCCCAGGCAGGAATCAACCAGGCCTTGAAGCTGCAATCAAGGCGATTCATTGCAACATTCACGCTTGCCTCCAACAGACAAGAGTTCTTTCTCCCACCCTGGACTTTCAAAAAAGCCTTCGACAACACATGGATAGCATTATTTTGACTATTTAAGAACACAGGCACATATAGAGCTGAGTTTGCTATTAGAAATTACCAAAGCTTGGACAGAATAAAACGGTTCCAAATATATGTATTAATTGTGTCATGGTAAACCTGCGACCTGTCAGTCTTCAGTCCTGCTGGAACAGGGGTTTAACCCACTGCATGACCTTGGAAGAACTCATTCAGTCTTAAAAGAAGGCAATGGCAAGCCTCCTCTGAACAAATCTTATCAAGAAAACTCCACAATAGGTTCGCCTTAGAGTCACCATATGTTGAAACAATGTAAAGATAAGACAACAAACACACAGACGACTGATTCCCCCATTGTTATTTAACAATTACTTTCAATACATTTATCTGCCCTTTTTTATTTAACCAAAATGTTTAATTCTAAAAAAAATCAAATTAAAAATAATTTTAAAAGGAAATTAAATTTACTGGTGGATAGGCTGAAGTATACATGTTATAATAGGAGGAAGGACTCATCATTCTATGGAAGAACAAGCAGATTTCAAAACTGCCAAGTTCTCTTTTCACACTGTGCTAAAAGCGGAAGATGAGTAGCGTGGAAATGACAATATAGCACCCAATGCATTTTCCATCAGTAGAGCACAAACAATTAAATACTGAAAGTCTTTGAATAAGATTTTGACATGACTAGCATATCAGATGTTTAAGAAATAATAGTTATGTATATCAAATGAGGTATAATAAAATAATTTTCTACTTTGGAACAGAAATAGTTGGCACAGGCTTATCTACAACAACATCCCAAATATATATCAGGAAAAATAACACTTTTAGCCTTGAGGAGCGAAGGACCTAGCTATCCTAAGGGACCAGGTCCAATCTGATTTCTGAAGCTTAGTTAGCAGAGCCAGCTCTGGTCAGCACTTTGATGAGAAATCGCCAATGAAAACCAGGTGCTATAGGATTTCAGAGGAATCAATGGGCAAAAACCACTTCTATATAATCCTTGTCTAAGTAAATCCTTTGAAATCTAAATATTATACTCTATTAGTGAAGGCTGAAGTAGTTTTTTTTTGGGGGGGGGATGCAGATTGAAATATAGGCTGAGTCATTAATTTCCTGCCTGCCCTCCGACTATCTTTTGAACATGAATTACTTCAAATATTTGATGTAGATATAAAGTGGGAAAGGGTCCTAGATGGCAACACTTCTAATAGCAGTAACCAGACTAGCCAGTAGTGAGTACTTGCTGATACTTGCAGCCCAAGAATGTCTTGGACGGGGATGGAGGGGGGTACGTACTTCCTATCCCTACCCACCAGCTAATATCAGGATCAAACTAGAGACAACATGGGAAGTATGGAATCTCTTCAAAGACAGAGCTGTGTTAGTCTGAATAGTAGTATCCAAAGGGATCTTGCAGTACTTTCGAGACTGAGAGAAAGAAGATGCAATATAAGCATAAGCTTTTATTGATGTAATATTACCTCCTCAAGATGTATGAAGTGAAAACTCTTATTGCTCATTTTAACAGCTTCCTCTGTGGTAATGGCACTGAGAGAGTGGGGAGGATGTAGATAGCGGAAATGGTGCACACACACACTTATTGAGAAGCCCTTCTGTGATATTCAAAGGATATATACAGGCTGAATGTTAGTGTGAAGAGAGTAAGAACACCAAAAACTACAGGAAATCATCTATTTTGGGGTTCTGGTTTTGTGTCAGCATTTAGCATTCTTTAGCATTGGCTGAGAGTCCACTGAATCTACTGACTAGCTTGGATCAAGCCCATCCACCTGTTAGTTTCCCCAACTCAGGGCCCTTCCAGACAGCCATATAACACAGAATATCAAGGCACAAAATCTCACAATATCTGTTTTGAATTGAGTTATCTGCCATATAACCCAGTTCAAAGCAGAAAATGTGGGATTTTATTCAGGTGTGTGGAAGGGGCCTCTCAGAGCTACTAGGTATGTTAAATAAATTTCATGCAGCGGCCCACAATGTAATGTAGACGCTGCAGAATTAGCATTTTATCTGAATGGCATTTTATCATCTTATCTCTTAAACCTGGAACTAGGTTCAACTAAGGTTTATGTTTCAACATCACACATTTTCACCCCTCCAAAATTGCCCCATCAAGTCATCTCATTTGTGAAATTGCCATTCAATTCAAACTGCACTGATATACCTTTCCTATCAGGAAAAATGATCTCACACACCTTCCACACACCTGTATAAAGTCCACATTGAACTGTATTATATGGCAGTGTAGACTCAGATAATTCAATTCAAAGCAGATTATTGTAGATTATCTGCCTTGATATTCTGAGATATACGGCTGTGTGGAGGGCCCCTCAGACATAGTTCATATGTGAGTGGATTTCACAGACAGTTGCTGCATTTTGCTCTATGCTCATGGTTGGAAACTTGTTATGTATTTTTTTAATATTTAAAATGTTATTTCAAGGAACAACCTGGATTTGTACACAATTTGTTGTTTTGACTGTTGTATGCCTTCAACTTACTGTGATCCTAAGACAAAGCTATCATGGGAGTTTGTGGCAGTATTTGTTCAGAGGTGGGGTTGCCTAGACTTCCTTTCAGGCTTACTAGAGTATAACGTGCCCAAGATCATCCAGTGGGGGGCTTTTAATCTTCATTTTCCAGTGTGTGAGTTCAACATTCATTGCCATATAGAGGCTCAACTCATATTCTGCTATTGTGTCCACCAATCTATGAAGTTGGCAGGCACAACAGTTATGGATCTTACTTGTAGTGGTCCCAACCATATGGAATCCCCTATTTATTTATTTTTTTACAGCAGTTATATACCACTTTTCTCACTCCGAGGGGCACTCAAAGCGGTTTACACATAGATAATGGCAAAAATTCAATGCCTTACAACTACAACAGTAAAACCACACTTTAAACATAAAACATTAAAAACAGTACATCATCAAATATCAAAACAGTTATTAAAACCATAAAACAATCCCATCAGTCGAGTCACCGTTCCAGTCCTTGTCCCACTAAATGCTGCATACATCTATTGTCCGAAGGTCTGGTCCCAGAACCATGATTTTAATTTTTTTCTAAAGGTCAGGAGCGAGGGAGCAGATCTTACCTCCTTTGGGAGTGTGTTCCATAGGCGGGGGGCCACAGCCGAGAAGGCCCTGCTCTCCTCGTCCCCGCCAGCCGCATTTGCGCTGTTGACGGGAGTGAGAGCAGGGCCTCCCCGGGTGATCTTGGGTTCGGACAAGTAAGCTGGGCCCAAACCGTATAGAGCTTTATAGGTCAAAACCAGCACTTTGAATTGGGCTCGGAGATGGACCGGCAGCCGTGGAGCTGGCATAACAGGGGGGATGTGTACACGTTTCCCTCCCTGTTTCTCAATGGGCCTTAAATATATGTTGCCCTCCCATCCCAAGGCTGCTTTAACTAAATACAAGCTCATTTAAAAAACTTGACTTTTTTTAAACTGTGAAAATGATTTGAAATGTTGAAATTATTTATGTAATTGTGGTTCCAAATTGTTTTTTCACACTATGGAATTACAGCACTATAATTCAACTTGAACTACCATGATACTTTGTAGTTTAGAGAAGCATTAGAACTCTCTGATGGAGAAGTCTAAATGTCCCTACCTAAACTGCAAATTCCAGGGTCCCATAAAGCAAAACTATGGCAGTTAAAGTGGAATCAGAATAAAACATTTTAACAGGAGTGTGTGAAAGGGCCTTAAATCTTAGAAGTCCTTCCGGAAATCATTCCCACAGTGAACTTCCTTTTTAACAAGTGTATTTTCAACTGCAGTCTGGAAGACATAGTATGTATCTGGGAGTCAAATACACTCAGACAGGGCTATATAGGCACATTTACACTGACCAAAGGGTGTATGAACTTGTGATGGCTGCAAGATGTACAGACCTGATCTGGATTAGCACTGAACTGCATTAACAAAAATCGCGGGTTGGTTCAAATTTTCCCCAGGAAACGAGTGCAAAAAGCGACTTTGGACCTGTGTAAACATTTGGGCTGGTTCTGAGATGAAACCAAACACAACTGTTTACATGAGATGGCACTTACTGTACTCCTTAGTGTTCACTGCTCCTTCCTTGGAGGCATATAGGCCCCTTCC